>CM061133.1:210240420-211440420 GCA_030789695.1 Scilla litardierei
GGCACTACCTAGCAGAGTGAGTGGTCCTACACAGTGGTACAGATACACCTACGGAAAGCTCGGTACTCACCTAGCAGAGTGAGCATCCCTGCATACCGTGGGGATAGAGGCACTCACCTAGCAGAGTGAGTGGTCCTATACAGTGATACAGATTCACCTACGGGAAGCCTGACACTCACCTAACAGAATGAGTGTCCCTGCAGACCATGGGGATAGAGGCACTCACCTAGCAGAGTGAGTAGTCCTATATTGTCTTGTCTTGAGCACTCAGGTTTGGGGTAAGGTTGAGCGGTCGCATGGGGAGAGTGTTCGATCCCCCTCAAACCGTAAGGCATGAACCCTTTGTGACACACACGGTACTTCTTGTCTTGTCCTGTCTGGTCCAGTCTAGTCATGTAGCCAGTGGCACACGTTACGGCTATTGTCTGTCACGTTTACTTTCCTGCTCAGTTTTTACTTTCCTTGTATAATTGTACAACTGCCATAACATCGCAACTGCATGTAATTAAACCAGTAAAACGTTGTTTAGTAAATTGTTTCACACTTTCAGTAGAGTCTAACCCTTCCTTGTAGACTTTACCTAACGTACAGCTCCTTTTCTCTTAGGTGTTGTACGTCAGGTACCGAGTTAGAGTATGTGGTCGAGCCAGAGCTACCTGAGGACATTGACCCGGAGTACCTCCCTGACGAGGACCAGTTCTAGAGCTACTTCCCTGTTGCGGATCCTTAGAGGTTTTTACTGATTTCTAGTTCGGGTGCATAGCACCGTTTACTTTCTGCCTAGGTTGGGTGCTTGCACCATTAGTTCCTTTCTGTAGTTGTTGCCATGCTGGGCAGTACTTTCCTTTTTAGACTCTTGTACTTCTGGATATCTTGATGGAATAAAATGAATGCATCTTTCTTTCAGTACTTTCTATTGTTACGAATTTTATATATACAAGAACCTGTAATTTTAAATGGTATCCCTACAGACGCTTATTGGGTCTGAGCCTCACAGCTCTGGTCCATGCGGACCTTCGTCACGTTTCGCTTCTGTCGTTTTGGGAAGCTGGGCTGACAGGTTTTAGTGGTGGCCCATGCAGGTCGTGCAATTATAAAGTTCGTAGCGATGGTATTACTCGCATTCATTTTTAACCTCCAGTTTATCTTGTACGAGTCTAATTTGGGTCTTTCCTGTCAATAGGATGGCGGGAGGACGCAATACTCGAGCCGGATCTTCAGCCGACGGGACCCTGGATGGCCAAGGTGGCGAGTTTCGCCAATTTCTGGGCATGATGAGGGAGATGTTGGATGTTCAGCACCACTTGGTTGAGCAGTCCAACCGTGCTGCCTGAGCTGCTCCGGTTGCACCACCACCACCACCCCCCCCCCGGCCCGCCTGCACCTCGAGCTGCTCCTGGAGTGAAGCAGTTCAATGAGCTTCAGCTGAAGACATTTTCTGGGAAGGAAGGACCTTTAGGTGCTGATGAGTGGATTCAGAGCACAGAAGAGAAGCCGGTAGCTGCAAAGATTCCTGAGGATACCAGACTTGAGATAGCGAAGATGCAGCTGACCGAGAATGCTAGGAACTTGTGACGCATTGAGGAGAGGCGCCTGCAGAAGCCAGTGGAGTGGAGGACTTTCAAGTCGATGTTCAGAGAGAAGTTTTTTCCCAAGGCTGCAAAGAGAGGTTTTGAGCCGATTTGTGAATCTGAAGCAGGGGAATATGACTGTTGATAAGTACGAGGCAGAGTTCGAGATGCTCAGTCGTTTTGCTTCACATATGGTTTAGAAGGAAGAGAAATGAGCTGATCGGTTCCGTCAGGGGCTGCACCCCAATATTCAGGCTTCCATGTCCTCGACAGACTTTTCGACTATGGAAGCTGTATTGAATGCATCCAGGAATTATGAGATTGTGGTGCGCCTCCCTGATCCTCCTGCCGGTGGAGGAAAGAGACCGATGGAGCTGTACATGTCTCCTGCTGGGCCAGCTATGAGACCAGTTTAGTCAGTGCCTTTCAAGAGGCCAGGAGCACCTGCTCAGCATCAGATGAAGGGCCCATGCCTTTTCTGCGACAAGCCAGGGCATCAACAGAACACTTGCAAGAAGAAGCTAGGTTTGTGTCTAGCATGTGGAGCTGCCACGCACGCCGTTATAGATTACCCGAGGTATCGCCATGCTAAGGGCGGAGCACCAGCTCCACTGCAAAGTAGAGCGCCTGCCTAGAGAGGAGCTATTGTTCGTGGAGCTTATACCATGACGGCCGTGGATGGCGGCATTGCAAGTAATTCCATAGCTTAGTTTTTCATATTATAGTTTAGCATATTTTTGCATGCAAGTGATCGTATCAAAACCTTTTTGTTTTCTTTTAAATCAAACCTTTAAAGTTTTGAGACTAGCACACAAGATCACAACCCCCTATCTTCCCCATCCAATACGACAACTCCACACGTTTTTCCCACATGTTTTTTACATTCTTTTCTTCTCTTTCCCTCTGCGGGAGTGTTATTATTATTATTATTATGATATTGTTAGTACTAGCTATTATTGTTATAGGATTATGTTTGCGGGTAGGCATAGAGTGAGATGAGATATGTTGTAGCGGTGATTAGTTGATTTTGAACACAGTGATATTAGATTAGATTTCTTTCGGATGAAAAGAATGAGGTGTCTGAGACTTATCTATTTACTTTTACTTATACCAATGTGTAAAAGACTCAATGGAGAATTCTAGTTAGATGAAATTGAGCACCGGGAGATGAGTACTTATCAGATCTGAAACTTGGACGAGTGGTAGATAGGAGTAGCTATGAAGGTATAGTATGATTTAGAGTGATCATGAAATGAATAAAGCATTTAAAGCATCAATACTTGATTATTAAGTTGACATTGAAAATAACATGACATGTTGAGATGAATGGATGGTTAGGTAGACGGATTTAGTATGGTTAGGAGATTAGATGTTAATGTAAGGATAAGATGTGGCTTGATGGTTTATGGATTATGGAGAATAGATTTATGAGTTAATATGATGGATGATATATTGGGGACGAGATGATTGTTGATTTATAGACGGTAATGTGGTTTTATAGTTTAAGTGCTATGATGTGATTCTAGTTGTAGCTTATTCAGTAGAGAGACGAGTTATGATGAATTGTTGAGGAACACTGATTAAAAGTTATATGATTAGCGATCATTATGTGGAATATGGGAGTTGTATGCATAGTTTTTATAGATATTATTATTATTATAAGTGATTCCGAGGACGGAATCATTTCTAAGGTAGGTAGAATGTAACGGCAGCTTTCCAACCGTTCGTATTTTTTACGGGTATTTTCCTCCTTTGTATGCGTATTTTTATTCGATCCTTCTTCTATCCAGAATATGTGTTGTGATATGTCATTGTGACCGTATGGAAGAGTAGTTATTTGTCGGATTTTAAGTGAACGTCATTTCACAGGTCGTTCTCCCACAAATCAGCTTTGATTGGAGAGACGTCGTGACTTTAGACTTCGACGCTGGACCCTTTTATTTTTAGTTCGTTTTTCGTAGACCTAACGCATGATCGACCATCGTACCCTCGAGCCTCTCATCGTCACGGTCATTCCGATATTTTTTCATAATTTTCGGACACCGTTTGCTTGGCCTAACCCACTAATCAAATTCGAAACCCGATTAGCCTTAATCAATTTGAAATTCAAATCCTAATCCCAATCACATGAAATCCTTCAGTATCATGTGGGGATTTTCTGTGTCTATCTTCACCTAGCTTTTCCCCTCTTTGCACACCCCCTCACTCACCCTCTCTCCTAGTCATCACTTAATTATACCCCATTTAATACACTCTTTAGCATTTCTCCTATCTCTAAAAACCAACCAGCCGCATGCCCTAGAGGAACCCACGCATCACCCATCAAACCCAGCCACCACATGCGTTTCTTCTTCTTCCTCTCGTCGTCGACGACCTCCGGCCAACCCCCAAGCCTCCGGCAACCTCCTCCTCCTTCCTCTCTTCCTACTCCTCTTGATCGCGCCCCGGATACACACCCGGGACGACGATTGTAGTTTTACCGCAAGCGCACGGTCAAGTGGCGAGCGGGTATCGAACACGAGGAGGTGGTGTTGGCTCCAATCTATCCTAGGTTGGTTTGACTACGAATGTTTTATTGGTGGAGATGGCTATGGTATGACGTAATGGCAATGGTGATGGATGTCGGTGTCGGAGATATAGAAATCGGTCAAATATCAATTCAAATGCAATATAATAAAAGTGTCTAGGGCTAGGGAATCCCCTACTACGGACCGTCATGCATCATTGTGAATAGTGAATCTCAATATTACTAGACTTGCGTTGAGGTGAACTAGTCGTAACTGAATAGAGAACCAAGCTCACGCTCTCGCGCTATTGCCGGTCTATAGCGAACCTATGATAGGGCCCAATCTCTTGCAAACCCTAGCCTAAGCCACTAGCATTAGGATCGACATCATCGTTCAATCGCCCCTCGAGCCCACTCTCGTGCAAACTCGAGTTACGATCTAGGTTGTGATAGTTCGTATTCGTCCAATCTCTTGCAAACGGGTATTGGTATAGATTTACAATTAAAAATCCTAGCTTTGGTCCAATCTCTTGCAAACCAAATCTAGAGAAACCCAATTGTAAACCTAAATCGAATATCTAGGCCTTCCCATCGATCAGAATCCAATCTCTTGCAAACCCCAATCGATGGAAATCCCTAGCTATCCGTAGTAAATCAATCACAACCTAACCTCCTAGCAATTCTAGCAATTTGGAGATTCATTCATCACAAATCTGAAATTAGATCCATAGGGTTCATCCCCAAACCCTAGAACAACCAATCCACTTAAGCATAGCAATAAGGATATAAGAATCAATAAAAATCATTGCTTGCAAATGAAAAGATAGAAAAACAAAGATTCAAATAAGAAGAACAAAATACTTAGCTTGATGAAGATCTTCAATCCAAATACAAGCTTTTAGATCCAAGAGGGGGCCTAGGGCATGGCCTAACCTCTAAAATAATCACTAATAAAACATATTGGAACCCCCACAATGACGGCTACAAACCCTCTTAAATAGCCCCCAAAAACCCTAGCAAAACTGCCTAAAAAGCCCCTGAAATTCGGGCCCAAAACTGAATCTGCGCGTGCCCATAAATCTGTGCCAGTTACGACTCGGCCGAGTGGAAATCTCACTCGGTCGAGTGGACAGCTCACTCGGTCGAGTGGAAATCTCACTCGGTCGAGTGAGCTTTCCTGCAGAAACTCCAGAAAACATCACTCTGTCAAAACTGTCAAAAACTGTCAAAAACTGGTCACTCGGCCGAGTGGAAAACTCACCCGGTCGAGTGGAAATGTCACTCGGCCGAGTGACACTGACATGCAAATTCCAGCACTGCAGCATCGACTTGCAAAAATTCCCCAGATTTCATCTGACCTCCGATTGACGCGTTCTTGGCGGCATTGGAATTGTCATGAAGTCTACTATCCATAAAAAATATGAGAAAAATACTTTGATATCTGGAATGATAGAAGATTTCAAAAGAGTGGGAGGCGGTCTGAAAATCTGGGCGATGCGTGTCCTCGGCATCACTCGGAAGTCACTCGGCCGAGTGACTTTGATCACTTGACCGAGGGGCTTTTGGTACTCGGCCGAGTCAGACCTCGGAGTTTCTCTGACGGATTACAGTAAGTTGCATCTTTTCTCCTGCCGTCGTTCGTGTGCCACTCAGGCGAGTGGTGTCTCCGTGCTTGGCCGAGTGGGATGTCGTCACTCGGCCGAGTGCACGCTGATCTTCAAGCTGTTTGCGTGTCTGGTCTGGCCGGCCGAGCGGGCTTCCTTGCTCGGCCGAGTGAGTCCTTCACTCGGCCGAGTGGCATGCTGAAAATACCCATTCTTCTCCGTTTCTCCTCCTCGTCGCTTCCACGGAGTTTCTTCTTCTTCCACCCGTCTCCCATCGCCGAATAGCCCTCAAAAGAGCCTTGGGTGGCGCTCCGGAGCGGGTGCAAGTCCCTTAAGCTCATTTTTGCTCCCGATCACTCCATATTTCCTGAAATCCGACAAAAACAAGAAATAGTGAAAAGTAACGCAATATCGTCGAATACTCGTGAAAATCACAATATGAGCAATCGAAATGGCGTGAAAACATGCAGAAAAAAGGTGTAAAATATGGACCGATCAAAATCCCACAAGCTTACCTCTTACTCGTCCTCGAGGAAGATAAGTAGAGAGATGAACTCAGGAGATGAAAATAAAGAAAAATGAAATGAAAAAGAAAGAACACGAGGTGGAAGGGGTCGCTAGATTCTTCTCTCAGATCTCAAGCCATAAGCTACACATCACGATAACTTGGAAAATACAAATCACATGCTATAAGGATTTCATATCTTACATAAACATGGTACTTGCAAGATTTTAAGAACAACAAAAGGGATTCTCTAAATTCATACAATCAATTCATATCCACGTCACGCATTTCATAGGATTTAATATACAAATGTTGGCAATGCACTTTTCAATCAAGAGTTATAACTGAAGCATATAAGAATCACACCAAGCATGCAATAGAGAATGGAATAAATCATGGCATTCACATATTTATATCAATTCATAAGAAATCTCCATAGCTAAAGTAATTTGCTAAGTTTCAGCATTATCAAACTTCCCCATTCGTGCACCTCTCCACTCTAATGTCGTACTCACTCATATGGTCAAACGAGTTCACCCCCCAAGCTTAGCTTGAGGCATCGCATCTAAAGGAATATGATAGTGGAAAATGGGATTTTGGCCTTGGTTTTCCCAAGTGTTTTGTGGCTCCAATAATGAGATAGAGAAACATTTTTCTTTTTTTCTCTTTTTGAACTTTTTGTTTCTCATTTTTCTTTTTGGATTTTTGTAGGAGCTATATGATTTGTATTTTTTGGCTTTAGGCTCCTTTTTGGCTTTTTGGACTTTTTGGAGCTAAAATTTTCTTTTGTAGGGATTTTTTTTGTTTGGGAAATAGATGCGATATAAGTAGCTTTAGGAGGTGAACTCAAGTGACATGTAGAGAATAAAAGGATATATGTGGAGAAGGAAATAATGTAACACTCGGTTCACTCTAAGATGTGCACGAACGGTTCAATAAAATAATACTTCAACTAAAACTCATATGTAAGCATGGATATTCTCAATCATCTCAATAAAAAGCGAAGTCAAGCGGTAAAGAGTACTTTCATATCAAGCATGCAACAGAAGGTGAATAAGATAATAAGGCAGATGCTTCCGTTATACAATTGATGCGTGAATCTTGGAGCATTTCCAACAAAAGCATACTAAACACTAATCCATACATTCACTTTCAATTAATATCATGCATTCATGTAGAGGAATCATCAAAAGAAATAGATTTGCAAGCATATGTGAATAGCAAGACTATGGAATACTCTAATTAGCATGGCAAGGAATAATAAGTATCGTGATGGCTACTAAAGCAATAAGAGATATCATCATACGAAACAAATCTAGCAAAAGGAGGAAAAGAAAATAAAGGAAAATAAAGAAATAAAAATAAAAGAGGGGAAAGAAAAGAAAAACAAGCACACAACATGATGCATGAACACACATAAAAGGAAAATAAGATGGAAAAATCAAAAAGATGATGCAAAATTTTGAAAAATTTTAAAAGCCCTAAAATAAAGTAAAAATGCAACTAATGCATCTAAATGACATGGAAATGCACTCCCCCAAACTTAAACTTCACATTGTCCTCAATGTGATCATAAAAGGAAAAATATGAGGAACAATGATAAATATGAGGGAGGTGAATGAAAAATGATGAAATGAATGACATGAAATCCTAATGCAACTACATGCACATACAATGATGCATGAGAGTGCCTTCCCCCAAGCTTATACCAAACAATCTTATTCAAATGACTCGATCAAAAATATCACGGCTGCACTAAGCGATATCAAGTCAAACAAATAAGAAAGTAAGGTTTCACTTGAAAGAAATGCTCGGTGGGTGGTGAGCAAAAAGGATGTGACACATCAAAATATAAAGTGGGCAATTAATATATATAATGGGTTTGGGGTGTAAAAATTTTTGTTGCCGTCATAAGAGGTGATATTTATTCAATCAAATCTATACGGTCCCCTCGCTGTTGAGAGGATTCGGGTTTATTGAAAGCATAAAAATTTCTACACTACTGGATTGATATCACCTATAGCAAAAGGTGGATCCAGTATCTTTGCCGGTGTAGGCAACTGCTCCAACTGCTCTTTCCGTGGCTCTGCCAGGTGCACATGTCCACGGACACCAACGAACTCCAGCAATACATCCTCCAGCATTCCCACAAGGACTCCACCTGTACCCTGTAGAGAATAGGTTGCATCAGTTCGTCGCAAAAAATTCACCCTCATAATAAAAGTATCCCAAAGAGGATCGTCTATAGAAATATATAGAATAAATAATGGTGGACGATACTTCCTTGGAAATAATCCAATATCCTCATGTGCTATGATAGCTGTCTCCATGGTGTCCCCTCTAAGCTGCTCATGTGTATCTGGATCATGGGTGTGGACCTCCTCGATAGGCTCGTCAAACTGTGACACGTCCAAGCATACCTCCGGTTCATAATCATATGTATGCTGCAAAAGGTATGACGTGTCAAAAATATCTGAATCAAAATAAATATCAAATGGAATGCATGATTCAGAAATGGAGTGGGTAAAAATATCTCCCTGAGTGGGAGCTGTAAGCTCTGTGGGATAGTCCTCTGCGTCAGTGGAAGGATGAGGTGGCTGCGGAAGCTCTAATGGAGGAGGGTAGTGCTCGGGATCCTCATGAATGGCTGTGTCCTCGTCCAGATGTGCTACCTCCGTAATGCAATGCTTTGGCTCCGCATGTGATGCCTCCTCGTGAACTATCAATGTAGGCTCTCTCTGGAATGGTGATGCTGGCTGCTCATGTATGTCAACTTGTGGGGAAGCATCATGTGGAGGGGAATGCCCGCAAGCAATCCGAAAATATAGTCTATCCCCCTCAAGACTGACATGGATGTCCTCCTCAATTGTTCCTGCAGCTGAAACACAGTTCATAACAAAATCTGCAAATCGTAGCTCAAATGCATCACCTGCTGTAATGCTCTCTGAACCGGTGAACCTCACTGACTCCAAGAGACCCTCCAATAATCTCTGAAATCCATCCTCCTCTAGCTGCGCTGGTGGCTCAATTTCTGCTTCCTCCACTGTACCTTCGTCCATCCACTCTTCATATGCAACAGCTGTATTGTAGGATGTGGGATCGACGGCGGCACATTCTGGCTCTGGTAATATGATTGGAGATGCTTCTTGCCCATAAGATAAAGGAACAGAACTGATATCTTTGGGAATCATCGCAACCTTAAACATGAGCGCATTCATTTCAAGTTGCCTCTTCACCCGTTCCAATAGAAGGTTACTCTTTTCAAGCCCGGCTTGCATTTCAACCTGGTGTGCATGCATCTCATCAAAAAAGATCCTTTGTCTCTCATCAAGCTCGGGCCAGTGCATCTCCTCAAAAAAGTATTCTCCCATCTGAGCACTCTGATCAAAATAGTATTCTCCCGTCTGAGTACTCTGATCATAATAGTATTCTCCCATCTGAGCACTCTGATCAAAATCTGTGGTCCACATAGTATAATCCATAGCACCTGATCAACAAAGATAAATACCTGGAGAAAAGATATCAGTGGCACAAAAGAATATAGAAATGATAATAATGGTGGCGGGGGTGAAAATTTCCTTTTGTTAGTTTTTTTCGTAGTCTAATCAACCTAATTGTGACAAATTGGCACCCAACAGGAAACACCTCCCCGGCAACGGCGCCAAAAACATGATCGCGCCCCAGATACACACCCAGGACGACGATTGTAGTTTTACCGCAAGCGCACGGTCAAGTGGTGAGCGCGTATCGAACACGAGGAGGTGGTGTTGGCTCCAATCTATCCTAGGTTGGTTTGACTACGAATGTTTTATTGGTGGAGATGGCTATGGTATGACGTAATGGCAATGGTGATGGATGTCGGTGTCGGAGATATAGAAATCGGTCAAATATCAATTCAAATGCAATATAATAAAAGTGTCTAGGGCTAGGGAATCCCCTACTACGGACCGTCATGCATCATTGTGAATAGTGAATCTCAATATTACTAGACTTGCGTTGAGGTGAACTAGTCGTAACTGAATAGAGAACCAAGCTCACGCTCTCGCGCTATTGCCGGTCTATAGCGAACCTATGATAGGGCCCAATCTCTTGCAAACCCTAGCCTAAGCCACTAGCATTAGGATCGACATCATCGTTCAATCGCCCCTCGAGCCCACTCTCGTGCAAACTCGAGTTACGATCTAGGTTGTGATAGTTCGTATTCGTCCAATCTCTTGCAAACGGGTATCGGTATAGATTTACAATTAAAAATCCTAGCTTTGGTCCAATCTCTTGCAAACCAAATCTAGAGAAACCCAATTGTAAACCTAAATCGAATATCTAGGCCTTCCCATCGATCAGAATCCAATCTCTTGCAAATCCCAATCGATGGAAATCCCTAGCTATCCGTAGTAAATCAATCACAACCTAACCTCCTAGCAATTCTAGCAATTTGGAGATTCATTCATCACAAATCTGAAATTAGATCCATAGGGTTCATCCCCAAACCCTAGAACAACCAATCCACTCAAGCATAGCAATAAGGATATAAGAATCAATAAAAATCATTGCTTGCAAATGAAAAGATAGAAAAACAAAGATTCAAATAAGAAGAACAAAATACTTAGCTTGATGAAGATCTTCAATCCAAATACAAGCTTTTAGATCCAAGAGGGGGCCTAGGGCATGGCCTAACCTCTAAAATAATCACTAATAAAACATATTGGAACCCCCCACAATGACGGCTACAAACCCTCTTAAATAGCCCCCATAAACCCTAGCAAAACTGCCTAAAAAGCCCCTGAAATTCGGGCCCAAAACTGAATCTGCGCGTGCCCAGAAATCTGCGCCAGTTACGACTCGGCCGAGTGGAAATCTCACTCGGTCGAGTGGAAATCTCACTCGGTCGAGTGGACAGCTCACTCGGTCAAGTGGAAATCTCACTCGATCGAGTGAGCTTTCCTGCAGAAACTCCAGAAAACAGCACTCTGTTAAAACTGTCAAAAACTGTCAAAAACTGGTCACTCGGCTGAGTGAAAAACTCACCCGGTCGAGTGGAAATGTCACTCGGTCGAGTGACACTGACATGCAAATTCCAGCACTGCAGCATCGACTTACAGAAATTCCCCAGATTTCATCCGACCTCCGATTGACGCGTTCTTGGCAGCGTTGGAATTTTCATGAAGTCTACTATCCATAAAAAATATGAGAAAAATACTTAGATAGCTGGAATGATAGCATATTTCAAAAGAGTGGGAGGCGGTCTGAAAATCTGGGCGCTGCGTGTCCTCGGCATCACTCGGAAGTCACTCGGCCGAGTGACTTTGATCACTCGACTGAGGGGATTTTGGTACTCGGCCGAGTCAGACCTCGGAGTTTCTCTGACGGATTACAGTAAGTTGCATCTTTTCTCCTGCCGTCGTTCGTGTGCCACTCGGGCGAGTGGTGTCTCCGTGCTCGGCCGAGTGGGATGTCGTCACTCAGCCGAGTGCACACTGATCTTCAAGCTGTTTGCATGTCTGGTCTGGCCGGCCGAGCGGGATTCCTTGCTCGGCCGAGTGAGTCCTTCACTCGACCGAGTGGCATGCTGAAAATACCCAATCTTCTCCGTTTCTCCTCCTCGTCGCTTCTACGGAGTTTCTTCTTCTTCCACCCGTCTCCCATCGCCGAATAGCCCTCAAAAGAGCCTTGGGTGGCGCTCCGGAGCGGGTGCAAGTCCCTTAAGCTCATTTTTGCTCCCGATCGCTCCATATTTCCTGAAATCCGACAAAAACAAGAAATAGTGAAAAGTAACGCACTATCGTCGAATACTCGTGAAAATCACAATATGAGCAATCGAAATGGCGTGAAAACATGCAGAAAAAAGGTGTAAAATATGGACCGATCACCTCTCTCTCTCCCCCTCTCACAAACCGCACCAATCCAGATTTGCGCCCAGCCCTTCAAGCTGCCGGCCAACCCATTTTCCGGCCACCACGGTCACCGCCAACCACCCTACGGCATCCCCACTTCTTCCTAAACAACCTCCTTCATTCTCCCTTAATCTCTCTCCCTCAAAACTCCATTAAAACCTCCTCAAAACCCCTTGGCTGACAATTTTACCCAAATCTGCACCCTGTCTTTCCGGCCACCGGCCACTACTCTCTGGCCATCTCCGGCGGCCAACCCTACCGCCATCCGACTCCCCTTGAACCCCTCTATCACCTGTAACCCTTCTCCGCCTCTCCTCTACTCTCTCTTTCCCTCAAAACACCTTTCAACCCCATCAAAACCCAGTTTTGGACAGATCTGTCCATCGCCGAAAAACACCCACGCCTTCCGCCCTCTGGCAACTGCTGGTGACCGTCCCTGCCTCCATCAGACACCTCTCTACTCCCTCCACCTCTGACAACCTTCCCCTCATCAACCACCATCTCCTACTCGCTTTAAAACCCGTGCAAACACCCCAAAACCCATTGCAGAAACTGCCAATCACCCTCCCCTTCAAACCTCGTGCCCGGCCACCGCCATCGCCGTCGGTGACT
The DNA here is from genome assembly GCA_030789695.1 of Scilla litardierei. Taxonomy (NCBI): domain Eukaryota; kingdom Viridiplantae; phylum Streptophyta; class Magnoliopsida; order Asparagales; family Asparagaceae; genus Scilla; species Scilla litardierei. The sequence continues at coordinate 210,253,110 of CM061133.1, forward strand.
CCCACCAGCCATGGATCACTCCCCTCGATGTCCCCTATCCACTAGTAGCCTCCCCTCACGACAACTCTTCCTCCTCCTCCTGCAAACGGAGTGCAAACACCGAAAACACCAAAACTGTCCTCTTCGCCCTCTCATGGCCGGCTGCCGCCGTGTGTAGCCGCCGTCGACCACCCACCAGGCCAAGCAAACCCCCATCGACCTCCTTTAATCCCCGGTAGCCCCCTTTGCTCCTAGGAGTTCATACACGTCGCAGATCTCGCGTGTTTTCCGACGTCGTGGACGCCGCCGTGTAGAATCGTTGCGCTACCCGCAACGGGAGAGATCCGACGCCGTGCTCGCTGTTCGCGCCTTCTGCTCGCTATTCGTACATGTCTCACTACGCTACCCACGGCCGAGACGTTACTGTCGACGCAGATCCATCGCCGTTCAGACCCGACGTCCGCTCTACGATCGAACGCCGAAAAGGTTAGCCCCTAACGCGTAGTAAGAACCCACATCGTAGAAAATCAAAAACCTAATCTAAAAGTCATCAACGATAACTAAGTTTACATTTCTGCTCCTTTAAAATGTTGTTCAACCTTAGACATCGAGGAACGGACTTGATTATCTGTGCACATAGGATAGTCGTCGATTAGGCGAAACGAATCAAAAAGATGTGACTTTTGACTACTAGGGTAGCCCCGTTAAACTTAGAAACTTTCCATAATAGGATTGATGAAACACGTGATCTAACACCACCGTTGGCTCGATTCAGACGAACCCTTGCTGACGCACCACTTCGACGAGACGATCCAGACCGATGACGCACTCGCCACCGCAGGAAAGTGTTTCCACCTGCGTACTTTTGGCCACATTTAGGCCATCTTTCCTTGAACTGTAAAAGTCCGACTAAAGAGAACCGGATGTGAAATGATAGCATCTGGGACCCCCCTTGACAGCTTAGACTTGACGACGAAGTCTAAGCACAAACAACAACAACAACAACTGACATCTTAAGGCTATTCTGTGTGTGCGTGCATGTGGATACCCTAGAACAACTTGCCCTTGCCAAGTCATGAACATCTTGCACGTCATGTCTTACACAGCCTACGGGTAATAAGACGCTCACTTAGCAAGTGGGTGATCTTTGTTACAGAACACCTACCGAAAGCTCGGCACTCACCTAGCAGAGTGAGCGTTCCTACAGACCATGTGGATAGAGGCACTCACCTAACAGAGTGAGTGATCCTATACAGTGGTATAGATACACCAACGGGAAGCTCGGCACTCACCTAGCAGAGTGAGCATCCCTGCAGACCGTGGGGATAGAGTCACTCACCTAGCAGTGTGAGTGGTCCTATACAGTGGTAAAGATTCACCTACGGGAAGCCCGACACTCACCTAGCAGAGTGAGTGTCCCTGCAGACCGTGGGGATAGATGCACTCACCTAGCAGAGTGAGTGGTTCTATATTGTCTTGTCTTGAACACTCGGGTTTGGGGTAGGGTTGACTGGTCGCACGGGGAGAGGGTTTTATCCGCATCAAACCATAAGGCATGAACCCTTCGTAACACACACGGTACTTCTTGTCTTGTCCTATCCGGTCCAGTCTAGTCATGTAGCCAGTGGCACATGTTACGACTATTGTCTGTCACGTTTACTTTCCTGCTCAGTTTTTCCTTTCCTTGTATAATTGTATAACTGCCATAACATCACAACTGCATGTAATTCAACCAGTAAAATGTTGTTTAGTAAATTGTTTCACACTTGCAGTAGAGTCTAACCCTTCCTTGTAGACTTTACCTGACGTACAGCTCCTTTTCTCTTGGGTGTTGTACGTCAGGTACTGTGCCAGAGTACGTGGTCGAGCCAGAGCTACCTGAGGACGTTGACCTGGAGTACCTTCCTGACTAGGACCAGTTCTAGAGCTACTTCCCTGTTGCGGATCCTCGGAGGTTTTACTGCTTTCTAGTTCGGATGCGTAGCACCGTTAATTTTCTGCTTAGGTTGGGTGCTTGCACCATTAGTTTATTTCTGTAGTTGTTGCCATGCTAGGCACTACTTTCCTTTTTAGACTCTTGTACTTCTGGATATCTTGATGGAATAAAATGAATGCATCTTTCTTTCAGTACTTTTGTTGTTACGAATTTTATATATGCAAGAACCTATAATTTTAAATGGTATCCCTACAGACGCTTATTGGATCTGAGCCTCATAGCTCCAGCCCATGCGGACCTTCGTCACATCTCTCTTCCGTCGTTTTGGGAAGCAGGGCGTGACATAGCGTAATCGATGCGATCACGTCAATAGAGACGAGGGTGCGTCGGGAAAAGCTACATGGCCGCGTGAATTGTTGACGTAGCCGTGTCGTTATGACTGGGGAGCTATAAATTCGTGGTGGCATTGACCTACTTTACACGGGCTACGAAAGTCTCTGATCTTCGCTTCACTCTTCATTCTTCAAGTCTTCTGACGTGACCATTTTGGTGGAGATTGACGCGGCCGCACGAATGATTCTTCTTTGGCAGACTAACACGGCCACATGAACGTGGTGACGCGGCTGCGTGGAGCTCCATTCTTCATAAATTCTTCTCCTTTGCATAATTTGATCACCCGGCTCCGCTCCTTCTGCCTCTTTATGCCCAATTCTCGCCATACTGTCCCTAATTGGTACATATCCCTGGCAAAGCATAGGAGAGACCATAAAAGCAAGATAGAAGACAAAACAGGGGATAACAGGAATGAATGGAGAATGAAACGACGTAAAATGTGCATGAAAAAGAGTGGAAAACTATATACAATAAACACTCATCAGTCACGGAGGAGACAGAGAAGAGGGCCAGGGACGAGGAGGCCCAGAGGGTCGTCGCCGAGAACATCCTGGCCACGAAGAGGGAGGCAGCTATGACACACCCCGAGGTTACACCTAAATTCCACCTAGCGGTGTCACAGTCGCTAGGCATAGTATGGCGCCTAGGTGTCAGCTCTGGGCTCTATCCACAAGTGGACGGTGTCAAATTATAGTATAAAATGTAGGGAAATATGCCCTCAGATCATTTGTAATTGATGCAAATGATAATTTAAGCCGAGATAGGGACTAAATTGCATATGATGTAAAAGAGATTAAATGTGTTTTAAATAGTTTAAGACAATATTTAATTATATAAACGCAAGGAAAAGTTCACGGGTAAGACGGGAATGTCTCGGTCTAGACCCAGGTTCGAACGGCGTCCAAATCGGACGCCAGATGCCCAAGATACACGCATAAGCCCAAAATAATGTGATTATTTTCCTAAGGCCTGGGCAAGCCCAGGCGCTGGCCTGGGCTTGCCCAGCGCCTGGACAAGCCCAGGCACGGCACCAGGCGCGGCCTGGGCTTGTCCAACGCCTGGGCAAGCCCAGGCGCGGGCCTGGGCTTGGCCCAGGCGGGCTTGCCCAGTGCCTGGGCAAAGCCCAGGTGCGGGCCTGGGCTCGCCCAGGCGCAGGCCTGGGCTCGGCCCAGCGCTTGGGCGAGCCCAGGCGCGGCCTGGGCTCTGCCCAGGCGGTTTCTGCGCGCGCGCCAGAATTTGTGGGCCCCATTGTGGGGCCCACATGGGTTCAGAACCCTAGGAAATTTTGGCGGCTGCAGATTTCTGAAATGTATGGCTTTGGGCTGATCTTTGGACACTCAATTGGAGGGTCAAACGAACTCCGATTGACGAACGGTTTTTTCCTATGCGTTCACCGTTGAACGCTCTTCGTATTGATAGGTTGTATCAATCATGAAGCTCAACGGTGAGTGAGTTAAAATTCACGGAAGTTTGCACTTTGTGAAGTGCAAACTAACTTGATTTAATTAAAATCTAATTTTAGTCCCACATCGGATTTTGAGAAAAGGGGAGAGTCCGCCGCCTATATAAATAGGGGTCTCCCCCTTCCTCAATACTTATCCCAAGCTCTAGATCTGAGCGACTCTCGTAAATGTTGGAGCACACTCGGATCTAGGCTAAAATTAATATTTCTCCTCTCCCGATAAATTTCTGCCTTGCTCCTGAGGGCTCTAGCAAAGCGGCAAAGGAGTACGGATTCAGATCTGAAATCTAGGCGGAGGTTTCACTCGCGTGAAACTTTCTGGAGCAAGTGGTTGGCTCGGTGTAACGGCCGCTTTCCGACCGTTTGTAATTTCCTGCGCGCACGTGTTTTATCGTGCACGTATTTTATTTGGTTGTTTCTGAGCTCCGGCATATGCGATGTGATATGCCATTGCGATCGTTTCGGGGTGTTGTATTTTATAGAAATTTTTGGGAACGTCTTTCACGGCTCGTTTGCTCGCAAAACGACCTTGAACGATATGGGCGTTTTAGTCATTTGACTCAAAACGCCATTCCCAATTTTACGAAAATTTTTGATAGGTGTTACGCACGATCGGGCTCCGTAGACCTGTGCGTCTCGTCTCCACGATCGCCCCGGTATTTTCGGATTATTTTTCTGACGCCCGGATTGAAAGTTATCTCTCGGAGAAATCTGGACCGTTGATTGCCCTGATCTGATTCAAAATTCAAATTCGTTAGCCAAATCTGGCTAAATCTCTTATCAAATCAGTTCTAAATATTTCCTAAACTGTTCTTTCTATTCTCCTCGAGAATTCCCCCTCTTCCTACACCCTCTACCCCCCTTTAATTACTTCTCTTGACTATAACTATAGGGTATATAGCAGTATATATTTTATATATTTATAACCCCAACCCTATTCTACCCTAACCCTAACCCTAAGTGCAGCCGCCACCCTAAAATTCCTCGTTTCCCCGTCTCTCTTTCTCCCTCCCTCACGGCGATCCGCCGCCCCGTCTCCTCGGCCTCCCCACGCCCTCCGGCGAGGTCCCGCCGCCGGCGGTCATCAGCTCCGCGCCGCCGCGATTCACGGGCCAGTCGAGATCCGACCGCCGTGCCCTCGCGAGACCGCCCTCACCTTCCCCCACTCGCCCCCGCCGGTGACCAAGCGATCGCCGCCGTGATCCGCTCCACCGCCGCGACTCCGACGTCCTCAAGCCCGACCGCCGGCATCCCGATCTCCGCCGCCGTGATTCGCTCGCCCCACCCCGATCCCCGATCGCCGCACCCCACGGCGAGATCCCGCCGTTCTCCGCCGATGTGCCCCCATCCACAGCGCCTACGGCCAGCTCGCCGCCGCCACGCCACCTCCTTCTCTCCCCTCTCAGCTGCGAGATCCGCACGCCGCCGCAGCAAATCTCCCCCTCACAGATCTCCACAGCAGCCGCGACTCCTCTCTCGATCACCGGAGCCCCGTGCTCCTCCTCCTCTCAGAACTCGGGCCTCCTCCAGCGCAGAGCCCGATCGCCCTCCGCCGATGATCCCTATCGCCGCCCGCCGCCACTGTGCCGCCCGCTGCCACCTTGACTCGCCTGCGCTGAGCTCCCCGACGTAGGTCCCTCGCACCCAAGGCGAGGCCGTCGCTGTCGTGACCCGAGCGTGCGCCATCCGCAAAGTCCGCCACCGGAGGCCCTAGCACAGCCGCCTCCCGCCGCTGTGTCGCCCTCAGCCGTGATCCGCAGCCTCCTCCTCCTCTCCCCTTCATCCACGGCGAGGCCCCCCTGCTGCGCACCCTGATCTATGTGCCGCCGCAGCACCAGCAGTAACCACCATCTGTCGCGCCGCTGTCAGTGGCCCTCACAGATCCGGCTGAGCCCTAAGACGGGAAACCCCTTCGACAGTCCCTGGTTGCGTTACAGTGACGTCGTTTTAACATTTCACTTTCGGAGCTCGCTGCTTAGTCCCGTGGACTGAGTCTCTTCTTGCGGGATGCTCGGCGGTCTCTCGGCATCGCTAACCCGCTTGCGGACCACTATCAGGCCCGCCTTCACTGTTCGCCATCACCGCTTGCTTACCGCCCTTCTAATTCGGTACCAGAACGCTCCCGGCTACGCTACCCGTAGCCGAGATGCCACGCGACGACGTCCCGTAGCCGTGACATCTCCACTACGCTACCCGCAGCCGTTACGATCCCGAGACGACCTCCACTGCGCTACCTGCAGTCGGGGACACGAGCACCGCCACCGTTTTCAGACCCGACGCCAGATTAAATGCGCGTTTCCTCACACCAGGTTGGTCCCCCTTAACTCGTAGTGAAACCCACACTGTAGCGAACTGAACCTTAACTAAAATCGGACAACTGTAACTAAATTTATTTTCTGCGCCAGTAAAACGCTGCTCACTGTAGAAATCGACAATCGGACAATTATTTCTGTGCACATAGGGTAGAAGTCGATTTAGGTTGATAAAACATCAAAACGTGACTAGTGACAATTTGGATAGTCCCGATAACTTAGAAATGAACCTAAATAGGATTTACTGAAAACGCGACCTGACACCATCGCCGTGGCGATATTTCAGACGGACTTCCGCGGACGCGACGATTGGACGAGACGCCCCGGACGGACGACACACTCACCACCACAGGCAAGTGTATCCACTTGCACTTTTGGCCGTGCTTAGGCCCTAGTTGGTTAGAATTGTTAACTGTGAACAAATAGAACCGGACGTGAAATGATAGCGTCCGGGACGACTCCCGACGGCTCAGACTTGACGACGAAGACTGAGCCTTACAACAACAACTTTTGATATTGTAGGACTATCATGTGTGTGCGTGCGTGTGGACACCCTAGAATAACAACTCCCTACACTTGTCATGTCGTGTCCCGTTACACAAAAAAAAGCCTTCGGGCGTTTCGGATGCTTTCCTAGCGGAAGTGATCCCTGTTACCCAAAAAAGCCTTCGGGCGTTTCGGATGCTTTCCTAGCGAAAGTGATCCCTGTTACACAAAAAGCCTTCGGGCGTTTCGGATGCTTTCCTTGCGGAAGTGATCCCTGTTATACAAAAGCCTGCGGGCGTTTCGGATGCTTTCCTTGCGGAAGTGATCCATGTTACACAAAAAGCCTTTGGGCGTTTCGGATGTTTCCCTAGCGGAAATGATCCCTGTAAATCTTGTCCTGAGTTCCTGGGTTTGGGGTTGGGTTGAGCGTGCGCACGGCAAGAGGGTCTGATCCCCCTCGAACCGTAAGGCGTGAACCCTTTCGTGTCTCACTTGTCATGTCTTGTCCCGTCACGTCCCGTCTTGTCATGACACCTGTAGGTTAGTCCCGTAGTTGGTAGCACACGCTACGACTACTACTTGTTGCGCCTTGCTTTCCTGCTGCGTTACTTCTGTTTGTTACTCAGTTATAAACCCAGCATGTTAATCAACCAGTAAAACGTTATCTAAAAGTTGATACACTTGCAGTTCGGCCTAACCCTTTTTTGTAGACCTTACCTGACGTACAGTTCCTTCTTTTGGTGCTGTACGTCAGGTGCTCAGTCAGAGTTCGTGGACGAGGCAGATTCACTGGTGTACGAGGAGCCGAGGACGTCGACCCAGAGTACGTGCCCGACGAGGACCAGACCTAGAGGTCTTTTTAGTCGCCACTTTCAGAGGTTACTACTTTCAGCTTTCTTTTAGATAGTTTGTTGCCACGCTTAGGCTTCTTTTTAGACTTTGTACTTGTTGGATGTTATATCTCTAATTTAATGAATGCGACTTCCTTTCCGTACTTTCTGTTGTTTCGAACTATATTAATGCAAGAACCTGAAAAATCTTTTAAAATGGTATCCCTACAGACGCTTATTGGGTCCGAGCTTCTCAGCTCTGGCCTAAGCGGGCCTTGTCACGCTTCGCCTCCGTCCATTTTGGGAAGCGGGGCGTGACTGGTTTTAGTGGTGGCCCATGTAGGTCTTGTAAAAGTTCGGAACAATAAAAGTACCGCATTCATTTAATATCCACGTACAAGTCTGAATTAGTTTCCCGGTCTTAGTTAGTGGGAAGACTTAAGTAGACGTTCCAATTTGATAGTCAGACACCTTGGTTAAGATTTAGCCGTACCTGTCTTAGAATACCTTAGTAGCATCTCCCTCCAAAACTCTGAACAAATTAGATTTCTAGAGTCCTTCTTTTAGTTAGTCGTCGCCCAGCTTCATCGACTTCGGGCCCAGCAGAACGTAACATTGATTCCCTTAGGAACTTTTTTCCCCTAGATCCTGATTGTAGTTTAGCTCGTTATGAAATCTTAGCACCGAGCTCTCCTGATCTTTAGACGACCCGATGAGTAGGACCCCTGACTTCTAGCGTCTCTTTGATCATTACACTTCTGTGTTATCGATCGTAGGGTCCCATCGTAGCCTCCTTGCATCTTATTCTATGTGTAACCACCATGCGATCATTTTCCTTCTCCCGATTCGCGTGATCGTTTCCGGACGATTATCGTTGATCCTTCGAATCCCTTCCTTGACCTATTCTGCACCCCCTAAAAGTATTTTCGAAATTCTGTATTAAGTTTTTCGCCCAGCTTAAATTCTTTAAAAAACCCTATATTATATATTTTAAAATTTCTTGTTTTTCGGTTGAGTTAAAATCTTTCACTGATTTTAAAACCTCCTTGGTCGTAAAATTATTTTACTATCTCGTGCCTATTTTCAAAACGGTATCTTTCGTATTTCAGTTTTAAATCTTATTATCAAATTCTATAATCCAATATATATGTATTACTTTTCTAAACACTTAACATATGTACTTTTAAAATATTTTCTAAACCAAAGAGGACTTTAAAATTTCTTCTCGTATATGTATAAACATCATGCTCATACTTCAAGAATCTTTGTTTAACTTACTTTCATTTGCAAAGCAACCGCTACCTCACCCTACCTTACCTCTTTCCCCACCTTGTAATAATTTTACCATCTGCTCGCTTTTCTCTACATATTTTTATAAGTATAAAGCATATGATATCATATTTTACACGTAATTCTTCATTCATCTATCTAATTATTTTGAGAAATATTTTGGCTCATCCAACCAACTATCTCCGTACACCCGTCTTATTTGAACTCGTTCTTTCCGATTTACTACGTTACACTTTTTGTTCTGTTGCATTTATGTTGCGTAGATTTTAGCTCTTGCAGTTGTCCATGCTATCTCCAGTTTAGGAATAGGCCCTTTGGTAGGTGATGTCGTCATGGTGCATGAGTATAGGTAGAGTGTGTAGACCTATATGAGTGTGTCATTGTTAGGGTCCTGATGATTGCCTTTGTGTCTTGAATGTGTGCTCAGTGTTACCCATGATATGCTGGAAGTTGTCTGAATGACGGTATTCATACTTATATGAATGGCGTCATTGCAGGCAGATCCTTAGACTTAGTTTAGTTTTAATGAATGGTTTATCTTGGTTGTATGCGAATGCATCAAAACTTTGTTTTCTTTAAACCAAATCTTTAAAGTTTTAAAACTAGCTCACAAGATCACAACTCACTTATCCTCCCTCATCCATTACTGCAACACCACACGTTTTTCCAAATGTTTTAAAATATTTCTTTGGCCTTAAGTCTCTCTTTCTCTTCTCTTCTTTCTCCCTTAAACAAAAATTTTTTTTTCGTGTTTATGGTTGTTATATTAATTGGGACTAGCTATTATCGTTATAGGATTTTGTTTGCAGGTAGACTTGGAGTGAGATGAGTTTTATAATGGCAATGATTAATTGATTCTGGGAACACAAGGATGATGGATTAGAATATCTTTTGGATGAAAAGAATGGGCTGTCCAAGACTTATTTATAAAACCGAAGTGTGGCGAACTCGATGGAGAATTCTGGTTGAATGAGATTATATGCGTGAAGATGAGAACTAATCAGATTTGAGGCTTAGACGAATGGTAGATATGGATGACTACAGAGTATGGTGGGAGTTAGGGTGATCTTGAGATTGAGTAGAGCTTTTATTAGCATCGAGACTTGATTGTTGAGTTGACGTGAGAAGACATTGGGAGTAACACGACGTGTTGAGATAAATGGATGGTTAGGTTGTCGGATTTAATATTGGTCGAAAATAATTATAATAAGTAGGAGGAGATATGATTTTGATAGCTAAATTATTTGGCGGATAAATTTATGGGAAGATATGACAAGGAATGCATTAAGGACACGGCGATTGTGGATTTGTGAAGGTATTAGAAGATAGACAAAGCTTTCGTCTTGGATTGGTGATCGACTAGAACATCATTATAGCGACTGATTAATATTGGGAAGAGATTGAGAAAATTTAAAAGATGTTATGGAACGATGATGTTTAGGAGAGTGGCAGGGTAAGAGAAGGTGATTGTTATTCTTTTATGAGGATTTGGAGTTAGAAATTTGAACATCAGTGAATGGATCTATAGTTAAGTGTTAGGATGTGAGATTAGTCGTGGCTTTATCCAGTGAAAAGAAGGATCATGATGGATTATTTGATGAACGACATTGAAGTTATAGGATTAGAGATCATTTTGTGGAAGATGGGAGTTATAGGCTTAAGTATTTATGGATTTTATAATTAGTCTTAGTATGAGTGATTCCGAGGACGGAATCATTTCTAAGGCGAGTAGAATGTAACGGCCGCTTTCCGACCGTTTGTAATTTCCTGCGCGCACGTGTTTTATCGTGCACGTATTTTATTTGGTTGTTTCTGAGCTCCGGTATATGCGATGTGATATGCCATTGCGATCGTTTCGGGGTGTTGTATTTTATAGAAATTTTTGGGAACGTCTTTCACGGCTCGTTTGCTCGCAAAACGACCTTGAACGATATGGGCGTTTTAGTCATTTGACTCAAAACGCCATTCCCAATTTTACGAAAATTTTTGATAGGTGTTACGCACGATCGGGCTCCGTAGATCTGTGCGTCTCGTCTCCACGATCGCCCCGGTATTTTCGGATTATTTTTCTGACGCCCGGATTGAAAGTTATCTCTCGGAGAAATCTGGACCGTTGATTGCCCTGATCTGATTCAAAATTCAAATTCGTTAGCCAAATCTGGCTAAATCTCTTATCAAATCAGTTCTAAATATTTCCTAAACTGTTCTTTCTATTCTCCTCGAGAATTCCCCCTCTTCCTACACCCTCTACCCCCCCTTTAATTACTTCTCTTGACTATAACTATAGGGTATATAGCAGTATATATTTTATATATTTATAACCCCAACCCTATTCTACCCTAACCCTAACCCTAAGTGCAGCCGCCACCCCAAAATTCCTCGTTTCCCCGTCTCTCTTTCTCCCTCCCTCACGGCGATCCGCCGCCCCGTCTCCTCGGCCTCCCCAAGCCCTCCGGCGAGGTCCCGCCGCCGGCGGTCATCAGCTCCGCGCCGCCGCGATTCACGGGCCAGTCGAGATCTGACCACCGTGCCCTCGCGAGACCGCCCTCACCTTCCCCCACTTGCCCCCGCCGGCGACCAAGCGATCGCCGCCGTGATCCGCTCCACCGCCGCGACTCCGACGTCCTCAAGCCCGACCGCCGGCATCCCGATCTCCGCCGCCGTGATTCGTTCGCCCCACCCCGATCCCCGATCGCCGCACCCCACGGCGAGATCCCGCCGATCTCCGCCGCTGTGCCCCCATCCGCAGCGCCTACGGCCAGCTCGCCGCCGCCACGCCACCTCCTTCTCTCCCCTCTCAGCTGCGAGATCTGCACGCCGCCACAGCAAATCTCCCCCTCACAGATCTCCATGGCCGCCGCGACTCCTCTCTCGATCATCGGAGCCCCGTGCTCCTCCTCCTCTCAGAACTCGGGCCTCCTCCAGCGCAGAGCCCGATCGCCCTCCGCCACTGATCCCTATCGCCGCACGCCGCCACTGTGCCGCCCGCTGCCACCGTGACTCGCCTACGCTGAGCTCCCCAACGTAGGTCCCTCACACCCAAGGCAAGGCCGTCGCTGTCGTGACCCGAGCGCACGCCATCCCCAAAGTCCGCCACCGGAGGCCCTAGCACAGCCGCCTCCCGCCGTTGTGTCACCCTTAGCCGCGATCCGCAGCCGCCTCCTCCTCTCCCCTTCATCCACGGTGAGGCCCCCCTGCTGCGCACCCCGATCTATGTACCGCCACAGCACCAGCGGTAACCACCATCTGTCACGCCGCTGTCAGTGGCCCTCACAGATCCGGCTGAGCCCTAAGACGGGAAACCCCTTCGACAGTCCCTGGTTGCGTTCCAGCGACGTTGTTTTAACATTTCACTTTCGGAGCTCGCTGTTTAGTCCCGTGGACTGAGCCTCTTCTTGATGGATGCTCGGTGGTCTCTCGGCGTTGCTAACTCGCTTGCGGACCACTATCGGGCCCGCCTTCACTGTTCGCCATCACCGCTTGCTTACCGCCCTTCCAATTCGGTACCAGAACGCTCCCGGCTACGCTACCCGTAGCCGAGATGCCACGTGACGACGTCCCGTAGCCGTGACATCTCCACTGCGCTACCCGCAGCCGTTACAATCCGAGACGACCTCCACTGCGCTACCCGCAGTCGGGGACACGAGCACCGCCACCGTTTTCAGACCCGATGCCAGATTAAATGCGCGTTTCCTCACACCAGGTTGGTCCCCCTTAACTCGTCGCGAAACCCACACTGTAGCGAACTAAACCTTAACTAAAATCGGACAACTGTAACTAAATTTATTTTCGGCGCCAATAAAACGCTGCTCACTGTAGAAATCGACAATCGGACAATTATTTCTGTGCACATAGGGTAGAAGTCGATTTAGGTTGATAAAACATCAAAACGTGACTAGTGACAATTTGGATTGTCCCGATAACCTAGAAATGAACCTAAATAGGATTTACTGAAAACACGACCTGACACCATCGCCGTGGCGATATTTCAGACGGACTTCCGCGGACGCGACGATTGGCCGAGACGCCCCGGACGGACGACACACTCGCCACCGTAGGCAAGTGTATCCACTTGCACTTTTGGCCGTGCTTAGGCCCTAGTTGGTTAGAATTGTTAACTGTGAACAAATAGAACCGGACGTGAAATGATAGCGTCCGGGACGACTCCCAACGGCTCAGACTTGACGACGAAGACTGAGCCTGACAACAACAACTTTTGATATTGTAGGACTATCATGTGTGTGCGTGCGTGTGGACACCCTAGAAAAACAACTCCCTACACTTGTCATGTCGTGTCCCGTTACACAAAAAAAAGCCTTCAGGCGTTTCGGCTGCTTTCCTAGCGGAAGTGATCCCTGTTACCCAAAAAAGCCTTTGGGCGTTTCGGATGCTTTCCTAGCGGAAGTGATCCCTGTTACACAAAAAGCCTTCGGGCGTTTCGGATGCTTTCCTTGCGGAAGTGATCCCTGTTATACAAAAGCCTGCGGGCGTTTCGGATGCTTTCCTTGCGGAAGTGATCCCTGTTACACAAAAGCCTTCGGGCGTTTCGGATGTTTCCCTAGCGGAAATGATCCCTGTAAATCTTGTCCTGAGTTCCTGGGTTTGGGGTTGGGTTGAGCGTGTGCATGGCAAGAGGGTCTGATCCCCCTCGAACCGTAAGGCGTGAACCCTTTCGTGTCTCACTTGTCCTGTCTTGTCTTGTCCCGTCACGTCCCGTCTTGTCATGACACCTGTAGGTTAGTCCCGTAGTTGGTAGCACACGCTACGACTACTACTTGTTGCGCCTTGCTTTCCTACTGCGTTACTTCTGTTTGTTACTCAGTTATAACCCCAGCATGTTAATCAACCAGTAAAACGTTGTCTAAAAGTTGATACACTTGCAGTTCGGCCTAACCCTTTTTTGTAGACCTTACCTGACGTACAGTTCCTTCTTTTGGTGCTGTACGTCAGGTGCTCAGTCAGAGTTCGTGGACGAGATAGATTCACTGGTGTACGAGGAGCCGAGGACGTCGACCCAGAGTACGTGCCCGACGAGGACCAGACCTAGAGGTCTTTTTAGTCGCCACTTTCAGAGGTTACTACTTTCAGCTTTCTTTTAGATAGTTTGTTGCCACACTTAGGCTTCTTTTTAGACTTTGTACTTGTTGGATGTTATATCTCTAATTTAATGAATGTGATTTCCTTTCCGTACTTTCTGTTGTTTCGAACTATATTAATGCAAGAACCTGAAAAATCTTTTAAAATGGTATCCCTACAGACGCTTATTGGGTCCGAGCTTCTCAGCTCTGGCCTAAGCGGGCCATGTCACGCTTCGCCTCCGTCCATTTTGGGAAGCGGGGCGTGACTGCTCGGCGACCAGAAGTTGCTGGGATCGGCGCACGCGGTTGCTGGGATCGTATCGGCTAATGCGCGAAGGGCAATTGATTGCCTTCGGTAACACTTTTACTGCAAGGCAAGAGTTACGGGTATGTTGAGTTTTCTCAACCGTAGTTTTAATTAATGTGCATTATTTTAATTGCAGTAGCTAAAGTAGTTAATTAGATAGTAGTATCCTTAGGGGTTGGTCTGGACCCAACCCCGGGATAGTAGTATTTTCTTGGCTTGGGTTTTATGCAGATAGGGCTAGTTTATATAAAATGTTTATATAAATTTTTTCTCTTTATCTTTCCGCTTCCGCTGTGTTATTTTGTGCAAGGTTGTCCGGCCTTCGCTCTCAAGTAGGGCGAAGGACAGACAATGCACTAGTCGAAAGAGAGCCATTGGATCAGATAAAACCCATCAGTGGTATCAGAGCCAGGCTACATAGACTATCTAAATACTGCTTTTATGAAATGCATGTAATTAAAACTTGTAGTTAGTCTTGCACTAACTATATGTTGGTTTTCAAATTTTTTCGAAAATTGTTTTGAAAACCAAGATTAGATCTTTTTAATTATGTGATAATTAATGACTTTATGTTTCTTTTGCTTTTATTTGATAATTGCTAAGAGAAAGACTTGTATGGTTAGCCATTAAAATTCATTTAAATCTCTAATTTGATTAAATTTAAATGACTAGCTTTGGCTATGTTTTAAAATGTTGTTCACAATATTTTAAATAACACATCCTAATGAATGATTAGGATTGTCCCTTTGTTTGTTGAAACAATTCTGATGTGATTTATTAAAATCCTCTAGTTGATAGGTTTCTAATAAAAGTTATGAAACACATCCTAATAATTTTGAATTATAGGTTATGACTAGTTGATAGGATTAACTAGTTAAATAAATCATAACAACCAGATTAAATCAATATAACACCTTTTTATCATTAGCACTTTCAATGGAGAATGGTATGGGTAGGTAGTTAGGGAAGGTGTTGTGGATCGACTCAGCTTTGCTGGGCGCAAGTGATCCTGCCCGGCCCTAACCCTGGTCATGCCCGCTTGTACCGCAAAGTTGCTAATAATAAAATGTGTTAGCCTTGGTTATATCTAGTCAATGCGTTATAAATCTTATTAAAGATTAATTCGTGGCCCTCCTTGATTTTGGAGCTTAGTAACTCAAAGAAGACGTTTATAGTTGTTGAGTCTCCTCAAGCTATGACATGGTTTTCTTTAAGGAACAAACTCCAACATACATGTGATGTAGTCTGGACTTGACCCAAATCGATACGTCGGGTCTCCTCGAGCATCGATCTAAGTCAAATCTGGACTCGAAATGTAGGGTCTGACTAGACCAGTCATTATGATTAGTTGAGTCTCCTCAAAATCATAAGTGACTGTGGGTAAGAATCGATAGGGAGTCACATGTGATGTGATTGACTAAGAGTTAGTCTACCAATCATAGAACCAATCAACTTGTTGAGTCTCCTCAAGGTTGTGAGGTTCATGATGATTGGATCCCTCTTTCACTATATTTTAAGATATTAAAATTCGTTCATTTCAGAGAATGATCGTAAAATAGTGGGAGACCATAGTTAATTAAAAACCATATTAACTATATTATTTTATCATGAATTACACTAAATTAATTCTATGTCTTTTGCAGCATGAAAACGAATATGAATCTTATCCTGAATAATAAATTGACTGGTTTAAATATTGATTGCTTAGAAAACTTTGGGCTTAACGGAGAGAAGAAAGGACATATTGATGTCTCGACTTCTAAGGTATTAGTTATACAGAGTATAGTCCTTTCTGTAACTTCTAACACATGGGTATTGGATACTGGTGCGGGTACTCATATTTGTAATTCTTTACAAGGTATGAGCACATTTAGAAACTTAAGAAAGGATGAAATAGTTCTTCAAGTCGGTAATGGAGCTAATGTAGCTGCTAAAGCCGTAGGAGACCTAAAGCACACATTGGCAAACGGTGCCACATTGTTTTTGAAACAATGTTATTATATACCAAATTTCATATACAACGTTATTTCCATTTCGGCTTTGGCCAAAGACGGATATAAATTTACAATTGATGAATCTGTTATGAACATTTTCTTTAATGATAAATTGCTGGGATTTGGAACAATGAATAATGGTGTATACACTCTGTCTAATGACGTTGTGTTAAGTGTTAACACACGAAAACGTAAGGAATCTAGTTTTAATGAAACTTTCCTTTGGCATTGTAGACTAGGCCATATCGGAGAAAAAAGACTTAGCAAGTTGCATAAAGAGGGGTCTCTTGACCTCTCGAATTATGAGTCGTTCGACACTTGCGAGTCTTGTCTCAAAGGTAAAATGGCTAAAACTCCCTTTGCGGGTCAAGGGGAAAGAGTTAGTGAACTCTTGAGTCTAGTACATTCTGATGTATGTGGACCAATGTCTATTTTAGCGAAAGGAGGTTATTCATACTTTGTTACATTTACTGATGATCACTCTAGGTTCGGACATGTGTTCTTGATGAAGCACAAGTCTGATACATTTGAGCGATTCAAAGAGTATCGTAACGAAGTTGAAAAACAGACGGGCAAAAGTATTAAAATTCTTCGATCTGATCGAGGAGGAGAATACTTGAGCCATGAATTTCTTGTGTATCTAAAAGAGAATGGGATTCTCTCTCAGATCACTCCTCCTTACACACCTCAACATAATGGTGTGTCAGAGAGAAGGTATCGTACCTTGTTGGACATGGTTCGATCAATGATGAGTGACTCTAGGTTACCTATCTCCCTTTGGGGCTATGCCCTAGAAACTGCTACCCATATCCTTAATAGAGTTCCATCTAGATCCGTGCCAATGACACCATATGAGATATGGAACGGGAAGAAACCAAACCTTAAGCATATTAAGGTTGGGGTTGTCCTGTGTATGTCAAGAAGCTTAATCCAGATAAACTGGAGGATAGGTCTGTTATGTGTAGATTCATTGGGTATCCTAGTCACTCGACGGGACACATTTTCTATCACCAGGAACAACAAAAGATTGTTGTGTCCAAACACGCCACCTTTCTTGAAAAGGAATTACTTGTGAATGAGTCTAATGGCGAGTTAATAGAACTGGACAAAAGTATAGAGACTGAATCAACACATGAACAGATCGCGGAACCAGTGGGAGAGGCAGAGCCTAATGCTCCTGAAGCAATTATTAGGAAGTCAAATAGGATTCCTCGAGATCCAGAAAGATACTACGGATTTCTCGTAGATGGAGGAGTTGAGGATAGCATCTTAGTTGAAGATGATCCTATTAGCTTCCAAGAAGCCATTCAGAGTAAAGACTCTAAGAAATGGCTGGATGCAATGAAATCTGAGATGGATTCCATGCACATTAATAAAGTTTGGACTTTAGAGAATGTGCCCAAGGGAAGTGTTCCTATTGGCTGCAAATGGATCTTCAAAAGGAAGATCGGTGCAGATGGAAAAATAGAAACGTACAAGGCTAGACTTGTTGCGAAAGGTTATCGTCAGATTCTAGGTGTAGATTATGACAAAACTTTCTCACCCGTAGCCATGCACAAATCCATCCGGATTGTACTCGCTATTGCTGCCTATCACAACTACGAAATCTGGCAGATGGATGTAAAAATTGCATTTCTAAATGGTGATTTAGAAGAGCATATTTACATGTCTCAGCCGGAAGGTTTCGAAGTCAGTGGGAGCAAAAAGAAAGCATGTAGACTGCATAGATCCATTTATGGATTGAAGCAGGCATCCAGGAGCTGGAACATCCGATTTGATAATACGGTCAAAGAGTTTGATTTTATTAAAAATGAAGATGAGCCATGCGTTTATAAGAAAACCAGTGGAAACAATTTAGTCATCCTTGTACTTTATGTTGATGACATTCTCTTAATAGGTAACAACATACCAATGTTGAAGTCTGTTAAGGATTGGTTATCAACTAACTTCTCCATGAAAGATTTGGGAGAAGCATCCTACATACTAGGTGTGAAGATCTATAGAGATAGATCTAAAAGGATGCTAGGACTCTCCCAATCTAGGTACATTGATACTGTGTTAAAACGGTTTGACATGGAAAACAGTAAAGGTGGGTTTATACCCGCAAATCACGGAATAAGTCTTTCCAAGAAGATGTCTCCAAAGACTGACTTGGAAAGAGAATGCATGAGCAACATTCCATATGCTTCGGCAGTTGGATCGATCATGTATTCCATGATATGTACCAGACCTGATGTCTCTTTTGCACTAGGTGCAGTAAGTCGATATCAGTCTAACTATGGAGAAGAACACTGGAAAGCAGTCAAGACGATTCTCAAGTACTTGCGAAGAACAAGAGATCTAGCTTTGATTTATGGAAGTGAAGAAATCAAGATTGAGGGCTTCACGGATTCCAGCTTTCAGAGTGACGTAGATGACAGCAAGTCAATTTCAGGATACATTTTCACTCTCAACGGATGTGCAGTGAGCTGGAGAAGTTCAAAGCAAGATACCGTTGCTGATTCAACTATGGAGGCCGAATATATAGCGGCCAATGATGCAGCAAAGGAAGCTGTCTGGATTAGGAAATTTGTGAGCCAGCTAGGAGTGGTGCCTACTGTTATAGATCCAATACCGTTGTATTGTGATAACAATGCCACATTGAGCTTGGTCAAAGAACCCAGATTCCACAAGAGATCCAGACACATTCTTCGAAAATATCACTTGATACATGATATTGAGAAGAGGAAGGACATAGAAATCCTCAGAGTCTCGTCTGAAGAGAATTTAGCTGATCCATTTACAAAGGCCCTTGCACGTGATCGTTTGGAGAAACTAATGTGTAAAAGCGGTATGAAATACCATAAAGAGTGGGCCTTGTAGTGAGTGGTAGATGTTTTGAGAGTTGTATGCCTATGAGGCACATTGTCCTGAAAAACATCTTATTCATGAATAAAATAAATTTATTGGTATCAAATTATCTTTGTGCATTTGTGACATCTTATATACTTAGATAATTTCCTTAGACTTTTAACAAGGTATACACTTATCTTGATGATGATCACGATTATGAGAAAGTGTTTTTACCGATTGGAGCTTAAAGACTTAAACAGGTTCGTGGTCATTGATATGTCGAGAAGAGGATATCGACACATCGATAAGACCATTGTGTCTTTGTATTCACTATAGATTATTAACGAAGGACTCGTAGTCGTTTGACTTGGTGAAGTCAGAAACAAGATGTAGGTGCTCATTAGAGAATGAGTTCACTGAACGACTCATAAAAGGTTATCATTTGGTTAAACTTAATTTAAAACGTCAATGATAACTTTTAGTGATGATAGGCAAGCTGGTCCTATGACTTGAAGACATTGAACAAACCTGCATGTGAATGGTGTCACTTAGATCATTTTCCTAGCTTCAAGACTTTACTTGTCGAAAGGATTTTGGTTGTGTGGCATTTGAAGCGTGTGAGGGGAGTTGTGTCTAAGAAAGGATTTGACTCTCTCATTAAGGAGAGTTAGTGTTGTATGTGTTGGTTTGGTGCTTTAGTGAAAATCTTTGATCAAAGTATGTTGAAAGAAGTTCAACATGTATTTAACTAAAGACCGATGTAACTGACCGGTTTCAAGTTGGTGGAGTTGACATGTTACCATACCCTAAACTTGAATAAACAACATAGTCTTGACGAAAGGATTAAAACTGCGGTATTCATCACGGATACAGTCTTGGTAATCCCGACGATTTTTGTCAATGGGTTAAACCACATAATTATGATGCCGAAACAGGGACGGTAACTACTGCTCGTGGTCACTGCCGTCTAGGGTCTCGAACCCAAACCTGTAGTAGGGTCAGGCTGTAGGGTCTCACACAGAGTGCAATCTTCGTCTAGTAATAGGTAGAAATTAGTTAGGGAGAATAATTTGCATTTGATGCAAGGAACAAAGTATTGCAAAAGATGTTTGCTATAGTCTCCAGCATTCGGGATAAATGATCCTGAGTGCAAGTGGGAGATGTAGGGAAATATGCCCTCAGATCATTTGTAATTGATGCAAATGATAATTTAAGCCGAGATAGGGACTAAATTGCATATGATGCAAAAGAGATTAAATGTGTTTTAAATAGTTTAAGACAATATTTAATTATATAAACGCAAGGAAAAGTTCACGGGTAAGACGGGAATATCTCGGTCTAGACCCAGGTTCGAACGGCGTCCAAATCGGACGCCAGATGCCCAAGATACACACATAAGCCCAAAATAATGTGATTATTTGCCTAAGGCCTGGGCAAGCCCAGGCGCTGGCCTGGGCGAAGCCCAGGCGTGGCCTGGGCTTGCCCAGCGCCTGGGCAAAGCCCAAGCGCGGGCCTGGGCTCGGCCCAGCGCCTGGGCGAGCCCAGGCGGTTTCTGCATGCGCGCCAGAATTTGTGGGCCCCATTGTGGGGCCCACGTGGGTTCAGAACCCTAGGAAATTTTGGCGGCTGCAGATTTCTGAAATGTATGGCTTTGGGCTGATCTTTGAACACTCAATTGGAGGGTCAAACGAACTCCGATTGACGAACGGTTTTTTCCTATGCGTTCACCGTTGAACGCTCTTCGTATTGATAGGTTGTATCAATCATGAAGCTCAACGGTGAGTGAGTTAAAATTCACGGAAGTTTGCACTTTGTGAAGTGCAAACTAACTTGATTTAATTAAACTCTAATTTTAGTCCCACATCGGATTTTGAGAAAAGGGGAGAGTCCGCCGCCTATATAAATAGGGGTCTCCCCCTTCCTCAATACTTGTCCCAAGCTCTAGATCTGAGCGGCTCTCGTAAATGTTGGAGCACACTCGGATCTAGGCTTAAATTAATATTTCTCCTCTCCCTATAAATTTCTGCCTTGCTCCTGAGGGCTCTAGCAAAGCGACAAAGGAGTACGGATTCAGATCCGAAATCTAGGCGGAGGTTTCACTCGCGTGAAACTTTTTGGAGCAAGTGGTTGGCTCGGCGACCAGAAGTTGCTGGGATCGGCGCAAGCGGTTGCTGGGATCGTAGCGGCTAATGCGGGAAGGGCAATTGATTGCCTTCGGTAACACTTTTGCTGCAAGGCAAGAGTTACGGGTATGTTGAGTTTTCTCAACCGTAGTTTTAATTAATGTGCATTATTTTAATTGCAGTAGCTAAAGTAGTTAATTAGATAGTAGTATCCTTAGGGGTTGGTCTGGACCCAACCCCGGGATAGTAGTATTTTCTTGGCTTGGGTTTTATGCAGATAGGGCTAGTTTATATAAAATGTTTATATAAATTTTTTCTCTTTATCTTTCCGCTTCCGCTGTGTTATTTTGTGCAAGGTTGTCCGGCCTTCGCTCTCAAGTAGGGCGAAGGACGGACAATGCACTAGTCGAAAGAGAGCCCTTGGATCAGATAAAACCCATCATAAAAGATGTCGGATCCCATAGGGACAATGACGGTGTATTATGGTCTCAGCTTATCTTTAAATCTCAGAGTGAGGTAGCAGTCGGGTTGTAAAGATTGGTTGTGATGTTGTTGTTGACTTGATAATAAAAGAAACTAGGGTCTTAGGGATCACTGCTAAGACCGTCAAAGATCGATGTTGAAATGGGACCTTACATTGCATTAGGTTTAGGGGATTTGTCTCTCAATTCATACCACTCTTGTGGGTTAGAATATCGAGGTATTTCGGTGGCTCTCATTGATGCAATGGCGATAGCCGTCAATGTAGTGATGTAGTTCGTCGGTGGATCCCCTCAAAGCATGAGCCGGGCATGGTCACGAGCCTTGGTTGGATCCACTAATTTTCCTATTTAAACCTCAGGGATACTCCTTAAGCTCATCAATTCCACTGACCATGGGCATGATCTCAGTACGAGTTATCCTAGGGATTCGGATGGATCGATCGAAATACTCCCCTTTGTACCCAATACAACCTAGAGATCCAGAGCTACATCTCCTTCCTAAAGTCTTAGGGCTAACCCGTCAACCCTAGAGGAGACTACTCACACATGGTGATTTTAACGAATAAAAATACGATTTTTATAAGAGAAAACACTGTGAAAATTTAATC
This sequence comes from Scilla litardierei, assembly GCA_030789695.1. NCBI lineage: Eukaryota > Viridiplantae > Streptophyta > Magnoliopsida > Asparagales > Asparagaceae > Scilla > Scilla litardierei. Next base: position 210,275,222 of record CM061133.1, read on the forward strand.
GAATGAGAAATGAATAGCTTACTTGCCGTAGACGAGAAAGAACAATAACCAATAATAATCCAAGAAGATTCCGTAGATTCCAGAATGCAAGAGCAATAGATCTTCCAAAAAATAATTCGATAATCAAATAGAACTAGGTTTAGATCTACAAGAAAAATTGTTTCTAATCTCCTCTCACTCTCCAGCGTAGTTCAAATTTTACAAAAGAATCAGCCCCCTGATTTCGTCGTTCAGATCCACACTTCACTCCCCACTGCGCGCATCCGACGGGCCCAAGAAAAATTCCAAAAATGGCCCGCATTGTGGTTGACCGAGTTAGTGAATCGGTCGAGCAAAAGCTTGCTCGGTCGGCTGCTCGGTCGAGCAGCCCGCTTGCTCGGTCGAGTCTGTCAATGGATCGCTCCTCCAAAGAAAATGTCGTTCTGGCTACTCGGCCCGAGTAAGTCTTGCTCGGTCGAGTCTCCAGCTTGCTCGGTTGCATAGGCCCTGCTCGGTCGAGCAGGATGTTGATGGGTGATCTTCGAAAATAAAAGTTGCTCGATCGAGTCACTACGCTGCTCGGTCGAGCAGGGTGCGTATCAGCCTACATGCATCAGCTCCTCGTGTATCAGCCCGACCGAGCAGCTGCTCTGCTCGGTCGAGTCGCTTGGGAAAATTTCAGCAAAGCTCCTGACAGCTTCTCCTCCACTCCTGGCACTCTCCTCCACTCCTCCTGTGGCTTCCCAAAACTCGGCGAACTCCTGTAGAGCTTCACCAATGGGCTCGAGGGTATGCTGGATGTGTCCATATCCGAAAGTAGTCCCGAATCGCTCCAAAATCCCTGAAAATCCACAAAACTTTACGAAACTCGAATATGGCGTTAGAATTGAAATATCGTAGGAAAATGTGGGATTTGGATGCGAATATGATATGAAATGCAATGGAATGATGCCATGAAAAGATATAAAATATGGACACATCAAAATCCCCCAAGCTTACCTCTTACTCGTCCTCGAGGAAGACGAATACTAGGTATGTCGGGTGATAAACAAAAAAACAAAAAAAAAAGAGAATAGAGATGGAGGGGGTGCTAAAGTGTTCGGTCAGATCTCAAGCATCAGCAGTATATCACGATGCTTCGAATAGTAAAACACATGCTAATGGTGTTTTCAAGTTTTACTAATTATATGGCTAGCATGCAATAAAGACAAAAAACAGGGATCTTCTAACATCATGCCATCAACTCATATCAATCTCATTCAATCTATATAGTCTAGTATAAAAAGAGTTAGTAATGCACTTTTTAATCAATAGAAACAAGTGGAGCATAGAGAAATTACACCAACATGCAATAAAGAATGGAAGGAATCTTGCTATTCAAATATTCACTTCGAATCATGAAAAATCTCCAAAAGCTAAAATATTTTGTAAAGTTCCAGCATTATCGAATCTCCCCATTATGCACCGTCTCCACTCTAATGTTATACTCACTCATATGATCAATTGGTTCACCCCCCCCCCCCCAAGCTTAGCTCGAGGCGTCGCAACTAGGAATAGGATATGAAAGTTTTTTGTCTTTTCCCAAGTATTTGTAATAGCTTCTAATAAAAGGATATAAAACAATTTTATTTCTTTCTTTTTCTCCTTTTCTTTTCTTTTTTTGCTTTTTCACAATTTTTTTTTCATTTCATCTTATTTAGAAGCTATCTTTTTGTCTTTTGGGATTTTTGGGAAGTAAGATGCGGTAAAGGTAGCTGTAGGGGGTGAAACCAACTGATATGTAGAGAATCATAAAGATACGTGGAGAAGGAAAATGATAAATCACTCAGTTCACTCATCAGAGGTGCACAACGGTTCAATAAGATAATACTCTAACTAAACTCATAACTAGCATGGATATTTTCATTCATTTTAATGAATACTGAAAAGCACGCAGTAAGAAGCACAATAATATCAAGCATGCAAACAGAAGTGAATGAGATAGCAAACTGGTGCTCCAAGTGTTCTAATGATGCGTGAACCTAGGTGCATTACCCAACAAAGCACATACTAGATACTATTTCATGCATTCAATTTCAATTCATATCAGGCATTAAATTAGAGAGATCAGCAAAAGAAAATGCCAGCATATAGATAGTAAAACTGAAACTACCCTAAATAGCATGTCATCAAATAATAAGCACCGTGAGTGGCTACTGAGGGCTATGAGAAGTATCATCATGCAGAACAACCTCAGCAAAAAGGAAAGAAAAAAGGGCAGAGAAAATAAGAGAATGAGAAAAGGGATGCATGCATGGCAAAAAGCGAAAAACGTGATGCTGAAATGAGAAAAAAGGTAAAAAGGTGGAAAATGGGCAGAAAAGTAAAATAAAAAGGTGAATAAAGAAAGAAAATATAGAAGAAAATGAAAAATAAAGCGATAGCGCTCATCCCCCAAGCTAAACCCAACAGTGTCCTCACTGCTGAGAAAACGCTAGTATGTGGGAGATGATGCTAGAGAGGGTGGGTGGGTGAGGGGATAGAAAAGGAATAGGAAATAAAACTATACAGAAGAAACATGATATGATGCAATGATAAAGAACATGATGCATATGCATGAAGTGATGCATGGCGGGTCCTCCCTCAAGCTGTGTAAGATCAGGGTATCGAAGAGACAGATGGGCACAATATAATCTGAGGGAGGCAAAAGTAGGTAAGGACAGCATCAAGCAGGGGCACCACTCTCTGGAGGTGGTGATGGGTCCCCCTGCTGTGGACCAGGGACGACAGCAGGCAACCGTGGCTCGACGACTGGGTCGGCTCGCCAGTGCCTAACTAGGTTACGAAGTAAAGGGTGGTCCTGCTCGACTGACTGTTGAGTAGTGCCGCCCCTGACCTATGAGTAGGAGCATGGCGACGAACCGGTCGCCCTGGTCAGTGTCTCGAAAAGTAATGTCATAAGATGTGTCACTGATATGAAGACGCTCGGGAGGGGTTGGAGCATTGTTTGGCTGGGGTGAAGTAGTGAATGATTTGACAACAGTGTGGTCCTGTGTGGGTGAGCGTGTACGATAGGTGCGTCGAGTAGGCCTAGGGTTTGGTGTACCTGTGTCGACGTTTGTGGGTCTAGAACGGCGTGGTGGCATCTTGCAAGCAGTATAAAAACGTGGGGCGATATGTAAGGTATATATGGGAAAGAATGTACCGACAAGAATGAGACGGTGATGTGATCGATCACGTGACTGCTACTGATTTGGAGTATCCCCCAAGCTACTCCTAGACTCGCCTTTCTATGTGGACGTATCGTACCTGAAATAGTGAAAAGTAATGTCAGGGGAGGAGAATTAATGTGCAAGGGGTGATGTTTCTCGGAGCTCGACCGAGCATTAATTTTGCTCGGTTGAATTAGTCGGGTTGCCCTAGGGGGTATGGGGAAAGGTGGAAACGGCGGATGGGGTGGGGGAACTTGAGGATGGGATGGAGGGGGAGAGGGGGAGAGAGAGAGAGAGAGAGAGAGAGAGAGAGAGAGAGATTTAGATGAAAGAGGGGGGAGATAGATGGAGGGGGAGTGGCGCCAATATGTGGTTGGAGGCGGCGGTGGCTGGAGGTAGGCTGGCGACCGTCCGGATCGAGTAGGAGGATGTAGTAAAACTCGGGAGGTGATTAGGGGATGGACGCTTAGGGTTTAAAGGATGTGTTAGGGCAATTAAAAGGCTCGGACCCAGCTTAGAATGGGTCCCAAAAACGAGCAGCTGCGACTCGGTCCGAGCAGTCTGATTTCTCGGTCGAGCCAGCTACTTAAATAAAGCAAGATTCAAGTTTAAAAATCCCTCAGCTGCTCGGCCGAGCAAGGTCTGCTCGGGCCGAGCAGGCATTGCCGTTATCTAATATGATCTCCTTAGCTAGATCGAGCAAGTGGTTACTCGGTCGAGTAAGCGACCATCGGACCGAGTGAATGCTGCTCGGGCCGTGTAGGCAGAACGTCATTTTTGAAGCATTTTCCTGCGCATTTCCCAGCTCGACCGAGTAGTTGGTCTACTCAGTCGAGTAAAGGGTAACTCGACCGAGCAGATGTTGCTCGGGCCGTGTAAACAGAATGCCATTTCTCTCTCATTTTCATGAGCCTATGCTACTCGACCGAGCAGGTGGCTGCTCGGTCGAGTCAGCGGCTACTCGGACCGAGCAAAAGCTGCTCGGGCCGTGTAGACAGAACGGCGTTTCCTTCTCTTTTCTTGTGCATGCGCTACTCGACCAAGCAAGTGGCTGCTCGGTCGAGTCACCTGTGTCCCTGTGTGACTCTCCTCCTTTAGTCTGCTCTTCAAATCAGCTGCGCTCCTTCCGGCTTTCTTCCATTTAAAACATCAATTTGTGTGCCCCTTTACCTATCAACATGTATAAAGGGAAAGCGTCTTTATTTTATCTGGTTTCCCGGATTAGATAAAGCAAAAACAAGAATTGATAAAGATATAGAAAGTCGGGTTGCCTCCTGATAAGCGCTCGTCTTGAGTTATGAGCTCGACGCCCTCAAGTTCTTCAACAAATAGTGGAGCATTCCTCGAGGAGGCATGTCTCCTCTTGCCCAATTGGTTCTCTTGCTCTATCCTGCTTAATCCTCTAGCCATTTACCTTGAAATTGCCATTCTTCCCCTCAAGCACTACGGCACCCCCGGAGGTAAACTTACTACCTTGTAGGGGCCGGACCATCTTGATTTTAATTTCCCGGGAAAGAGGCGTAATCTTGAACTGTAGAGGAGTACCTGGTCACCGACACCATGGCGAACCACTATGATGTTCCTGTCATGGTAGGCTTTAGTCCTCTCATTATATATCTTTGCATTCTCATAGGCGTGTCGCCGGATTTCGTCAAGCTCGTTACAGTGCAAGGCTCGTCTCGTGGCGGAACTCTGGTAGTCAAAGTTCATTTTCTTTACTGCACAATACGCACTGTGTTCCAATTCTACCGGAAGGTGGCAAGCTTTTCCATACACTAGTCTGTAAGGGGTTGTCCCGATGGGAGTTTTGAATGCGGTGCGATATGCCCAAAGAGCGTCGCCCAACTTGTGTGACCAATCTTTCCTTGAGGTGATCACCGTCTTCTCTAGGATGCTTTTGATTTCCCTGTTGGATACCTCCACTTGGCCACTTGTTTAAGGATGATAAGCTAGGGCAACCTTGTGATGAACTCCATATTTCTTGAGCATCGTCTCGAACTTCTTCTCGATGAAATGGCTCCCTCCATCACTTATGATTGTTCTGGGGACTCCAAAACGGGGAAAGATTGTGTTCAAAGAATTTGACTACTACCCTTGCGTCGTTCGTCGGGGTGGCTATGGCCTCCACCCACTTCGAGACCCAATCAACGGCAACCAAGATGTACCTATTGCCGTTACTCGATGGAATGGGCCCCATGAAGTCAACGCCCCAACAGTTGAATAGTTCTATTTCCAAGATCCCCTGAAGGGGTGTTTCATTCTTTTTCGTGATATTTCCCGTCCTCTGGCACCTGTCACATTTTCTGATGTATTCATTTGCATCTCTAAATATGGTGGGCCAGTAGAAGCCACTTGGAGGATATTTACAGTGGTTTTGGTGACTGCTGCATGTCCCTCGCATGGTTGATCGTGGGAATGCGATATGATTGAGGCTGCCTCTTCCTTTGGGATACATCGTCTGATGATCCCATCGGCGCATGTTCCGAACAGGTACGGGTCATCCTAAAAGTAGCTCTTGGTGTCATGTAGGAACTTCCTCCTCGAGTAAGTCGCCAACTCCTACGGGACTATGTCGCTTACCAAGTAGTTCACTATATCTGCGTACCAAGAGGCTTCGGAGGAGTTTGTTGCAAATAACTGTTCGCCGGTGAAAGAATCATTAATTGGCAAACTGTCATCCCCATGCTTTTGAATTAACTGCGACAGGTGGATTGCCACTACATTCTCCGCTCCTTTCTTGTCTTTGATCTCAATATCAAATTCTTGGAGGAGGAGGATCCACTGTATTGAGCGTGGTTTTGCATCCTTCTTGCTCAATAGGTATTTCAGTGCCGCGTGGTCTGTGTAGATGATTACTTTAGACTTCAAGAGATACGATCTGAACTTCTCGATAGAATAAACCACGGCTAGTAGCTCCTTTCCATGGTGGTGTAGTTCTTTTGAGCATCATCCAGAGTCTTACTAGCGTAGTATATAGCAAGAAGTTTCCTTCTTTCCTTTGGCCAAGGACGACTCCCACTGCTTGGTCACTAGCGTCGTACATCAGCTCAAATGGCAGATTCCAATCTGGCGGTTGTATAATTGGGGCTGAGATGAGAGCTTCCTTTAACCTATTAAAAGCTAGCAAGCAGGCGTCAGTAAACACAAAAGGAGTGTCCTTGGCGAGGAGCTCCGTGAGAGGACGAGCAATGTTAGAGAAATCCTTTATAAAGCGGCGGTAAAAACCTGTGTGCCCTAGGAAACCACGAATACCCTTAAGGTTAGTGGGAGGAGGTAGACTCTTGATGACTTCGACCTTGGCTTTATCAACCTCGATTCCCTTAGAGGTGATGACATGGCCAAGCACAACTCCTTCTGTCACCATGAAATGGTACTTTTCTCAATTTAGGGTCAGGTTATTGTCATGACACCGTTCTAAAACTTTGCATAAATTGGCTAGACAATCATCGAACTAGGTGCCATAAACAGAGAAATCATCCATGAAGACTTCCATGATGTTTTCGATGAAATCCGAGAAAATAGACGCCATGCACCTTTGAAATGTGGCAGGTGCATTACATAGCCCAAACGGCATTTTTCGATAGGCGAATGTGACATATGGACATGTGAACGTTATCTTTTCTTGGTCTTCCTGATGCAATGGGATTTGGAAGAACCCGGAGTATCCATCTAGGTAACAAAAATATTTATGTTTGGCTAAACGCTCAAGCATTTGGTCAATGAAGGGTAGAGGATAATGGTCCTTTCTGGTGGCTTTATTGAGTTTCCTATAGTCGATACACATACGCCAACCAGTGACAGTTCTAGTTGATATTAGCTCATCTTTTTTCGTTTCTAACTATGGTCATACCCCCTTTCTTGGGGACTACCGGCACAGGGCTAACCCATTTACTGTCGGAAATGGGATAGATAATGTCAGCCTCCAATAGCTTTAGAACCTCCTTCTTCACTACCTCCTTCATGTTAGGATTTAATCGCCTTTTAGGCTCAATAGAAGTGGCGTCCTTATCCTCAAGGTGAATCCTATGTGTCCATATGGTTTCACTGACGCCCTTTAGGCCAGCAATACTATACCATATTACCTTTCTATGGGTTCTAAGGATTTTTAGGAGGCTTTTTAATTGTGGCTCGGTGAGGGCAGCATTGACGATGACGGGGGGTATGTGGAATTCTCACCCAAGAAAGCATATTTCAAATTAGCAGGAAGAGGTTTTAGTTCTATATGAGGGGGCGGTGTACTCCCATCATCGCTTACCTGTGAAAAGGATGCGTCTTCATTTGTCGGTCCAGAAGCTGGAAACTCTTCATCGGTAGATCTATAGGATGAGCAGGGAGACGATAGTACGTCGTGGTAGACGTCTGCGGATTCCGTCTCTATAGCGCACCTGTCAACAGAGGTAAAGTACTCAGGTATGCATTCGCTATCGAGTATAGAGTTGGGAGAACTTCCCTGGTCAATGTCGTTTTGTACTAGTTCGAAATCCGTGTATCCCTTGCAGACGTGGTCTTCAATGTCGCAATCTGTGGGATGCTATCAATGTGGAAGCATAAGGTGTTTCCATCATATCGCACATAGACTCCGTCTGCGATGGGGATGCCATCCAAGGTATCTGCATTGTGGAAGGCGTTTACGATAAAGACTGAGAGTTCTTGTGTAACTGGGTCGTCTGTAGGGAACTCCACTGGTCCATGGGCCCATACATCAGCCACTACATTTTCTATTATATCCAATAGCTGGGAATCGTTCAAAGGCTCCAATTGACGAGCCTCTCTCCAGCTTGCATCAACAGGTAGGGCTTCAATAGTCTGGAGGAACATCACGTCCCCTTTGAAGCTTACATGAATGTCGCCTTCAATGGTACCTGCATCAGAAACCTTGTTTGTTATTTAACCCATGACCATTTGCTGATTTACATTACCGGCCACATAGGTTCCTGATCCGATAAACCAAACTGCATCAATCAATTCTCTAGCTGCACATTCGATCGTGGTTTCATCCATGCGCGAGTCTTGGGGACCATATAGATGATACGGAGAAAAGCTAACCTCATCTGAGTCACTGTCAGACTCACTGGTCCATTGCACTTGCATGACCATCTCCATCACGTCTGATTTCGTATGATCACCAACTGGAGGGAGATGTTAGTAGCAGGGTAGCAATAAAAAGAGAATAAAAAGGGTGGAGAGATAAGTAATGATAAGATTCGCTTGCAAACTCTTTAGATTAAAAAAACTGAGATACACCGTAACCGTCCCCAGCAACAGCGCCAAAAACTTGACGCACCCCGAGGTTACACCTAAATTCCACCTAGCGGTGTCACAGTCGCTAGGCGTAGTATGGCTCCTAGGTGTCAGCTCTAGGCTCTATTCGCAAGCGGACGGTGTTAAATTATAGTATGAAAGATGTCGGATCCTACAGGGACAGTGACGGTGTAGTAGGGTCTCAGCTTATCTTTAAATCTCAGAGGGAGATAGCAGTCGGGTTGGAAAGATTGGTTATGATGTCGCTCGTTTCGTCGTGTATTCTTGTTTCTTCCTTAGGATCGTCGATTTTCGAAGTATGTCGTTCGTGACGGGCTTCGTAATGGTCGTATCTTACTATTAGATCAAGCCTAGGAGTCTTAGGAATCGATCTCGGAGCTCCGCGCTCTGTATCGGAACTTTTGGTGCTTGTTAGCCGGTATAAGAAGGGGCACTGACTGACTAGATGACGATCCAGTCGGTCGGCAATCCTTCTTGGACCGACTAGTTGGCTTTCTAAATTTCTCAGGAGTTACTGTTTATCGTTAGTCGGTCTAAGAGCGTTGGTTGACCGACTAGGTTGCAAACTAGTCGGTCAGCAATGCTTCTTTAACCGACTAACACATCATCTAAATTTTAGTATCAGTAATGTTCACTCTTAGTCGGTCTAAGAACGTTCACCGACCGACTAGATGCCAAACTAGTCGGTCAGTATTTGTTCATCGACCGACTAAATCCAAATCCTATTTTCGTTCAGAAGTTACTGTTTACACTTAGTCGGTCTGCGTTGGTCGACCGACCGACTAGTTGTCAAACTAGTCGGTCAGTGGTTGCTCTTTGACCGACTAATCTGTGTTAAAACCCTAATTTCTGGGCAGCCGCCAGCCCATCCTATTTAAACCCCTCCCAAACGTTTTCTTCTTCCTCCACTAGACCTAAAACCCTAAAATCTCCCCCATTGAGCCCCCTTCCACCTCCAACCCTTATTCCTTCTTTCCAAGCCCTAAATCCATCATCCAAACCATCCATCAACTCATTCTACCTCTCATCTTCCCCAAAATCTCATCAAATCCCCAAAATCCCCCAAAAACCCTAGTTCTCCAAACTTCTCCAATCTTTCCCAGATCTGATCCTTAGGTTCTCCGGAGTGTTTCTTCCACTTCCTCTCGGTAAGAAATCGATCTCTTGGTGTTTTCATAACCTATTTGTATTTTTATGAAACCCTAATGAATGAATGTTGTTTTGATGATTGTTTCCCCATAACAGCGATTTCCCCGTAGATTAGCATCCGCGAGACGAACCTTCGTGATCGTCATCCCCGGTGCTAGGCAAGTGAAACTTGCCACTTAGGGTTTAGGCCATGTTTTAGGCCATTTGCTTGTTGTTAGGCGTAAAAGAGGCTAGGCGACGAAATGATACTCGCCTAGGCGCAAATTGGGGAACTAGCTTGACAACGAAGCTAGTTCCGACATATATCATGTCGCACAATTACCATGTCATGTTTACTTTCCATTAACGGTACGCAAATTAATTGTCATGTCATTGCATCCTTTAAGTGTTTCCGTGAATGTGTAGCTTCGCTACAATGCTTGTGTTCCTGGCTCGTGTTCCAGAAGCGGGCCATGTGTTGGTTGATAGCCAATGCCCGAATTGCTTGTTTCCGGCTAGGTGCACCCCTACGCCAATTGTTTATGAATCGTGATATAGAATACGAGCTCCTGTGCGGGGCAACCCCGGCTCATTTACTGAGCTCGTGTGCGGGGACCCTGGCTCGATTACATGTGGGTATTTGGGGTAAGAGTTAAGCGGCCAATCAACTGGGAGTCTGCCCGATCAGCAACTGCAGTGGTAAGGCATAAACTCTGGGTTTGGGGTAGTTGTTAAGCGGCCAATCAGCGTGAATGTGAAACCGTTCAGCTGTAAGGCGTAAACATCTACAAAACAACGTGAAACGTGAATAGTGAATTGATTGAGATTGTTAGTAGCTTGGCTACTCTTGTCTTGTCCCGATAATTGTTCTCTTGTACAAATTGTCTTGCCATGTCTTGATTGTGCACTCATGTTACAAATGCCATGTCATGCAATTATAACTGCTAGGTTGCTAGTTGCCTTACTTTCAGTTTCCTTGCCCAAGTCTTTTAGACTTGCTGACATGTGCCCCTTTAATCTTTTAGGTGACACATGTTAGATCCTGAGCCTGAGTACCTTGTTGAGGACGAGGTGTTTGCTGACGCCGAGCCCGAGCTTGTGTTTGACGGGGAGTACGTGGACACTGGGGACCAGTCCTAGTGTCTTCGTTGTGTTTTCCTTTTGCTTAGACTGTTTTTTTGTTGTTTGTGCGTGGCACCCATACTTTGTTATGTTGTTGCTTTTGTTGGCCTTGTTCTGGGCCTTTAGACTCTTTCTTTTAGCCTGGTGGCTTTTCTGGATGTTGGACTTATTTTCATGTAGGACAATTTATGAGATGTGAGATTTTATTTCAGTCTCTCCTTGTGTTATTATTGTTGTTCCGTTGTGGTTACAGGGACCTGCTTATGTTTTATTGACGCTTATCGGGTTTGGGGCTTCACGGCTCCACTCTCGTACGGACCTTTTCACGTCTCGCCTCCATTTTAGGGAAGCGGGTCGTGACAGGTTTTGTTGGTGGCCCATGCAGGTCCTTCTGTAACTGCGACTATCGGAATAGCGATAATAATATTAGAATGTCCAATAAATTAAGTTCGACGTCCGAGTCATAAGCTATGAGTCTAATCTGCTTTGTTTTCTGTGTCACTAGATGGCAGGAAGACGATTCACCCGTGGTGGGGGCAGCGGGGCGCTCCCTCATGATGAGGAGCCTGAGCGGGAACCCACCAACGGTGAGATGATGCGGATGATGCTGCAGATGATGCAAGTGCAGCAGGGCGTGCTTCTGCAAGTCTAGAATGCTCCACTTGCTCGAGCTGCCCGGGCTCTTCCGGATGTTCCCCGCTCCGAGCCAGGAGCGAAGCAATTTTGGGAGCTGGGTCCCGCATATTTTGATGGGTCTGAGGGTCCTCTGGCTGCTGATGAATGGATTCGGAACATCGAGGACAATCTGAAGATGGCCAAGATCACCCTGGCTGGATGGGTTGATTTGGCGAAGAGGCAACTCAAGGATAATGCTCGGAACTGGTGGGATGCGGAAGAGAAGATGTTGGTGGAGCCGATAGCTTGGGCTACCTTTAAGTCCAGGTTTGATGAGGAATTCTTTCCGAAGGCTGCGAAGAAGGAGATGCTGCAGCGCTTCATTGACCTGAAGCAAGGGAGCTTGACGGTGGACCAGTACCACCAAGAGTTCACTAGGCTGAGTCAGTTCGCACCGAAGATGGTGCAGGATGCTGATGAGAGGGCTCAGAGGTTCCTGCAGGGACTTGCTTTGGAGCTCCAGAGTGTTGTGTCTTCCTCCGATCTGGACTCTTATCAGAAGGTTCTGGTCGCTGCGAGGAGGCAGGAGCTGAACCTGAGTCAGAGGAGGGGGGCTGTTGTTGGTGCTGGGAAGATGCCTATGAGCAGGCCAGGGTGGTGGTTAGGCCTGGTTTCAAGCCTAATCAGCCCGCTCAGTTTAAGAGGCCAGGAGGGCCTATTTTGAAGACTTGCCATTTCTGCGGCAAGCCTGGCCACATCAAGGATCAGTGTCGGAAGTTTTTGGGCCAGTGTCTGGTTTGTGGTGATGCTTCCCATGTCGCGAAGGATTGTCGGCATGCGAATCAGCTGCGGAGGGCACCTGTTGCAGCACAGCCGTTGCAGCAGCGAGCGTCTGTTCCTGCTGGACGTGGAGCGGCTCTTGTTCCACAGGGGCAGGCTTTTCGGCAGGCTGTTCCGCCGAGGAGGCATGCTTTTCTGATGACCGATGTGGAGAGCGAGGCTGTGGATGAGGTTATCGCAGGTAATCCTCAATCTAGCTGTTACTTTCCTAGCTGGTTTTGAATGTTAGATTGTGTTGTTTGCTTGAACATGGTTGTTTGCTAGACTAGGGTCTGATTGTTAATTGCTTGTTAGGTGTGGTTTTGGTGTGCACATTTCCTGCACGAGTCCTCTTTGACTCTGGTGCATCGATGTGCATTATTTCTCGGAGCTTCGTGGAGAGGCATTCCTTGTCGACGTCCCCTCTTTCCAAGAGTTGGAATATCGTTACAGGGAATGGCGTGGTCTCGGTGCATCGTGGTTGTAATTCTTGCTCGTCGGTGGTCTGTGGACATGAGCTTTTCGCTGATTTCATTGTCCACGACATCATCAACTATGATGCAGTTCTTGGGATGGACTGGCTTGCGAGCTTCTATGCTACGATCGACTGTCAGAGGAAGAAGGTGGTGTTCGAGATTCCCGGACATCCAGTATTTGAGTTCAGTCGTGGTAGCAGTTCGCTTGGTCCTGTCAGATTTCGGGCCAGGCCGATGGAGGCTGTGGCTATGCAGATGGAGTTGGAGTGGCCAGCTGTGGTGCGTGATTTTGGCGACGTCTTCCCTGAGGAGATGTCTGGTTTGCCACCTGATCGAGCTTTAGAATTTTCTATCGATCTTATTCCAGGTGCGCAGCCGATTTCGAAGGCGCCGTATCGTATGGCACCTGCAGAATTGGAAGAGTTGAGGAAGCAGCTGGATGAGCTTTTGCAGAAGGGTTATATTAATCCTAGTGTGTCTCCGTGGGGAGCACCGGTGTTGCTGGTGAAGAAGAAGGATGGTTCGCGTCGCATGTGCGTGGACTATCGGGAGTTGAATGCGGTGACCATTAAGAATAAATACACGTTGCCTCGCATCGATGATATTTTTGATCAGCTTGGAGGTTCGAGGGTGTTTTCTAAATTGGATTTGAGGAGTGGTTACCATCAGTTGAAGGTGAAGAAGGATGATGTTTCGAAGACAGTGTTCAGGACGAAGTATGGACACTATGAGTTCTTGGTTATGCCTTTCGGCGTAACTAACGCGCCCGCAATTTTCATGAATCTGATGAACCTGATTTTCTACGACTTCTTGGATAAGTATGTCGTTATCTTTATTGACGACATTCTGATCTATTCGAAGTCGGAGAAAGAGCATGCCTCGCACTTGAGGACGGTATTGGAGATCTTGAGGAAGCATCGTTTGTATGCTAAGTTTTCGAAGTGCGAGTTTTGGCTGGATAGAGTTGATTTTCTCGGGCATGTGGTGACTGGAGATGGTATTTCAGTGGATCCCGAGAAGATTAGGGCCATCAGAGAGTGGCCTGTTCCGTCGTCTGCGTCTGAGATTCGGAGTTTCCTTGGACTTGCTGGTTACTATGGGCGATTCATTAAGGACTTTTCCCGTATTGCTGAGCCGATGACCAGGTTGACGCGGAAGGATGTTGCTTTTGTTTGGTCGGGTGATTGTGAGAGTGCTTTTGGTATTCTGAAGGAGAGGTTAACGACTGCCCCTATTCTTGTTGTGCCTGATCGCAGCGGTGGATTTGAGATCTTTTGCGATGCTTCTGGCAGGGGTCTCGGTTGTGTGTTGCATCAGCATGGGCATGTTGTGGCGTATGCGTCTCGTCAGCTTAAGGTTCATGAGAAGAATTACCCGACGCATGATTTGGAGTTGGCTGCCGTTGTGTTTGCTCTTAAGATTTGGAGGCACTTCTTGCTGAGTGAGAAAGTGAAGATTTTCACCGATCACAAAAGCTTGAAGTATATTTTTACTCAGAAGGAGCTCAACATGCGACAGCGTCGATGGTTGGAGCTTATGGCAGATTATGAGATTGATTTGCAGTTTCACCCTGGCAAGGTGAATGTGGTTCCCGATGCGCTGAGTAGGCTTCCAGCGGTGATGATTTTGACCTCGCAGTGGAGATTGCAGCAGGATTTTTGCGAGTCTGGCATGGAGATTGTTCTTCCTGGGGAGGCTTCTTCGTTGATGTACATGCAGGTACAGTCGACGATCGTGGATCGGATTAAGGCTGGCCAGGCTGGGGATCCGAAGCTGGTGAAGATTCGGGAGCAGGTGGAAGCCGGTCTGCGGACTGACTTTTTGATTCATGAGGATGGCTCGCTGAGGTTTGGAGCCAGGTTGTGTGTGCCCGCTGGGGATATTAGAGAGGAGTTGATGGTGGAGGCACACAGTTCGCCGTATTCTGTGCATCCTGGTGGCACCAAGATGTACCAGGATCTTCGTCTGAATTATTGGTGGCATGGTATGAAGAGGAGTGTGGCTCAGAGTGTAGCCAAGTGCTTGGTTTGCCAGCAAGTGAAGGCGGAGCATCAGCGTACGGCCGGGTTGCTACAACCGCTTTCGATTCCGGAGTGGAAATGGCAACACATCACTATAAATTTCGTGACTGGACTACCTCGGAGTCCGAAGCAGAATGACGCGATTTGGGTGATCGTAGATCGATTGACCAAATCCGCGCACTTTATTCCATTCCGAGTGGGACAGTCCACTGAGGCGCTAGCGAGGAGATATATGGAGGTAAATTCTTTTATTCTCCGTTCTATTTCCTTTTCCTAGTTTGGATGGTGATGTAACGTGAATCGTGCAGGAGGTCGTGCGACTTCATGGAGTCCCCGTGAGTATCGTGTCGGACAGAGACACGAGGTTCACATCTCAGTTCTGGCAGAGTTTGCAGAAGAGCTTGGGTACGCGTCTGAGTTTCAGCACGGCGTACCATCCGCAGACGGATGGCCAGTCCGAGAGGACGATTCAGATTTTAGAAGACATGCTGAGGGCGTGCATGTTGGATTTCAAGGGTTCGTGGGAGGACCATCTACATTTGGTGGAGTTTTCTTACAACAACAGCTTCCAGGCGAGTATTGGCATGGCGCCTTTCGCCGCTCTTTATGGGAGGAAATGTCGATCGCCATTGAGTTGGGATGACGTTGGTGATCGGGAGTTGTTGGGACCTGAGATGATCGTGGAGGCCGTGGATATCGTCAGGAATATTCAGGAGAGGTTGAGAATTGCTCAGGACCGTTTTAAGCATTGGGCGGATGCTAAACGTCGTCCTTTGGAGTTTCAGCCGGGCGATCATGTGTTCTTGAAGATTTCCCCGAATCGCGGTGTGATTCGTTTTGGGAAGCGAGGGAAGTTGAGCCCGCGATACATTGGACCGTTTAACATTTTGGAGAGGGTTGGCGAGGTAGCTTATCGCTTGGCCTTGCCGCCATCTTTGGAAGGAGTTCACAATGTTTTCCATGTGTCGCAGCTTCGTCGATACGTTAGCGATCCATCTCATGCGGTGGATTTTTCGGAGATTACCGTTCGCCCCGATATGACGTATGACCAGCATCCAGTGCAGATTCTGGACAGGCGTCAGAAATCGCTTCGGAACAAGATTGTCAATCTTGTGAGGGTGATGTGGCGACACGGCTCACCTGGAGAGTCTACTTGGGAGAATGAGGATGAGATGCGAGAGAGTTTCCCACTTTTGTTTCCGGACACGTGAGTGTTTGGAAATTCCGAGGACGGAATTTTTCTTAAGTTGGGGAGGATGTAACGACTGGTTTCCTTGTATCTGTATTTATTATAATATAATATATGTTTTGGTGGATTTTCTCCTCATGCGTGGTTTTCGTCTCCGTGACTTTCATTTTCGCTCGTTTCGTCGTGTATTCTTGTTTCTTCCTTAGGATCGTCGATTTTCGAAGTATGTCGTTCGTGACGGGCTTCGTAATGGTCGTATCTTACTATTAGATCAAGCCTAGGAGTCTTAGGAATCGATCCCGGTGCTCCGCGCTCCGTATCGGAACTTTTGGTGCTTGTTAGCCGGTATAAGAAGGGGCACCGACCGACTAGATGACGATCCAGTCGGTCGGCAATCCTTCTTGGACCGACTAGTTGGCTTTCTATATTTCTCAGGAGTTACTGTTTATCGTTAGTCAGTCTAAGAACGTTGGTTGACCGACTAGGTTGCAAACTAGTCGGTCAGCAATGCTTCTTTAACCGACTAACACATCATCTAAATTTTAGTATCAGTAATGTTCACTCTTAGTCGGTCTAAGAACGTTCACCGACCGACTAGATGCCAAACTAGTCGGTCAGTATTTGTTCATCGACCGACTAAATCCAAATCCTATTTTCGTTCAGAAGTTACTGTTTACACTTAGTCGGTCTGCGTTGGTCGACCGACCGACTAGTTGCCAAACTAGTCGGTCAGTGGTTGCTCTTTGACCGACTAATCTGTGTTAAAACCCTAATTTCTGGGCAGCCGCCAGCCCATCCTATTTAAACCCCTCCCAAACGTTTTCTTCTTCCTCCACTAGACCTAAAACCCTAAAATCTCCCCCATTGAGCCCCCTTCCACCTCCAACCCTTATTCCTTCTTTCCAAGCCCTAAATCCATCATCCAAACCATCCATCAACTCATTCTACCTCTCATCTTCCCCAAAATCTCATCAAATCCCCAAAATCCCCCAAAAACCCTAGTTCTCCAAACTTCTTCAATCTTTTCCAGATCTGATCCTTAGGTTCTCCGGAGTGTTTCTTCCACTTCCTCTCGGTAAGAAATCGATCTCTTGGTGTTTTCATAACCTATTTGTATTTTTATGAAACCCTAATGAATGAATGTTGTTTTGATGATTGTGTAACGACTGCTTTTCATGAATCTGGATTTAATATAATATAATATATGTTTTGGTGGATTTTCTCCTCTTGTGTGGTTTTCGTCTCCGTAGTTTTCATTTTCGATCGATTCGTCGTATTTTCTCGTTTCTTCCTTAGGATTGTCGATTTCGAAGTATGTCATTCGTGACGGGCTTCATATCGGTCGTATCTAACTGTTAGATCAAGCCTAGGAGTCTTAGGAATCGATACCGGTGCCTCGCGCTCCGTATCGGAACTTTCTGTGCTCATTAGCCGGTGTAAGAAGGGCCACCGACCGACTAGATGACGATCCAGTCGGTCGGCAATCCTTCTTGGACCGACTAGTTAGCTTTCTAAATTTCTCAGGAGTTACTGTTTATCGTTAGTCGGTCTAAGAACGTTGGTTGACCGACTAGGTTGCAAACTAGTCGGTCAGCGGTGCTTCTTGAACCGACTAACTCATCATCTTATTTTTGTATCAGCTACTGTTTACTCTTAGTCGGTCTAAGAACGTTCATCGACCGACTAGATGCTAAACTAGTCGGTCAGTATTTGTTCGTGGACCGACTAACTCTAAATCCTATTTTTCGTTCAGGAGTTACTGTTTACACTTAGTCGGTCTGCGTTGGTCGACCGACCGACTAGTTGCCAAACTAGTCAGTCAGTGGTTGCTCTTTGACCGACTAGTCTGTGTTAAAACCCTAATTTCTGGGCAGCCGCCAGCTCAACCTATAAATACCCCTCTCAAACGTTTCTTCTTCCCCAAACACGACCCAAAACCCTAAAATCTTCCCCCTTCAGCCCCCATCTTCCTCCAAGCTTCAATCCTCCATTCCAAGCCCTAAATCCATCATCCAAACCATCCATTCACTCCATCTACCTCTTATCTTCCCCAAAATCTCACCCAAACCCATCAAAATCCCCAAATCCCCCAAAACCCTAGTTTCCCCAAACTTCTCCATTTGCTTCCAGATCTGATCCTAGGGTTCCTCGGAGTGTTTCTTCTGTCTCCTCTCGGTAAGAAATCGTTCTACCGTTGTTTTCATAACTTATTGATAATTTTGGTGAAACCCTAATTAATTTCATGTGTTTGATGTTTGTCTCCCTCAAAACAGCGATTTCCCCCGTAGATAGCATCCGTGTGACGAAGTGATCGTCAATCCCCGGTGCTAGGCAAGTGAAACTTGCCACCTAGGGTTTAGGCCATGTTTTAGGCCAATTGCTTAATGTAGGCGTAAAAGAGACTAGGCGACGAAATGATACTCGCCTAGGCGCAAATTGGGGAACTAGCTTGACAACGAAGCTAGTTCCGACTTTTAGCATGTTGCACAATTACCATGTCATGTTTACTTTCAATTAACGGTACGCGAATATGTTCATGTCATTGCATCTTGCCTGTCACGTTTGAATTCAATTAACGGTACGCAATTATCTGTTCCTAGCATTGCATTTTGATTGTCGTCGTGATTGTGTAGCACACGCTACAATGCTATTATTTTCCTGGCTCGTGTTCCAGAAGCGAGCCCTGTAGTTGGAAACCCCAATGCTCGACACACATGGGTGGGGTAAGAGATAAGCGGACTGAGCCGAGTGGCCTGATCCGCCACTCCGGCCAGCAGGTGAAATCTCTAGTGTTCAAGTGATTAATAGTGATAGAGATAAGCGGGCTGAGCCATGAGCTGGCCAGCAGGTGGACTCTCTATGCACTAAGTGATAAACAGTGATAAATGAATAATAGTGATAGAGATAAGCGGACTGAGCCACGAGCTGGCCAGCAGGTGGACTCTCTATGCACTAAGTGATAAGTGATAAGTGTTAAGTGATAAGTGTTACGTGATAAGTGTTAAATGATAAGTGATTAGTGATTTGGTAGCTTTTGCTACATTGTGCATGCTTGCCTCTCTTTTAAACTGTTGCATCATACTTAACTGCCATGTCATGCATACTAAACTGTTAGGTTGCTAGTTGCCTACTTTCAGTTTCCTTGCCCAAGTCTTTTAGACTTGCTGACATGTGCCCCTTTACTCTTTTGGGTGACACATGTTAGATCCTGAGCCCGAGTACCTTGTTGAGGACGAGGTGTTTGCTGACGCCGAGCCCGAGCTTGTGTTTGACGGGGAGTACGTGGACACTGGGGACCAGTCCTAGTGTCTTCGTGTGTTTTACTTTTGTTAGACAGTTGTTTTGTATTCGGTGCGTGGCACCTATATCTTTGTTATGTCGCTGCTTTTTGTTGGCCTTGTTCTGGGCCTTTAGACTCTTTTCTTTTAGCCTGGTGGCTTTTCTGGATGTTGGACTTATTTTTGATGTTGGACAATTTGTGAGATGTGGAATTTTATTTCAGTCTCTCCTTGTGTTATTATTGTTATTTTGTTGTGGTTACAGGGACCTGTTTATGTATTGTGGACGCTTATCGGGTTTGGGGCTTCACAGCTCCACTCTCGTGCGGACCTTTTCACGTCTCGCCTCCATTTTAGGGAAGCGGGTCGTGACAGATTGTTTCCCCATAACAGTGATTTCCCCGTAGATTAGCATCCGCGAGACGAACCTTCATGATCGTCATCCCTGGTGCAAGGCAAGTGAAACTTGCCACTTAGGGTTTAGGCCATGTTTTAGGCCATTTGCTTGTTGTTAGGCGTAAAAGAGGCTAGGCGACGAAATGATACTCGCCTAGGCGTAAATTGGGGAACTAGCTTGACAACGAAGCTAGTTCCGACATATATCATGTCGCACAATTACCATGTCATGTTTACTTTCCATTAACGGTACACAAATTAATTGTCATGTCATTGCATCCTTTAAGTGTTTCCGTGAATGTGTAGCTTCGCTACAATGCTTGTGTTCCTGGCTCGTGTTCCAGAAGCGGGCCATGTGTTGGTTGATAGCCAATGCCCGAATTGCTTGTTTCCGGCTAGGTGCACCCCTACGCCAATTGTTTATGAATCGTGATATAGAATACGAGCTCCTGTGTGGGGCAACCCCGGCTCATTTACTGAGCTCGTGTGCGGGGACCCTGGCTCGATTACATGTGGGTATTTGGGGTAAGAGTTAAGCGGCCAATCAACTGGGAGTCTGCCCGATCAGCAACTGCAGTGGTAAGGCATAAACTCTGGGTTTGGGGTAGTTGTTAAGCGGCCAATCAGCGTGAATGTGAAACCGTTCAGCTGTAAGGCGTAAACATCTACAAAACAACGTGAAACGTGAATAGTGAATTGATTGAGATTGTTAGTAGCTTGGCTACTCTTGTCTTGTCCCGATAATTGTTCTCTTGTACAAATTGTCTTGCCATGTCTTGATTGTGCACTCATGTTACAACTGCCATGTCATGCATATTATAACTGCTAGGTTGCTAGTTGCCTTACTTTCAGTTTCCTTGCCCAAGTCTTTTAGACTTGCTGACATGTGCCCCTTTACTCTTTTGGGTGACACATGTTAGATCCTGAGCCTGAGTACCTTGTTGAGGACGAGGTGTTTGCTGACGCCGAGCCCGAGCTTGTGTTTGACGGGGAGTACGTGGACACTGGGGACCAGTCCTAGCGTCTTCGTTGTGTTTTCCTTTTGCTTAGACTGTTTTTTTGTTGTTTGTGCGTGGCACCCATACTTTGTTATGTTGTTGCTTTTGTTGGCCTTGTTCTGGGCCTTTAGACTCTTTCTTTTAGCCTGGTGGCTTTTCTGGATGTTGGACTTATTTTCATGTTGGACAATTTATGAGATATGAGATTTTATTTCAGTCTCTCCTTGTGTTATTATTGTTGTTCCGTTGTGGTTACAGGGACCTGCTTATGTTTCATTGACGCTTATCGGGTTTGGGGCTTCACGGCTCCACTCTCGTGCGGACCTTTTCACGTCTCGCCTCCATTTTAGGGAAGCGGGTCGTGACAAGCGTAGTTCAAAATTTTACAAAAGAATCAGCCCCCTAATTTCGTCGTTCAGATCCACACTTCACTCCCCACTGCATGCATCCGACGGGCCCAAGAAAAATTCCAAAAATGGCCCGCATTGTGGTCAACCGAGTCAGTGACTCGGTCGAGCAGAAGCTTGCTCGGTCGTGCAGCTTGCTTGCTCGGTCGAGTCTGTCACTGGATCGTTCCTCCAAAGAAAATGTCATTCTGGCTACTCGGCCCGAGTAAGTCTTGCTCGGTCGATTCGCCAGCTTGCTCAGTTGCATAGGCCCTGCTCGGTCGAGCAGGATGTTGATGGGTGATCTTCAAAAATAAAAGTTGCTCGACCGAGTCACTATGCTACTAGGTGGAGCAGGGTGTGTATCAGCCTATATGTATCAGCTCCTCATGTATCAGCTTGACCGAGCAGTTGCTCTGCTCGGTTGAGTGGCCTGGGAAAATTCCAGCAAATCTCCTGACAGCTTCTCCTCCACCCCTGGCACTCTCCTCCACTCCTCCTATGGCTTCCAAAACTTGGTGAACTCATGTATAGCTTCGCCAATGGGCTCGAGTGTATGCCAGATGTGTTCATATCCGAAAGTAGTCCCGAATCGCTCCAAAATCCCTGAAAATCCACAAAACTCTACGAAACTCGAATATGGCGTTAGAATTGCAATATCGTAGGAAAATGCAGGATTTGGATGCGAAAATGTTATGAAATACAATGGAATGATGCCATGAAAAGATAAAAAATATGGACACATCAAGCTGCGAAGAAGACCGTCGACCTTGAGCGGTGGATCGCCAAGCTGGCGAAGGTTGACATGGACAAGGTCAGGGATGAGGTCGTCTGCCAGTACCAGATCAAGGAGTTTGTCCCCACCCTGATAGACATGAGGGCCGAGGGCATCAACGAGGGTAGGGAGGCCGACCTTGAGATGGTCAAGGCGAGGTTGGGGAAGCTCTCCCCCCACCTGGAGATCGACTTCTCCTATCTGGCGGCGGCCTCCGACGACAAAGGGGAGGCATCCCTTGCTGCTGACTCCAAAGGGACGGAGGCGCATGCTGGCGACGATCAGGAGGGCGACCAGACTGACTCTCAAGTGGACTCTAAGGCCCTAGCAGGTAGCGACCAAGCAGGTGGCGACCAAGTTGAGGCGACGTAGTCTAGGGGCATCCATGTATGGCCGGCCTTGAGACCGAGCTTGGAATTTTTTGTAACCTGTAGTGTAAATATAATGTAATTTGAAATTTTATTTGCTTACTGTCGTCGTTGTTTGCTTGCTGTTGTTGTTCTTTGCTTTTTTCTTGTATGTGTATGCCCCAGCATTTGGCATGGACGAGCTTAAGGTCGAGGAGAAGCAGAGAAATCTTGTGAAGGATCTTTGCGGGTCGATTGACGAAGTTCCATTGTAGCTCGCATGTGCCCTTGGAGCCTTTCGGGGGGCGTAGCCTTGGATCTTCACTACGAATGTCTTCGAAAGGGCGGGTTTGGGCCATAGCCCTTCATGCACACCCCTGGGGTAGTTTGGGTAGCAAGGTCCCACCTGTAGCTAGGTCGTGATCTGCCCCGTAGGTCTTCAGGCAGGTATTGGGCCGTAGTGTACCCCGCATCTTCGGGTGGGTATTGGGCCGTAGCCGACCCCGCATCTTCGGGCGGGTATTGGGCCGTATCCGACCTCGCATCTTCGGCGGGTATTGGGCCGTAGCCGACCATGCATCTTCGCTCCGGTTTAGGTGGTGAGGTCCGACCTGTAGCTAGGCCGTGATCTGTCCTGTAGGTCTTCGGGCGGGTATTGGGCCGTAGCCGACCCCGCATCTTCGGGCGGGTATTGGGCTGTAGCCAACACCGCATCTTCACTCCGGTTTGGGTGGTGAGGTATGACCTGTAACTAGGCCGTGATCTGCCCCGAAGGTCTTCGAGCGGAGATTGAGTCGTAGCCGACCCCGCATATTTGGGCGGGTATTGGGTCGTAGCCGACCCCGTATCTTCGAGCGGGTATTGGGCCGTAGCCGACCCCGCATCTTCGCTCCGGTTTGGGTGGCGAGGTTTGACCTATAGCTAGGCCGCGATCAGCCCCAGAGGTCATCGGGCGGGTATTGGGCTGTAGCCGACCCTGCACCTTCGCTCTGGTTTGGGTGGTGAGGTCCGACCTGTAGCTAGGCCGCGTTTTGCCCTAGAGGTCTTCGGGCGGGTATTGGGCCGTAGCCGACCCCGCATCTTCACTCCAGTTTGGGTGGCGAGGTCCAACCTGTAGCTAGGCTGTGATCTACCCCAGAGGTCTTCGGGTGGGTATTGGGCCGTAGCCGACCTCGCATCTTCGGGTGGGTATTGGGTGGCGAGGTGGGTCGCTCCCAATGTGACTTTATCTACAAGTTCATCCTGCGAGAGCTTGGGGTTTGGGCGTATAACCGACCTGTGACCTGTGATTTTCACGCACAAGAAAGTGGGCGAAGAATAGATAAGTCGGAATATAACGACGAGTCGGAGAAAGAGCAACCTGTGATTTTCTTTAGGGTCGTCTCGTGAGAACTGGGGTTCTCGAAAGTTTAGCCGACCTTCAAGAAGGCGCTCTTAATTTCGGAGCGGAACTAAAATTTACATTCAGATAACTCATTGAGTGTACAAACACAGAAATATTTATTGAATGTATTTATTGAATGTACAAACATAAAAACTTATTGGAAATAGTTGAGCAAATGCTCTGTGTTCCATGGATGGGCTAGTTCATCGCCCTCCATGGTCGCCAAAATATTGGTCGTTGGTCCCACGACATCTGTTACTTTGTAGGGGACTTCCCATTTGGTGGAGATCTTTCCTCGGTGGCCGATCTCCGGTCTGAATGTTGCATCTCTGAGGACGAGGTCACCAACTCTGAAGCTCCGCTCCATCATGCGAGAGTTGTAGTACCTCGCCATCTTTTGGCTGTACTTGATAAGGTTTGTTAGTTTACGATCCCTTACCTCATCGACGAGTTCAATGTTGGTGTCGAGGCCCTCTTCATTTGCTTCTTTGTTGAAATACTGGAGCCAGAGGGATTCCTCGCCGACCTCCACTGGGACGACGGCCTCTACCACATAAGCTAGCATGAAGGGGCTCTCGTCGGTTGAAGCTTTATATGTAGTGCGGTAGGACCAAAGGATGCCAGGTAGCTTATCAGGCCAAGATCCAGGGGCGCTACCGATCTTCTTCTTCAAGGTCTCAAGGATGCACTTGTTCATTGCTTCGGCCATGCAATTGCATTGTGGATGCGCCACAGAGGCAAAGTGGAGGTTGATGCCCCAGTCTGAGCAGAAGCTTCTGAAGTCCTCCGAGTCCAACTGCTTCCCGTTGTCCATCATAATAGAGCAGGGTACCCAAAGCGACATATGATAGACTTCTAGACAAAGTTCTTCATGTCCTTCCAGGTGTTACATGCCAGTGGCTCCGCCTCGATCCATTTGGTGAAGTAGTCGACGGCGACGATGAGAAACTTCCTTCCTCCTGTGGCCATGGGGAACGATCTGAGGATGTCGAGGCCAGGCTTAGGATCGGAACCAGGTCGGTGGATGGGGCGGTTGTATGTTTGAAGAATCTCTGGAACTCCTCGTAACACTTGACATAGTTGGCATAATCCTTTAGCATGGTTGGCCAATAGTAGCCCTACCGGATAGCATTGTGCACCAGGGTGCGGCCATCGTAGTGATTCCCGTAGAGCCCTTCGTGTATCTCACGGATGATCTCCCCCGCTCTTCTTGGCCAAAGGCACTTCAAATAGGTCAATACGTCGTACCTCGCGTGGTGCTTTTGATAGAGCACGCCACCGAAGATCACGAACGTCAAGGCCCGCCTTTCAATCTTTCGCGCCTCCAGCATGTCTTCTGGTAGGGCTCCGGTCTCTAGGTAGGCGATGATCGGGCTCATCCATGATTGCTCCAGGTCGACGCACAGCAGTGCGCTCTATTCGATGCTTGGTGTCAATAAGTTCTCGACGTAGATAGCTTTCCTGATCTCGATCGGAGAAGAGGATGCCAACTTTGAGAGGGCATCGGCTTAGCGGTTGTTCGACCATGGCAGATGTTGGACCGTCACTTTTCTGAATTGAGGAGCACAGCCCGGGCGCATGTCAGGTACAGCTTCATCAGATCCTCCCTCTCTTCAAAGATGCCTTCAATTTATTGGACGACGAGCCTCGAGTAGCTGATGAATAGCATGTTTGTCGCCCCCAGCGCCCAGCAGAGCTTTAGCCCATTGATAGCAGCCTCGTACTCTGCCACATTATTGGTCGTCGAGAAACTAAAGCGGAGTGCATACTCAAGTAGGCTTCCCTCCGGGGTCACTATCACAATGTCGACTCTGCCACCCGACCCCGTGGCTGACCCATCTACGTGGACGACCCATAGCTCTCCTTCGAACTGGGTGGAAGTCGATGGAGGGCTCTCGTCGACGAGATGCTACCGTTGTATGTCTGGTCGATCATCGGGCATTGCTCTACCAATCTCTTTGACGGTGCACTCCGCTACGAAGTCCGCCAGCACCCGGCCTTTGATCGCCGTCCTATGCTTGTAGATAATGTCGAACTCGTTGAGTTCGACACTCCAGTTCAGCATTCAGCCCGACCTCTCCAGCCTTCTCAAATTCTTTTCAAGTGGCGAGTTGGTGTAGACAATGATGGAGTGCGCCTGAAAGTAAGGTCGAAGCTTCCTCACCGTCAGGGTCAGGCAGTAGGTGAAATTCTCGATGGGGCTGTAGCAGATCTCTGCCTCCCAAAGCATCCGACTTGTATAGTAGACCGGCCTATGGATGCCCTCGTCCTCTTTAACTAAGACCGAGCTGACAGCTTCTTCAGTGGTGGCGAGCTAAAGGACGAGCTGATCTCCTTCCTCTGGCTTTATGAGCAGCGGCGGGGTCTGTAGGTAGGCTTTGAGTTTGCCAAAGGCTTGGGCACAGGAGTCGTCCCACTCGACCTCCTTCCTTATTCACTTCCACTCGCCGAGGCCTTTGGAAGAATCTTGAAGAATGTGAGGGACCTCTCGGCAGACTTCAACAAGAATCTACGCAGTGCGATGATTCTTCCGTTCAGCTTCTGCAGGTCTCTAATAGTTCTGGGCTCGCCCATGTTGATAAGAGCGGATATCTTGTCAGGATTGCCCTCGATTCCTCGCTTGGTAATCATAAAGCCGAGGAACTTCCCAGACCGGACATCGAAGACGCACTTCGCCGGGTTGAGCCTGATGTGTCCATATTTTCTATCATTTTCATATCATCATTTCATTGCATTCCATACCATTTTCGCATCCAAATCCCATATTTTACTACGATATCGCGTTTCTGATATTATATTCAAGTTTCGTAGTGTTTTATGAGTTTTCAGGGATTTTGGAGCGATTTGGGATCACACTTGGGTATGGACACATCCGACACGCCCGTGAGCTTATTGGTGAAGCCCTACGGGAGTTTGCCATGTTTTGGGATCCTAGGAGGAGTGGAGGAGAGAGCAAGAGGAGAGAGTAGCCTTCAGCAGCAACAGGAGATTATTTCCCAGACTGCTCGGTCGAGCAGCACAGATGCTCGGACCGAGCAGATTCAATTGAGAAAAAGGAGCAGATACGGGGATGGCTCGGACCGAGCAGCTAAGTGCTCGGTCGAGTAACACCAAATTTCAAACGCTGAAGCGATCCAGTGCAGGGCCGGAGAAACCATTCAGTGACCGAGTCAGCCTCTGCTCGGACCGAGCTGATATGACTCGGCCTGTGCAGGCAGAGTGAGGATTTTGGAGATATTCGATGTCCTGTTGTGCTCGGTCGAGCAATACAGCTGCTCAGACCGAGCAACTGAACGAGCAACGCATTGCTCGACCGAGTCACCTACTCGGTCGACAATGCCAAGGCCATTTTTGGAAATGTTTTGTGATGCGGTTTGGGCACGATTTGAGCAGTGAAGGTTGGGAGGCTGTGACTTGGAGAGGGGGGCGATTCATTTTGGAGTTGGGAGATACTTTTTGGAGAGCGATCGTGACACCACCAGGTGGAACTAGGAGTAGATTTCGGTTGCATCAAGTTTTTGGCACCGTTGTCGAGGACAGCAATAGTATTTATCTCAGTTTATTCTCTTTATTTTTGAAGTTTGCTAGCACTCTAATCATTTCTCACCTTTCCACCATTTTTATTCTTTTATTTATCACTGTGCTACTGACGGTATCTGTCTGAGTTTTGTTGGTGCATGAACACCCGCTTCAAGGGATCTACTAGAGATTTATTATTCGATCCCGAGATCGAGAAGACAGCGAGGGCCTTGAGAGCCTCAAGTAGAAGTTCATCTCCCTCTGCATAGATGGCGGACAACAACAATCCTCCTCCTCCTCGCACCGGGTCCATCAGGGACCACATGAAGCCGACGTTTGGTAATAACTCCTCTATTCTTAGACCGCAACTGGCGACGGTGAGCTTCGAACTGAAAACGGGGCTAATCAATTTGATGCAGCAGGATCCCTTTCACAGGCATCCGCATGAAAACCCCAACCACCAAATTGACACCTTCCTGGCGAAGTGTGACATGTTCAAGGCCAAGGACGTGAGCGATGATGCTGTGAAGCTGCGAATTTTCACGTTCACTTTAAGGGATAAAGCCTCATATTGGCTCCAGGCCCATCCTCCCAATCATTTCACCACCTGGGAGAAGCTGGCACTTGCCTTTGTGGATAAGTTCTATCCACCCTCGAAGACTGTGCGAATCAGGGGAGCCATCTCGAATTTCAAGCGGCTCCCACAGGAATCACTCTATGAGGCATGGGAGAGGTTCAAGGACCTCCAACTTTAGTGTCCTCACCATGGGATTCAGCCGTGGGATTTGGTGCAGAGCTTTTACAACAACAACACACCAACCAATTTCTCCAACCATATAGCTATCTCACTTCGAGATTTAGAAGTAAACTGAGAACCCATATACACTATCACCGTCCCTGTGGGATTCGATATCATTTATACTACAACTTGACATCGTCCGCTTGCGGATTAAGCCCGGAATTGAAATCAAGGGGCCATACCACGCCTGGCGATCGTGACACCGCCAGATGGAATCTAGGTGTAGGTTTCGGGTGCATCAAAGCCACAGGTTGGTAGCACTGCACCTTTTGAAAGGTCTCCTCAAGATCAGCAAGGTGATCCTCGGCCTTTGATTTGACCAGCATGTCATCGATATAGACCTCCAGATTTCTGTCGACCTGTGGATGAAAGATTTTGTTCACCATTCGTTGATAGGTTGCTCTCGTGTTCTTGAGTCCGAATGACATCTTTATGTAGTAGAACATCCCCCGATCGGTGATGAACAACGTCTTCTCCTCGTTTTGGGTCGCCATATGGATTTGATTGTAGCATGAGGAGACATCCATGAAGGTCAGCAGCTCGTACCCAGAGTCATTGTCTACCAGTTGGTCGATCCTCGGCAGCGGAAAACTATCTTTTGGGCAGGCCTTTGGTTGACTCGGAAAAACGCGCAAGTGCACGCCCTCCGCTCCCAAGCGTAGGAGCGTCAATGCAATATAAAAATAACCGGTGAGTACCGGGTCGGATCATAGGGACAAGTCATTCTACGTTCACAAAATTGATCGATAATGAAAAATAAAGTGTTTTACAACAATCTCAATTAACAGTGGATGAGTGGTAAAAGTGTGGTGAAAAACGTGAGGAAACTAAAATCCTATCCTACGCACTAGGGGTGGAGAGCCGAATCGGCAAGTAACGAGGAGGACTCATGTGGTGTGCATGTGAATGAGGCAGTGGGCGCAAGAAATCATCCCCAAATATAACTCAATTGATCTCCCGGCTAAGGGAGCTCAATCGGAAAATACGGCATTTCATCGAACAAGTGGGGTGCAATAAGTAGTGAATGAAACCCATGTGAGTAATAGACAATAAGCGCATTAGAGAGGGTCCGCTAGGATAATCCTCTTCTTGGATTTCCCCTTAGGGGTCCAATAAACAAAGCTAACTCAAGTTTCATACACTAATTTAGAAAATAAAATGTGCTAGAGATGAATTTTACAACCCAAGCAACCAACAATCACCAAACACAATTACACAAGAGAGATCTAGACATTCATAATGAAAAAGGAGACGTTTTTACTCAAAATCAATCATCCAATTACAATATAAAACCCTAAATCAAAACACAAGAAGTTGGAGAAATTTCACCCAAGTGTCACTCCAAGATGGAAATCCTCCTCTCCCAAATGCTCCTCCAAGCTCCAAGCTTCATCCATGGCCTCCTCCCCTAGCCAAGCCCTTTGGGGAAGAAGAACCCCCAAGAAAAACAGCAAGAAAAACAAAAAAAACGAAGCTCTCCCACCCAAAAACGTCTTCAGCCCAGGAAATAACAGAACACAATTCATTTCAGGCCCCTGCTCTATTTTTCTTCTTTTTTTTCAATCAAACCCGAAATCCGGGCCCAAAACTAATATCTTTGCAAACCGGGGGGCGGGATTAAATTTTCCGCTGTATATTTTTTTCTTCTTTCCAGAATTTACAGAAATGTCATTCTAGCTCCAAAAATCTCCAAAAAATAGCTAGAAAATCCTAAAAATTCTGGAAAAATTCCAGAAAATCCAAAAAAATCTCAGGAGTACCTGAAAAATAGGAGAAGTGGAAATTAGTCCATATGATGTGAAAATAAATATAATGACTTATATAACCAAATATTGACTTCCAAAAATCATATAAAATAACCTATTGCTCAAATAATTCTCAAAATTTGTCAATATGATCAAAATAATACCAGGAGCATGTGAAAAATAGTATGAAGCCAATAAGTACGATAAAAACCGTATTTTGTGCCAAGAATGAGAGTAAGCCCTAAAATTGATATGAAATGAAAATATACCCAAAAGAGCACGATTAAGTGTAATCTTTAGCACAAAATGAGGATAGTTAGGGGGTATAAATATACACTTTTTACTCCGAATCACACCCCCCAACTAGCTTTTTACTAGTCCCTAGCAAAATATGTGATAAATTCGGATTAAATTGAAAAACATGCACCAACTTCACGATGTCATCATGGCATACTCCAAAATGGGATTTCCAAATGATTCCAAAGCCAATATACCCAATGTATGAAAATAAACAACAAATGATACTCCCCTCGATCCAATTCAACGAAAAGTGAAGTAATAAGCACAGTATCACACGTATCGGGAAATATCACGATGTCAAAATTTCCAATTTTCAGGAAAATGGCCAAAACAAAAAAAATTCCTCTAAGTTGTGGGAGATGAGATTGCATCACTCATGTGGCTTATTCTTTCATTTTTTTCATTCATTTTTCTTTTCTTTTCCTTTTTTTGTTTTTTTTGTTTTTGATATTTATGTTTTGCATTCACGCGATAACGCCATAAATGCAAACACCGGCACATTTGCATACACGCGATGACGCTATATATGCAAATGGATGGAGTGATCTCCTAAATCTCATTTTTGGCGTCCTCCTCAATGTTTCGTGGGGCACCGGCTACTCAAATCGATTAGAAAGAAACATTCACTTATACTTTTCATTCCAACTTGAATTAGCAACTCATCCATCCACTCCTAAGAGGAAAACAAAGTATGCACAATTGGCCAAATCCAATCCAATTAAAAACTACACCATTCATCCCAACACATACAATCACTTCACCAAACTTTTCTCAAATTATCTCAAAGAGAGTATCACAACATATGAAATAGTTTCATACATGGCATATTAGCATTCGACTCCAAAATGGAAAAGAAATTAACACATGCCAATCCAACATCAAAAAGTTGATACCAAAATGATAATCCGAAAAAATTGCATGACATGAAAGCATGTAGGGACTAAGCACAAAGCAAATGGCGTATGGGCAAGGAGGCCAAAATATGATATGCAATGAAATTCATGGAATGAGGCGAAACATGGAGGAATCTCAAAAAAAAAATTTAACCCCAAAATCCTAACAAATCTAAAGATTCTAACACTCTCCCCCCAACTTAAAATAAACATTGTCCGCAATGTTGGGAGAGTACTAGATCTTAGCAAAAGATCCTAGAAAAGAGAAAAAAAATACGAAAGCAAACATGCAAAAGCAAACTAACTAATTTTTTATTTATTTACACTACTTAAAGGAAAGAATACACCTTAGCAAATGGCGGATCCAAAATTTCCATCGGCGGTGGCAATTGTTCCAACGCTCCTTTCATTTCCTCCGTCAATGCTCCTTGGCCAAACGTGGCAATGGCGGCCACGTACACAACCCTAAGCATCTCCTCAAAGTGTGTACCTATATAAGAAAAGAGACGGGTTGTGTAAGAAAGAGATGGGGACACATTCCCAAAAAAAGACATCCACACATAATCATCAATATAGATAACGGAATGAAAAGTATGATGAATGTGTGAGAAAACTCCCTGGATGGTTGAATATGATGTGGTTTGAAGCTCATCCTCGCAGCATTCAATACCAATCGGGGGAGGAAGTGCTATCTCCATAGAAACTACTGAAGGAGAAGGAAGCTTGGGATCCATAATAGCATGTGGTATAAACTCATCCTCGCTTGCCTTTTCTTCGGCCTCATCAATACAAGAACAATCCTCCTCGCCCACTTCACTCCCAAGTGTGCGCGCGATCGGCTCCTCTATCTCCACCATGTCAACAACCAATTCTTCAACAACTATTTGACACGGCCCAGCAGAAATAGTAGGTGCCAACAAGACAATTTCCTCCACCCGCTCAACCAACTCCTCCATGCCAACACTTGGTTTCTCAACTACTACTTGGCATGGGACACTCAATTCTTCAATTACCGGTGGGGTGAGATCCAAAAGATCTTCTTCATTCAGGGCTTGGTGGACCAAAACTTCATGTCTTGGCTCATTTGGAGTCGCAACCAATATGTGATCTTCCTCCTTATAGGACTCCAAATAACGCCAAGCCGCATTCTCATCCATGTCCAAAAAGTGACTGTTGTCCAACAAATCCACAAAATCATGCGTCTCCGGAAATAGACCCTCCAAGAAGAACCCAAGAAGACGCACCCTGTCAAATCCATGATGTGGACAACCGTACACCAACTCTGAAAATCGCGTCCAAGCCTGAAAAAATGTCTCACCGATGCGCTGACCAAAGTTCACAATTCTTCCTTGCCATGTTTTGGTCATGTAAGATGGAAAAAACTTCATACAAAATTTTTGCTTTAGTACAGGCCAAGATGGAATAATATGAGAGATATAAACTTTAAACCAATTTAATGCACTACCATCCAAAGAATAGGGAAAGAATTTAAGATAAAACTTTTCTGCACATGTGTGCCCATCAAAATGAAGCTTGCAAGCACTCTCAAACTTCTTAATATGTAGGTAAGGGCTCTCCGCATCCTTACCGAGGAATCTCGGTAGGGATTTGGTCACCCGCATGTCAAACCCAAGAGAGTTTCAAGTACTTGCCATTTTTGAAAAAAAAAAGCAAAAACAAACAATCAAAAAGACTCAAAAAAGCGTAAAATAAATATGGATGAACAATAAGTGAAAGATGAAGAATTGAAAAAGACTCACACTAAAAGATAGTAGTATCACACTAAAACTTTCAACATCGATCAAAAAATGCTAATAATAGAAACCGTTGTCCCCGGCAACGGCGCCAATTGGTTGACTCTGAAAAACGCGCAAGTGCACGCCTTCCGCTCCCAAGCGTAGGAGCGTCAATGCAATATAAAAATAACCGGTGAGTACCGGGTCAGATCACAGGGACAAGTCGTTCTACATTCACAAAATTGATCGATAATGAAAAATAAAGTGTTTTACAACAATCTCAATTAACAGTGGATGAGTGGTAAAAGTGTGGTGAAAAACGTGAGGAAACTAAAATCCTATCCTACGCACTAGGGGTGGAGAGCCGAATCGGCAAGTAACGAGGAGGACTCATGTGGTGTGCATGTGAATGAGGCAGTGGGCGCAAGAAATCATCCCCAAATATAACTCAATTGATCTCCCGGCTAAGGGAGCTCAATCGGAAAATACGGCATTTCATCGAACAAGTGGGGTGCAATAAGTAGTGAATGAAACCCATGTGAGTAATAGACAATAAGCGCATTAGAGAGGGTCCGCTAGGATAATCCTCTTCTTGGATTTCCCCTTAGGGGTCCAATAAACAAAGCTAACTCAAGTTTCATACACTAATTTAGAAAATAAAATGTGCTAGAGATGAATTTTACAACCCAAGCAACCAACAATCACCAAACACAATTACACAAGAGAGATCTAGACATTCATAATGAAAAAGGAGACGTTTTTACTCAAAATCAATCATCCAATTACAATATAAAACCCTAAATCAAAACACAAGAAGTTGGAGAAATTTCACCCAAGTGTCACTCCAAGATGGAAATCCTCCTCTCCCAAATGCTCCTCCAAGCTCCAAGCTTCATCCATGGCCTCCTCCCCTAGCCAAGCCCTTTGGGGAAGAAGAACCCCCAAGAAAATCAGCAAGAAAAACAAAAAAAACGAAGCTCTCCCACCCAAAAACGTCTTCAGCCCAGGAAATAAAAGAACACAATTCATTTCAGGCCCCTGCTCTATTTTTCTTCTTTTTTTTCAATCAAACCCGAAATCCGGGCCCAAAAATAATATCTTTGCAAACCGGGGGGCGGGATTAAATTTTCCGCTGTATATTTTTTTCTTCTTTCCAGAATTTACAGAAATGCCATTCTAGCTCCAAAAATCTCCAAAAAATAGCTAGAAAATCCAAAAAAATCTCAGGAGTACCTGAAAAATAGGAGAAGTGGAAATTAGTCCATATGATGTGAAAATAAATATAATGACTTATATAACCAAATATTGACTTCCAAAAATCATATAAAATAACCTATTGCTCAAATAATTCTCAAAAATTTGTCAATATGATCAAAATAATACCAGGAGCATGTGAAAAATAGTAGGAAGCCAATAAGTACGATAAAAACCGTATTTTGTGCCAAGAATGAGAATAAGCCCTAAAATTGATATGAAATGAAAATATACCCAAAAGAGCACGATTAAGTGTAATCTTTAGCACAAAATGAGGATAGTTAGGGGGTATAAATATACACTTTTTACTCCGAATCAGCCTTATCGAGGTCGATGAAGTCCATGCACATTCTCCATTTCTCGCTGGGCTTCTTCACCATCACCACATTAGCGAGCCGGTCAGGGTAGCTCACTTCTCTAATGAACCCAGTCTCAAGGAGTCACTCCACCTCCTAGCCGCAGCCCGCATTTTCTCTCCTCCAACGCTCCGCTTCTTCTGCCGGACTGGGCGAGCTTCCGAATCAACATGTAGTTCATCGGCGAGCACTGCAGGGTCGACTCCAAGCATGTCCGAGGGCGACCATGCAAAAATGTCTGCATTCGCCCTAAGGAGGTTGACTAGCCCCGCCTTCAGCTCTGCGGGCAGCTTCGTGCCAATAGACAATGTCTTCTCCACTTCCTCCGCCACCGGTACCTCCTTTACGTCCTCCACCAGAGCTGGTCGTTGATGAGCGAAGTCCTCCCGACCATCGAGGAGGTCGATTGACAGGGATTGCTCAGACTTCTTATGTTTGGTGGAGCCGACATAATAGCTTCGTGAGAGCTTCTGGCATCCCCGCACCTGCCCCACCCCGTGCGGAGTCTAGAATTTCAGTATTTGATGCAGCAACGAGGGGAGAGATTCGACTTCGGTTATGTAAGGCTACCCGATGATGCCGTTATATGCTGAGGCGACGACGACGATGACGAACTGCGTCATTCGAGTGACGACCTTCGGCCTCTCCCCCAGGGTGACGGGCAGCATGATTACTCCGACAATTGGCACCGAATGGCTGGTGAAGCTGACAATTGGGCCCAAGCATGGCTTCAGATCTGCCTTGTTCATTCCCATCTTCTGGATCGTGGACAAAAA
The DNA here is from genome assembly GCA_030789695.1 of Scilla litardierei. Classification (NCBI taxonomy): domain Eukaryota; kingdom Viridiplantae; phylum Streptophyta; class Magnoliopsida; order Asparagales; family Asparagaceae; genus Scilla; species Scilla litardierei. Next base: position 210,309,966 of record CM061133.1, read on the forward strand.
CCGGATGTCGCACGAGCTGCCTGTGTCGATCAGGAGTCTGCTCACGATAGCTGGCCCTATGAGAGCTTCGATGATGATGGCGGCTTCATGTGGTAGCTCGACCCCCTCCAGGTCGTCATCAGAGAAGGAGATGGGGGGACGAGCTACTCTTCTCTGCTTTGCCCCTGTCTCTGTGCCCACCGTCGTAATCTATCAGACATAATTCTTCCTCGCCGATGCTGACGTACTGCCCTGGGCTGGCTCGTCGCAGATGACATCCATGCACATGATCGGCTCGGGCCTTGGTGGGTGACTTGCTCAGTGCCATGGGTTGGCTGGTCAGGTCCTGCGGTTGCCCCTCCCTCATGGTCTGGTCTCTCCTGGTCGACTAACCTCTAGAGATGATCGCCTGGATCAGTCACTCTATATCCTTCTTCAGTGCATAGCAGTCGTCGGTATCATGGCCATGGTCGCGATGATAGCGACAGAACTTTTGAGTGTTCCTCGTGCAGGCCCTTGTCCTCATCTCCGGGGGCACATCTTTAAGACGCCTGCCTGTCATGGCTGCCACCATCATTTCTGCCAGGGTGGCGTTAAGCCTCGTATAGATGGCCTCATGCACTCTTCCGGGGCCGCCTCTCGGAGCAGGGTTCCTGGGGGAAGGAACCCCCTCAGCGGTCTAGGGAGATCTTGCCCTCGGGGCTTCCCTGGTCGCGCCATCTACGACAATCTTAATCACACCCTCTGGGGCGGTCCTAGTCATGCCCTTGGGGGCGATCATCCCATCTCGGCCGTTCACTGGGCCTTGCTTCAATACGGGGGGCTTTGGCTGGAGCGACCTCCTTCATCAACCCCAACGCCTCCTCGCTTAACATATACTTCTCCGCCCGGGTGAAAAGGGCGTCGAGGTTGGTAGGCGGATCATGGAGTAGAGATCTGAGCAGACTTCTGTTCGCCAGACCCTTCTTAAAGGCCACCATGACGAGCTCATCTCCGTATCTCGTCACGTTGAGCCTCTCTTCGCTGAAGCGTTGTAGGAACTTGCAGATGGTCTCCCCCTCCTTCTGGACCACCATAAAGAGATAGTCTGACGCCTTTCTCCTCCCTCGCACTGCCAAGAACTACAGATAGAACTTACGGGAAAGGTCGCCAAACGTATCAATGGAGCAGTTGGACATGCTGTTGTACCACTCCACTGCTGACTTCTTCAAGGTCGTCTGGAAAGCTCGACAGAGGAGGGCGTCATCTGCGCCATGGATTTCCATTACTCATTGGTATTGCTGCATGTGCTCTAGGGATCACCCGAACCGTTATACAGTTCAAACTGAGGTAGTTTGAACCGATCGGGTACCAGGGTTGAGATCACCCTTCGGGTCAGTGGGTTGGCTTCTTTAGGGTTGGGGGAAGCGTTGGCAACCTTTGGGAGATTTCACTACCCCCTCAATGCTCTTACTACTGGTTGGAATCATCGGATGAGCCACCTCGGTGCTCAGAGGTGTCCCTCCATCGCCCCGGGCTGCGGTCGTGGCTCCTTCGCCGCCGGTCATGATGCCTAGGGGAGTGGCGATCTGGCCAAGGGGACTTTTACTACGGTGGGCACGGCCTTCTCGTCTCAGGCTTGGTGATCTCCCATGACGTTGGCTTTCAGCAGCACGATCCAGCATGTGGCTCTCTCAAACTATCAAGGCCCACGCTCAGGGGACTCCTCGGCTCCCCTCCTGAAGCCTCTCCTTCTCGGCGAGGAGGAATCGACGCTGTCAGGCAGCCGCTTCCTCATCTAGTCGACTTAGATAAGCGGCCTCCTCCTCATCATCGAACTGCTTCTATAGAGCGGACACTTCTTCATCTTTGAACCGCCTTCGCTGTGCGACCGCCTCTTCGTCAAGGTGGGGGAGGAGGTCTCGCTTCACATTGCGAGGTCTATAGGATCCTTCTGATGGAGGTGGCTTCGCTTGCATGTTGGTGATCTAGTCCTCCATCAATTTGGTAAATTCTCGAAGCTCTTGTAGACACCACGGGCCACATCCTAAATGACATCGGCCGACCCCCTCAAGGGGTAGATTTATAGATGAGTTCTTCGGGGAGAGGGGTTCTCCTCGGCTACTGGCTGCTTGCCGTGATGGTGACTGCGGTGGCTGTGCGGTGTCTGACATGTGTGCAACCCTAGTTTCCACAGACGGTGCCAATTCTTGCAGGTCAAGTCCGCACAACAATGAAATTTGTATTAAATGGGAATAACTGGTACAATGATTATAGGTATGGGGTTAATGGTAAGGCTAGCACGGCTTGGAGCCTGCTTCAGAGGGGAAGAATCCAAGGTCGCCTGATGGTCGTCGAAGGTCACCGACTCCTGGTAGCTGAGGTGAGCTTCCTGCGAGAATAACAACTCGTCAGAAAGGCAGGGTTGGCTGTCAACCTGTAGCCTCTCCGATGCTTAAGTCAGTGGATGACTTGTATGCAGTGTATTGGACACGCTAGGTGATCTTAAGGCAGACCAGCGTTGCGTGGCGAGCTTATGAGGAAGGCACGAATATATGGAGGATATCCGACCTTAAATACTAGATAGAAGTTATGGATTTCAACTAACCAACCCCCTCATTGGTGGCTGGAGGGGGGTATTTATAGGGTTGAGAGTCGGTTGCTCGTCGTCCAATCAGATGTCGAGTCTACTTAGCTGGAGCGCAAGTGGAGAAGCGATAGGTCGGCGGGTGTGTCAGAGATATTCATGCATTAATGAGTGTAAAATGGTGCCAGACTCATTAATGCATTAATGGGGGCGTGATGGGCGACCATCAGTTCTCGTCCTTACCATCTGGCATTAATGGGGGCGTAGGTGGCCCTATGTCACCTTGTCAGAGATATTTATGCTAGGCCGCCATTTGTTAGAGCCAAGCTCAGCGACCAAGCTTGGTGACTTTGGACTGTCTAGCCGTGCTTCCTGTGAGGAGGGTAGGCAACCTTCTTTCGTTGACCCTGATGGCGAGCTTGTCGCTTGATGTGTCATTATATTCCACATTTTATCTAAAAGATTACGCGTCAAAATGATTGCTCAATTACACATCATACGCGTTTACGCTCATAATTGCAAATATTGTACTTTAAGAGCGTTTGGTTGCATTTCAAGGAATATCAAGCGATTTGGAGTATATTGGAGGAGAGAGTGCATGCTTCGACACCGGAGCTCCTGAGGCACCGTGTTCGGTGACTCAAAGCTGCTGGGGAGCAAGGAAGGGGTAAGAGAGAAGGAACGAGGAAGAGGAGAACGAAGAAAGCATGGTTCTATGATACCATGACTCATGGATACCAGGTCGCTCGATCGAGCGATGATGCGGCGAAGGAATCGAGAGACCCAAAGTGCTGGAAACAGGACAGCCGTGCACTATTTTCAAATCTGCTATCACCTGGGATTTTTTTAGTATTTTTTTGATATTTATTCTAGATAGTATACTTCAAGAAGGTTCCAATGCCACCAAGAACGCGCCAATCTGAGGTCGGATGAGCTCTGGAGAATTTCTGCAAGATGATGCAACAGTGTTGAAATCTGTTTTCAGCAACCTACTCGACCGAGCAGGACCCTACTCGACCGAGCAGAATGCTATAGTGCTGAAATTTGACTGAACATTAGCCTACTTGACTGAGTAGCTGCATACTCGACCGAGCAGCTGCCCACTCGACCCGAGCAGGCAGTGCGACGTTTGGGCAATGATTCCTGATTTTCTGACAGCTCGACCGAGCAAACACATACTCGACCGAGCAGCTACCTACTCGGACCGAGCAGACGCTACTCGGACCGAGCAGATAGACCGATGTTTTGGGCGATGGATCCAGACTTCTGATGACTCGACCGAGCAGCCACCTACTCGACCGAGTCGCCGTGGGCCCAGATTTTAAGTTGCGTCCGGATTTTGGGGACGATTTTGAGAGGGCTTCTGGGGGTTGTTTTGCGGGGATTTTAGAGGGGAATGGGCGGCCGTCAAGAACGGAGTTTTTAGAGAGTTTTTTTAGAGTTTTGGGGGAGGATCTTTTGGAGTTAGGCTATGCCCTAGGCCCCTCCCTTGTATCAAGATAAGTATTTTGTTCTCTTGAATTCTATTTTTAGTTCTTCTTATTGATTGCTTATTGTTTATCTCTCTTGATGCATGCAATGAAGTTTTCTATCGTTCTTATATCTATTGCTATGATGCATGAGTAATTCCATCTAGGGCTATGGGATTAGCCCTAGGATTTTAGGATCTAGATGCAAAGATAGGGTTTTTATGATGCGTTAGGTATAAAAGGGGTTCTACTTTGTTTGATCCAGCCAAATCCCTGGGAGAACTCGAACTGGGATCATGCCCACGGTCTGTGGAATTGATTAACTTAAGGAGTATCCTTAGGATTTAATTAGGGAGTCAGTGAATCCAGCCAAGGCTCGTGACCAAACCCGGCTCGTGTCTTGAGGGGATCCACCGATGAACTATATCGCTACATTGACGGCTACCACCATTGCGTCAATGAGAGCCACCGAAGTACCTCGAATCTCTAACCCACGAGAGTGGTAAGATCTGAGAGACCATCCCCAATAAAACCAATGCAACATAAGAGTCCTAGCCTAGCATCGACATCTGACGGTCCTAGTGGCGAGTCCTAAAGCCCTAATCTTTTATATTTTATTTCTTTCTTTCTTTGTGTGGAATCTCCTGTTGGTGATGTTGAGTGACACAACCTTCTCATCCATCACCATTACGACCCTCCATAGTCCACATCCACCAATAAACCCGCAAGTCTAACTCAACCTAGGAGTAGATAGGTAGTATAGCACCGCTTCCCCGTGTTCGATACCCGCTTGCCACTATACCATGCGCTTGCGGTAAACGACATCGTTTTGGAGTTAGTTCCGGGCCGATCAAGTTTATGGTGCCGTTGCCAGGGAGGCGTTCCGCCATATTATCTATTTACCACAATTAGGTTGGTTAGATTGCGTTAATAAAACAAAAACAAAAAACAAAAAAATAAAGTAGAAGAAAATAAAAAAACTGAGAGAAATTTTTCCCACCACCTGCGTTATCATTATCTCTATCTTCTTGTCTCATTGATATCTTTTCCAGGTTGTTTGTCTTTGATTATTCAGGTACAATGGATCAATCTTGGCATTATTCAGGCAATGATTATTCGGCACAGTATGAGGCTCCAATGGAAGAATGTGAATACTATTCACAGGACCCATACTATCAGATGGAAGGATATGATCAATATTCAGAGTGCTATGTCTACTGCGAGTCTTGTGACAAGGAGGGACACATGCCCAACGAAAACCGTGTTTGTCTCTTGAGTCCTGACCATCCTCTCAATTTGACACTTAATGTGTTTATGGCACAGGTAGAGGAGAGTACGGCTGTCAGTGCTATGCTGAATGAGTCACATGATCGATGGCAGAAAGATATGGCCGAAATCAACAAGTGCCTTTCATATTATGAGCTCGATGGAGAGACTGAGGACATTGATACTTCCACATCTGAGGAGACAGCGGCTGACATACACGATGCATCCAAGGGCCACACATTCACTTCCATACCCACAGAGCCAGAGCTTTTCACTGAGGAGGTCGTGCATCGGGACGAGGACACAACCATTTATGAGGATCTCAAGCATCACCCCCCTCCTTCAGAGCTTCCACAGCCACCTCATCCTTCCACTGACGCCGAGGACCACCCACCAGAGCTTACTGCTCCCACTCAGGGAGATCTTTTTACCCACTCCATTTCTGAATCATGCATCCCATTTGATATTTATTTTGATTCAGATCTTTTTGACACGTCGTACCTATTACATGACACTTACAATTTTGGACCGGAGGTATGCTTGGACGTGACTGTGCTTGAAGAATCTGAGAATGAGGAGGAGTTGCCTGATGAGACCCATACTCATATGCCAGAGCTGCCTGAAAATCCCAAGACGAACGACGAGGAGCTTCCTGTTGTGGTACATGAGAGTAGAGATATATTTTTAGGGATGTATCGTCTACCTATTTTTACTTTACATATTTCTTTTGACGATCTTCTTTGGAAAAATTTTATTTTGGGGAAAGATATTCCACATCAGATTGATGCGGCTTGTCTCTTGCAGGGTACATGTGGAGTCCTTGGAGAGATGCTGGGAGCCGCATTGCTAGAATCTGATGAAGCCCGTAGAGATATATACCTGGCGGAGCCACGAAAAGTGCAGATAGAGCAGCTGCATGCACCAAAAAAGATATTGGACCCACCTTTTGCTACAGGTGGTACCAATCTAGTAGTGTAGTATTTTATGCTTTCAATAAACATGAATCCTCTCGACAGCGAGAGGACCGTATAGGATTTTACATGTTTTCTTAGTTTAGTAAATTCACCCAATATGATGGCTCGATTATCTTTTGCACCCAACCCATTATTTATCATCCATGCCCACCCTTATTTTTGGCACTTATTTCGCCTCCCCCCCCCAATTTTTATGTGATGTTTAAGCTTGGGGGAGAGAAACTATTTTGTGGAGTGGCCCCCCTATCTTGTCGTTGTCCTCTATTTATATCATACACACATTGAGGACAATGTGATGTTTAAGCTTGGGGGAGTGCATAGTGCACGCACTTTGCTTCTTCGTGAAACACACTTCGAAATTTCCATATGAACCATGTTCACTTCTATATTTATGTCTCATATGCTTCATTTTCTATGAAATATCGTGGATTTATTTTTTTAGGAACTCTGATATATGTTAGATTAGAGTTTGATTCCTTGATTAGTGTATCTTTGTTAATATGCTTTTTCATAGTAGAATCCATAGTTTCACAACCATATTCTTGAAACAGTTAAGCTAAAAAAGAATGAATCAAATCTGAAAATCATTTGACTCCTGCATGATTTGATTGATAACTCTATTGCTTCACAGATGTTTAGTGATTCAAAAAAGATAGGATAACCCCATGACAACCAAAGTAGTGATGATTAGGATTCCTGAAACCGAGCCATGTCTAGATTCTATGCTTTTTCTTTTTCTTTTGTGAATATCCAATAAATGATCTTTGATCATGTTTTGCATTCCATCGCGTTTACGTGAGTTTGCAAAAATCCCACAAATGCAAAAATCAAACAAATATCCTGAATAAAAGGCCTTAGGGGTTCTTCGTAACCCAATGCCCTAAGACCGTCTGGTCTGGGATGCATATGTCGCTTTTTGTATATATTGAGTTATCACGTGTATATAAAGAAAGAAAAATCTATATGAAATATTCATATGGCCAAAAAACAATAAAGAAGTAAAAAAATCTCATATCCTTACCTCCATTTCTATATAGAACAAAGACATGACAAAGTCGAAGGGTTCTAGGAGTCTTGAAATGGTCGTAGTGTAGTGATGCCTTACCTTGATTAAATTTGCTAAATTCATTCCATGAAGTAAAACAAAACACCACGCATGCTTGAAAACGTTTGATCATAACATATTATACTGCTTAGAGAATGAGTTGTGGATATTGGTTTCATTTCTGTGAACTTACTATATTGCATGTTAAACTAAGATATGATATAACTCTACTCTCATTTTTATCACTTATCAAGTTCATTACATTTATTGAAATCCACGTTATTTTAATTTGAACGAGATTTAAGTATTTGTTGTGTATATGTGTTATAATTTCAAATTGACGTGTGCTCACTAGATCTTGCACACCTTGGGTTCTTGTATTTTCTGAATTTAAGATTGAACCACTTGTCTCCATTACACGCCACCGCCTCACATCTCCATTGTATCCCTCTCCCTGTTAGCTTCTTACTAGTCTTCCTCGAGGACGAGTAAGAGGTAAGCTTGGGGGATTTTGATGTGTCATTATATTCCACATTTTATCTATAAGATTACACGTCAAAATGATTACTCAATTACACATTTCATATGCTTTTATGCTCATAATTGGAACTATTATACTTTAAGAGCGTTTGGTTGCATTTCAGGGAATATCGTGCGATTTGGAGTATATTGGAGGAGAGAGTGAGTGCTTCAACACCGGAGCTCCTGAGGCGCCGTGTTCGGTGACTCAAAGCTGCTGGGGAGCAAGGAAGGGGCAAGAGAGAAGGGACGAGGAAGAGGAGAACAAAGAAAGCATGGTTCTATGATACCATGACTCATGGATTCCAGGTCGCTCGATCGAGCTATGATGCGTCGAAGGAATCGAGCGACCCAAAGTGCTGGAAACAAGACAGTCGTGCACTATTTTCAAATCTTCTATCACCTGGGATTTTTAGCATTTTTCTGATATTTTTTCCAGATAGTAGACTTCAAGATGGTTCCAAAGCCACCAATAACATGCCAATCAGAGGTCGGATGAGCTCTGGGAGAATTTCTGCAAGCTGATGCTACAGTGATGAAATCTGTTTTCAGCAACCTACTCGACCAACCAGGACCCTACTCGATCGAGCAGAGTGCTGCAGTGCTGAAATTCGACTGAACATTAGCCTACTCGACCGAGCAGCTGCATACTCGACCAAGCTGCTGCATACTCGACTGAGCAGCTGCCCACTCGACCCGAGCAGGCAGTGCGACGTTTGGGCAATGATTCCACATTTTCTGACGGCTCGACCGAGCAGCCACTTACTCGACCGAGCAGCTACCTAATCGGTCCGAACAGACGCTACTCTGACCGAGCAGACAGATCGATGTTTTGGGCGATGGATCCAGACTTCTGACGACTCGACCGAGCAGCCACCTACTCGACCGAGTCGCCGTGGGCCCAGATTTTAAGTTGTGTCCGGATTTTGGGGACGATTTTGAGAGGGCTTCTGGGGGTTGTTTTGCGGGGGTTTTAGAGGGGAAGGCGGTCGTCAAGAATGAAGTTTTTAGAGAGTTTTTTTAGAGTTTTGGGGGAGGATCTTTTGGAGTTAGGCTATGCCCTAGGCCCCTCCCTTGTATCAAGTTAAGTATTTTGTTCTCTTGAATTCTATTTTTAGTTCTTCTTATTGATTGCTTATTGTTTATCTCTCTTGATGCATGCAATGAAGTTTTCTATCGTTCTTATATCTATTGCTATGATGCATGAGTAATTCCATCTAGGGCTAAGGGATTAGCCCTAGGATTTTAGGATCTAGATGCAAAGATAGGATTTTTAGATGCGTTGGGTATAAAAGGGGTTCTACTTTGGTTGATCCAGCCAAATCCCTCGGAGAACTCGTACTGAGATCACGCCCACGGTCTGTGGAATTGATTAACTTAAGGATGGTTCTATGATACCATGACTCATGGATTTCAGGTCGCTCGATCGAGCTATGATGCGGTGAAGGAATCGAGCAACCCAAAGTGCTGGAAACAAGACAGTTGTGCACTATTTTCAAATCTACTATCACCTGTGATTTTTCAGTATTTTTTTGATATTTTTCCCAGATAGTAGACTTCAAGACGGTTCCAACTCCACCAAGAACGCACCAATCGGAGGTCGGATGAGCTCTGGGGAATTTCTGCAAGCTGATGCTATAGTGATGAAATTTGTTTTCAGCAACCTACTCGACTGAGCAGGACCCTACTCGACCGAGCAGAGTGCTGCAGTGCTGAAATTCGACTGAACATTAGCCTACTCGACCGAGTAGCTGCATACTCGACCGTGCAGCTGCCCACTCGACCCGAGCAGGCAGTTCAATGTTTGGGCAATGATTCCTGATTTTCTGACGGCTCGACCGAGCAGCTACCTACTCGGTCCAAACAGACGCTACTCAGACCGAGCAGACAGGCCGACGTTTTGGGCAATGGATCCAGACTTCTGACTACTCGACCGAGCAGCCACCTACTCGACTGAGTCGCCGTGGGGCCTAGATTTTAAGTTACGTCTGGATTTTGGGGACGATTTTGAGCGGGCTTCTGGGGGTTGTTTTGTGGGGGTTTTTAGTGGGGAATGGGTGGCCGTCAAGAACGGAGTTTTTAGAGAGTTTTTTTAGATTTTTGGGGAGGATCTTTTGGAGTTAGGCTATGCCCTAGGCCCCTCCCTTGTATCATGATAAGTATTTTGTTCTCTTGAATTCTATTTTTAGTTCTTCTTACTGATTGCTTATTATTTATCTCTCTTAATGCATGCAATGAAGTTTTCTATCGTTCTTATATCTATTGCTATGATGCATGAGTAATTCCATCTAGGGCTAAGGGATTAGCCCTAGGATTTTAGGATCTAGATGTAAAGATAGGATTTTTATGATGTGTTGGGTATAAAAGGGGTTCTACTTTGGTTGATCCAGCCAAATCCCTGGGAGAACTCGTACTGAGATCATGCCCGCGGTCTGTGGAATTGATTAACTTAAGGAGTATCCTTAGGATTTAATTAGGGAGTCAGTGAATCCAACCAAGGCTCGTGACCACACCCGGCTCGTGTCTTGAGGGGATCCACCGATGAACTATATCGCTACATTGATGGCTACCGCCATTGCGTCAATGAGAGCCCGCCGAAGTACCTCGAATCTCTAACCCATGAGAGTGGTAAGAGCTGAGAGACCATCCCAAATAAAACCAATGCAAAGTAAGAGTCCTAGCCTAGCGTCGACATTCGATGGTCCTAGTGGCGAGTCCTAAAGCCCTAATCTTTTATATTTTATTTATTTCTTTCTTTGTGTGGAATCTCATGTTTGCGACGTTGAGTAACACAACCTTCGCATCCATCACCATTACGACCCTCCATACTCCACATCCCCCAATAAACTCGCAAGTCTATCTCAACCTATGAGTAGATAGGTAGTATATCACCGCTTCCCTGTGTTCGATACCCGCTTGCCACTATACCGTGCGCTTGCGATAAATGACATCGTTTTGGAGTTAGTTCCAGGCCGATCATCGCTCGGTGAGGTGACCTTCCCAGGGTCACGACGACCTTCGGTTTGGGCTTCAAATAAATGGGCCTCCATTATCCGGGACGGCCTTAAGGCCGTAACAGTTGTTGAGAGATGTATGCCCTCGAAGCAATTTATCTATGTAAACATCTTGTTCATGAATGAAAGTATGCTTTCTGGTATCAATTGTCTGAGTAATTTTCTATTGATATGTTGCTTAGAGAATTTCATTAGACTCATAGTAAGGTCTTACATGTTTCGAGATAGAGATCGTGATTATGAGAAATGTCTGACCGATAGGAGCTTGAGTCTTAAAGCGTTCATGGTCATAGATGCGTCGAAATAAGGATATTGGCACATCGGACAGACCATTGTGTCTTTGTCTTGATGATCTCATAATCATGCGACTTAGTGAAGTCGGAGACAAGACACAGGTGCTCATTAGAGAATGAGTCCACTGAACGACCCAATAAAGAGTTATTAAATGGTTAAAACATTAACTAAACTGTCATTAATAGCTCTCTAGTGATGATAGGCAAGTTGATCCTTAGGACTTGAGATCAGTGTACGAACATGTGCGTGAATAGTGTCGCTTAGATATATGATCTAGCTTTGAGGCAACACCTGCTAAAAGGTCTTAGGTTGGGTGACACTTGAAGCATACGAGGTGAGTAGTGATCAAGAAAGGATTTGTCTCTTTCATTAATGTGAAGTTAGTGACGTAGGCTCAGTATGGTTCTTGGTAAAACCTTGGCCAAGGTATTTTGTAGGAAGTACAACATGTATATGCCAGAGACCGAATGATACTGGCCAGTGCTAGCTAGTGGAGTTGACAGTTGACCATACCCTAGGCTATGCAGATGACATAGTTAAGATGAAGGGAATAAAACTACGGTATTCGTCACGGACACAGTCAGAGTGATCCCGACAACACTTTTGTCGACAAGTCAATCACATAATTATGATACCAAAACAGGGTCGACACATGCTGCTTGTGGTTACTATCACTAGGGATTTCGAATCTCAACCTGTAGTAGGGTCAGGCTGTAGGGTCTCACACCGAGCAGTATTCACATCTTAGTACTAGGTTGAATGTTAAGAGGAATGCATTTGATGCAATGGAGTAATTGAGCTCACAAGTGAGTTGTGATATTAAAGCTAAAGGGTTTAGCACTTTGGATCGTATGGGACTTCCTGAGAAGTCCACAGGAAGAAACATCGTTGGAATCGGGGCTCAAACGAGCCTAGAAACACGAAAACAGCAAGAAGGGGCAGGTTAGTGGGTCGAACCCACGCTAGCAGGCGGGCGCACACCCGCCCGCTAATCCACCCGCATGCCCAGTGTAATGGCCCTAGTGCCATATATAGTAATGTATGTATTTTTGTTTGATATGTAGTATATACTTGCTTATGTGCCTCCGTATGGTGTATATCGTAATGTATGTGTGTGTAGTAATTTTGTTGTGTGCATAGTAATTTCCTATGTGAATGGCTATATGGTTGAATATGTTATGACTGTGATGTATAAGTGAATACATATGGATGTATTGGATGTGGTGTAGTAAGTGTTATAATTATTTATTAGTATGCTTAGTGATGTCATTATAAAGAGATTAGTTTAATGAGATCATTATTATTGTTGTTGTTGTTGTTGTTGTTGCTGATGTTGTTATTATTATGAGTAATTATAAGATTATTAATATTGTCATTGTTGTTATTGGTATTAATGAATGGTATTGTTATTGTTGTTGTTGTTGTTATTGGTATTATTATTGGGGTTATTGTTGATGTTGATTATTATTATTATTATTATTTATTGGGGCTTTAGTTAATTTTAGTAGCTAGAGTTGGGTGTAGGCTTGAATAGTTGGTCTTGGGTTATTATTAGAGAATGAGAAGATATGAGAGATTTTTAATTATGGATGGCAAACTTGTAATAGAAAGGGGTCTATTTATTTCATTCCCTCTTCTTCTACAAACTTCCCCTTCTCCTATTTATTTAAATTCTTTTATTCCTTCCCCATTTCCCCTTCCCCAAGCCAGGCCGAAGCCTTCCCCATGCCCTGTCGATTGTTTCCAGGCCCTTGCTGGCCAATTTGCTTTAGAGCAAATGAAAAAAAGGGGAAAAGAGAGGAAGAGACCAGGCCGAACTCCCCCCTTCCCCATTTCCCTGCCAAATTTCCCCTTAGGCCGAATCCCCATGGTTGCTGTTTGTTCCCAGGTGCAGCAAAGCCAAAAAAGGGAAAAGAGAAAAAGAAATGAAAGAAAGTAGAGAGATGAGGGGGAATTCAAAGAAGAGAGAAGGAGAATTTGGGGGAAAAGAGAAGAAATGATTTTGGTCTAGAAGAGGAGATCCGTGGGAATTTCATGAAATTGAAAGGGGATTTGGGATTTTGGAGCTAGATGATGGAGATCTATGATTGAGTTTCATGGGATTGTAGGAGGATTCATCCAACTCCAAGCAAGGTAGGATTCCATCCACATATAGTTTGTTATTCATAAATTTCATCCAAGCAAGCCAAAGATGTTAATTTTAATTATGGAGATGCAATTCTTTTCATGCAATTAGTTCTATTTTGTCTTCAATTAATCATCAACAATCATTCTTTTCATGTTAAGAAGATTAATCAACATGTTACAAGTTGTTATCTTTATGGGAAATTTTAGTGTAATTTGTGTTAAAAATTCCATTTTGGGAAGTATTATTATGTGGTTCCATAAAGTTGGGATCTTTTTGGATGAAATTCCTTGTAACTTTGTAAAGCTAGCATTTTTGTATGGATTCCCATGTCTCTTGGCTAAGACTAGTATTTTTCTTAAGGAACATTTTGTGTACTCTTGTAAAGGTTGCATTTTTATGTTGGATGTTTAAGAAGGCCCGCATCTTTAAACTAAGCCTTGAGCATTTTTAATTGAAGCCACTCCTTTTAATATGGATCCTTGATATTCACACTTGTCACACTAGAGTATTTCTTTATAATATAACTTCATGTTTAACTTCTATACTATAACTTCATGTCGCATCTTGTTTTTTAAATTGTCATTAACTACACTAAAGTTACATGGAAGTTGGGAATTATCATTGTGATTACTTTAGAATTACTCAAGCTTGCATGTTGTAGAGAATTTTCTAAACTTGCTATTAGCTTTTTAAAGATTGCATTTTGTAGTTAATGTTCCATGTGATCTTGTAGCTTTATGAGGCTAGCATCCTGTGGAGCATGGTTTATATATAGCAAATTGCAAGTTGTCTCTAACTCAATTCTTTACAAATTTGCATTTTGATGGGAATGTCTAATTAGAATTGTTAAAGCAAGTAATTTTACATGACTTTGCTAGGTGTCGTTGTTCTCTTTAATCATGGGATTCCCATTACCTTGGCCTTTAATTTAAATGCTTACATTCTAGTTCCTAAAATTGCCAAAAAATTTCATGTTAGCCATTAGAGTTGCCACAATTTACTAAAGCATGCTCTTACGGTGATAAAATGACTAACTCACCTAAAGTTGTTTGTTGAGTTGAACCTTATATGCAATGGACTCATTTGTTGTGTAATGGAGATTATATATGCAAGTAAGAAATGTAAAGGGCATGTGCATGTTGGACTTGGAGGATGGGGTTGAGGGCATGTGTGGGATTTATTGATGTGTTTAAGTGGGCTTGGAAGTGTGGTTGGCATGGTTTCATGCGAGATGTTGTGGATCAAATGAGAACTTCCATTTATGGATCTTTTCTTTCATGGTAAACAAGTGCTACATGTTGGTCTTGTTATTTAAAAGTAATTAGAATTGTGGTTCCTCATATTACTTCAATGTAGTTCACCTAATGTTGTTCCTCATCTCACCTTAATGTAATGTAATATAATTTCCTTAATATGGTATGCTCGTTTACTTAACGTAAATGCTAATTTTGAACATGAACTTGAAATATGCAAGTATTTGTATGTTTGGATGCAAAGCTTATGTTGTATGTCTTTTTCATTAATTCTAATGTTGCATGCGATGTTGGTGTTGTTTAAATGCAATTGTTATGTAGGTTGGCTTTGCCCTCATGTCACTTGAATGTAGCTTAAACACAATTCTTTTGGTGTTGCATGCTAATTTACTTATCTTCAACGTTAATAAATTATAGGAATGTCTTGGTCTGCCTCATGGCGGGTGAGCATCCTAGAATGGGGTTGGAAGAAACTTGAGTACCAGGTAAGCATATGGGATGTACAGCTGAGTTTGTTGGCCACTCCTGACAAGCCCACAGAAGCTGGGAGTTGGTGCAGTTTTGGTTGAGTTGGTTGTGTTGGTGAACGGCTTCTTTTGTAAGAGCTTGTCTCGGAAAGTCGTAGCATTCCACCCACCTTACTGGGTGAGGTCCATGCTCGTATGCTTACTCGATACCCAGGGTTCCAATCAAATTTTAATTAAATGTTCATGCTAAATGCAAGTTGTAATAATCTAAAGAAATGTATGAGTTATAAGCTTGTTGTAGTTCCTTCCTTTTATAACGTGTGTAGTCTTACACCAACATTGGAAAATTTGTCACTTTGCAGTAGTCCTTGCATACATTGCTTTATGTTACATTTATGCCACTTGTTATTGCTTGCATTACATCATAATATAACATGTCACATGGTAGTTGGATAATATGTCATTGAATATCATGTCATCCTGCATTGGATAACATTCTACATGGAGATGGGCAATTCCTACTGGGTCACGCTGTGCTGTGTACCCGTTGATGTTTTAAGGTAGCAGATAGTTGGAGATCCTTGGAGTTGGAGTTGGTGGCCCTTTAGCTTAATGGAGTTGGAGTTGAGGGTTATTTGAGTGTGTGAGTGGTTTGAGTGTGTGTTCTTGTACTTTGTTGAGTTGTGGGTTTTTATGTGTGTATAAGAGATTTGTTTAAGATTGTTATATATGAACAGTTTGTGTGTGTGTGTAAGTGATTGAGATGTTGGTACTCTTTGTTATTCTGTGTTGTCTGGATTGCTACATGTACTATTCCAGCAGTGCGCAGTGGACCTGCTTGTGTTTTGTATATTCTATTTTCCTTCGTAACACTCGCTTTACGGGGTATCCTAGGGAGCGGGGCGTTACACCCAGCGGGGCCCGACCGCTTGGCAGGCACGCACGCCCACTGCCGCCCTACGGGGCCCGCCCGTAAAGCGGTCGGGCGTGCCCCCAGGCGGATGCGCTTGCCAGCATGCCCGCAATGTTGTGGGCCCCACCTAGGGGCCCGGTTTCTAGGGTTTTTGAAACCCTCCATGACGGCTATAAAATGTGACTTTTTGCTCAACTTTGAGCAATTGTTTGAGGGGTCAAACGAAGTCGGAATTCATCGTCGTTTGTTCCTATGCATTCACCGTTCATAGATCTTCGAAATGATATGTTGTATCACTTCTGAAGCTCAACGGTGAGGAGAATTATTTAGTTGAAGTTTAGCCTTTGAGAAAGGTAAACTAACTTAATTTAATCTCCTAAATTTTTAATAGTCCCACATTGCTCGTGCGACAAGCAATGGGGTCCGACTCCCTATATAAATAGGGGTCAACACTCCTTAGATAATTGCACCAAGTCTTCGGTTCGAGAAGCTCCAAATTTTTGAGCACGCTCGATCGACGACTTAAATTATTCCTCCTCTTATATTTCTTCCTATCATCCAATTGAGTGATAGCAAGACGGCGAGGCGGTTTAAATCTGATCCAGAAGTCTCTGACGTGGGTCAGCTCAAGTGAAATCTTCTTCGGTAATTGATTGGCTCGGAGGCGCGGTGCGGCTCAAGAAGCGGTTCAGCTCGAGGCAAGGCGCAGCACGGTGCAGTTTGGGAAGCGACTAAGCTCAGGGCACTGTGTGGCTTGGGAAACGGTTCGGAACACTTTACCGGTGCAAGAAAAATTCCGGGTAAGTCAACTTTATTTGTGCTTTTCATATTTTTTTGTAGTAGATTAGATCTTTCTTCGGGTTGGTCGGACCCAACCCAAGTTAGTAGATTATCTTGGCTAGGGTGCATGATTCTTAGAGTTAAGATTTATAAAGTGTTTACTAAAGTTTCTGCTGCATCTTTTTTATTCTAATGTCCGTCCGACTTAGGACATGCATAGTTTTTGCCCTAAGGGTCCTTGAAAACCCTAATTTCTCCCATTTCCTCCCATTTTTCGGAACTTTATTTGCAATCTAAGGAGGCGTCCCCATTTTCTCACATTTCTCACATTTTTTGGAACTTTATTTCATGTGTTTGTTGCTCACCACATGAATGATCAACATACCAAATTTCAAGGGATTCCAATACTTTTTGAGGCCACATCCACCTCTTGCAACTTCATGGGGTTTTCAGCACATTTCAGACCATTGAAGTTGCAAGTGGTAGATGGTGACTCAAAAAGTATTGGAATCCCTTGAAATTTAGTATGTTGATCATCCATGAGGTGAACAACAAACACATGAAATTTTTTTCCAAAAATGTGGGAAAATGGTGGCACCTCTGTAGATTTCATCTAAGTATGCAACCTAGATCCCCTTTCCCATATAATATAATTTTCGGGTGCGAAATTTTTTTTATTTTTTAACGATTTCAGCATCCTAAGGGGATTTGAGCACCCATCCACCCGTTAAAAATTTAACTTTGCAGAACATGTGAATTTGTTGTAATGTCTTGATCGAAGACCAAATGACATTATTTTTCAACGATTATTTTTGAGAGGTGTATAACAACATGAAATGAAGATGGAAAAATTTTCAAAAAAAATTAAAAACTTTTTCGCACCGTGCGAAATGTTCTCATTTGAAGATTTACACATACACACACATACACATATACACAAGACACATAATGGTGGGAAGTACAACAAGTACAAGCATATGTGTGGCTTGTACTTCCAACCTTTATGTGTCGTGTATATGAGGCATTGCCTCATATGCCATATGATATACATTATTCTATATATATACACACACAAATATATACATACATCTATTATATATTTGACAGCGTTTTTTGAATTCTAGGGCTGACTAGGACAAGATAAAGAGTGGCTGAGATTTCATCTTGGTAAATCAATGGAAAAGTGTCTTGGGAACCAACACTTTGAAATTAGAAGTGTCTTGGAAAAGATTGTGGAGATTAAATTTGGGGGGTGGAGTCCTTGGAAACTTAAACTTTAAAATTAGAAGTACCTTGGGAAAGATTGTGGAGATTAAATTGGGGGGAAAGTGCCTTGGAACCTAAACTTTGAAATTAAAAGTGCATTGGGAAAGATTATGGAGAAGCATGATCAATTAAATTAAACAAAATAAAAAATTTAGCGTAAAACAATTTAGCGGAACAACAAATTAGCGTAAAAATACCCTGAGATTTGTTGCACCCCGCGCCGAAGGCGTCCGCGCAATTTTTTTACGCTAATTTGTTGTTCCGCGTTGAAGGCGTCTGCGCCGAATTTGTTGTTCCGCACCGAAGGTGCCCGTGCCACTAAATATTTTTACGCTAATTTATTGCTCTGTTAAATTTTGGCTGTGGAAATAATTTTTCGGGTAACAAAGATTTCCCGGAGGAAATTTTAAATGAACCGTGCCCGCGGGCACGGGTTATAACTAGTGTATCTATTATATATTTGACAGCGTTTTTTGAATTCTAGGGCTGACTAGGACAAGATAAAGAGTGGCTGAGATTTCATCTTGGTAAACCAATGGTTGATATTGGAAAACTTAAATTTTGGTGGGAAAAGTGTCTTGGGAACCAACACTTTGAAATTAGAAGTGTCTTGGGAAAGATTGTGGAGATTAAATTTGGGGGGAAAGTGCCTTGGAAACCTAAACTTTGAAATTAGAAGTACCTTGGGAAAGATTGTGGAGATTAAATTGGGGGGAAAGTGCCTTGAAACCTAAACTTTGAAATTAAAAGTGCATTGAGAAAGATTATGGAGAAGCATGATTCACTAAATTAAACAAAATAAAAAATTTAGCGTAAAACAATTTAGCGGAACAACAAATTAGTGTAAAAATACCATGAGATTTGTTGCGCCCCACGCCGAAGGCGTCCGCGCAATTTTTTTACGCTAATTTGTTGTTCCGCGTTGAAGGCGTCTGCGTCGAATTTGTTGTTCCGTGTCGAAGGTGCCCGTGCCGCTAAATATTTTTACGATAATTTATTGTTCTGTTAAATTTTGGCTGTGGAAATAATTTTCGGGGAACAAAGATTTCCCGGAGGAAATTTTAAATGAATCGTGCCCGTGGGCACGGGTTATGACTAGTATATCTATTATATATTCGACAGCGTTCTTTGAATTATAGGACTGACTAGGACAAGATAAAGAGTGGCTGAGATTTCATCTTGGTAAAATTAATGGTTGAGATTGGAAAACTTAAATTTTGGTGGGAAAAGTGTCTTGGGAACCAACTGAAATTAGAAGTGTCTTGGGAAAGATTGTGGAGATTAAATTTGGGGGAAAAGTGCCTTGGAAACCTAAACTTTGAAATTAGAAGTACCTTGGAAAATATTATGGAGATTAAATTGGGGGGAAAGTGCCTTGAAACCTCAACTTTGAAATTAAAACTGCATTGGGAAAGATTATGGAGAAGCATGATTCATTAAATTAAACAAAATAAAAAATTTAGCATAAAACAATTTAGCGGAACAACAAATTAGCGTAAAAATACCCTGAGATTTGTTGCGCCCCACGCCAAAGGCGTCCACGTAATTTTTTTACGCTAATTTGTTGTTCCGCGTTGAAGGCGTCTGCGTCGAATTTGTTGTTCCGTGCCAAAGGTGCCCGTGCCGCTAAATATTTTTACGCTAATTTATTGTTCTATTAAATTTTGGCTGTGAAAATAATTTTTCGGGGAACTAATATTTCTCGGAGGAAATTTTAAATGAACCGTGCCCGCGGGCACGAGTTATGACTAGTACACACACACACACACACACACACATATATGTTGGGTGGCCTAAAATAACTCTCCTCCCTAAATTGGTGCGACTACAACGGAGAAGAGTTAGAGAGAGAGAGGGAGAGAAGAAGATATAGAAAGGAAATTGAAAGCTAGGGTATTTAATATCTCTCTTATTTTTTATTATTGTTTTTGCAAGGACTGCGTGCTCTTGTTGCTGGGCACAAAACCAAGTTATGTGGCACAACAAAGTGCAGCTGGCTTTTAAAAGAAGGAGAGAGCGAGAGAGAGAAGAAAGAGGGAATAAGAGCGGGGGTTTGAAAGAAATTTTTCTTTAAGGGCATGTTTCTTTGTGTGATTGTGGGTTGGGATTTACTGTTGTGAATAGTAAATCCATGTTGAATTCTGAGGAGAAAGAAGTAGAGTTTTGTGTTTCTTTTGGAGGAAAGTGGGTTGGAAAGTTGGTTTGGGATTTGTTTGTGGGTCCCGCACTAAAGTTTTGTGTTTCTTTGGATTAAAGTGAGATTGGAATTGTTGGATGATGATAGTTGGGAGTTGGTTATGGTGTTATGAGGTGAGAATACCCTCCATCCACATATGAAGTAGAAAAATATGTAACAAATGATTTAATTAACTATTAGTTAACTAACTATTAACTATTAAATAAATATCTATTAAATACTCATAATTAAATCCTACTACTCAAAAACATATATTAAAATACCGAATTTAATAATAAAAAAGAATTAATTAATTGCATTTTTGGGCTATTAAATATAAACGAAGGCATGCCAGACAACGCAAGCAACAGAACAATGTAGACCATTTCATATCCAATATTCATAAATTATAAAAATATTAAATGAGAGGCATAGAACGCATGCAACGGATATCAAAATCCTATTTAACATACCATATTAATCCAGCAAATACAAAATACTTATAGTATCCATAATACAATCTCATTTTGCATAACCAACAAACAGTAATAAAGTGTTACATTGTAGCCAGCCTAACATCAAACACTCTTGTTTATAATCAACAATAACAATACTAACATCAAACCTAGGAGCGTAAACAAAACCAACTTCATGTTGTCCATTTTCACCATGGTCCGCACAAATCGCCCCACAAGCGTGGCCAACCGCCCCTCTATCTCTAAAAGCCGTCCATCAAAGAACGATGTGGAAGATGAAGCATTGGTGGGGCCTCTTTCAATCTCATCCAACAACTACAGTATCACATATGTGGACTAGTCCGAGAGTGGTGGATCCTTCCACTCGTAGAATTTGCATTTATTCACGCGGGATGGACAGCTCCAAAAGCGCCTGCCAGGATTTTTTCGGGTCCATGATGTCCTCCTGGCAACCCTCAACCCACAGTTGCAAAACCTGCAGTCATCTTCATCAGCAGCCAACTCACCACCTACAACAACTCTGGGTCTGGATTGAATAGAAGAGCTGGACCCAGTGCTCATTTGAACCTAGCATGAAATAAAAACTATTAGAATGAATAATGATTTAAAGAGATATGATAATTAAATAGATGAAAAATGGTTTAATAAGCGTACATACGAACAGTTACAACACCCGCGAAAGATGACATCATGGATTAAATCAGAAGTAAAAGAGAAACGGAAATATCGTAACATAGGCAACTGTCATGGCATGTTTAGCCCTATACGGCGACTGATGCGGTGGTCCTCTATACACGAGTAGAGGGAGTATAAGGAGTTGATAAGAGGTGATAAGGCGTGTATATGGCTAGTGGCAGTCGTGTAATTCTGTGAAAGGTGTGAGGGCATTTCGATCGTTAAGCTATACGGATGGAAGTGTGTGTAGAGAAATGGTGGGTGTGTAAAGTAATGTCATACTTGTAATTTTGAAGGAGTGGGTTAGTAAAAGAGGGGCTAGTGTGAAAAGGGATGGGATTAGTGGCATGCTTGAAAATATTTAGAAAGGTGAGGGGCAAAATGGTCTTTTGGTCTTAAAGAATGGTGTGTGTAAAGTAAAGGAGTGTGCGCACAAAGTAATGGCAAACTAGTAAATACTTGAAACTTGAGGGGTAGTTGGGAAGGCACTATATTCATTTTACCATAAAGCATGCTTATCCTAGGTGGTTCTAGGGAGAGATATTTTCTTTGAACACTCTCTCTTCTTCTTTAATCTTCTTTTCATTTCTTCTTCTTTCATTTTTCTTCTTCTCCCATTCTTCCCATTGGCCGAACTCTCCCCCTCTCCTTTTCTTTTTCATCATAGCTCCAAAAGCCTAATTTTACTTCCAAAAAAATTCAAGAAACTCTAGCTTACTTCAAGGAGAAAGAAAGGTGGAAGGAAGAGAAGGAGAAGAGGGGAAGAAAGAGGTCTTCTTGAGGTAGGAATCTAACCTTGGTTAGGGAGTTTTTATTTAGGGTTATGTTGATGTTATGGTGTAATTGGATTGCTCATGGTCTTGAATTCATGGGTTATGTGTGCAATAGATCAAAAAGATCACATTTTTCCTTGTTTTTCTTAGCAAATCACCCTCCCCTAAAATCCAAAAATTCTGTTATGTGTTTCTACCTCAATTCGGGTCTCTGTAGTTTGATTTACTTTCTGAAAAAAAAATATAATTGTAGATCTTGAAGTTCTACCCCAGATTCATATAAAATTCGACTATGTTGAGTTCAATAAGTAGGAGTAAAAATTCAATGTTTACAACATGTCTGAAATTTTGTCAAACTGGACACAGTTTAGAAAAATGAAGCTCAGTACCTGCACACTCTATGGAATTTGATGTTCTTTGTCATGTTGTAAAGTTAAGAAGTGTTTCTACAATTTCATCTCATTGTATATTATTCGAAATTCTGGCTGCAACATGCCCAAAATTGGCTTCTAATACAAACCCTAAAATCTGTCAGGAAAACAATCTGTACAGGTTCTACCAATTAATTCACTATAAATCACCCAGTCCATATTTATGCATGAAATTTCATAGATGAATCCAGGATTACTATATCTTCAACTTTTATTTATAGAGTTTTGTCAAATTCACAAAACAAATTGATTAAACATGCTGATTTTGTAGTTGTTACTGCAAATTTCAGCAAGCTGGACTGTTTTAGGTGAAGTTGAATCTTGTGGTGATGTTAAATTTTCCATTCCAATATGCATGAACGTTTTTGATACCTTTAAAAAGTTTAATTATGATATTTGTTACTAAAATTGATGGTGTGACACTCTTCATTATATGGCGATTGCTCTATGTGTGTGTGTGTGTGTGTGTGTGTGTGTGTGTGTGTGTGTGTGTGTGTGTGTTAAAATGCCCCATTGAATGTGATGTTAAAGAGAACTTGGGAAATGGCCATTATAATGTGTGTGCTATGTATTACATTTGTGAACTTGCGTATGTTTATTGAAGATTATAACACATGACATGTCAACTGGGACGTCTCGATCTGCCCAAAGGCGGGTGAGCATCCTAGTATGGGGATGGGGAAAGTTTGGGTATTACTTAACCATAAGGGACTGGACTAAGAAGTTGGGGGAAAAGATATGTGATGTGTGATACTTATTCCCACTCGCCTTTACCGGGAGTGGAGGGGATATATGGAAGTTGTGTTACTATGGGAAGCCTCACTCCTGCCAGGGATGGGGGAGCTGAGAGGCCCGGCGTACAGTGTCGTGTCCACTGCAGCGTGTGCTATATTCACCCCAAATTTGGAGTGAGGTCCAGGTCCTTATCTTTAAGTGATACCCAGGCTTCCAAAAGAGGCACTAACATCTGCTAATTAAGGAACTTCATATGTGTTTGTTGTTGCACAATCGTGCGTTGTACTCTTCACTCTGGTTACTTGTACTCCTATTATATCTACACCCATAATCCTAAATGATTCCCCTACCCTAGTTGGTTTCCTACTGGGCATGTTTGACGTGCTCATTTTACTCTTCAGGTCATAAGCAGACGACACTAGAGCAGAATCTCCCTCAGGAGATTACCCAGTCGTGAGTTGTCACCTTGGGGACACTACTCTTTTTGGGATGTACCTTGTAGTGTGAGTTGGGTCGAGTAGTGAGCAAGTTGTCTTTTGTAGCCATGGTGGGTGTTGGTGGCTTGTAGTACTTCTCATGTATACTTGAGTCAGTTTCACTTTGTACTTGATGCTGGTGTGTAGTTCTATCCTTGGTTATGTAAATCTGTGGTTATGTACTTTCTGTGATGGTTGTATGTGTTGCTTTATGTGTGTGTGTGTGTGTGTGTGTGTGTGTGATGTATGATCCCAGCATTCGCAGTGGCCTGCTTATTGTGTTTTCTTTTCATGCTTGGTGTAATACCGCGGCTTGACAGGCTCCATCATCCCTTTCCCATGGTATTGGATGCCATATAAGGTATTTGTGAGAATGGGGCGTGACAGGTTTAGTGGTGGCCCATGCAGGTTTGCTCTTACTACGATATGCGAAAGGATGATACATCAAACACTTTGATGCCATCACATATGGTACTGATTCCTCTTGTGTTGTTCTCTCCCTACAGAATGGATAGTGGAAACGGGATATCTTCGTCAGAGATGGAGCATGCCGAGTCCTCTTTGATGGAGAAGATTTTGATGGGTTTCCAGGCGAGTCTAGGTCAGCAGGCTGAGATGCTCGCCAAGATGCAGGGTCAGAAGACCCCAGGCTTCAAGCAGTTTTGGGCAATGAAGCCGAGGACTTTTTCTGGCAAGGAGACTGCATTGGAGGTCGATGAGTGGTTACGGCGCACAGAGGATGACCTTACAGCTGTTGGATTTCCATTGGAGAGTTGGGTTGATGCTACAAAAAGGCAGTTGACACATCAGGCCAGAGATTCGTGGGATGCCCAGGAGCAGCATCTGACAAGTCCTATCTCTTAGAAGACCTTCAAGGAGCGTTTTGAGTCCAAGTTCCTTCCAGAGACTGCAAAGGATGAGGTCAGGCAGCTTTTTGAGCAATTGACTCAGGGTCGGCGGAGCGTGGATGAGTATGACGCCGAGTTTTCCTTGCCGAGCAAGTTTGCCCCGGAGCTTGTTGCGACTGAGGCCACCCGAGCTCGACGCTTTTGTATGTGACTTGACCCGAAGTATAGAGGGGCTATGTCTACACAGAAACTGGCCACACAGGAGGATGTGCTCGAGGCGGCAAGATTATATGAGATCCATTTGCGGAGCATAAGGAATATACCGACAGGTGACCGACGAACATCAGGACCACAGAAGGCATTATCTCGGCCATTACAGACGGCCCAGTTTAAGAGGCCAGGAGCCCCTGCAGTGACCTAGAGACGTGTTTCATGCCAATACTATGGCAAGACTGGCCATGAGCAGAAGGAGTGTAGGGCTTGGGCTAAACAATCTTTGCTTGTGGTGGCCGAGGATACATTAGCAAGTTCTGCCCACAACAAGGTGCCTACTCGGTCCCCGTAGCACCTGCAGCTGCTAGGCCGATGCAACAGCGAGCTCTTCCACCTGGTTCGCAGCGGCCTTCACTTTCGGCACCAGCTAGACCAGGTATACCAACCCCTAGAGGACTTTCCTTGCCTCCTTAGCAGCAGACCTTTAAGAAGACAAACTCTGCTTCAAAGTTCAAGGCTTTCACCATGACAGCAGTAGAGGCAGAAAACTCAGGCCAGGTTATCACTGGTATGGTTCTAGCCCTCTCCTTTCTTTACATTATATCACGTGTTGCTTAGTTGTATTGGGCATTGGCTTGATTTCCTTTGTTGGCTTCTAGGTATGTTTAAAGTAGCATCTTTTCCTGCTTGGGCACTTTTTGATTCTGGGGCTTCACATTGTTTTATGTCCCGACAATTTGTGGACAAACTTGCTATACCAATAGACTCCTTCACTGTTAGTTGGAATATTCACACAAGGAGTGGTGTGATTAGGAGTACTTCGGGACTCTGTTGTTGCCCAGTGGAAATTTGCGGTCGGGAGTTATATGCTGACTTCCTCGTGATTGAGATGCCCATCTTTGAAGCTATGTTTGGGATGGACTGGTTAGCGATGGTTTGTGCCACTATTGATTGCAAATTAAGGAGGGTAGTCTTCCAGATTCCCGATCATCCAGAATTTGAGTTCAGGAGTGGTAGTTGCACGTTGGAACCTGTAAGATTCAAAGCGACACCAGTGGAGGTGGAAGTGTTGGCGATGGACATGGAGGCTGAGCCAGTTTTATCCAGGGTTGTGCGAGACTTTTCTGATGTCTTTCCTGATGACATTTATGGACTTCCTCCTGATCGATCATTGGAGTTCACCATTAATTTGATACCATGCACACAACCAATTGCAAAGGCTCCTTATCGAATGGCACCACCTGAGTTGGCTGAGCTACGTAATCAGTTAAAGGACTTATCAGAGTGAGGACTGATACAACCAAGCGTGTCACCTTGGAGAGCACCAGTGCTTTTGGTGAAGAAGAAAGATGGATCTTGGAGAGTGTGTATTGATTATAGGGAATTGAACAAGGTGACAATAAAGGACAAGTACCCACATCCTCGTATCGATGACCTCTTTGATCAGCTTGGAGGATCCCGAGTCTACTCAAAGTTGGACTTACGGAGTGGTTATCATCAGATAAAGGTTTGGGGGTCTGATATTTCGAAGACAGCTTTTCGAACCCGTTATGGACATTATGAGTTACTGGTGATGCCCTTCGGTGTGACTAATGCTCCAGCTACCTTCATGAGATTAATGAATTAGGTATTCTTTGACTATTTGGACAAGTTCGTGGTAGTCTTTATTGATGATATCCTGATATATTCCAATGATGAGGAAGAGCATGCGGAGCACCTGAGGGGTGTACTAGAGACTTTGAGGCAGCATCAGTTATATGCCAAATATAGTAATTGCCAGTTTTGGCTGTCTAAAGTGGCTTTTCTGGGGCACATAGTTTCAGGAGAAGGCATATCAGTTGATCTAGAAAAGGTAGCTGCAGTGGAGAAATGGCATGTTCCCAGGTCGGTTTCAGAGATCCAGAGCTTCTTAGGGTTGGCTGGCTACTACATGAAGTTCATCAAGGATTTCTCCAAGATCGCGGCACCACTTACTCACCTGACTAAGAAGGATGTTGCTTATGTCTGGTCTGAAGAGTGTCAGCATGCATTTGAGGAATTGAAGAGAAGATTGACAACTGCGCCAGTCCTGACGATTCCAGATCATTCTGGAGGATTTGAGATTTTCTGTGATGCTTCTGGCAAAGGGCTTGGATGTGTCCTACATCAACACGGACGTGTTGTAGCTTATGCCTCTAGACTTCTGAAGGTGCATGAGCTAAACTATCCTACTCATGACTTGGAGTTGGTAGCCGTGATTTTTTCCCTAAAGCTGTGGAGACACTTTCTGCTAGGAGAGCATATCAAGGTGTAGACCGACCACACGAGTTTGAAGTATGTGTTCACCGAGAAGGAGCTCAATATGAGACAGCGTGGGTGGCTT
This sequence comes from Scilla litardierei, assembly GCA_030789695.1. Lineage (NCBI taxonomy): Eukaryota > Viridiplantae > Streptophyta > Magnoliopsida > Asparagales > Asparagaceae > Scilla > Scilla litardierei. The sequence goes on from CM061133.1 coordinate 210,337,064, forward strand.
GAGCTGATGACAGAATATGATATTGATCTCTAGTATCACCCTGGAAAGGCGAACCTGGTCCATGATGCACTCAGTAGATATCCTACTGCGATGACATTGACCTCTCAGCCTCAGCTCCAGTGGGCACTGCGACAAATGGAGATAGAGGTTGTACTTCCGGGTGTTAAAGCATCCATGTTGAGCTTGCAGGTCCAGTCCGATCTAGTGGACCGGATCAAAGCCACACAGCCAGGAGAAGAAAAGTTGAGGAGAATCTGAGAACAAGTAGAGGCCGGACTTCGGACCGACTTCCACATTCACGAAGATGGCTATCTTAGATTTGGAACTCAGCTATGTGTGCCGGTTGGTGCTATTCGAGAGGAATTGCTTAAAGAGGCTCATAGCTCCCCCTATTCAATTCATCCAAGAGGGACAAAGATGTACCGTGACTTGCGACAACATTACTGGTGCCATGGGATGAAGCGCATTACAGCCAGAAGTGTGGCCTCGTGCTTGGTTTGTCAACAGGTGAAGGCCGAACACCAAAGAGTTGCAGGTCTGTTGCAGCCTATCTCCATTCCTAAATGGAAATGGCAACACGTGACGATGGATTTTGTGAATGGGCTACCCTGCACACCCAAGGGAAATGACGCAATTTGGGTAGTCGTTGATCGTCTGACCAAATCTGCATATTTCATTCCCTTCCGGGTTGGACAGTCTACCGAGCATTTGGCTCGAATATATATGGAGGTAGAACTCCTTCATCACCCTTGCATCTTCTATATTTTGTAACGTCAGGTGTTGACATTAACTTTCCTTGCAGGAGATCGTGAGGCTTCACAGAGTTCCTGTTTGTATAATCTCTGGTCGGGACACCGGATTCACCTAACATTTTTGGAGAAGTTTGCAGTTTAGTTTCGGGACCCATCTCAAGTTTAGTACCGCATATCATCCCCAGACAGATGGGCAATCCGTACGAGTTATTCAGATCTTCGAGGACATGTTGAGGGCGTGTATGCTGGACTTTAAGGGATCCTGGGAAGAGCATTTGCACCTAGTGGAATTTGCTTACAACAATAGTTATCAAGCAAGCATTGGAATGGCACCGTTTGCTGCTCTGTATGGAAGGAAGTGCAAATCGCCTCTAAGCTGGGATGATGTTGGGGACCGTGAACTCTTAGGACCTGACTTGGTGGTGGAAGCGATCGATGTGGTTCGGACAGTCAAGGAGAATCTTCGTATCACTCAGGATCGCTATAAACATTGGGCAGATACAAAGATGTAATGCCCTGATAGCTACTGCACAAGAACTAGAGGGAGGTGAATAGTACTTTAAAATAATCAAGAGTAATTATTCCTAATTATCGTGCAAACTCAACTAACAATGTGGAATGAAAATATTGACAACAATAAAAGACAATGCAAACAAACGATATAACGGGTTCGGATCCACCCAAGTCTCCTCGACTTGTTCCCGGTGATCCTACGTCCCAAACACCCGGATCCCCTCCGGCTACTTGAGTTAGAAACCACTAACCCAAGTTTTGCACTATGAAATTCTTATAGTAAACCTCTACCAGATCAAATCATACACAAAAAGAAATGTGACTCCCTCAAACCGGGATCACAAACTTCTCTCACAAACCGAGAGAAAAACTTGCAATATCAAAGTAAATGATATAATAAACACTTACCAACAAAATCCTATGCCTTGAGTAAAACTTACGATTTTAGGGCAAGAAGGATTTTGAGGAAGAGAATGTCACCAAACCCTAGCTCCAAGAAGATGAACAGCGATCGAAGGCTAGGATGGAGTTGGTGACCTTGAATCAAGCTCTTGGATTGAATGGCTCACAATGAAGAGAATCTCTCTTGAGGAAATTAGGGCTCAAGGAGTTTGGAGAGATTCTTGTGAGAAATGAGTGAGCTTGGAAATGAGAATTAAATGCTCTCTCTTTGATCTCTAAAACTCAATAATGGCAGCCTTGAATGCTATGAAGAAGCATCACAAGTATATATAGGATAGAGAGAAGAGAGATGGAAAATTCGTGCATTTAATGCTCCAACGGATCTATTTCTGAAGCAGTCTAATCGGTCTAAGAAGGATCACTGACCGATTAGTTTGGCAACTAGTCGGTCGGTGATTCTTCTTGGACCGACTAACTGGTTGACAGCCAAGAAAGATAGTTCAGGAGATATAGACTAGTCGGTCTAAGAAGACTTGCCAACCGACTAGTTTGACAACTAGTCGGTCGGTGAGTGTTCTTTGACCGACTAAGCAGTTGAAAAACAATAAGCTGAACACAAGAGAACTAGTCGGTCTAAGAACAAATTCCAACCGACTAGTTTCACAACTAGTCGGTCGATGGATGTTCTTGGACCGACTAACGATAAACAGTAGCTCAGGCTGAAAAGTGAAAGACATAACGAGTAAGTCTAAGAAGGATTCCTAACCGACTAGTTTGACAACTAGTCGTTCGGTGAACCTTCTTGGACCAACTAATTGATCAACAGTGCCTAGGCTGAATTGAGCAAGGAGATCTAGTCGGTTTAAGAAGGATTACTGACCGACTTGATGACAATCTAGTCTGTTGGTTCTTCTTCTTGAACCAACTAAGATGCACTAGAAGCTGCAAAATGAAGCGTGAAGCTTCGGGAAAGTTTGTATGGGCTTCTAAGATAATCCTAGCTCTAAGATATGAGCGTTATGAAGATTATAATGTAGGACCTACTCAAGGCTTAACATTCTACGAAAAGAAGCTAGAAGACTATAAAGTAAACTTGACGAACCATCTTCAAAGCTTCAATCCGAATCTCTTGACTTCAATAATGCTCCTAGAGCTTCAACGAAGCTTCAGGCACACGATCATGTGCTTTGAGAAGTCTTGAGACGTCGCTTTTGATGTACGTAGAATTTTGGCGACGATCTCCATAACTGCGCTCACAAAGAGTTAGTTCACGATATTTATGTTTGTTCATCATCAAAACCAAATCCGGGGAATCAATACTCAACATTCTCCCCCTTTTTGGTGATGACAAACCAACATAAATAATAATCAATAATAATGAGTCAAAAGAAATTTACTTGCTCCCCCTGCATTGATGACACATTAATTCCATATTAAATAATAATCATACGCATCAAGCAGACGAGGAAAGTATAAAATATGAACCAATTATTGAAATATCGGATTTGAAATCCATTTTTATATCTTAACTCCCCCTGAATCTAACATATCAAATTAGATTCACGGTAAATTGCTTTAAATTATCATTTAACACATCGTCATTATTAATTCTCTCCCCCTTTGGCATTAGCAAAAAGAGCGGGAGGAGATCAACGACAACAACAATGGCTAAACTAAAAGCACGAGAGTTGAAGAATACGACCATGGTCCAAATGACACTAAAGTAAAATCACGAAGAAAATCAAAGCATGCCAACGAGACCATAATCGAAAATCGAAAAATGAAATCATCAAAACTCAAATCAATTTCATGTATTGAGTTATGGAACATACTCTCCAATATCAACATTCTTAGTGAATTTAGTGCATGGAAAACAATTCTATGTTTCCATAGAAAGAATTCTATTTAATCAAATATAATCGTCGAGCGACGTAATCAACATTAGAGACAAAAATATAATGTGCACACAGAAGTAAATGGCAACACGATGTGTGTGTGTGTGTAACAGGATACATCAAAAAGTATACATCCGCCAACATACAACACAAATATAAACGATCATCAGATCGGTGCACAACATACAACATATGTCTCAACAGACATCAAAACGAATGTACATCAAAATGTATCATCAAAACATCCAAAAATACATCAAAAAGACATCACCACCCAACTATCCTACCCCACTCTCTCACAACAAATATATCATCCAAGTGCACATGGGAGAGTCCTCCAACACAAGCTCAGGAGGTGGACGAAGGATCAGCAGCAGCAGCAGCAGCAGGCTTTGCAGAAGAGGTGGTGGTCTCGGGAACGACAGGAGTGTCAACCGAAGGGAGAGTGGCAACAGGAGTGGTCTCGGGAGCACCAGCAGAAGTATCCACCGAAGGAATGGTGGCAGCAGGTGTGCTCTCGGGAGCACCAGCAGAAGTAGTAGCAGCAGACGTACCCTTGGGGGCACGAGCAGGAGAAGCATCTCGATCCTCATCCTCATCAACGTCCATGACTTCCTCATCAGAAAGCGTCGGAGGAACGTCAATATCCAGATACTCGCAGATGCGAGCAAGCATCTCCTCGCAACGAGAAATATGATACTCCTGATGTCTCAGAGAAACTGAAAACTCGGCGAGTGAAGGAGTAGGAGGAGGAGGGGCAGCAGCTGAAGCAGAGGGGTAGTCCTTTGAACGTGACGCAAGGCCGCAAGAGACTTCTTGACGGCAGTCACGTTCAGGGGAGGACCCAAAGGACGCTGGTCATCTGGAGGGAGAGGGACGCCGAAGTGACGAAAAACGAGAGTCAATAGGCAAGGATAAGGAATATGGGCAGACTTGGTAGATTTCCTTATGCACTCAAAGGAATACATCTTGTCAAGGATAATAGAGCCCAATTTATCTCGCTCCCCATAAAAAGAGCGTAGATAAGCTTCAAGAAAGGCTGAGAAGGTAAGCTGGAAGAGCCGTACTTCGGTAGGAGGCACGACTTCAGAATCAAATTGATGACCCAAGCATTAGGCTTAAACGATTTGGAGGGAATGCCAATCATGGCGGGAGGGATGACATGGAACATCTTAGAAAGCATCGACTGGTCAAGATCGTGGCTATTATCCACGGAGATATCAGCAGGTAGCAGGCCAGAGGATGAGAAACCAATCAACTGCCCTAAAATCTCTACCGTGAGGACAATAGGTGTCCCCAAGACAGTGGTCTTAATGCAGTGGGTGTCATCATACTCACCCCGGACTCGATTGGCATAGAACAATTTGACGAGTCAGGGATACGGATGAGGGTTTGCCTTGGGATCATGGCGAAGATAATCTAATAGGCCGCTATAGGAGAGAAGATCGGCGAGATGTGGAAAGTCAGAAAACTGAACGAAGTGCTCCAGAATCAACGGACAGTGCTCGATACGGTTGTAAGCTGCGAGACACAACGGGTCATCGCGACACAACGAGATATCGACACCACCCAAAGGCATGGGAGACTTCCCCTTCGACTGACGAGAGGAAGTGCGAGGAGGAGAAGTAGGAGCCTTCTCGATAGGCTCAGACTCAGGAATATTGTAACGACTGCTTTTCATGTATCTGGATTTATTATAATATAATATATGTTTTGGTGGATTTTCTCCTCATGTGTGGTTTTCGTCTCCGTAGCTTTCATTTTCGATCGATTCGTCGTATTTTCTCGTTTCTTCCTTAGGATCGTCGATTTCGAAGTGTGTCATTCGTGACGGGCTTCATAACGGTCGTATCTTACTATTAGATCAAGCCTAGGAGTCTTAGGAATCGATCCCGGGGCCCCACGCTCCGTATCAGAACTTTTGGTGCTCATTAGCCGGTATAAGAAGGGGCACCGACCGACTAGATGACGATCCAGTCGGTCGGCAATCCTTCTTGGACCGACTAGTTGGCTTTCTAAATTTCTCAGGAGTTACTGTTTATCGTTAGTCGGTCTAAGAACGTTGGTTGACCGACTAGGTTGCAAACTAGTCGGTCGGCAATGCTTCTTTAACTGACTAACACAACATCTAATTTTAGTATCAGTTACTGTTTACTCTTAGTCGGTTTACGAACGTTCATCGACCGACTAGATGCTAAACTAGTCGGTCAGTATTTGTTCATGGACCGAATAATTCTAAATCCTATTTTCGTTCAGAAGTTACTGTTTGCACTTAGTCGGCCTGCGTTGGTCGACCGACCGACTAGTTGCCAAACTAGTCGGTCAGTGGTTGCTCTTTGACCGACTAACCTGTGTTAAAACCCTAATTTCTGGGCAGCCGCCAGCCCATCCTATTTAAACCCAACCCAAACGTTTTCTTCTTCCTCAACACGACCCAAAACCCTAAAATCTCCCCCATTGAGCCCCCATCTTCCTCCAAGCCCTATTTCTCCATTCTAAGCCCTAAATCCATCATCCAAACCATCCATCCACTCTATCTACCTCTCATCTTCCCCAAAATCTCACCAAATCCATCAAAATCCCCAAATCCCCCAAAACCCTAATTCTCCTAAACTTCTCCAATCTTTTCCAGATCTGATCCTAGGATTCTCCGGAGTGTTTCTTCCGCTTCCTCTCGGTAAGAAATCGATTCCTCTATGTTTTCATAGCCTATTGGTATTTTTATGAAACCCTAATAAAATTTTATGTTGTTTGATGATTGTTCCCCCATAACAGCGATTTCCCCGTAGATTGGCATCCGTGTGACGAAGTGGTCATCATCCTCGGTGCTAGGCAAGTGAAACTTGCCACTTAGGGTTTAGGCCATGTTTTAGGCCATTTGCTTGTTGTAGGCGTAAAAGAGGCTAGGCGACGAAATGATACTCGCCTAGGCGCAAATTGGGGAACTAGCTTGACAACGAAGCTAGTTCCGACATATATCATGTTGCACAATTACCATGTCATGTTTACTTTCCATTAACGGTACGCGAATTAATTGTCATGTCATTGCATTCTTTAAGTGCTTCTGTGATTGCGTAGCTTCGCTACAAATGCTTGTGTTCCTGGCTCGTGTTCCAGAAGCGGGCCATGTGTTGGTTGATAGCCAATGCCCGAATTGCTTGTTTCCGGCTAGGTGCACCCCTACGCCAAATGTTTAAGAATGCGAGCTCATGTGCGGGGCAACCCCGGCTCACTTGCTGAGCTCATGTGCGGGGACCCTGGCTCCATTACGTGTGGGTATTGGGGGTAAGAGTTAAGCGACCAATCAACTGGGAGTCTGCCCGATCAGCAACTGCAGTGGTAAGGCATAAACTCTGGGTTTTGGGGTAGTTGTTAAGCGGCCAATCAGCGAATGTGAAACCATTCAGCTGTAAGGCGTAAACATCTACAAACAACGTGAATAGTGAATTGATTGAGATTGATAGTAGCTTGGCTACTCTTGTCTTGTCCCGATGATTGCTCTCTTGTACAAATTGTCTTGCCATGTCTTGATTGTGCACTCATGTTATAACTGCCATGTCATGCATACTAAATTGCTAGGTTGCTAGATTGCCTTATTTTCAGTTTCCTTGCCCAAGTCTTTTAGACTTGCTGACATGTGCCCCTTTACTCTTTTGGGTGACACATGTTAGATCCTGAGCCTGAGTACCTTGTTGAGGACGAGGTGTTTGCTGACGCCGAGCCCGAGCTTGTGTGTGGCGGGGAGTACGTGGACACTGGGGACCAGTCCTAGTGTTTTCGTTGTGTTTTACTTGTGTTTAGACAGTTGTCTTGTTATCAGTGCGTAGCACCTATACTTTGTTATGTCGTTGCTTTTGTTGGCCTTGTTCTGGGCCTTTAGACTCTTTCTTTTAGCCTGGTGGCTTTTCTGGATGTTGAACTTATTTTCATGTTGGACAAATTATGAGATGTGAGATTTTATTTCAGTCTCTCCTTGTGTTATTATTGTTGTTCCGTTGTGGTTACAGGGACCTGCTTATGTTTTATTGACGCTTATCGGGTTTGGGGCTTCACAGCTCCACTCTCGTGCGGACCTTTTCACGTCTCGCCTCCATTTTAGGGAAGCGGGTCGTGACAGGTTTTGTTGGTGGCCCATGCAGGTCCTTCTGTAACTGCGATTTTTGGAATAGCGATAATAATATTAGAATGTCCAATAAATTAAGTTCGACGTCCGATGTCATAAGCTATGAGTCTAATCTGATTCGTTTTCTGTGTCACTAGATGGCAGGAAGACGTTTCACTCGTGGTGGGGGTAGTGGTGCGAACCCTCATGATGAGGAGCCTGAGCGGGAACCCACCAACGGTGAGATGATGCGGATGATGCTCCAGATGATGCAGGTGCAGCAGGGCGTGCTTCTGCAAGTCCAGAATGCTCCACTTGCTCGAGCTGCCCGGGCTCTTCTGGATGCCCCTCGCTCTGAGCCAGGAGCGAAGCAATTTCGGGAGCTGGGTCCCGCATATTTTGATGGGTCTGAGGGTCCTCTGGCTGTCGATGAGTGGATTCGGAACATCGAGGACAATCTGAAGATGGCCAAGATCACCCCGGCTGGATGGGTTGATTTGGCGAAGAGGCAACTCAAGGATAATGCTCGGAATTGGTGGGATGCGGAAGAGAAGATGTTGGTGGAGCCGATAGCTTGGGCTACCTTCAAGGCCGGATTTGAGGGTGAGTTCTTTCCGAAAGCTGCCAGGGAGGAGATGCTGCAGCGTTTTATCGATTTGAAGCAAGGGAGCTCGTCGGTGGACATGTATCACCAAGAGTTCATGAGGCTGAGTCGGTTTGCACCAAAGATGGTGCAGGACGCTGAGGAGAGAGCTCAGTGGTTCCTGCAGGGACTTGCTTCGGAGCTCCAGAGTTTTGTGACCTCTTCTGACCGGGAATCTTATCAGAAGGTTCTAGTAGCAGCCAAGAGGCAGGAGCTGCTCGTGAACCAGCGGAGGGGGTCTATTGTTGGTGCTGGGAAGAGGCCTGTGGAACAGGCGAGAGCTGTGGTTAGACCTGGATTCAGGCCTAATCAGTCTGCTCAGTTTAAGAGGCCAGGAGGGCCTATTCTGAAGTCTTGCCATTTCTGCGGTAAGCCTGGCCAAATCAAGGATCAGTGTCGGAAGTTTTTGGGCCAGTGTCTGGTTTGTGGTGATGCTTCCCATGTCGCGAAGGATTGTCGGCATGCGAATCAGCTGCGGAGGGCACCTGTTGCAGCACAGCCGTTGCAACAGCGAGCGTCTGTTCCTGCTGGACGTGGAGCAGCTCTTGTTCCACAGGGACAGGCTTTTCGGCAGGCTGTTCCGCCGAGGAGGCAGGCTTTTCTGATGACCGCTGCGGAGAGCGAGGCTGTGGATGAGGTTATCGCAGGTAATCCTCAATCTAGCTGTTACTTTCCTAGCTGGTTTTGATTATTGGATTATGTTGTTTGCTTGAACATGGTTGTTTGCTAGACTAGGGTTTGATTGTTAATTGATTGTTAGGTGTGGTTTTGGTTTGCACATTTCCTGCACGAGTCCTCTTTGACTCCGGTGCATCGATGTGCATTATTTCTCGGAGCTTCGTGGAGAGGCATTCCTTGTCGACGTCCCCTCTTCCCAAGAGTTGGAATATCGTTACAGGGAATGGCGTGGTCTCGGTGCATCGTGGTTGCAATTCTTGCTCGTTGGTGGTCTGTGGACATGAGCTTTTCGCTGATTTCATTGTCCACGACATCATCAACTATGATGCAGTTCTTGGGATGGACTGGCTTGAGAGCTTCTATGCTACGATCGACTGTCGGAGGAAGAAGGTGGTGTTCGAGATTCCCGGGCATCCGGTATTTGAGTTCAGTCGTGGTAGCAGTTCGCTTGGTCCTGTCAGATTTCGGGCCAGGCCGGTGGAGGCTGTGGCTATGCAGATGGAGCTGGAGTGGCCAGCTGTGGTGCGAGATTTCGGCGACGTCTTCCCCGAGGAGATGTTTGGTTTGCCACCTGATCGAGCTTTAGAATTCGCTATCGATCTTGTTCCAGGTGCGCAGCCGATTTCGAAGGCGCCGTATCGTATGGCACCTGCAGAATTGGAAGGGTTGCGGAAGAAGTTGGATGAGCTTTTGCAGAAGGGTTATATTAATCCTAGCATGTCTCCGTGGGGAGCACCGGTGTTGCTGGTTAAGAAGAAGGATGGTTCGCGTCGCATGTGCGTGGACTATCGGGAGTTGAATGCGGTGACCATTAAGAATAAGTACCTGTTGCCTCGCATTGATGATAGTTTTGATCAGCTTGGGGGTTCGAGGGTGTTTTCTAAATTGGATTTGAGGAGTGGTTACCATCAGTTGAAGGTGAAGAAGGGTGATGTTCCGAAGACAGCGTTCAGGACGAAGTATGGACACTATGAGTTTGTGGTTATGCCTTTCGGCGTAACTAACGCGCCCGCAGTTTTCATGAATCTGATGAACCTGATTTTCTACGACTTTTTGGATAAGTTTGTCGTTATCTTTATTGACGACATTCTGATCTATTCGAAGTCGGAGGAAGAGCATGCCTCGCACTTAAGGACGGTGTTGGAGGTTTTAAGGAAGCATCGGTTGTATGCTAAGTTTTCGAAGTGCGAGTTCTGGCTGGATAGAGTTGCTTTTCTCGGGCATGTGGTGACTGGAGATGGTATTTCAGTGGATCCCGAGAAGATTCGGGCCATCAGGGAGTGGCCTGTTCCGTCGTCTGCGTCTGAGATTCGGAGTTTCCTTGGACTTGCTGGTTATTATCGACGATTCATTAAGGACTTTTCTCGTATTGCTGAGCCGATGACCAGGTTGACGCGGAAGGATGTTGCTTTTGTTTGGTCGGGTGATTGTGAGAGTGCTTTTGGTGTTCTGAAGGAGAGGTTGATGACTGCCCCTATTCTTGTTGTGCCTGATCGCAGCGGTGGATTTGAGATCTTTTGCGATGCTTCTGGCAAGGGTCTCGGTTGTGTGTTGCATCAGCATGGGCATGTTGTGGCATATGCGTCTCGTCAGCTTAAGGTTCAAGAGAAGAATTATCCGACGCATGATTTGGAGTTGGCTGCCGTTGTGTTTGCTCTTAAGATTTGGAGGCACTTCCTGCTGAGTGAGAAAGTGAAGATTTTCACCGATCACAAAAGCTTGAAGTACATTTTCACTCAGAAGGAGCTCAACATGCGACAGCGTCGATGGTTGGAGCTTATGGCGGATTATGAGATTGATTTACAGTATCACCCTGGCAAGGTGAATGTGGTTCCGGATGCTTTGAGTAGGCTTCCAGCGGTGATGATTTTGACCTCGCAGTGGAGATTGCAGCAGGATTTTTGCGAGTCTGACGTGGAGATTGTTCTTCCTGGGGCGGCTTCGTCGTTGATGTACTTACAGGTACAGTCGACGATCATGGATCGGATTAAGGCTGGCCAGGCTGAGGATCCGAAGCTGGTGAAGATTTGGGAGCAGGTGGAAGCCGGTCTGCGGACTGACTTTTTGATTCATGAGGATGGCTCGCTGAGGTTCGGAGCTAGGTTGTGTGTGCCGGCTGGGGATATCAGAGAGGAGCTGATGGTGGAGGCACACACTTCGTCGTATTCTGTGCATCCTGGTGGCACCAAGATGTACCAGGATCTTCGTCTGAATTATTGGTGGCATGGTATGAAGAGGAGTGTGGCTCGGAGTGTAGCCAAGTGCTTGGTTTGCCAGCAAGTGAAGGCGGAGCATCAGCGTACGGCCGGGTTGCTACAACCGCTTCTGATTCCGGAGTGGAAATGGCAACACATCACTATGGATTTCATGACTGGACTACCTCGGAGTCCGAAGCAGAATGACACGATTTGGGTGATCGTAGATCGATTGACCAAATCTGCGCACTTTATTCCGTTCCGAGTGGGACAGTCCACTGAGGCGCTAGCGAGGAGATATATGGATGTAAAATTCTTTTACTCTCCGTTTTATTTCCTTTTCCTAGTTTGGATAGTGATGTAACGTGAATCGTGCAGGAGGTTGTGCGACTTCATGGAGTCCCTGTGAGTATCGTGTCTGACAGAGACACGAGGTTCACATCTCAGTTCTGGCAGAGTTTGCAGAAGAGCTTGGGTACGCGTCTGAGTTTCAGCACAGCGTACCATCCGCAGACGGATGGCCAGTCCGAGAGGACGATTCAGATTTTGGAAGACATGATGAGGGCGTGCATGTTGGATTTCAAGGGTTCGTGGGAGGACCATCTGCATTTGGTGGAGTTCTCTTACAACAACAGCTTCCAGGCGAGTATTGGCATGGCGCCTTTCGCCGCTCTTTATGGGAGGAAATGTCAATCGCCATTGAGTTGGGATGACGTTGGTGATCGGGAGTTGTTGGGACCTGAGATGATCGTGGAGGCCGTGGATATCGTCAGGAATATTCGGGAGAGGTTGAGAATTGCTCAGGACCGTTTTAAGCATTGGGCGGATGCTAAACGTCGTCCTTTGGAGTTTCAGCCGGGCGACCATGTGTTCTTGAAGATTTCCCCGAATCGTGGTGTGATTCGTTTTGGGAAGCGTGGGAAGTTGAGCCCGCGATACATTGGACCGTTTGACATTTTGGAGAGGGTTGGCGAGGTAGCTTATCGCTTGGCCTTGCCGCCATCTTTGGAAGGAGTTCACAATGTTTTCCATGTGTCGCAGCTTCGTCGATACATTAGCGATCCATCTCATGCTGTGGATTTTTCGGAGATTACCGTTCGCCCCGATATGACGTATGACCAGCATCCAGTGCAGATTCTGGACAGGCGTCAGAAATCGCTTCGGAACAAGATTGTCAATCTTGTGAGGGTGATGTGGCGACACGGCTCACCTAGAGAGTCTACTTGGGAGAATGAGGATGAGATGCGAGAGCGTTTCCCACTTTTGTTTCCGGACTCGTGAGTATTTGGAAATTCCGAGGACGGAATTTTTCTTAAGTTGGGGAGGATGTAACGACAGCTTTTCATGTATCTGGATTTATTATAATATAATATATGTTTTGGTGGATTTTCTCCTCATGTGTGGTTTTCGTCTCCGTAGCTTTCATTTTCGATCGATTCGTCGTATTTTCTCGTTTCTTCCTTAGGATCGTCGATTTCGAAGTGTGTCATTCGTGACGGGCTTCATAACGGTCGTATCTTACTATTAGATCAAGCCTAGGAGTCTTAGGAATCGATCCCGGGGCCCCGCGCTCCGTATCGGAACTTTTGGTGCTCATTAGCTGGTATAAGAAGGGGCACCGACCAACTAGATGACGATCCAGTCGGTCGGCAATCCTTCTTGGACCGACTAGTTGGCTTTCTAAATTTCTCAGGAGTTACTGTTTATCGTTAGTCGGTCTAAGAACATTGGTTGACCGACTAGGTTGCAAACTAGTCGGTCGGCAATGCTTCTTTAACCGACTAACACATCATCTAATTTTAGTATCAGTTACTGTTTACTCTTAGTCGGTTTACGAACGTTCATCGACCGACTAGATGCTAAACTAGTCGGTCAGTATTTGTTCATGGACCGACTAATTCTAAATCCTATTTTCGTTCAGAAGTTACTGTTTGCACTTAGTCGGTCTGCGTTGGTCGACCGACCGACTAGTTGCCAAACTAGTCGGTCAGTGGTTGCTCTTTGACCGACTAACCTGTGTTAAAACCCTAATTTCTGGGCAGCCGCCAGCCCATCCTATTTAAACCCAACCCAAACATTTTCTTCTTCCTCAACACGACCCAAAACCCTAAAATCTCCCCCATTGAGCCCCCATCTTCCTCCAAGCCCTATTTCTCCATTCTAAGCCCTAAATCCATCATCCAAACCATCCATCCACTCTATCTACCTCTCATCTTCCCCAAAATCTCACCAAATCCATCAAAATCCCCAAATCCCCCAAAACCCTAATTCTCCTAAACTTCTCCAATCTTTTCCAGATCTGATCCTAGGATTCTCCGGAGTGTTTCTTCCGCTTCCTCTCGGTAAGAAATCGATTCCTCTATGTTTTCATAGCCTATTGGTATTTTTATGAAACCCTAATAAAATTTCATGTTGTTTGATGATTGTTCCCCCATAACAGCGATTTCCCCGTAGATTGGCATCCGTGTGACGAAGTGGTCGTCATCCTCGGTGCTAGGCAAGTGAAACTTGCCACTTAGGGTTTAGGCCATGTTTTAGGCCATTTGCTTGTTGTAGGCGTAAAAGAGGCTAGGCGACGAAATGATACTCGCCTAGGCGCAAATTGGGGAACTAGCTTGACAACGAAGCTAGTTCCGACATATATCATGTTGCACAATTACCATGTCATGTTTACTTTCCATTAACGGTACGCGAATTAATTGTCATGTCATTGCATTCTTTAAGTGCTTCTGTGATTGCGTAGCTTCGCTACAAATGCTTGTGTTCCTGGCTCGTGTTCCAGAAGCGGGCCATGTGTTGGTTGATAGCCAATGCCCGAATTGCTTGTTTCCGGCTAGGTGCACCCCTACGCCAAATGTTTAAGAATGCGAGCTCATGTGCGGGGCAACCCCGGCTCACTTGCTGAGCTCATGTGCGGGGACCCTGGCTCCATTACGTGTGGGTATTGGGGGTAAGAGTTAAGCGACCAATCAACTGGGAGTCTGCCCGATCAGCAACTGCAGTGGTAAGGCGTAAACTCTGGGTTCTGGGGTAGTTGTTAAGCGGCCAATCAGCGAATGTGAAACCATTCAGCTGTAAGGCGTAAACATCTACAAACAACGTGAATAGTGAATTGATTGAGATTGATAGTAGCTTGGCTACTCTTGTCTTGTCCCGATGATTGCTCTCTTGTACAAATTGTCTTGCCATGTCTTGATTGTGCACTCATGTTATAACTGCCATGTCATGCATACTAAATTGCTAGGTTGCTAGGTTGCCTTATTTTCAGTTTCCTTGCCCAAGTCTTTTAGACTTGCTGACATGTGCCCCTTTACTCTTTTGGGTGACACATGTTAGATCCTGAGCCTGAGAACCTTGTTGAGGACGATGTGTTTGCTGACGCCGAGCCCGAGCTTGTGTGTGGCGGGGAGTACGTGGACACTGGGGACCAGTCCTAGTGTTTTCGTTGTGTTTTACTTGTGTTTAGACAGTTGTCTTGTTATCGGTGCGTAGCACCTATACTTTGTTATGTCGTTGCTTTTGTTGGCCTTGTTCTGGGCCTTTAGACTCTTTCTTTTAGCCTGGTGGCTTTTCTGGATGTTGAACTTATTTTCATGTTGGACAAATTATGAGATGTGAGATTTTATTTCAGTCTCTCCTTGTGTTATTATTGTTGTTCCGTTGTGGTTACAGGGACCTGCTTATGTTTTATTGACGCTTATCGGGTTTGGGGCTTCACAGCTCCACTCTCGTGCGGACCTTTTCACGTCTCGCCTCCATTTTAGGGAAGCGGGTCGTGACAAATATACTCTTCGTCGGAGTCAGAAGCGGGAGGAGTGGGTGCACGAAAGGAGCTAGGCTTGGGTTGAGCTTGAGAAGATGATCGGGCTCTAGGCTTAGAAGTAGCCGTCCTCTTTTTCTTAATAGGAGGCGAAGAGGAGGATGGACGAGTCGATTTGGTGCGGCGTTTGGGTTGAGGAGGGTCGGGAATAGGCTCTACGGTCATGGGAGACGGAGAGGTAGGACGGACAGGGATGCGAGTCTTAACCATGATATCGAGACGAGACAACACACAAACGACGAAATCGACACAAAATCGAAAATGGAAACCCTAGAAACAACCCTAATTCGAACGAAATTGAATTAGAACGAAAATGAGCCCTAAAAACCTGAGAGAGAGAGGGATACCCTAGGTCGACTGGAGGAGGAGAGGGACTCAGGAGGACCGGCGGCGGCTGACGGCAGCCGAAGACGGAGGAGCACGGCGGAGCTGGCTGAGGAAGATGGAGGGCCGCGGGGTTAGGGGGTTTGAGAAGAGGGATTGCACCGATTAGAATAAATTCTAATCAGTGCGAGGAGATATAAGTCGACTGAAGGAGTGAAAAGACGAAACTGCCCTAACGCATTTAGTCGGTCACAGTTAAAGCGCTGACCGACTAGAATCCAATCTAGTCGGTCGGCCAATGAGCTTAGACCGACTAACTGCAAATAGTAACAGAGGTCAAAAATAGGGCAAGATTTAGTCGGTCTAAGTTCATTCACTGACCGACTAGAAGTGAATCTAGTCGGTCGATGACTGAACTGGGACCGACTAAGAGAGTCCAAAAGTTTGAAAATCAGAAATTTTGATTTCTCTCCTAAGCACACTTGGACGATACATCAAAATACTCTCATACATCATTATTCTACCCATAAAATATAGAAAATCATAAATACGATGCGCACATCGAAAAACCAATCTTAAATCCAAAAAATCCCAACAATTCTAGCATGAGCATATAAAAACTTATAATCATGCGAGATTATATAAAATATGAATACTAAATCTCGGATTCACCCATAATCCCCAATTCTCGACGTAACCGCACAAAGGAGTCTTCCTTGAGTGGTTTCATGAAAATATCGGCGATTTGCTTCTGGGTTTCAACGTACACTAAAATGATGTCCTTTTAGCAACATGATCATCTAGGAAATGATGTCGGACATCTATGTGTTTAGAACGGGAATGGTGTACCGGATTCTTAGAGAGACATATTGCACTTTGGTTGTCCACTATGATAGGGCAAGTATCACAGTTTATACCGAAGTCTTTAAGAGTGTGTCTCATCCAAAGAACCTAAGCACACGCAGCACCGACGGCAATATATTCCGCCTCGGTGGTTGAAAGTGATACGGAATCTGCTTCTTGGAAAACCAAGAGACAAGAGAATTTCCTATAAAATGGCAAGTGCAACTAGTACTTTTCCTGTCGGATTTGCATCCAGCATAATCTGCGTCACTATATGAGATTAACTCATATGTGCTAGAATTTGGATAATATAATCCGTAGTCGAGTGTGTAACTTAAATAACGGAAAATACGTTTTACCGCTACTAAGTGAGATTCCTTAGGTTGAGATTGATAACGAGCATATGCACATACATCAAACATAATATCAGGCCGACTGGCAGTAAGATATAATAAACTACCTATCATACCTCGATATAGACGAATGTATACATCTTTGCCGCCCGTATCTTTATCAAGATGTGTAGTAGTGCTCATTGGAGTCTTCTTGCCTGAAGCATTCTCCATTCTAAAACGCTTTAGCAACTCCACCGTGTACGTGGTTTGGTGGATGAAGATTCCATCGGGCATTTGGCGAATTTGGAGACGTAAGAAATATTTGAGCTCACCCATGTGGCTCATCTCAAATTGGTCCTTCATGACATTAGAAAACTCCTCGCAAAGAGTGAAGTTAATAGAACCGAAAATGATATCATCAACATAAATTTGAACTAAAATAATATCATGATTCGAATACTTAACAAATAGTGTAGAATCAACTTCACCCATTTTAAAACCCAAATCCAAAAGAAAGTTCTTTAGGCGGTCATACCAAGCTCTTGGAGCTTGTCTCAAACTATAAAGTGCTTTCTTAAGTTTGAAAACGTGATTTGGAAATTTTTCATTTATAAAACCCGAATGTTGAGAAACATAAACTTCCTCAACAACATCTCCGTTTAAAAACGTACTTTTTACATCCATTTGAAAGAGTTTAAAATCTTTATGGCATGCAAAAGATAACAACAACCTAATAGATTCTAATCTAGCTACCGGAGCAAAGGATTCTTCGAAATCTATACCTTCCTCTTGCCGGTATCCTTGAGCTACTAACCGAGCTTTGTTCCAGACGACGTTTTGGTTCTCATCGGTCTTGTTCTTGAAAATCCACTTCGTTCCTATAACGGTGTGGTTCTTCGAAGGCAATGGAACTAGCTCCCAAACCTCATTCCTCTCAAACTGAATGAGTTCTTCCTCCATGGCTAGGATCCAAGCATTATCTTCACACGCTTCGTTAATATTCTTTGGCTCTATTGAGGAGGCAAAGGCACAATGAGCGAAGTAGTTGACTTGAGATCTCGTCTTGACACTATCAAGTATGTTGCCAATGACTTGCTCATGGGGATGGTCACGAACTGTATGAAGCCGTTTGGAAACTCCCTGATCACTAGGAACATTCTCAAAAGATTCATCAGTAGGGTTAGTATCAATAGAATCAATAGAATTAGGATTACCAATAGAATCACATATAACTTCCATGGAGTCATCATCATTGGTAATTCTAGACGGGACAAAATTTTCATTGAATGAAACATGAAGAGATTCATCGATCGTTGAGGTTCTTTTGTTGTATATCCGATAGGCTTTGCTACGTGAGGAATATCCAACAAATATCCCCTCATCGGATCTTGGATCAAATTTGTCCAAACTCTCATACGTGTTTTTAATAAAACATTTTGTGTCAAAAACCCGAAAATGTTTAACTTGAGGTAATCTACCAAACAACAATTCATAACAAGTTTGTTTGGTGCCGGGCCTCAAAAGTATCCTATTAAACACATAGCAAGCGGTATGTACCGCTTCCGACCAAAATTGATGGCCAAGTTGGCTATCATCAAGCATTGTGCGAGCACATTCCACTAGCGTCCTATTTTTTCTCTCAACAACACCATTTTGACGGGGTGCACGAGGGAAAGAAAAGGTGTGAGTAATACCAACTTCATCACAAAAATTTGAGAAAGACTCATTCTCAAATTCCCCTCCATGATCACTACGAATAGTGACAATGGTGGTTCCAATGAGATTTTGTACTTTCTTCACAAATATTGTGAAGTTTTCAAAAGCATCATTTTTATTACTTAAAGAAAATACCCAAGTGAATCTAGAAAAGTCATCAATGATGACAAGTCCATATCGAGCATTCCCTAATGAAGCAACTCTAATTGGCCCAAAAAGATCTAGATGTAAAAGCTCTAGAGGCCGTTTGGAGGAAATGCTTTTCTTAGGTTTGAATGACGATTTTGGAAGTTTGCCTCGTTGACACGAGTCACAAAAGCTTTTCTTTTGGAAAGTAAGCTTAGGAAATCCTTTAATAGAATTTAACTTGGATAGCTTAAAAAGTGTTCCAAAGTTCACATGACCAAAACGTCGATGCCATAAGTGTTGTTCACTTGTGTTGGTAATGAGACATTGTTCATGTGACTTGGGGATATGTAGGATATATATATCCTTATGGCGTGTGCCAGAAAATAAAAAATTATTATTATCTTTACTAAAAATATGACACATTCCTTTCGCAAAGCTAACTTTGTAACCTTTGTCACAAAGTTGGCTTATTGAAATAAGATTGTGATTTAATCCTTTAACAAGGTAAACATCACTTATTAGAGGTTTAGATGGGTTACCAACTTTACCAACACCAATGATGGTTCCGCTCTCGTTGCCTCCAAAGACTACTCGGTTCCCATTAGCAATGGGCACCACTCCGGAGAGCAATTGAGCTTCACCCGTCATGTGTTTTGAACACCTGCTATCGAGTATCCACCCATCCTTGGAGCTAAATTTGGATTTGTTGCTCCGTTTCTTTTTCTTGAGTACTTAAAGATAAAAATGTCATTCCATGGTACCCAAGGTCATTGGGTCCTAAAAGATTAGACCTTTGGAAGCCAAGTCCAATTGGACTTAGACTTCCCAACATAATCATCATTGTGCACAACATTCATAAAATAAGAATTCATGTATGCTTGTTTTTCATGCATTTTAGTGTTCTTCGGGCCCCAAATAGTGAATATTTTGGGAGCCCTATTCCTATGGGAGCATGCATACGTTGTTGATTTCTACGTGATGCATGTCATGGATAAGCATATGGCACATGATGAAATGGTGGTGGCGACATATGATATGGTGCATGATGGTAATCATTCATATAATAATGTGGATGAACATATGCATGTGGGGGAACACGTTCGTGAGGGTGTCTCACATGGTGTGCACATGCTCGTGGATGTGGAGCATAAAAATCATCATAATTGTGAACCGGTGGAGTAGGATGTGTGTTCCTACGTGGCATAGTATTGGTGTACATAAATGCATGACCCTTCTTTGGAGGTCCACCCAAAGTGGGTTTCTTTCCAAACGGTGGTGTGTACGAAGTGGAAGCACCATTGGTAGATGAACTACCAATGGGGTGTTTGCTCCCACTCGTTGAGGCTTCGGAAGATGGCCTAACAAAGGTGGTGGACGATTTGGATGAATTTCCCATCTTATACCCCAAGACAATGCGATGATTGGCCGGAAGTAAGTCATTTAGGATATTATCCAAATGGTCCTTCCCTTTATTGAATTTATTAATTCGGCCTAATGTGGACTCATACTTCTCGGTGAGAGAAAGTATAGAAGCATCCAAAGTGGACACTTGAGTAGTAAGTACACAAACACGAGACTTGAGATTCTCATTCTCAATACTTAAAGTTGAGTTTCGAGAAATCAAATCCGCTATCTCGCATTCATCCGAATCCTCAATATGAACATGCTCAAGTTGAGATTTAAGATTTACTATCTCATTTCTCAAACCTTCAACAACGGTGTCGTTGTTGATGGTGATAGGCTTAGATGATATTTGGAGACTAGTTAGCTCATCTTTAGTCTTAGTATATCTATTTACTAGTTTAGAATATTTAGACCAAATTTGCTCGTTAGCTAATCTAAGGTCATCCATAGTTACCGCATCGCCTTCATCCTCGCTTTCATCGGAGGAGGACTCTTGATCATGTTCATCTCTAGCCATGAAGCACATGTGTGCTTGCTCCACTTGTTCATCATCCGACTCTCCACTTGAGGAGTCCTCTTCGGAGTTGGTGAACGTCCCGACAAGTCCTTTCTTGTACCCTTTCTTGTACTTTCGAGACTTATCGAACTTTGGCACCTTCCATTTCTCCTTTTGTTTGTTTTGAGGACAATCCGCTTTGATATGTCCTGGCTTATTGCATTTAAAACACAAAGGAGCAGAGGCGTTAGTAGAACTAAAATTAGATTTGTTCTTGAAGTTACATTTCCGGAAGAATCGGTTGAACTTCTTTGCCATGAGGGCAATGGATTCCAAGTTCAACTCGTCTTCCGATTCTTCATCATCGGTAGATGTAGATGGAGCGGCCTTGAACGCAATCGCCTTTTTCTTTGGCTCGTCTTGCTTCAAGTACGACTTCATCTTGTCCTGCATCTTTATTTTACTGTCCTTGCGTACCTCATAAGACATCAAGGTACCCATTAGTTGAACGACAGTATATTTATTCATATCATTACCTTTCTCGATGGCGAAGGTACGCTTTTCCCAACAAGAAGGAAGTCCGTCAATTATCTTTGAGACTTTCTCCTTTTGGGTGTAATTCTTTACAAGAGCCTCCAACTCGTTGGTAATGTCAACGAAGCGAGCATAGTACTCCTTCATCTTCGCACCCTGTTGCATGTGAAATAATTCGTAATCTTTATTTACAACAGTGAGTTTGGAGTCTCTTACCCTACTCGTTCCTTCATGCAAGATGAGGAGTGAGTTTCGGATTTGATATGCACTCTTTCATGTGCATATCTTGTTGAAGTCTTCGGGCTCCAACGCACATTGCAAGGCATTCATTGCCTTGGCATTGTTTACCTCCACGGCGACCTCCGCGGTAGTCCACTTAGCGAAGTCTGGTTCGGTGGGCTCGACATACTCCGTCAACGTAGCTCTTCATAGTGAAGTGCTCCGGAGGAATATTTCCATCCGGTATTTCCAGTACCCATAATTGACACCGTTGAAGTAGGGAGGCCTAGTTGAGGAATGTCCTTCCATCACCGAAGAAGCTCCTTCACGGTTCCTGAAGGTGCTATAGTCTAAAGGTGGACGAACGGTCTTGTTGTCGTTGGTAGACATAGCTATGAACTTGGCTCTGATACCAAATGTAATGTCCTGATAGCTACTGCACAAGTACTAGAGTGGGGGTGAATAGTACTTTAAAATAATCAAGAGTAATTATTCCTAATTATCGTGCAAACTCAACCAACAATGCGGAATAAAAATATTGACAACAATAAAAGACAATGCAAACAAATGATATAACGGGTTCGGATCCACCCAAGTCTCCCCGACTTGTTCCCGGTGATCCTACGTCCCAAACACCGGGATCCCCTCCGGCTACTTGAGTTAGAAACCACTAACCCAAGTTTTGCACTATGAAATTCTTATAGTAAACCTCTACCAGATCAAATCATACACAAAAAGAAATGTGACTCCCTCAAACCGGGATCACAAACTTCTCTCACAAACCGAGAGAAAAACTTGCAATATCCAAGTAAATGATATAATAAACACTTACCAACAAAATCCTATGCCTTGAGTAAAACTTACGATTTTAGGGCAAGAAGGATTTTGAGGAAGAGAATGTCACCAAACCCTAGCTCCAAGAAGATGAACAGCGATCGAAGGCTAGGATGGAGTTGGTGACCTTGAATCAAGCTCTTGGATTGAATGGCTCACAATGAAGAGAATCTCTCTTGAGGAAATTAGGGCTCAAGGAGTTTGGAGAGATTCTTGTGAGAAATGAGTAAGCTTGGAAATGAGAATTAAATGCTCTCTCTTGGATCTCTAAAACTCAATAATGACAGCCTTGAATGCTATGAAGAAGCATCACAAGTATATATAGGATAGAGAGAAGAGAGAGGGAAAATTCGTGCATTTAATGCTCCAATGGATCTATTTCTGAAGCAGTCTAATCGGTCTAAGAAGGATCACTGACCGATTAGTTTGGCAACTAGTCGGTCGGTGATTTTTCTTGGACCGACTAACTGGTTGACAGCCAAGAAAGATAGTTCAGGAGATATAGACTAGTCAGTCTAAGAAGACTTGTCAACCGACTAGTTTGACAACTAGTCGGTCGGTGAGTGTTCTTTAACCGACTAAGCAGTTGAAAAACAATAAGCTGAACACAAGAGAACTAGTCGGTCTAAAAACAAATTCCAACCGACTAGTTTCACAACTAATCGGTCGATGGATGTTCTTGGACCGACTAACGATAAACAGTAGCTCAGGCTGAAAAGTGAAAGACATAACTAGTCGGTCTAAGAAGGATTCCTAACCGACTAGTTTGACAACTAGTCGGTCGGTGAATCTTCTTGGACAGACTAATTGATCAACAGTGCTTAGGCTGAATTGATCAAGGAGATCTAGTCGGTTCAAGAAGGATTACTGACCGACTTGATGAAAATCTAGTCGGTTGGTTCTTCTTCTTGAACCAACTAAGATGCACTAGAAGCCGCGAAATGAAGCGTGAAGCTTCGGGAAAGTTTGTATGGGCTTCTAAGATAATCCTAGCTCTAAGATATGAGCGTTATGAAGATTATAATGTAGGACCTACTCAAGGCTTAACATTCTATGAAAAGAAGCTAGAAGACTATAAAGTAAACTTGACGAACCGTCTTCAAAGCTTCAATCCGAATCTCTTGACTTCAATAATGCTCCTAGAGCTTCAACGAAGCTTCAGGCACATGATCACGTGCTTTGAGAAGTCTTGAGACGTCGCTTTTGATGTACGTAGAATTTTGGCGACGATCTCCATAACTGCGCTCACAAAGAGTTAGTTCACGATATTTACATTTGTTCATCATCAAAACCAAATCCGGGGAATCAATACTCAACAAAAGAGGCATCCATTGAAATTTCAACCAGGTGATTACGTGTTCTTGAAGATCTCTCCGACACGTGGCACGATTCGATTTGGTAGACGAAGGAAGTTGAGCCCGTGATTCGTTGGCCCATTCGAGATCTTGGCTCGTGCTGGTGAAGGTGCCTATCGCCTTGCCTTGCCACCCTCCCTTGAAGGCATCCATGATGTGTTACGCGTATCCCAGCTTCGGAAATATGTGGGAGATCCTAGTCACCTTGTAGACTTCTCAAAAATTGAAGTGTGCCCCGATCTGACTTATGAACAGCAACCAGTGGCTATTCTGGATCGGAGACAGAAGGTACTGAAGAAGAAGGCCATTAATTTAGTAAGAGTCATGTGGCAGCAAGAATCTCCTGGTGAATCAACCTGGGCGCGTGAGGACGAGATGAGAGACAAATACCCTCACCTGTTTATGTAAGTATCTTATCCCTGTATCAATGTTTCTTTTGATAATCTGGAATGCAAAATTTTATGGAAACAGTGGTGTAGGGTATTATATGGAGAAGGCTCCTGGAATTTAGAAGTATTCCTCTTCCTAGATTAGAACCCTTGAACTTCGAAAGTTCGAGGACGAACTTTAGTTTAAGGATGGTAGGATGTCATGGCATGTTTAGCCATATACGGCGACTGACGCGGTAGTCCTCTATACATGAGTAGATGGAGTATGAGGAGTTGATAAGAGGTGATAAGACGTGTATATGGCTAGTGGTAGTCGTGTAATTCCGTGAAAGGTGTGAGGGCAATTCGATCATTAGGCTATATGGGTGGAAGTGTGTAGAGAAATGGTGGGTGTGTAAAGTAATGTCATACTTGTAATTTTGAAGGAGTGGGGTAGTAAAAGAGGGGCTAGTGTGAAAAGGGATGGGATTAGTGGCATGCTTGAAAATATTTAGAAGTGTGAGGGGCAAAATGGTCTTTTGGTCATAAAGAAGGGTGTGTGCAAAGTAAAGGAGTGTGTGCACAAAGTAATGGCAAACTTGTAAATACTTGAAACTTGAGGGGTAGTTTTGGGAGGGCACTATAGTCATTTTACCATAAAGCATGCTTATCCTAGGTGGTTCTAGAGAGAGATATTTTCTTAGAACACTCTCTCTTCTTCTTTAATCTTCTTTTCATTTCTTCTCCTTTAATTTTTCTTCTTCTCCCATTCTTCCCATTGGCCGAACTCTCCCCCTCTCCTTTTCTTTTTCATCATAGCTCCAAAACCCTAATTTTACTTCCAAAAAAAGTTCAAGAAACCCTAGCTTACTTCAAGGAGAAAGAAAGGTGGAAGGAAGAGAAGGAGAAGAGGGGAAGAAAGAGGTCTTCTTGAGGTAGGAATCTAACCTTGGTTAGGGAATTTTATTTAGGGTTATGTTGATGTTATGGTGTAAGTGGATTGCTCATGGTCTTGAATTCATGGGTTATGTGTGCAATAGATCAAAAAGATCACATTTTTCCTTGTTTTTCTTAGCGAATCACCTTACCCTAAAATCCAGAAATTCTGTTATGTGTTTCTACCTCAATTCTGGTCTCTTTAGTTTGATTTACTTTCTGAAAAAAAATATATAATTGTAGATCTTGAAGTTCTACCCCAGATTCATATAAAATTCGACATATGTTGAGTTCAATAGGTAGGAGTAAAAATTCAATGTTTACAACATGTCTGAAATTCTGTCAAACTGGACACAGTTTAGAAAAATGAAGCTCAGTACCTGCACACTCTATGGAATTTGCTATTCTTGGTCATGTTGTAAAGTTAAGAAGTTTTTCTACAATTTCATCTCATTGTATATTTTTCGAAATTCTGGCTGCAACATGTCCAAAATTGACTTCTAATACAAACCCTGAAATCTGTCAGGAAAACAGTCTGTATAGGTTCTACCAATTAATTCACTATAAATCACACAGTCCATATTTATGCATGAAATTTCGTAGATAAATCCAGGATTAGTATATCTTCAACTTTCATTTAGAGAGTTTTGTCAAATTCACAAAATAAATTGATTAAACATGCTGATTTTGTAGCTGTTCCTATAAATTTCAGCAAGCTGGACTGTTTTGGGTGAAATTGAATCTTGTAGTGATGTTAAATTTTCCATTCCAATATGCATGAACGTTGTTGATACCTTTAAGAAAGTTTACTTATGATATTTTTTACTAAAATTGATGGTGTGACACTCTTCATTATATGGCGATTGATATAAATATATATATTAAAATGCCCCATTGAATGTGATGTTAAAGAGAACTTGGGAAATGGCCATTATAATGTGTGTGCCATGTATTACA
Source organism: Scilla litardierei (assembly GCA_030789695.1). NCBI lineage: Eukaryota > Viridiplantae > Streptophyta > Magnoliopsida > Asparagales > Asparagaceae > Scilla > Scilla litardierei. The sequence goes on from CM061133.1 coordinate 210,362,514, forward strand.
TTTGTGAACTTGCGTATATTTATTGAAGATTATGACACATGACATGTCAACTGGGATGTTCGATCTGCCCTAAGGCGGGTGAGCATCCTAGTATGGGGATGTGGGAAGTTTGGGTATTACTTAACCATAAGGGACTGGACTGAGAAGTTGGGAGAAAATATATGTGATGTGTGATATTTATTCCCACTCGCCTTTACCGGGAGTGGAGGGGATATATGGAAGTTGTGTTGCTATGGGAAGCCTCACTCCTGCCAGGGACGGGGGAGCTGAGAGGCCCGGCGTACAGTGCCCGTGTCCACTGCGGCGTGTGCTATATTCACCCCAAATTTGGGGTGAGGTCCATGTCCTTATCTTTAAGTGATACCCAGGCTTCCAAAAGAGGCACTACCATTTGCTAATTAAGGAACTTCATATGTGTTTGTTGTTGCACAATCGTGTGTTGTACTCTTCACTCTGGTTACTTGTACTCCTATTATATCTACACTCATAATCCTAAATAATTCCCCTACCCTAGTTGGTTTCCTACTGGGCACGTTTGACGTGCTCATTTTACTTTTCAGGTCATAAGCAGACGACACCAGAGCAGAATCTCCCTCAAGAGATTACCCAGTCGTGAGTTGTCACCTTGGGGACACTACTCTTTTTGGGATGTGCCTTGTAGTGTGAGTTGGGTCGAGTAGTGAGTGAGTTATCTTTTGTAGCCATGGTGGGTGTTGGTGGCTTGTAGTACTTCTCATGTATACTTGAGTCAGTTTCACTTTGTACTTGATGATGGTGTGTAGCTCTCTCCTTGGTTATGTAAATCTGTGGTTATGTACTTTCTTTGATGGATGTATGTGTTGCTTTCTTTATATATATATATGTGATGTATGATCCTAGCATTCGTAGTGGCCTGCTTATTGTGTGTTTTCTTTTCACGCTTGGTGTAATACCACGGCTTGTCAGGCTCCATCATCCCTTTCCCAACAACGCAGAAACCTAAACAAAGCAAAGATAAAGAAAGAATCAAGAAGAGATAATTAAAATATTTCTAAATTAAAGCCCTCAGGTAAACATATTTTTTAGCATTAAGTATGTATTAGGCAGTTGCTCATTATGAATGAACATTCTCGCCAAATACCACTTTTTTCTTCATAACCGAGGGACAAATTGATCAGTATATATGAACACATCCAACTGATAAGTAACCAACGTCCACTGTAGGAACATGATACATTTGCAAAGTTCTCAAATGCCAAGCATAGGTTCGATTTTTGGGGTGTATCATTTTCAGTTTTTGGGGTGGTATGCGCATGGCTCATTGTTTCAGTTTTGGTGGCATGGCTCCTTGTTGCTGTTTGTCTGCAACAGATACATAAGCCATCAGAAAGAAATTTATTTTATCAAGTAAAAAATGTTGGTAATAGGCAGTTGCTCCATCACATATCACCCCCTCATTTAACCTTCACCCATCTTATATACTGATACATACAGTCCATATCAATTCACATGATTATCAATGTATCTCACTAAAATACATCATTGGGGAGTAATGGAACCATCAAGCCTAGTACCAACTATTTATGCATAACCAAGGGACAAAGTGATCAAATAATTATCTTCATCAGTGGGCTATAGGTAACCAGCAACAAATCATTGGGCTATAGGTAACCAGCAACAAGGAGCCATCCCCCAAAAACTGAAACTAGGAGCCATGCCCAACCCACCCCAAAAACTCAACCAACAACAAGGAGCCATGCCATACAAACTGAAACAGTGAGCCATGCACATACCACCCCAAAACACAACCACCACCAAGGAGCCATGCCCCAAAACCATAGTAATAAGGAGCCATGCACATACCACACCAAAAACCCAACCAGCAACAAGGAGCCATGCCCCCAAAACCTGAAAATGAAACAGTCAGGCCCATACTACCCCCAAAAAGCAAGAAGGAGCCTTGCCCCAAAAACTGAACCAAGGAGCCATGCCCATATGTTTCACAAACACACAACCAGCAACAAGGAGCCATGCCCTAAAAACTGCACCCAAGAGCCATGCCCATATGTTTCAAAAAAACACAACCAGCAACAAATAGCCATGCCCCCAAAAACTGAACCCAAGAGCCATGCCCATATGATTAAAAACACACAACCAGCATCAAGGAGCGATGCCCCAAAAACTGAACCCAGGAGCCATGCCCATATGTTTCAAAAAAACACAACCAGCAACAAGGAGGCATGCCCCAAAAACTGAAACAAGGAGCCATGCCCATATGATTCAAAAACACACAACCAGCAACAAGGAGCCGTGCCCCCAAAAACTGAACCCAGGAGCCATGCCCCCAAAAACTGAAACAATGAGCCATGCCCCCAAAAACTGAAACAAGGAGCCATGCCCCCAAAAACTGAAACAAGGAGCCATGCCCATATGATTAAAAAACACAACCATCAACAAGGAGACATGCCCCAAAAACTGAACCCAAGAGCCATGCCCCAAAAACTGAACCCAGGAGCCATGTCATATGTTTCAAAAAAAACACAACTAGCAACAAGGAGTCATGTCCCAAAAATTGAAACAAGGAGCCATGCCCATATGATTCAAAAAACACAACCAGCAACAAGGAGCCATGCCCCAAAAACTGAACCCAGAAGCCATGCCCAAATGATTAAAAAAACACAACCAGCAACAAGGAGCCATGCCCCCAAAAACTGAACCCAGGAGCCATGCCCATATGATTAAAAAAACGCAACCTGCAACAAGGAGCCATGCCCCAAAAACTGAACCCAGGAGTCATGCCCATATGATTAAAAAAACACAACCAGCAACAAGGAGCCATGCCCCCAAAAACTGAACCCAGCAGCCACGCCCATATGTTTCAAAAAAACACAACCAGCAACAAGGAGGCATGCCCCAAAAATTGAAACAAGGAGCCATGCCCATATGATTCAAAAAACACAACCATCAACAAGGAGCCATGCCCCCAAAAACTGAACCCATGAGTCATGCCCATATGTTTCAAAAACACACACGCAACAACAAGTAGACATGCCCCAAAAACTGAACCCAGGAGCCATGCCCATATGATTAAAAAACACACAACCAGCAACAAGGAGCCATGCCCCAAAACCTGAACCCAGGAGCCATGCCCATTTGTTTCGAGAAAACACAACCAGCAACAAGGAGTCATGCCCCAAAAACTGAACCCAAGAGATAATTAAAATATTACTAAATTAAAGCCCTCAGGTAAACATGTTTTTAGCATTAAGTATGTATTAGGTGGTTGCTCATTATGAATGAACCTTCTCGCCAAATACCACATTTTCTTCATAACCGAGGGACAAATTGATCATTATATGTTCATCATCATAGGTCTGAAACATATGGGCATGGCTCCTTGGTTCAGGTTTTGGGGCTTGGCTCCTTGTCGTTGTTTGTGTTTTTGTGATACATAAGCACTCATGAAGAAATTTAATTTATCAAGAAAACATGTTGGTCATAGGCAGTTGCTCCATCACATATCATCCCCGTATTTAACCTTCACCCATCTCATAGACTAATACATACAATCCATATCAATTCATTTGATTTTCAATGTATCTCACTAAAATACATCATTGGGGAGTAATGGAACCATCAAGCCTAGTACCAACTATGTATGCATAACCAAGGGACAAAGGGATCAAATAATTATCTTCATCATTGGACTATAGTTTACCAGCAACAAGGAGCCATCCCCCAAAAACTGAAACTAGGAGCCATGCTCATACCACCCCATATATGACAACCAGCAACAAGGAGCCATGCCACACAAACTGAAACAATTAGCCATGCCCATACTTTCACAATAACACAACCAGCAACAAGGAGCCATGCCCCCAAAACCTAAACCAAGGAGCCTTGCCCATATGTTTCACAAAAACACAACCAGCAACAAGGAGCCATGCCCCAGCACCTGAACCAAGGACCCATGCCCCAAAACCTGAAGTAGCAAGCCATGCCCATAAGTTTCACAAAAACACAAACAGAAGCAAGGAGTCATGGCCCAAAACCTGAACCAATGAGCCATGCACATAACTTTCACAAAAACACAAACAGCAATAAGGAGCCATGCCCCAAAACCTGAACCAATGAGCCATGCCCATAAGTTTCACAAAAACACAAACATCAACAAGGAGCCATGCCCCAAAACCTGAACCAATGAGCCATGCACATATGTTTCAAAAACACACAGCAACAAGGAGCCATGCCCCAAAACTTGAACCAATGAGCCATACACATATGTTTCAAAAAATAACACAAACAGCAACAAGGAGCCATGCCCCAAAACTTGAACCAATGAGCCATGCACATAACTTTCACAAAAACACAAACAACAATAAGGAGCCATGCCCCAAAACCTGAACCAATGAGCCATGCACATATGTTTCAAAAAAAACACACAGCAACAAGGAGCCATGACTCAAAACCCGAACCAATGAGCCATGCACATAAGTTTCACAAAACACAAACATCAACAAGGATCCATGCCCCAAAACCTGAACCAATGAGCCATGCACATATGTTTCAAAAAACACACAGCAACAAGGAGCCATGCCCCAAAACCTGAACCAATGAGCCATGCACATATGTTTCAAAAAAACACAAACAGCAACAAGGAGCCATGCCCCAAAACCTGAACCAATGAGCCATGCACATAACTTTTACAAAAACACAAACAGCAATAAGGAGCCATGCCCCAAAACCTGAACCAATGAGCCATGCACATATGTTTCAAAAACACACACAGCTACAAGGAGCCATGACCCAAAACCTGAACCAATGAGCCATGCACATAAGTTTCACAAAAACACAAACAGCAACAAGGTGCCATGCCCCAAAAACCTGAATATATACAACAACATAGTATCTGTTTATGACACTTAAAATTATACTCATACCATCAACTTAGAAAAAGGCTAAACCCACCTCATTAACATCCCCATCCCAACATAATACATATACCCAACCAACCGTAACACCTTCACCAACCCACCCGAATCCCTCCCCCACAACACCACCATACAATAACATATTACCCCACCATACAACACATCCCCAACCCAACCAACACTCATCACCACCCCACCAAAATGCCGTAGGGCCCACCCATCCTCATATCTTTCCTTTGCCATGTCCTTTTGCATAACCTGCTTCACGCAAGTCCCTATCCATTTCAGCAACTAACTCCTCAAGCATAAGCTTCCGACCCGATTGTGGCACGACCAAAAATTGTCGACCCACCATCTCATTCATGCATAGGTCTTTAAACAACTTCAACAATAGTTCGGGAGGATACTCCATAAACTCGTACACATGTTGTGCAAGAGTTTCTGTCCAGTTGGAGTGTGCGCTCCGTATAGCATCGGTGACCTCTTTCACATTAGCGGCTATATCCCGCATTACGTCTGGATCTTTCCTCAAGGAGCATCGCTGCTGTTTCTTCTTCCCCAGGGATGGTGGGGTAGCATTTCTTGTCCCCCCTTGTGGACACTCTCCTGTCGACGCTTGTGTGGGTATGTCATCTGGGACATACTGGGGGGGAGAAGGAATATGTGTCGAATCAGGCGTTACGGGCTCTCCTTTCCCTTCAGAAAATGGGCCACCAAAGCTATCGAACAAGAACCTTGACAAATCCCGTTGTGCAGCATCATCCCCAATGATGACAACTAGATCGTCAAACCATGGTATGTGATGGTTCACATAAGCACGCTTCCGATGGTTTGCCTGAACGATTAGCAGAGCATAAATGAACATACCATTCATAGCTATATTTACTAGCACATATCCTATATATAAGATAGAAGTAATTACTGCCGCTCACGTTGCATAAGTTTCCGGATCCAGCTCAATTATCTTCCTCTCTGCATCCCATCCCGCCCCGCTCATTTCTATGCACTCGTAAACATCCTTGAGACGTGTCTTCAAAGCTTTCATGTGATTTTTCACATTACCACTTGTGAACGTCGTGTCTAGTGTTATTGATTTCAGCTGCAGCGGCATTAAATACGGCCCCTTTAAATGTCTTATCCACTTTAAGGCCCTGCCGTGCAAGTTCAGCTAGGAATGGAATACAGGTGTCATCGTGCTTGGGCTTCCATAGTTTGTTGTGTTGTGAAGATGAGGAAGGTTGCTTCTGCTTTTTACTGGGACTTGATACAGACCCCTTGGCATCCTTGCTATGCCGGCTCGACTTCCTAGAGGAGTCACTGCCGGGAGTTCTTTCACTGCCACTTGATGGCATTGCGAAGGCACCATGAGACGAGGGGCTTCTGAAAGTGGGTAGTTCTCCCCCTTGGAGCATATTCAAATACCCATGGCCACTATGCGATGGCATTGACATTGGCATTTGTATTGGCAAGTTGAAATTGCCATATTGTGGATATGTCATTCCATGCCCACCAGCTTGGAATCCATGCATGTGGTAGGGGATAAGAGGCATCCTCATGGGAATTGGTCGGTTGAGAAGGGGATCCACCCTCCTTTCTGATTCTCCACGTTGTGTCACATAGACATTTTCATAAAATTGATGCATTGGATCACCCATCCGGGTGTGGATCACCCCCATGCCCTGATTTTGAAGAGCCTTCCATCCCTACAACATCAATATTATGATAATGAAAATACATAATTTTAAACTAAACATCCAACCATCATATTATCTGAAACTATACCTCATGGTGTATAAAATACAGAATTGTAAATCATTGAAAGGATAAGCCAATGCATGAAAATATTGCTATACTCAACACGTCAAACATAATGCAATAATCAAGGTACAATGTTAAAATGTTCAGACTTAGTATGCAATTTTTACGACCCCCTCATAGCCCATGCTCTACTATGTTCCCGTTATTATTTTTGTTACAGTAGTCCACCCACATATCCCAAGCTATCTGCTCCCTGCGCAGTTTCCAGCGATCCCGTTGTTCGGTTTGTTCACGAACGGTCACATGTTGGGATAGATCAATAACATCGTCATCCTGATTATCGATACCCTCTACATCCTCCTCAAACCCATCACCATCTTCAGTTAGGTGGGGATCATGAGGATCTGCAATTTGGATGTAATTATGCAAAACAGTGTACGATAGTATGGTATCGACCTGACTTTTGAATGGGTAGTGAGGCTTGGATGTCAATATTTTAAACTTGTTCTTTAGGATACCAAATGTCGACTCGATCTTTGATCTTAATGTAGAATGGCGTAGGTTGAATAGTTCTCGTCGATTTTGAGGAACCCGATCAGTATGGTCTTTCAAATGGTATTTAACGCCCCTGTATGGAGATATGAATCCTGGCATTGTAGTATATCCAACATCGCAAAGGTAATATTTACCTACATTTGAACAAATAAACCAAGTTTATGATCCAACGCTTTCTGAGATACGTAATTATAATTTATATGTAAATTTATGCATATTACCTTCATACACTCGAAGCCCCAGTGGGGGGGAGACAATGCATTTTTCAGGACTGTAAAGTCATCTGCGGATCCTTCCCACCCGGCAAGTACGTATGTGAATCTTTTATTTGGAGTAACAGCTGCTAGCACATTTTGCGTAACCCCCTTTCTCCCTCTAAAGCGGGGTATGAGCCTTACTGGTAGCATGGCATCTATGTGCGTTCCATCAATGAGACCGATGCAGTCCTACAACGTATTAAATGAGACCAATTTGCAATCCTCATTACGATACTTATTATACTGACACATATACAGATAATCACACATACCTTTAAAAATGGGAACCAATTAGGATTATTGACTATCTTTGGTGGCGTCTCATTAGGAGCTTGCTTCACGAACATATCCCGAAGTGCACACAGTCCCGCCATCACTTTGTTAAAATAACGGTTAACTATCCCCCCGCCCCTTATAAAATCCACTTGCATGACTCTATTCTTTGACTTGTGCCCTACAATATGCAGGAACATGGCCACCTGCTCCTCGACGGATACATGAATAGTGTCCTTGAGAAGATCACGCTGTCGCATTAATGATGCAAGATTCATGAAAGCATGTCTTCGCATTCGTAGGTAGTGCAAATAGCTACTTTCAGTCCCATACCGAATTCTCCGCATGTGGGATTTTCTATGCAGATCCCGCATAGCTGAGGGCTCTCTGGGTATAGGGTCGGGCCTAGCGGAATTGTCAAGTTGTAAAGCTAAGATAACAAACATTATTGTCACCGCGACAGATGTACATAAACCACATGACGAATGGTCTCCTTGTATATCCATGTCCACCTTAATTGCTTCAAACATAACTTAACACATAAGTGATGACTAACTTATGATATTACCAGAAAGTAGGGTATGCGAAAAAGATACACGTGGCTATCCAGCATCCTATATAATTTATGGCATGAAAAAATTTAAACCGTTTGTTAGCCAATATGAATTAAATCCATATCATATGAAAATATGAAAAACCCATTTCATCAAAATTTGTGCATATCCAAAAATGAAGCCCTCAGAATATATGAATAATCATTTTCACAACCGGTTACTTTGTCGTTGATGTGTCCATGTCAAACCATAAATCAACCGTCATAAATCAAGGTAAAAAATTTTGTTCATTTATAATTGTTTCACTAAACAAGGTCAAATTGACCCAAAAATCATAAATACTAAACACCTTAAAATTACATTGTAAATTACAAAAAATCCAAAATTTTGTTCATTTATATTGAAATCGACACAATGTTAAAATTTCAAAACTAATCCCTTTCAATTCAGAAAAATAGCAAACGTTGTGATGCACAAATAGGGTATTAAATGGAACCATCAAGCAAGCCATCCAACATATATGACTTTTGCACAGCCACTCATACCAAATTCATTTATAATTTTTCATCATTGGGCTTTTTGGAATAATGCACACCTGAGGGCTTGTGTCTTTGTGTGGATTATGAGCATGTAGGTTTCGCATTATTTGTAAGTGGGGATCATTCACTAGCATCATGCACCTAATCCCACCATCAGAAAATCAGAAATTCATCGAAGCAAATGGGTGAAAAAGCCCAAAATTTCGAAATCCTAGCATCACCCACCAAATCACAACATCATAAAATCAGATAATCATCGAAGCGATTGGTTGCAAAATCCTTAAATTTCGAAACCCTAGCATCATTCACCCATTCACAACATCAGAAAATCAAATATTCATCACGGCAGAGGGGTACGAAACCTTAAAATTTCGAAACACTATCAACATGCACCCATTCAGATCATGCGAGCATAGTAATAACCCATGGCAGCAAGAGAACCCATCAAAATTAAAATTAGGGCTTCAGAAATTATACCGAGGCGCGAGGAATCGTAGAAAAATCAGCTCGAACCTCACCGATCAGCTAGGGTTCTGCACAAAGCTTCGACGGAGCTGAAATGCCCCAAGCTTGGCACACCCTCAGCAAATACGCCATTCGATCCACTGAGAAACCCTTTTGAAACCCTAGGCAACGAAGATTGACCGCTATCCCGCCGCAACTAGGGTTTTCAGCCAGCCGTTGGCTCCCGCGCAATGGAAGAGGGGTGAGAGGAACGAGGTGGGGCTCGAAGTGAGGAATCCCAGCTGCAATCCCCGCAAAAACCAAAGATTTCAAGGGGCGGAAAGTGCGGCGACACGTCGTAGAAGGAGTCACGAGGAATCACATCAAGGATTCTCCGCAAAGGAACACATGAGGGGAAAGAGGCAACGAGAACGTGATGAATAGGGTTAGAAGTGACAGCCCACAGTAGGAATGTTTAACTTTCTCAGCTTTTCCCCGCAAAGAAACTTGCCCTGATAATCTCCATCACTTTTTGTCCTTTGTTGTTTCTCTTTTGTAAGGCTTCACAGATCTGGTCGGATGTGCTTCCGCAGGATTCTTGGAGAAAAGAAAAAGAAGATAGAAAGATAGACGGAGAGAGACGAAAGAAGGAGGAGGAAGAGAGAGAGAAAGTAAAAGTTGTTGTTTTTCTTTTCATTCTTATCTATTTTTTTGTGCAGGGAATCAAAAAGGAGGCCGGCCAATATCTCTCAGTAACACAGCCGAGAATAGAGAGAACACAGACGCACTTTTTGTAGAACAGTTCCGAAGAAACAGAAAATTGCAAAAAGGACCATAAAAGTTCATGAAGCCATATCTTTCAGCATACACATCCAATTGCCGAACGGTCAAAATCATTGCGGAGCTGTCTATGAGCAGATCGACGAGGACACATCGACGCCACAAACTGAGCACTTTGAACTTTTTATTAATTTTTTTTGTGGTGTATTGCAATTTGATCTTTGCATCATTTTTATATTTTTTTGTGGTTAGAGAGCTACGTGGCATAGTTTTAGGATTTTTGATTCATGGGACGTGGATTGATGCAGAGTCCAGCTAGATAGATTAGTTCAGTTGAGCATGTGATTTGCGAGTATATAGAGCTTGTGAGCGTGGAGCATGTGATTGGCGAGTTCTGAGTGCCAGTATGCGTGTTGCGACTGATTGATCTATTAGTGGATTTTGAGGGTTACATGAGCAGGTCGAGGTTTGACCGAACCAGGATACATATGGTGTTATCTGTGACTGGCTGCTATTTTTGTGTTTTTATCTGCATGTGTGTTGCACGTTTTTTTATTTGTCGATCACCCTATTCACCAGCTCCAGGGTATACTTCTCGATCCTACAAGTGGTATCGGAGCCCAGGTTGACCAGTTTTAGACCTAGAGGCTAGGGTTACGTGCACACACAGTCAGCTTTATTCTCCTTCCCTCTTCATACATAAGCCCATACCCAATGCAAGACCCACAAACATCAATTCTTCTTCTTCCATTTTCATGAACACATACCCTCATCGAGTGCCATACCCATAGTCTGGTGGGACCCACGTATTGATATGGACAAATCCTGACCGTTCTTCTACCAATCGGTTTGTTCCAATCGGGCTATGGAGAAACAACCTCAATGGTAATATATATAGATACGCGGAAAAACATGGAGTGTCCCTAACGTATCTGCGGCTTTGCTTTAAGGGAAGTTTTCTTTTGCTTTAAGTAAGTCATGGGCTCAACCCTTAGTGTTTTCTTGTTGCGACATCTCAGTTTTTGCGAAAAACTGATTTTAGCTTAACTTTGAGATAACGTGTGAGGGGTAAATCGAAGTCGGAATTGAGTGCCGTTAGAACCTACGCGTTCACTGTTCAACCCTTTTTGAGTTGATAGGTTGTATCATTTGCGAAGCCCAACGATAAAAGAGGAAAAATTCACCACGCGAATCGCACGTGACCCTTTGTTAGCGGGCCAGTAACACACGGGCTAAATAATTGCGAGTGTACAGAAGCGATCTGGGCTCAACTCCCACGCGAATCGCACGTGACTCTCTCCCACATTGTGCCCTCTTTCTCTCCTCCGTTGAACCCATAGTCGTCTACCTCAGTTCTGAGGCCAAAACCCTAGTGATGGCGAAGCTCATCTCTCTCATTTGTCTTTTCTCCATTATCCCTCTGTGCTCATCGTTCAATCTTGACAGCCCCAACGACCGCCGCATCCTCGTCCTCGTCGACGATCTCGCCCTCCGATCCTCCCACTCGATCTTCTTCAATTCCCTCAGATCCAGGGGCTATGATCTCGAGGTCAAGATCGCCGATGATCCCAAACTTGCCCTCCAGCGATACGGCCAGTACTTATACGACGGACTCATCCTCTTCGCCCCTTCCATCACCCGTAAGCTCTTGTCTGCAAATAAAGAATACAATTAGCCACGAAAGATGAGTTGTTGTTTCTCTTAACGTATTTTTAGGTTGATTAGGGTTTGGAGGATCTATGGATCAGGCTGCTGTTCTCGACTTTGTGGATGCTGGCAGGGATCTGATTCTGGCGGCAGATCCGTCGGCATCAGAGTTGATCAAGGGGATTGCAGCAGACTGTGGGGTCGATTTTGATGAGGTCAGTGGAAGTTTTTGGTGAGTGAATGCCTTTTTGGTTGACTTTGTGATTGATGATTTGGATTTAGGATTCGGAGGCGATGGTGATTGATCACATTGGATACGCGGTGTCGGAGACTGAAGGGGATCATACACTAATTGCGAGCGACGATTTTATCAAGTCGGATGTGATTTTGGGAGAGAAGAAGATTGAGGTTTTGCTAATTGATTATAGAAAGTTGATACCTTTTAAGTTCATTTTATTTGAGTTACTGCATTGGAAAATAAAAGTAGAAGCCTTAAATGAAAACCCTCTTTGTGAATAAAAAAGTACATTACTAATACTACTACTACTACTACTATGAAACACAATATTTCAGATCATGATACTTCTTTTCGATGTTGCAACTTGGCTTCAATCTTTCTCGTTTTTCACTAGTTTGGGCTCATCGTCCTGTTTTGTTTACTCTTTAGAATGCATGGCCTTGACTAATTTAGCAATACACTATTCTTTTAGGCTTCCTTTATCACATCATGCTCTTAGCTTCTATATTAATTCTCCTATGTGCCATCCCTGGTGTTAATTTGTCCTGAAGGCAATGAGTGCAAGATTCTAGCACTAATTTGATTGAAGTTGAGACTTTTTCTCAACGGTGACATTACTATGGAGATTAGATGAAGTGCAAATGATTTGTTTTTGTTGGTTAATATTGTTTTAGGTTGATATGTGAATCTTGTTTTTTATAATTCCTTTATTAGATGGCAATCTACTGTGCTCCATCTACTTGAAAATGCATGCTATCCATACCATGCTTGGAGTCTCAATTAGCCAAGATTTTTCTGCCATCTTGTTAACCACATGATTGGATGCAAGACATTATTCTTTGAAATAAATAATACCTTTTGGTGGCTAAAATTTCCTAAATTACAAAAAACTTAACATCAAAAAATTTCATCGATTATCTCTAAAGTTTAAACTATCATGAACTTTCTAAATTTATCTAAACACTCTTAAACTTTCTATAGTTTTATAAACTACCAAATGGCGCGAACGATGCAGTTAAAATGACATTTTTGCTCGAGTTTCGTAAAATTGACTTATGGGCCCAATAAATAAATAAATAAATCATATCCTAAAACTAACATGTGGTTCGTAAAAATTAAAAATAAAAAAAAATTAAAGAAAATAATAAAACACATGCCATTTTTTTGAAATTAAAGTAAATGGCATTTTTGTTCAAAAAAAATCATATGACATGCAACTAACAAAAGATCTGATTTTCCATTGATGAAGGGTAGTCAAGAGAGAATTTTGGAGAAAGTTTTGATATTTTTGAGGAATTGTGAAAGTTCATGATCGTTTAGACTCTCAGTAAAAGTAAGTTTATGATATTGAAGGGAAACTTAGCCCTTTTGGGTTAGGGGAATTATGCAGTTATTCCTGGGAATGGAAGATATGAAACCTTAAAACACCGAAAGCACACACCTTGCCTTGCTTTTGTAAATTCATGATGATCCTCACTAGTCACTACCAATAGTCTTCCGCTCAGGTTTAGTAATGTTGGCCTCCTGCCTAATAATTGGCAGAAAGTGAACTTTAATAAGGCATCATATTATCAGGTTTGTGAATTTTAGCATTGCAGCATGATCAAAGGGCACAAATCTACTTCTTCTGGTTATTGAACATTGGGTTCCGCCACATATTTGAACACCAGTTACCATTTCAAACTTGTTGAAATTCCAAGATGGGCAACCTAATAGAGGAATACTGCTTTTTGTGTGGGCTTACAGGTAGATCGTTTATTGATTCTTCCCACTATAGTTCTTTTGTTCCACATAAAAAATACCGGCGATACCGTTTAAACTTTAAAGAGTTAACAAACATCCATGAAAGCATTTAACTCTTTTTAATGAATGTGCCACTAACAAATCTTATTTAATGCAAACAAGTCTGACACATGTATGTGTTCGAAGAAAGCACCTGAAATGCTCAAGTGCATAATGCAATAAGAGTCAAAATTGTGCACTGTTTTATGTGCCACATTACAGCTTTTAAGTTGTAATCATGTTGGCTTCGCCAGCCATATTTAGTGCATCTAAGTAGCACACACAGGTTAATGCATTTTTAAATTTCCTCTTCACGAAGCAATTGAGATGTTAAATTTGCCTTAATTATCGTCACACCTTTATTCAGGTGAAAGAAAATAATGTTATTTTCAATTCACGTGATTTCCAACTTACCAGATTAAATTAAATTCCATAGTCCATACCTTTGTATACTGTAGTGTGGCTATGACATGATCTAACCAGTCACCCTCTTTCCTACCCTCTTGATTTAGGAAGAAAGTGCAAAATAATACTGATCTCCTTTGTGTCACTTAGGAGATTGTGTGTCAAAATTCAATAATAATGTACCCTAGTTATTTTGTATTGTCTTAAACACGTACCTAGTTTCAGAGCAATGTTTCTTCAGTATGATAATTGAGAACCTACTCCTGCAGGCTCCTGTACTCTACAGAGGAATTGGCCACTCAATAAACCCTGCTAATAGCCTGGTATTTTCTCTTTTAGTTGGCTGACTCTTTGGTGACATGGCGTGATATTATTATTCTTTGTGTCATCACCATTAGTTTTGCATATATGTTGACATATCTTTTTTTGATCTTTCCATCTGATATCTGTGACATTTTGCAGGTTTTGAAAGCTCTATCTGCATCTCATTCAGCATATTCAGCTAACCCAAAAACCAAGCTTTCAAGTCCTCCTTCCCTCACGGGCTCTGCGATATCATTGGTTTCTGTTGTGCAGGTTTCTGATTTCAGAATGCTCTATTATTTATGCTATAATTTTTTAATGTATGTGCTATATTATCCCCGTTTACCATGATAACTCAAGATAGACGTTGTACTCGTTGTGAGGATGATTTGTATACTTGCACTGCTAATTCTCATGTGTTTTCATTCTTCAGTTTAGCATTGACTATAACATCTGATGTAAGAACGGTTTAACTTAAAACATTATTCTCATTTTCTATGTTGGAATTGTTGGGATCTGGTTGGTATGACTTTTACCCATTTTCATTTATAGACCGATGACATTTTTAGATCAGTTAGGCGGACATGCTTCGACATACACGTGATTTTTTTTGGAACCCCCTCCCATTCTGCAATAAAAAGGATGAAAAAAACACTATGATCACCCACACTTGCAGTCATACTCCTGCTGCCAACAAAAAAATGTTAAGGTAGATGAATAAAAATCCGAAAAATAATGAAAACTGATATATTTGATTGCTCTTTCCATTCTTTCTTTAACCCATGCTCTTCACTCATACAGTTCAACAACAAGCTAGAATGTATTCAACCGCTTTCTTCTTTGTGTCCATAAAGTAGCTTTTACATTATATTCTTATAGGGGTTATACTCAAAAAACAATCCTATGCGGCCTTCTCTTACGACTTTGTTATAGTTAAAAAAATCATGGTAGAAAGCAGCAGATGATTGTTTCATGAGTATTACCCATAGAAGGATATAATGTAGAAGCCACCTTATGGACACATGTACGTAAGTTGATGAATACATTCTAGGCAAACTGTAAGTTGTTAAATGCAGTTGATTCCTTGTGCACAAACAATTGAAGAAGAAGATGAAGGTTTAGCTGTCCTCATCCTTTTACTGTTTACTTCTCCGAGCTCACTATCTCTCATGCTACAACATTGGGAGTCTATGACTCGTATATCATATAAAGTCGAAGTGTTGTTTCCTCAGGAGCATAAACGAGAGAAGCATAGGGGAAGAGAAATGTTAGTATGAAATATCATCCTTTGTCCTATTGGTTTCTGTTAGTTTGTAGCTCTCATGGCAACATAAAAACATCATATGCCTTCAAATTGATTTGGGAACTAGTTGCGGTAGGTCAGCATTATCATAGTTCATTTGCCCAAAACACACTTTACCCACATTTACAAGATTAGACTGAGACACCAACTCAGAAAATGCTATAAAAGTAGGACACGCCATAGCTAGGGCATGCCAATAAAAATATATTTTCAAAGATAGTTTGGTGTACAGTGAAAGATAAATGCTGATTTTTAGTAATTTGGCTAAATATATTGGAACTAAAATATAATGTAACTCATGACAGACATGAACACTTATTGATTTGTAATGAAAAATAAAGGCAATATGTCTTTTGGCTCTTCACCCCCTCCTTTGGTAGCTTAATGCAATAATTTCTAATACTAAAAACATACGTAATTATTATAAGTAAGCCATAAAACTAGTCTTTAACATGAAATTGAAAGTCAATTTGTATCTGAACTTGTCATGAATGTCAAATTTTGCAATAAATATATAGTTAGGGATTTGATAATGAATTTTTTGTTATGTGTAAGAAGCCAGCAGCATTCTGTCAGAAGGAATTGGAATGCCATGCATATAGAATCATTTGAGGGTGAGATCTATGAAGTTATACACCAGATTTTGGTCTATACATAATCTTAAAGTCTTGGTGCCCTCTTTACAACATCATTGTCATCTGGACGTAAGTTGCAAAATGAAGAATCTCTATAGAGAGGTTGATGTCAGTATGCCAGGGGTGGCAGTGGCTAACTTCAGTGTATTAGATGGCTGGTAGGTCCCAGGTATCAGATCAACACTCTGAGGGTTTTGTAGAGGAAGCCTGACATATATAAATGAGGAATCTGTTTTAATATTCTGTCTGTTCCTATTTTGGGAGGTAAAATTGGATTTGCTACCTGATGTAATGACCTTGGTCCTCATGTTTACTCATGGAAAGGGTTTTGATAGTTTTAACATGCTCAATAATATGTATTATCACTTGATGAGTCTAAATTGGAACTAAATCCAATTTTCTGTTGTGGGTTAAGAGAATCTGCGTTGGTCATGGACTCTTGTAGAGTCCTCGTGTGCCAAGTGGAAGTTGCGACAGACAGCAGATCTTATTTCATGTTGGTCTTTGCTTTGAAGTCAAGAGGGGAGATGCTTCGGGGCTAGCTCATTAAAGCATATAAATTTTGGTTCCACGGAGTGGAGGTGCATTGCTTCCATTAGCTCTTGCACATTAATTCTAACTACCTGTTAAAATGTGAGGCATATATATTGGAGATTATTACGTTTGTTATACATATGTGACGAACCTTTTTATGTTGACACTCTGTTGAAGTAATGTTTAAAGCTTTAATGATGTTCTTTTATAAGTGTCTGGTTCAAATCAAATTTTCTGCATTGACATACAATCATTGGTTTCTTGGTAAATAATTCCGAAGCATGTTTTCATATTATATTTGTCTTCTTTATCTATTTTTTAATTTTACTTTTGAAGAAATCTGTATCTTACCTGTCAGATCTTACCTATGCTGACAATGGGTTTATCTATCATGCAGGCAAGAAATAATGCTCGAATTTTGATTTCCGGCTCTTTGGACCTATTTAGTAATCGGTATATAATTGCTTAAGTTGTTTGGGTTTCTTTGATATCTATAATCTGTCTTGTTATTTTTCTTTTGGTAATCTTTTTTAGATTTTTGAGATCTGGAGTGCAAAAGGCTGGAAGTCCAATTAAGTGAGTAAAGTTCTGTTTTTTTTGTTTTTGTAATTTTAAATCTTCCTCTTTCCTTACTCCTGTCTCTTATTTTTCAAGTCAAGGTTAAGACTTACATTATTATCTTTAACCGGCAGATTTGTTCCTGTAAAATACCAATCTACAAACTTCAAAGACGTTTAACTGAATGTGTACTCGTTTTTCCATTGGAAGTTAATGGGCACCTATTGTTAAATCTCACCCCTGATGTCAAATATTGTGTTTCTGTTTTCATCTGTGCAAAGACATGGTAGACACCTTTATTTTATGATAGTCAGCAGCCCATCTTTTATATACTATATATATTTTACACAAGGAACTTTTGCACACCCCGACACACACACACACACACACACACACACACACACACACAAAATTCCCTCTCGAACCCCCAGTGACCCACCCAAACCGCCTTCCTACTGCCATGCAATCCCTAGTCATTGAGAGTCCACTTCTCCTCTAGCCACTATGCAACCATGTGATAACCTATGATTAGAAACGGACACGGATGTTGTACTCCGACACGGACATGAGGCGTTAGACACCACATTCCTCCAAATCTTATACACAGAGATATGGTTATGAATGCATGTATTTAGTGTATATACATGTATTTATAACTCGTATATGTGTATGTATTTTGTTGTTTCTAAAAGCACATAATAGTAAAATAATCTATTAAACCATTTACTATTGTCAAAAGGGGGCTGATGCGACTAGGGCTTTTTGTGGGGATTAAAGGTAGGGTTTTTATGGCTTGTGGACTACTAATCTAGGGTTCAATAGCGAAGAACAGATCTGAACTAATGTTTAATTGCGGGAAAAATAGATCTAGGGCTAAATTAATTAACTAGCAACTAGGGAATAATCTAGAGCAACTAGGAATAGAAAATACCTTGATCAATTCTTCGATGCTCAACTCCCTAGGGCCGGCCGGCCCCTTTATTGGGGGAGGGGTTAATAATTGTCTAATTACCCCTTTGCCCTCCCCACTTGTGAGTAATCACAAGTTTGGGACCGGGTCCAAGTTGGACCCAAGTCGTCACCTCCGATGATAGACCCGCATCACTTGAGCCGGTTCCCCATCCTGCCTAGCCGCCGCCCCCTGCTGAGCCGCATGAGCCGCATCATTACTCCCCCCAAAAGTGCCACTTTGTCCTCAAGGTGGAAATCTGGAAACTGGTCGCGGATCACTGAAGCAGCCTCCCAAGTAGCATCGTAATCGGGCAGGCCCCGCCAACGAATCCTCACCTCATGAACCCCGCCTGCGGTCTGCCGGATCCCTGTCAACTCCTGAGGCTCCAGGAGCACCTCCATGTCATCTGCCAGAGTGGGTGGGAGTGTGGGTGACAGAGTATGATTTCCGATGGCACGTCGCAACTGTGAAATGTGGAACACCGGGTGAATGGTCGACGTGGTGGGTAACTGCAGTCTATAGGCCACCTTCCCAATCTGAGCGGTCACCTCGAAAGGTCCATAGTAACGGGCCGCTAGCTTCTCATTGCTCCGACGAGCCAAGGTCCTCTGCCGGTAAGGTCGGAGCTTCAAGTACACGCGGTCCCCTACCTCAAAATGCTCATCTCGCCGGTGTGCATCTGCCTTGGTCTTCATGATCTGCTGGGCCCTCAACAAATGTTTCTTCAACTCCTCCAGGTACCTATCCCGCTCAGTCAAGTGCTCCTCTACCTGGGACACCGGCGTAGCACCTCTGCTATAATGTATCAACTGTGGAGGGTCACGGCCATAGAGGATCCGGAATGGGGTGCTCTGTGCTGCCGAATGGTACGAGGTGTTGTACCAGTATTCGGCCCATGCCAACCACCTGGCCCACTGTCTCGGTGACTCTGACGCGAAGCACCTCAGGTATGTCTCCACACTCCTATTCACCACCTCCGTCTGTCCATCTGTCTGCGGGTGATAGGCCGTGCTCCTCCGTAGCTTGGTCCCCTGCACCTTAAATAACTCCATCCAAAAGCTGCTGATGAATACTTTGTCCCGATCTGATACTATGGAGCCCGGAAACCCGTGCAGGCGAACCACCTCCCGCATAAACGCTGCTGCCACCGTAACCGCAGTGTATGGGTGTCTGAGAGGTATAAAGTGGGCGTACTTGTTGAGCCGATCGACCACCACTAATATGGAACTGTACCTCTCTGATCGCGGCAACCCCTCAATGAAGTCCATACTGATATCCTCCCATACTCGCTCCGGCAAAGCTAATGGCTGTAACAGTCCCGTTGGTGCCATTGCCAAATATTTGTGACGCTGGCACACGTCACATTCTGCTATCAGCTGGGCAATGTCTTTCTTCATCCCAGGCCAATATAACTCCCTCGCCATCCGCCGGTAAGTCTGCTGTACCCCGGAGTGCCCCCCAATGGCGCTGCCGTGGAACTCCTGAAAGATCATGGGGATGTGGGCGGACCCCCGGGAATCACTAGCCGTCCGTGGTATAGCAACCTCTGTCCCTCCATGCTGTATCCCCGAAAGTCCGAGGACCCCTGCTGCAGTGCTTCACGGATCCTCGTCAATTTGCATCAGCCTCTATCTCTCTACTCAAGGGCTCCCAATCCAAGAGGACGGGTGCTGATATGGCCGCGACCTCAGCAACCTCCTCGCGGCGCGACAGGGCGTCAGCCGCCTTGTTCTCCATGCCTGGGCGGTACTGTATCTCGAATGTAAAATGCACCAGCTTGGAGAGCCACCTCTGATGCTCCTCGGTGACCATACGCTGCTCCAATAAGTACTTCAAACTCCGCTGGTCGGTCTGCACTATGAACTTCCTACCCAACAGGTAGGGTCGCCACTTCTGAATAGCTAGTACAATCGCCATAAGCTCCCTCTCATAAACTGACTTCAGTCTCGCCCGTGCTGACAGGGTCTGGCTGAAGAAAGCAATTGGCCTCTGGTCCTGCATCAACACTGCCCCCAGGCCATACCCTGATGCGTCGGTGTCTATCACAAA
Source organism: Scilla litardierei (assembly GCA_030789695.1). Taxonomy (NCBI): domain Eukaryota; kingdom Viridiplantae; phylum Streptophyta; class Magnoliopsida; order Asparagales; family Asparagaceae; genus Scilla; species Scilla litardierei. The sequence continues at coordinate 210,382,990 of CM061133.1, forward strand.
ATGTCTGCTGAAATCTGGGAGCCCCAAAACTGGTACCGACGTCATCGCCTGCTTCAGGGCCTCAAATGCCCTGGTAGCCTCCTCGCTCCAGTGGAAGTTGTCTTTCTTCAGTTGCTCGGTGAGAGGCCAAGCAATCGTGCTATATCCCTGGACAAACTTCCTGTAATACCCCGTCAACCCCAAAAAACTGCGCAGTCCCCGTAAGGTGGTGGGTACAGGCCAATCTAACATGGCTGCAATCTTGGTCCTGTCGGCTGCAACTCCCTCTGCTGATACCACGTGGCCCAAGTACTCCACCTGTGGCTGGCCGAACAAACACTTCTTCTTATTCGCACCTGAGATGCTGCTCCTGTAGCTCATGCAATACTGCTCGCAGATGTCCCACGTGCTCCTCCATACTGCGGCTGTACACCAATATGTCATCAAAGAAGACCAACACAAACCTCCTCAGAAAAGGTCGGAAGACATTGTTCATCAAAGCCTGGAATGTCGCCGGTGCATTCGTCAAGCCGAATGGCATGACTAGGAACTCATAATGCCCCTCGTGAGTCCTAAATGCTGTCTTTGGCACGTCGGCCGCCCTCATCCGTATCTGGTGGTAACCCGACTTCAGATCAATTTTGGAGAAATAAGCTGCCCCGTGGAGTTCATCCAATAGCTCATCTATCACAGGGATGGGGAATTTATCTGCCACTGTTTCCTTATTGAGGGCCCTGTAATCCACGCAGAATCTCCAGCTGCCATCCTTCTTCTTCACCAACAGTACCGGGCTAGAAAAAGGGCTAGTGCTTGGTTGGATCACCCCTGCCTGCAGCATCTCCTCTACCAACCGCTCTATCTCATCCTTCTGTACCTGGGGATACCTGTAAGGCCGCACACTAATGGGAGACACGCCCTCTCTTAAAACGATGGCGTGCTCATGGTCTCTGTGTGGTGGTAGCCCCTGCGGTGTCTGGAAGACCTCCTCAAACTGTGCCAACAGCTCCTCGACCTCCGGTGCTACTGGCTGTGGGGTGTCCTCACTCTGTACCGACGCTGTCACTGCCTGTAGCTCCACCAAGTATCCCCCTCCTGCGGTGTGGATAGCCCTGGACATGGCCTTGTAAGACACCAGGGAACGACAGAGACTGGGGTCCCCCTGTAACACCACTGTCCTCCCCCGTGCTGATACTCCATCCTCAACAGCTTCCAGTTGGTCCTGGTCTCCCCGAGGGTCTGTAACCACTTCATCCCCAGGATGACATCTGTACTTCCTAGCTCCAAGGGCAGGAAATCGGCAACGATCTGCTCCCCCTGAACTGCCACAACCACCCCACGGCAGACACCAGTGCTATGTGTCACCTGTCCCGTACCGAGCATCACTCCATACCGCCCAGTGCCACTCATCTGCAATCCCTGTGCCTCCGCCAGTCTGCTGGAGATGAAGTTGTGGGTGGCCCCACTGTCGATCAAAACGATCACCTCCTGGCTGCCCACATGTCCCACCAATTTCATGGTGTGGTTCGGCGTGAACCCCACCACGGAATTGAGGGACACCTCTGCAAGGTCTAAGTGCTGGTGCTCCATCTCCTCCTCATCCTCTCCTGCCTCCAGGGTGATAACCTCGTCCTCTCCCTCCTCATCGCCAGCTATCAGTATCTGGAGAGTACGAGCGGCGCATCGGTGTCCGGGGGTGAACTTCTCATCACATCGGAAGCACAGCCCCTTCAACCGCTTCTCCCGTATCTCAGCATCTGTCATCCTTCGCACCTGCCCCCCACCACGGGGCTCCTGCCTCCTGTCAGTACCGCTCCCAGCTGCGGCTGTCACCCCCTGCCCCGGGGTGGTCCCTGTAGTAGGTGCTGTCCTCTGCCCTGCAGTGGCCGCCTGACTCTGGAAGGTGGCACCTCCCCACGCCCCGCGGGCCCTCCGCTCGGTGTCATGGTGATCCTCTACTTTCCTGGCCAGTGTCATCATCCCCCGCAACCCAACGGGCTCGAACTGTCTCAGCCCCGACCGCACTGTGGGCTTCAGCCCCTTCATGAAACAGCCCTCCAGGGACTCCTCAGAGACTCCCCGAACTCGGTGGCAGAGCGACTCAAACTTCTTGATGTAGTCACCCACGCTCCCCTCCTGCTTCAGCGAGTACAGTCTCTCGAACACGCCGCCAGCCGGACCTCCGCCAAACCGCTCTGTCAAGAGCGTCGTAAACTCAGCCCAGGTCTGAAAAGGCTGCTGCTGATCGGTCCAACGGAACCAACCCAAAGCCTCTCCCTCCAGACAGACCACTATCGCCCGCAGCCAATCCTCTCCTGGGACAGCTGACACCTCCAAGTACCTCTCCACCCGGTAAAGCCAGTCGTTTGGGTCGCCTCCCTCAAAAACAGGCACCTCCAGCTTCCTCAGACGCCTCTCGCCAGCAAATCCCCCTCTCATGCGGCTGGAAACCTCCCCTGGGCTGGTATCCCTGTCGCCTGTCTGGAACGTAAGCCTCAGCCCGCTCACGGTAGCCTCCCCATGCTCCATGTCCCTGCCAGTCTCCTGGAGGGTGCCCAAACTCCGCCTGGTGGCCTCCTGGGGGGTCCTGGTGCGCTCTCCAGTCTCCCGTAACTCCCCCAAAGGGTGGGGGCTGAGTCGGTGGCCCCCCTGTGATCTGCTGGTGGCCTCCGTTCTGCTGAAATCCTCCGCCAGGTCCTCCAAAGGGCTGAAATCCCCCAAACTGAGCTCCACGGACCTCGGGCGGGCCTCCCGGAGGTCGAAAAGTCGTCGAAACAGGCTGTCGGGCATCCTGGGGGGTCGGTGGGCCCCCCCAGAGGTCCGGTGGGCCTCGGGTCCCCCCCGGGGGTCGGCCGAGGCCCCCCAGGCCGCCGCCTGGGCCGGCCGGCCCTGGAATTGGGCCGGCGGGCCCCAGGCGGCGGCGGAATAACCTGCCGAGGCAGCCGGGGGGGGGGCAGGTGAGCCCGCCCCTCCCAGGCCCCTGGCGGCCCTCCGTCGCCCCCGCTGGGGTTCGCCGACCCCCCAGGAGTATTTTGGGGGGCCGGCGGCCAAGCCGGGGTGGTCGGGGGTGCCGCTGAGTCGGAAAACCCCCCCGGCCACTTGTTCTTCACGGCGCGGCGGTGCGTGGTCTTGATGGGTCCCCCACGCGTTGTCTTCTTGGTCAAAGCCTCCGTCGTCGTCAAAACCCGGATGTTCTTCAAAAAAAATTGCCTTTTTACCTTTGTCCTTCGCCAAAGGTGGCTCCTTTTTGCTTGGATCCGCCTTTGGGATGAGATAAGCGGTCAACGCTGCTATGGCCTCCGTCAATTCCGATAGTTTCCCCTCCGTCATCTCCTTCATCTCTTTCATCTTGGCCTCCGTCTTCTCTTGATTTTCCTTCATCTCCTTCCGGATCTCCGCGGTCATCTCCGCATCTTCTTTCCTTAGATCGATGAAACCCTTACTGATTTGGGCTTCAATCCTCTCAACTTTCCCTTCCAAGACTTCAATCCGCTCCGTTGCTCGCGTGTTCGCCATGGATCAACCGCTCTGATACCAATTTGATGCGACTAGGGCTTTTTGTGGGGATTAAAGGTAGGGTTTTTATGGCTTGTGGACTACTAATCTAGGGTTCAATAGCGAAGAACAGATCTGAACTAATGTTTAATTGCGGGAAAAATAGATCTAGGGCTAAATTAATTAACTAGCAACTAGGGAATAATCTAGAGCAACTAGGAATAGAAAATACCTTGATCAATTCTTCGATGCTCAACTCCCTAGGGCCGGCCGGCCCCTTTATTGGGGGAGGGGTTAATAATTGTCTAATTACCCCTTTGCCCTCCCCACTTGTGAGTAATCACAAGTTTGGGACCGGGTCCAAGTTGGACCCAAGTCGTCGCATCCGATGATAGACCCGCATCACTTGAGCCGGTTCCCCATCCTGCCTAGCCGCCGCCCCCTGCTGAGCCGCATGAGCCGCATCAGGGGCATACGTCATGTCAACATATTGTTTAGGGTGAACAAATGTTTCACACTTTTATAAGTGTTCGACATGGATAGACATGCGTATCGTGTCTAGAAGTGTTGGACAAGTCAAATTTGGGTTAGGAAGAAGTATCCTGCATGTCATAGGTGATAACATAGTAACCAGATGAAATCGGTTTCACCACCAGCAAGAAGTCTAAATGCTGAGGCATCTTGATTGGATTTGAACGTAAGTGCCAAATACAGAAGTTTACAAATTGGTTGAAAGTAAACCATGTTGATTCAGTTGTGTTCTCTTTGGAGTCGTTTTTCTTATTTACTAATATTTTGTATAATAATTAACTTTTGAAAGTAAACTATGTTGATTCAGTTGTGTTTTCTGTTATCTCTCTTTGGAGTCCTTTTAGGTCGATGACTTGTCTAATAAATAAATAAATAAATGAAAACCCTATGAATGTCATGATGGAATTTTTTTCCTCTTTTGTCGAGAAACGATTCTTCTTCTGTGCTGTCTTGATTAATTTGAAACCCTAGTTATTAGTTATTATCTTGTTCTGATTTTAATAAAAAAATTGCATAGCAACATATTTGTATTAAATATTTATAAGATAATAATTGTGAATTTGTAACATGTTGAATCAACTAGAAATTCAAACAAAACTAAATATTATTTCAAATTATATTTAACATATTACTACATGATTTGGTTCCAGATGAAAAATGTTATTGATATTGGCTATTCATACGAGTTAGCCTGGTTGCAACTGTGGTCCTTAGGTTTTAGGTATCACTGCTCAACATGCTCATTTGAAGCTATGATTTGCATGGGTAGGCATGCAGTTTACTGGATAAGCTGAACATGAGAAGACCCATAACTGACATTATCTGTAGTGGAGTATCTAGAAAATGCATGGCGATAATGTTGGCTATTAATTTAAATATAGGCGCTACGCGTGCTGGATATGTGGGCCTCTTCGACTTTGATGCTTGATATGCTTCTGCTTTCTATCATTAGTTCTCTCCGTAGTCTATAGCATATATTGTCATTTTCTAAATGATCTTAAACTTACCCGTGACTTCTGCAACCCACCCCTCCCTCTATGTGTGTGTGGCTGGTCACAGAACTAACCCGTGACTTCTGCAACCCACCCCTAGCCCTGTCTCACAGGTAGTTACAGCAGTGGATGTCGATAATGATGGTTCATTTACAAGAAGTGACACACGATCATGGTATTTAGTGAGCAGAAGGAGCATAATGAATTCCCCAAATTATTATAATGAAACAGCCTAAGAAGAAAATAAATAAGAGTGATATGGACAAATGATCTATAATCTGATTTTCAGCCTTCTTGATCATGGATTTACCAAATAAAATTTTACCATTCCTCACCACCATGCATTCACACATGGTGCATACATAAGCACACCAATATCTACATACTCACATATGTACATAAACGCGTAAATATATGCATGTATTATGACTTGATACAAAATTTGCTTTTAAAGATCTATGTCCTTGTCCTGCCTGTCCATTTGACCGGCAAGCCTTTTTTGTGCCTGTGAGTAATCTTGTGCAAGAAGGTGACATGAAGTCTTTGCTGTTGCAGACATGCGAAGTCTGGTAATGAGCAATTCGTGACCGAGATTAGTAAATGGGTCTTCCATGAGAGGGGTCATCTTAAGGTGAAACAACTTGCTGTTCTGTTTTCTGTTATGGATCCCTGGTTTATTTATGCCATTAAAGTTTCGGTTGTAAAGTTGTCAATTTTCCCGAAAAGCTAAACATGTTAGGGCAGTGGTACAATTGATGGGGTTTCATAATTTTCTCCTTGATTTCTTAAATTTCATGTACCATGTATTGATTTATTTATGATTTACTCATTTCTGCCTGTAGGCTGTCAATGTCAGCCATCACAAGGCGGGAGAGGTTGGTGAGCCTGCAATGTACAGAATCAATGATGATCTGGTAAGCATGCTTTCCCGTAGTTAGGCTACAAGTATAAATGAGAAGTATAATTAACATAGGAATAGGGGGTTGTTGTTATGGTATGGTACTCTCTCTCACTTGAAATTTGGTTGAAGGAATACTCTGTTGAGATCTATGAATGGTCTGGTACAGCGTGGAAACCTTATGAAGCAAAGGATGTTCAAGTTCAGTTTTACATGATGAGTCCTTATGTCCTAAAAACTTTGTCCAATGACAAGAAGGTATTTTTGCACTTCTGCGTTTGTGAACGAGATGTTTAGCAGCACATTTACCAAAGTCTCTTTGAATTCTTGTGGCAGGGTCTATACTCAACATCGTTCAAGGTTCCTGATGTTTATGGTGTATTCCAATTCAAGGTGGAGTACCAAAGACTTGGATACTCAAGCCTCTCTCTTTCAAAGCAGGTATAGTTTTCTTTCTGCATGCTTTTTAGTTGATAGGATAAACTTGTCCTATTTCCTCTGTTCTTGCACATCTAACAAATGTTGACCTTTCTTAGTACCCACCATTCATTGTCACCCTTGCTTTCCATTTTTTTGTCCCTTCTGCATTGGTCTCTGCTTATCCACTAACATGCGGCTAGTTGGGTAGATATGGGAAAGAGGAAGTAGTTGAGACAGGTGGAGACCAGGTTATCTGAGAGAAGACTGCTGAAGGTAACACACTCATGATAAGGACTGACACGTAACCATTGGTAACATGTGGTTGAAAGATGGAGGAAAACTTTGAATGATATTGGTTGTATTGGCGATAATATGTTTTGGATTAAGTAGATTTCTAAATCTTCTTACTGGGAATTTTTCGGCAGCCATGAGTTTTGTTGGCAGACTTCCTTCTTTTACGAAGATAGTCACTGCACACGCTTTTTTAATATTTAGCATTGTGGATAAATACGAAACTGTGGCTTTTAAAAGGTACCACATCAAGAGTTAGGTCTGAAATCGCCGCTTTACCCTTCAAAATATTGGGCCCATACAATATCATGGATGATCACCATTTAAAAAATCAAGTGAATCCATCGATATTTGACCCTTGATATTTGACCATCGATCTTTGCAAACAATAGAACGTTTTGCAACAGGTGGATTAAGGGCCAAATCTCCTTAGGGTTCACTTGTATTTGGGGTTTTGGAATGTGTACAACAATCTAGAATTTTTTTTGGGTTTTGATGTTAACATCATAGGAAATTTTATATGACGTCAACAAATTTCATGTGCTATCAGCACATATCCATTATCCTATTTGGTTAATTTGGGTCCAACTTTTTTCCTCCCACTTTCTCTTTTTCTTTTTTTTTCTTTCGAGGTAGACTCCATGTCGAAATTTAACCCATCTGTTTAGGGTTTAAGGTTAACCTATCTGCTTAGGGTTTGAGGCTTAGCTGCAATTCAACTGGAAACTGATGCGGACTAGGGTTTGTAGAATGGATTTGGAAATTTTTATTGAATGGAAACATGGTTTACAATAGATAAGTAGCCAATTTTGGGAGAGTTGGCCCCTCTCCTAGCTTTTGCTAAGGGAAAAGCCTAAACTCTCTTCTAGGATCTCACTGGAGAATTATAGGAAAACGTCAAATGACGGCTACAAACTTCGATGCCCTAACCTTAGCACACGCCCTCATTTATATAATGTTTAGGCGTGGTGCGACATCAAAAATAACAAAACTAGTAATGCATAAAGAAGCTTCCCCAAATCGTCGGTGCGCCTAGCAATTACTCCTTCGTCTTCTTGCGCCTCCTCTCGTATGCGATAATCGTACACTACTCACCCCCAGGAGTTTCACCTTGTCCTCAAGGTGGAAATCAGGATACTGCTGCAAGATGTGATCATAAAGCTCCCAAGTTGCCTCACACTTCGGCAATCCCGACCAACGGATTAATACTTCCCGTGCCCACGACGCTCCTGCGCGAATGCCTGTAACCTCCTCGGGTTCCAATAGTACCTCCATGTCGACCGTGAGAGTTGGCGGTAATGTAGCAGAGGCCGCATGATCACCGATAGTTCGGCGTAACTGTGAGACGTGAAAAACCGGGTGGATCCAGGTAGTAGGGGGCAACCTTAGTTGGTAGGCCACCTTTCCAATCTGGGCCTCAATCTCGTAAGGCCCATAGTATCTTGCTGCTAGCTTCTCGTTGCATCGCTGGACCATCGAGCGCTGTCTGTAAGGCCGAAGCTTCAAATAAACCCGCTCTCCTACGGTGAGCTCCACATCCCTGCGATGTGCATCCGCCTTCTCCTTCATGATCTGCTGGGCCCGCGATAAATGGCGCTTCAACTCCTCCAGCACCCGGTCATGCTCCTCCAGTTGCTGCTCCAGTCCTGACACCGGGGTGGCTCTCCTGCTGTAGTGTACTAAGTGGGGTGGGTCTCGGCCATACACAATCTGAAACGGTGTCATCTTCGCCGCTGAGTGGTACGAGGTGTTGTACCAGTACTCAGCCCACATTAGCCACCCGGCCCACTTCCTGGGCGTCTCTGAAGCAAAACACCGTAGGTAGGTCTCCACGCTCCGATTAACCACCTCAGTCTGGCCATCCGTTTGCGGGTGGTAAGCAATGTTCCGTCGTAGCGCTGTACCCTGTAACCGGAACATCTCCTTCCAGAAAGTGCTCAGAAACACCTTATCCCTGTCTGACACGATCGACAGAGGTTACCGATGCAACCGGACTACCTCCCTCAAAAAGGCAGCTGCCACCGATGCTGCAATAAATGGATGGCGAAGTGGAACGAAATGGCCGTATTTGCTGAGGCGATCAACCACCACAAATATCGTAGTAAAGCCATCTGACCGTGGTAACCCCACGAAGTCCATCGAGATGTCTTCCCACACTCTCTAGTAAATCCAAGGGCTGTAAAAGACCTGCCGGGGATGTCGCCTGATATTTGTGGCGCTGGCATACGTCACACTCCGAGACTAACTACACGACATCCTTCCTCATACCCGGCCAATAGAGCTCCCGAGCCATTCTCTGATACGTCTGGTACCCTCCCGAGTGGCCTGTCACGGCGTTGCCATGGAACTCCTGGAAAAGAGAGAATGTGTCCAGAAGTACGAGAAATTACCAACCTCCCTCAGTACAGTAGTGTCCGTCCCTCCAATGTGTACCCAGAAAAGTCTCATGTTCCATGTGTGATGGCCTCTCTGATCTGTCGCAACCCCTCATCTGCCTCAATCTCTGCTAGTATGGTGTCACGCCCCATCATCACCGGAATAGAAAGGGCTACCACCTGTACCCCCTCATCTCGTCAGGAAAGTGCATCTGCTGCCTTGTTGTCCGTGCCGGGTTTGTAGTGAATCTCGAACTTGTACCCGTTCAGCTTGGACAGCCACCTCTGGTGCTCCTCAGCCACCATACGCTACTCTAGGAGGTACTTCAAACTCCGCTCATATGTCCGTAACATGAACTCTCTACCCAACAGGTAAGGCCTCCACTTTTGTATCGACAGCACGATTGCCATCGGCTCTCTTATAAACAGACTTCAGCCTTGTCCTGGATGATAAGACCTGACTGAAGTAGGCGATCGGCCGCTGCTCCTGCATCAGCACGACCCCAACCCAAAGCCCGACGCGTCAGACTCCACTACAAACTGTTTCTCAAAATTCGGGAGTGCTAGCACTGGCACCGTCGTCATCGCCTCCTTGAGGGCCTGGAATGCCCTCGTCGCTTCCTCTCACCAGTAGAAACTGTCATTCAATTGTTTGATAAGGGGCCACGTCAAGGTACCGTACCCCTTTATGAAACGCCGATAATAACCCGTGAGCCCCAGAAATCCCCGTAGAGCTTGTAATGTCCTCGGCTGCGGCCAATCTAACATGGCTGCAATCTTCGACCGATCGGTAGCCACGCCCTCCGTTGAGACGATGTGTCCTAGATACTCCACCTGTGCCTGCCCGAATAAGCACTTCTTTCGATTGTCCTGTAGCTGTTGGTCCTCCAGCTCTCTCAACACTATCTCCTGATGGCCCAAGTGATCGTGCAGTGAATCACTGTATACTAGTATGTCGTCGAAGAAGACTAATACGAACCTCCGCAGATAAGGCCGGAAGACCTTATTCATAAATGAATGGAACGTGGCGGGGGCATTCGTCAGCCCAAACGGCATGACGAGGAACTCGTAGTGGCTTTCATGAGTCTTGAAGTCCGTCTTCTAAATATCCTCCTCCCGCATACGGATCAGATGGTATACAGACTTCAGGTCGATCTTTGAAAAGACCACCGCTCCTGTAGCTCATCCAATAACTCGTCGATCATAGGGATGTGAAACTTGTCTGGGAACGTTTCCTTATTGAGAGCTTGGTAATCGACACAAATTCTCCAACTGCCATCCTTATTCTTTACCAGCAACACTGGACTAGAAAAAGGGCTCGCGCTGGGTCGTATGACCCCTGCCTGCAGCATCTCCTGAACCAGCTTCTCGATCTCACCCTTCTGCACCTGCGGGTATCAGTACGGGCGCACGCTAATGGAGGACACTCCTCCTTCAGTATAATGGCGTGCTCATGATCCCATGGTGGCGGTAGACCACTGGGAGACTGGAATACCCCTTCAAACTCCTGCAACAGCTGATCTACCTCGGGCGGTACCACCTGTGTGCTCTCTGTCCGCTCAGGGATCAACCCCTGCAACTCAATCAAGAAACCCCCTCCTTCCGCCTGAAGGGTTTTCACCATAGTCTTGTAGGACAGACAACAGCACAAACTCGGGTCACCAAGCAGCACCATCTTCCTCCCTTCCACCTGAAACTCCATCCGCAGCAGCTTCCAATTAAACTTTCTCTCCCAACGACTGCAACCACTGCATTCCTAGAATCAGGTCAACGTTGCCCAATGTCAGGTGCAAAAAGTCACCGGTGATCAGCACCCCCTGTATGGACACTGTTAAATCCTGACAAATGCCTCTACTCCGCTCCATTGTGCTGGTCCCTAACATGACCCCGAAGCCCTTCCTCTCTGTAAGCTGGATCCCTTGCACCTCTATCACCCTTGGGGACACAAAGTTTTGTGTCGCCCCGCTATCGATCAGGATCACCACGTCCTAGTCACGAACTCGACCAGCCAGCTTCATGTGTGAACCCGTGTCAGTCCCGCTATGGAGCTGAGTGAAACCTCGACTGCCTCCAAGTGTAGAGGCTCATCGTCCTCCGCGTGCTCTGCCGCACCCTCCTCTGCTTGTTCCTCATCCAACTCCTCTACGTACACCTCATACACCTGCAGCGCCTGGTTGCGGCACCTGTGCCCCGGGTAAACCTCTCATCACATTTAAAGCACAACCCCTTAGCCCTTCGGTCGCGCATCTCAGCATCTGTCGTCCTCTTGTAAAGCCCTTCTGGCCTCACATCTCCTGGTCTCCCTCCCCCTATTGGTGTACCTCCTGCCAGAACAGTCTGGGGTCTGGGAAACTGCCCCCAAAAGCCCCCTGGCGCGACGCTCCTCTGCCAATCTGTCCTCAACTGTCTGCGCCAGCTCCATCTGCTCCTCCAGCCCACGAGGACTGAGAGGTCGGAGCTCAGATCTAATGGTAGGTTTCAACCCATCCATGAAAACCCCCTCTAAGGACTCTGCCGGCATCCCGCGCACCCTACTAGTAAGTACCTCGTACTGCTTGATGTAGTCACGCACCGTCCCCAACTGCCTCAGGGCATGCAGTTGCTCGTAGGCTCCCCCCACTTGGTCATCTCTGAATCGGTGTAGTAACGCCTCCTTGAACCCGTCCCAGGTTCTCAGAGGCCTTTGCTGCTCCTTCCACCGCCACCAATTCAAGGCCTCTCCCTCTAAGCAGAGTGCAACCGCCCGCAGCCTCCGCCTCCGTCAACCTCGACATCTCAAAATACCTCTCAGCCTTGTTGATCCACCCCGTGGCATCACTACCCTTGAACAGAGGCATTTTGAGCTTCCGAATGCGGTCATCCGCACGTGGATCCCATCCATCAATGCGATTCGGCTGCTGCTGACGGTGGTGGTCTCTGAATCTGACTCCATGACCCTATCGCTGGTCCTCCTTCCTATCTCGCTCCTCCTCCTCATACTCCTCCACATGGTAGTGAATAGGTTCTTCGTACCACAGGTCATGTCTGTCGGCTCGCCATCGCCTCTCTGGGCCTCCATCACTGTCCTCGGAGTACTCCTGATCACGTGCACCCCGCGCGCGCCCATCGTGCCACTTGCTGCCCCCCTCGGTACGCAGGGGGACCCTCGTCGCGTGTGTGGCTCGCTCTGGGCCTGCAGGACCCGTGGCGGGCCCGTCCGTCGTCGGCGAACCCCAGGCTCGGTCGCCCAGGCTCGGCGACCCCCCTGCGGGTTCGCCTGCCTCCGACGACCCCCGTCAGGGGTCGCCCTGCCTCGGCGGCCCCCCTGCGGGGTCGCCCCGCCTCGGCGGCCCCCCTGCGGGGTCGCCTGCCTCCGGCGACCCCCAGGCAGGGTCGCCTGTCCTCCGCAGCCCCCTGCGAGGCTTCCGTGTGTCGGTGGCCCCAAGTGGGCCGCCAGAGGGTCGGCAGCCCTCTGGTGGTCCCCTAGGGTTGCCGGGTGCGTGCGCCGTCGTCGCCTCGTGGGTTGTTCTTCTTCGGAGCTTTCCCCTAGGGTTTCAGAGAGATCATCCCACCATTCTTCGTCTTCCAGATCCAGATCTGGATCTTACTCTTCTTGGTTCACCCCCTTGATCTGGGATCATCACAGCCTCCCCTTTTGCTGCGTGGGTCGCCTTCGTCCTCAGATCTGATTGGGGATTCAGATCTGAAGTTGTTCCCTCGTTCGATTGCGAGATCCCGGATGTATTTTGGGTCATGAGATGCGTGATCATCTCCTTCATCTGCTCCATGTTCTCTTTTAGATCAGATCTAAGATCAGATCTGATAGCAACGATCTGCTCGATGAGATCCGCCGTATCTTTCTTCCTCTCGACGATTTCCGCATCTAGCCTTTCCTCCAAAGATTTTGTCGTATATGATCTTGTTGCTGCCATTGGATCAGAGCTCTGATACCAAATTGATGCGGATTAGGGTTTGTAGGATGGATTTGGGGATTTTTATTGAATGGAAATAGGGTTTACAATAGATAAGTAGCCAATTTTGGGAGAGTTGGCACCTCTCCTAGCTTTTGCTAAGGGAAAAGCCTAAACTCTCTTCTAGGATCTCATTGGAGAACTATAGGAAAACGTCAAATGGCGGCTACAAATTTCGATGCCCTAACCCTAGCCCACGTCATCACTTATATAATGTTTAGGCGTGGTGCGTATAGCAAAAATAACAAAACTAGTAATGCAAAACTAGTAATGCATAAAGAAGCTTCCCCAAATCGTCGGTGCGCCTAGCAATTACTCCTTCATCTTCTTGCGCCTCTTCTCGTATGTGATAATCGTATCAGAAACTTGATGCTTCTTTTTAAGATAATGCACTTGACCTCAATTTTTTTTTTCACTTGCAACTCTGGTGACCTCTTCTGGGGGTTTTCTTTTGCCATACATATCAACTCAGGAAAACAAACCTCTTCTTTTTCTTATTCACGTCGTCATCACTTCAAAATGCACAGCCCCACCATCATGTAGGAAGTATAGACACTGGTATTGGTCCGGGTTGGAGATGCCGGTAAAGGACACAGTAAATTTGTAAAAAGTTGGGTACATGGACACGGTTATTATATTAATAAATGTTATATTAATATATATTTATGATCACACATAATTTTTAAACGCATAACAAATTAATATATATTTATGATCACACATAACAAATTACAAAATATAAAAGGTTACATCAAACTGTAATTTTTAAACGCATAATTTAGACAAGTTCATCACGTCATCTTATGGTTAAATTTTTAAGCATACACAAAATGACCAGAATAACTCACAAAAGTAAATGCATGCTCCATAAAAATACAAGTATCACAAAATACAAGCATAGAAAGTAACTGTTTCCAACACGTGTCTATCAAGTATTAAGAAATGTCCAACATGCGTATGTAAAGTGTCCTAAAAATGCTGGTGTCCAGTGCCTTTGTTGGTATGTATGATACGGGGATGGTTTGATGATAAAAGTACACGTGCTACATAGTCTATCATTCTGAGAGATAAGTGAACTTGTTCCAGTGGCCCCTCCCCCCTCCAGGGTCTGAACCCTCGACCTCTCATTCCCTTTCCGCTATCCCATCAACGACTGTATGAAGCTCCTCTTGTTCAACTTGAAATCCATCCTTATGTCTCTATGTAAAAGTGGAAGCTAGATTTGGGTCCACCGGCAAACTTTGTAGTTTAGGGCCTGTTCTTTTGCAAGAAAGTTGGGATGGATTCTTGCATTTGGCACTATTTGGATACTATTCATTGGAATCCTTGTTTGCTTTCAGAGTTTGTGTTCTTTCCCCCTATCTGTGATTTGAGAATCCTATCCTACGTGGCGGGACAAATCCGGATTCTCAACGTCGGTTCATTTTCGCCGAGAATTGCTCAGATTACATAGGAATCCGACGTTGTGGGCCCTCTATCTCGCGCGCGCGCCCAATCAGCGTTGAGATTTCTTTTTTTTTTTTTGGCTTTCGCCCAACTTCAACGATCATGGACAAGTGGCGCGCCCAATCAAAATTAGAATTGGTGGGCCCACCTCAAAGAATGAGAATGCGAACGGAGGTTTATTTTTTTAATTTTAATTAGTATTATATAAATAGTTATATTAATTAAGTAATTTAGCTTTTAGATATAAATAGAATAAATTAAATATGAGTGGGTCCCACACCACTTTTTTCATCCAACTTTCTTCCCCCAAAAGAACACACTACACGGAGTGGGCCCCACTTCAACTTTCCAACTACACAATCCAACCCTACTTTCCAACAAAAGAACACACTACACCAAATTTCTCTCTCATCAGATTCCACACTTCTCAACTTTCCCCAATTATACTTTCCTACAAAAGAACAGGCCCTTAGTTTCGAAGATGATTTCAGGTCTCCATTTAAATGACCATGTTATTCTCCTTGTTCCAATAATGCGTGTTCTGCAGATTCCAGTGCGACCTTTCAGGCACAATGAGTACGAGAGATTTATTACAGCAGCTTACCCATACTACGGTGCATCATTTTCAACAGTAAGTTATCGAGCTAAATTGCTACTGATAATGTTATATGATGATTTTGTGCCCTTACTGAAATGCACGCTTGAACTTCGGCGTCTTGTGCTTGCAGATGACTGGGTTCTTCATATTCTCAATTGTCTATCTTTATCACAAGTAGATGTTGTCGCGTAGGGGGTGAGCAGGGGTTTCGCCGTACTGAGAATCTTACTCCCGAGCATGAGATACAAGCGATGTATTTCCAGGCATGAGATTTAATATATATAAAATTTTTGTAGACGGGGTCATGGCCAAAGAGCTTGGAACCTAGTTTTGATTGTAGTTCGCAATGATTCAACTATCAAGTTCTTATGTGAACGTTACAATAACATAGTTACTAACCTTGCCTTTGTTATGCATTTAGCTTCTTGCAATATAATGTTACAACTTTGATGAGATGACTATTGGGAATTTGATATACGCAGATATGAAGTATCTCACGTTACATTTTTAGTGCGTGCTCACAAAATTAAGTGGGAAGAACTCAAATCCTTTCCTTTTTCATGTTCGAACAAGATTAACTCCTATTGTCTCTCTTTGGGATATGAAGAAAATTCATGTAAGCATGATGAAGGCAAGTCCTTAAATCATCATTTATAAAGGAGTGCACCGAATCTTAAATAAATTCCCAAGTGTGATTTCAAACCATTAATTTTCTTTTTGAATTGTTTTTAACCGCCTATGCTTTATCTTGTTATCTTGTTGTATGTATCTAGAATTCGTTACACTTAACTGGTTGATGAACCGCAAATTGAAAAAGGGTTTCTAGGTGAAAGCAAAAATGGTTAAGTTACATTAATATGACATCATGACATGCCAAATCTCATTCAAACATGCTTCTATTTAAAAAAAAAAGAGCCGTGCTATCTGCACTCTGTGCGGTGCAGACACAGAAAAAAGAGATTTGTTACATGAGTTGACTTGGCGTTTTTTCGTGACTGTCAATCTCAACCCAGTTTTCCGTGTCTGGCAAAACGGTCAGTGAGAGGTCAAATCACTTTTTTAAAATCACTTTTTAAAAAAAAAAGTGAAGCAACCCGTGAGGAGGAAAAAAGTGAAGCGACTCGTAAGGACCTCCTGACCGTGAGGACCCGTGAGGACATCTCCCTCTACAGTCTCGACGAATGGGGCCCAGCGCAGAAGGACCTCCTGCTCTATGCTCTAGGACCCCCCGCTCCTCCTCGCCGTTGTCGGCGCCGTCCTCTGCGGCGACACCGAGTGCGACGTCCGCTTCTCCCCTCCTCCGCCCCCTCCCCCGCCGCAGGCGGCATTGGCCTCGACATCTCCTGCTTCAGCCTCGTGTTCCCCGCATCCAGCTTCTGGATCTTCTTCAGCAGCTCCTTAGCTGGGGGAGTGCTCTCCGTCTCTCTCTCTCTCTCTCTCTCTCTCTCTCTCTCTGGTTTGCCCCCCCTCTTCTGGACATGGAACCTCGCAACTGCGGCGACGTTGGGGCTGTATAGTACTGGGTTGAGTGTGTAAGGAACGACTTACCCTTGCAATACTAACAACACACTATGGGGGTGTGAATAGTGTAATGGCAAAAAATTGTGCAATTAAAATTTAACTTGCAAATATGGAATAATAAATGCAAGAGGAATTAATCAACACAATCAAATCAAACGCAAACACAAGATTTTACACTGGTTCCCCAAAACTTGGGTACGTCCAGCCACACCAATATTCACTATAATTCCCACAAAGAGAAGTAAATACAATCCCACAAAGAGATACCTCACCCTAAGGATTTTGTCTTACACAAGAACCAAACCAACCTTACACAATGGTTAAACTCCCACACAGAGAATTACTAACTCCCACTCAGAGAATTAGGGCTAGCCCTACACTAGGACACCAAACTCCCACAAAGAGAGTTACTCCCACACAGAGAGTTATTCATACAAAGAGAATATCTAATTCCCACAAAGAGAATATCTAATTCCCACAAAGAGAATTAGGGTTTCAAAAAAACACAAAGTAAAACAAATACTCTTACCTATGCCTTGAGATGAACTTACTCATTAATGAATGCAAGGCATGGAAGAGAATCTCCAAGTGATGAGATTTGCTTGAAAGCACTTGGATGATTTCCCTTGAGCTTGACTTCAATGCATGGAGAGAATGAGCTCTAAGAGGGAATTGAGAGAGTTTGAGAGTGGCTTAATCAATATCTAAAGATTTGCAATAGCATCAAGAAGTTCCAATGAACTCAGACCTTTCATATATGTAGGAACCCTATATGAACTCTCAAAACCCAAGGAAATAGCCAAAAACAAAAAGCTGCAACAGCTAGAATCTGGGCAAAATCGTCATCGACAGTCGACTGATGAACAAATGACAGTCGACTGTCCAACGGCTAAATAATTTCCAACGGCCATAATCTGAGCCATGACAGTCGACTGAAGAATACAATACAGTCGATTGTATACAGGACATGTGCCTGTAATTCCTTCAGCAGGCGACTGCTGCAGGGGATGGAATAAAACAGAGAGATGCAACTTATGCACTGTTTGAAGACATGCGAATGATGGCCATTATACATGCGACTGTCAAATGGACATGCGGCTGTAAAAACTGCACCAGTCGACTGACTTGCAAATTGGGATGAAGCCCAGACAATGCAAGTTGCGCACAGTCGACTGTAGAACAATTCACATGCGACTGTTAATTGACCATCAGTCGACTGTTCCAAAAGCTCAAGTATGAGTCAATAAAATGTTGACTTGAGCAGTGTACAACAGTTGACTGTAGAAGGCTCGACAGGCGACTGGAATCACCCAGTCGACTGTAAAACCTTCATCAGGCGACTGTTGGAGAGCCAGAGACTACAAATGAGTCTTTGGACAAGATGAACCTATTGGGTTGGATTCTATGATAATCCTAAGGCTCACTAAGATGGCTAAATGCATATGCATGAATGAGTAGACCATCTATCAAGGCATTACAATAGACCTAGACTCAAAAAGAGAGAAAAGCAATAAATGAAATAATACATGGATTACATTGCTTTCCTTAGAGTCTATGGCTTCAATTTTGATGCCTTGATGCTCTCCATCATCTCCAAGCTTTGGCACCCCTTGAGTCCAAGCTTTGGCATAGCTCTTCTTGATGTCCATCCCTGCACCAAGTGTTTAGTCTCCAAAAATGATATTCTTCAATAGATAACTAAGAGACTAAAACATGAGAGACATTAGCAACAACATAATGTTGTGATCATCATCAAAATAACATTGGTATGAAACACCAATACTCAATAGAGTGTTGGGTCACGAGCATTTTGCCAACCGGCGGAGCCGGAACCCGCGCCGTTGATGACAAGAACCTGAGTCGTCGGTAGCAAAACCATGTCGCTCATCACCCGAGCCATCAACATCCGTTCCATCGATGAAGAAGGCGATGTGTCGCGCATCATTGGATAGTTTCTCACACGGCGTTCGTCATATAGTCGAGGAGAATGGCATGGTTGTTGGAAAAGATGAAGAGATTGCCGTCGACATTGAGATGGGCAAAAGGTACATGTTGTTCTCCTCTTGATCGCGTGTTTGTGGAAGGAGCGGGAGGTCGATCGAGCTGGGATTAGATGAGCCCGATTTTGGATAGAATTCATGTTGAACTGCCTTCGTCCTCCTTCGACGACGCCGTGCCATCGGGAAGGATTTGGTTGGTAGTGTACCATCGCCGCATTTAAAGGACCGGGTTAGTCTCGTCCCAATCGCAACTGTCGCCGCTGCAGGAGCTGAATTTGCGAATGTCACGCTCGTCGTCGTTGAACCCTTCAGTCTAGATAAGGATGCCGTTGGTGTCTACAGTGGCGGAAGAGCACCACGTGTCGGTAGAATCATGAGAGGGCGGAAAATGTTGGCTGCTACACTGTATTCGATCGAGTGGGCCGTGCAGTCGAGCTTCAAGGCATGGTCGTTCGGTTCATCACGGCACTGTCGTTGGGGAGAGATGTTGGAAGGGCCGAAATCGGCACGGTCAAAGATCACGACGCGGTCGTTGTGGAGGAGCTGCATGTGCATTGTCGACACGCCTGTGTTGACATGCAGGAGGTCCCAATGGTCGCCGGCGGCGGCGGCGTAGGCAGCGTATGAGAGAAAATTAAGGACGGTGAGGAGGAGGGAAAGAGCTTGGATTGCCGCATGCATTTTTGGATGCCTGGGTAGTGAATCTGAGCTGAATGATGCTCAGTTGCCCAGTAAATTTATACTCAACATTGAGTCGGACAAATGCATAAATATATTGATACGTGCGAGGATTGGTGAGTTGAGGCGACCGTCGACGTCTCTCTGTCTTGTGTGAGTAAGTCAGTGGGCTGAACAAGTTCTCGAGCAACTTGGACACAATAATGAACTTTACATGACCTAACAGTAGTTAAAAGCTGAGAAGGGCAAGTGGGTTCAAGCCATATTCATTGGAATACAAGCATGGGGGCGTACATATATACAAGCATGGGGGCATGACTACTCTATGTTCTACACGAACCTTCAAAGTCACCGTGGTTATGTGGTTATTCAAAGCTTTTTTCCTAACAAAGTCCTCTAAGTTAAAACAAAAATGAGTGCAGATTATCATGGTGTCTCTTGCTGCTTCAGGAAAGAAGGATCAGCAAATATCTAAATTCAATTGAATGATTATTTTTTACTCTTTCTCAAGGTACAGATACTCCTCTTCCTTTTGTGTCCATAGCATCTTAACTGGCTTGTTCTCCGTTTGCTCCCAAAAAATCCTTGGCAGTTTTGCGCACCACAAATGCACTTAACCATGGTGCCAAAGTGAACAAATCTACACAAAACCAACCCATTATAGACAGATCAATTTAACAGCTAAATATAGTGACTTTCCTTCTTATAGGCTTCTAAAAGCGTGAATATTTGGTCGCTGCGATGCAGCCCCATAACTAACAATGGAGTTAAAAGCGGCAGAATTTGTTTCCAAAACCAACCCATTATAATCTTGCTAGTTTACAATCACGACGAGTTCTAATAGCAGCACAAGTAGGTCATTGGCTAGAAAACATGTTCCTCATCACGTTATAAAGAGAGGAGTGTCAATCTCAATTCATGATGAAGTTCCACTTGGATGCGCAATAACCTAACTAATTAACAAACACAAATTTGTTAGAGAAATAAATATATATTCGTGAATAAAAAAATTTAAAGTGAAAACTCTATTTACCTTATTCCGTGGAAGCGTTTGTCGTTGTGCTTTGCGAACCCATTCAAATTCTGCTAAAACCATCTTCCAATTCTATTTCATAAACTGTGTATTAGGATATTCAATGAAAATGATATTTTGAATGAATCATCTCAAATTTTATATTACCTCCGAAAAACAGGTTTCTTTTTTCTGTTATTCCTTGTCTCAGTAGAATTTACTGTTCTTTTTTCAATTTTTTGAAAATAATAATAGAAATAATTATTAATTAAAATATTTTTAATATGAAAAAGATTACATATGTAATGACATTCATACCTTATCCCACCAAATTCTCTTATAAGAACGTAATTTAACATCGATATTATGGTTCTGAAGAAAGTCAACATATAAATACAAGAATGATTAGAAAACAAATGAGAGCACACATTTTATAAGAATGATTAGTGCCTTACAGTTTTACACAAATCAACATCCTTCGCAACATCCATCTGTATAAAAATACAAAGCCATATTTTAGCAAATTACTCATTTTAGAATAAATAAAAGAAATCATAAACTGATATTTACTAAAGTTAAACATAACTTACATGACAATAAAGAGTAATGCGTGTCCACATTAGGAAGCTTAAGATCGTATGATAATTGTACACCTGTATATTAGAAACCAATTGATAAAAATTAATTTTAAAGAATTTCTACATACAACCCCAGCCAACACATTGCAATCATAAACCAAACCAATTGGCCTAACCCTAAAGCCATACCCTAACCCTAACCCTAACATAACTAGTTGCAGCCATGCTGTTCTCATCAACACAATGCTGATCCAACAAAGTAATCAATAAATTTTATATAAAACTGTTAACGGGCATGTATTAAATTTTATATAAAACTGTTAACGGGCATGCATTAAATTTTATATAAAACTGCTCGATTAAGATAGTAAAGAAATGGACATATTTTAAAATAACCTAAATCTATAACTACATCTTGGGGTGCTATTTTTGTATTCATATGTAATAAAGATCTAAAGTGAAGCATCCTTTGTATGTAAGGAGTCTCCCATCCACTAGCATATGTATAGTGATATCTTTTCCATTGCAGAGAAACATGTGGTATTGGTGAGCCTTCATGACCTACAAACAGGATGAAAAGATTATATATAATTGGAAAGAAATCCTTAATAGTCATAAGATTAATAACATTTTAAAAATACCTTTACAAAATGAGTATTTTACACTAATCCAATCCCGATAATTTTTTGTTCTTCAGGCGGTGGCAGTGCATCTCTCAATGGAAGAAATGTCATGCATAGATGTTTCGATAAATGGACGACGACTACATTATATCTTGAAGCAATAAAATGACCCATATCAGGCATGGTCATCCATTTATCGAAGGGTGCTACTGTGGGTTTGGTAATATGAAGTATATTTTGAATCTCGTTAGCACAATCGCCCCAAACAATTCAATGTAATCATCATGCCAACAGATCAGCTCATCGACTAGATCCCGCCTTATTTGAAACCAATTGCCATCACCTACCAAGCTTTCCCACTCTGCAATGACTCGAAATCCGCAATTGCCATCAGGCACTACACCAACAATATTTTCAATGTAAGGAACAAATTGTTCAGGAAACCATTCGGAATATGGTATTTTCTTGCGTTTTGACAATTTCACCGATACGTCGATTAAAGGAGCAGGACCACTATTATACACCGCATCGATGTGTTCTACGTACGAAGGATTCTGTTTGGTTTCTTTGTCAACTTTAGAATGTGGACATCCTTTCGTTTTAACCCTTTCTGGTGGCGATCGCATTCATGTAGTATCAGGATAAGCTAATTCATGTAATTTGTCATGAAGGACTCTTTTTTCTGATATATCTTCCTGATATATCACAGCTATCAAATCACCTCTGAACAGCCTCTAGGTTTTGAGCGAATGACTAGTTGAATATGCTCACTAATACTAACTATGAAGACTAGCTCAGAAATATCAAACTTGCATTTTCGTTTGAAAAAGTCCTCATCCATGCCTCTATTAATGGCCAATTTTTCCCAGTGTGGATGCACGGATGATAAAGAAATTGCCCAACCAAACCTACAAAACTCGGCAAGCATATGTGCGCATGGCAATCCATATGCGTATCTTTTTACGCAACCACACATAGATGGGTCAATCCCAACCATGCCGACTCTTTGGTACTCTTTGTTGATGTGATGCTGGGCTTCTTTTGACACAAAACCAGTCTAATTTTGGCATTGCACAGTGTTAAACAGGTGCTCCACGTAAATAATGCTTCTTTGAAATGATCGCGAGATTTCAGTGTGTTGAAGTGTGATTAAGTTGTCAATTGTTTCCCAAGAATGATAGAAATCACTCGTGCGAGCTAGAAGCATCCTCTTCAATGTGTTGTGAGCACCCTCGGCCCTTTATGTGCATGTGAAATGAACTTGTTACAATATTCAATTTAAATTTGGGTTTACTGTGTGAAAAATATTAAACATACATGTTTGTTGTTATGTTACCGAGGTGCCTCACTCTGTTGGTCCAGGCGCCTATAAATCTATCCTAATAGGGCAGCCATGTTTCGCATATGTAACTTAGCAACTTTGGAAACTCGGCATATTCTTGTACAAATATGCTCCAACATCTTTCAAATTCGTCCTCATTTGAAGAGTTCAAAACTGCTTCCCATGAATTAGTCACCGACTCCCACAAATCTTTGGGTTTCACAAATTTCTTGATTCTTGCTTGGACGTTTCTGTAAATATTCCATCAGTATATTAAGTGCGTTGCTGATGGAAACACCAGTTGCACAACAGTCAATAGAGCTATGTCTCTATCAGTGACAATCACAAGTGGAAATCGATCGGCATTTTTCATCAAAGATTTTAACATCTATATTGCCCAAACAAAGTTGTCAGCCCGCTCTGCATACATGTATGCATGTGCCATGGAGAATGTATACTCTGTTGATGTCACTCCAACAATCTCAAAGAGTGTGCAGTTATATTGGTTTGTTTTGTACGCACTGTCCATAATCAGTACATAAGAAAATGTGTTTAGTAGATGAATGGCCTCCGAATGTGCCCAAAAATGTCTTTTACAACCTCCGTTTCGACATCCTTTCTATGTCATTCAACATAGTTGCTATCGTTTATAAGTTCAACAGGTATTGCATTCCAAATCTACCTTCTCGTATTTCACAGCGATATTTTTGCTGAGCAATGTATATTTGCTTTAAATGTGTCACATTTCCACTGTCGTTTCTCTTCATTGTCAGTGAAATGTTTTTCGGGGGGGGGGGGGGGGAGAATGCATTCCTTGTCATATCAATCATCATGTTTTTCTCCTCAGTACTTAACTTACCAACAAGAGAGTGGCCCTCTAACCGCTCAGCCAGTGGGTGATTGTGAATTCCACTATTTACAACAACTACCCATTCACCCCCATTTGTCAATTGCGTCCCTTTCAATTTAAATGGACAATCACATTTTTTTGTTCCCGTACCTTTCCTTTTTAATTCGTCTGGAATATTCTTGGAGTAAGTGTCCTTTCTAACTTTCCACTCCTCACACACACCAATGTCACAGAACCTTTCCTCCCTGGTTGTGGCGTATCTGAACTCTTTATAACAATGACACCCATTCCATTTTCCAGTATCTCTCACCCAATTTCTGAGATCATCACGAGTAACAAACACATGAGATTGTGTTAAATCAAATGTATTATATTGTGAATGAAGCTTCTTAAGGTTTTGGTAATTAAAATGAGGCGCAATAATAACCTCATCAGTGTTGAAATCATCTGTTTAGTCTACTGTTTGATCACATGATCCAGGCTCGTAATTCCTTTTAGGTACATCATCCTACGATATTCGTTAAATATGCATAAGTTTCATTAACAATTATAAATATAGTAAATGCAAAATCAAACTTACCGAAATGGGCCAATTAGGAGGCTCGTTCAAATTAATTTTATTATACTGTTCATAGTAATTTCCGTCAAACCAATTATTGTATTCCATATTCATCAACAGACCCTACAACAAAACCTCAATTATCACAAATACTCTAAAACCCCAAAGTTGGGTTCCATACACGTCCACCAATGTTCACAAATGACCATAAACTGTTTTCAACCACAACCAAAGGTCATATTAATCCTTAAACATAGACATTGCACAATTTAGAGAGCTATAAATGTAACCACTTACTTGAATGGAGATCATTGCAAGAAACCAGGTCTGGAGCTAGGGCTATCGGTCGTTGTAACGACCCGCTCTCAGGGGCCATTACTTATTTGATACATTCGCAGGTCTGCAGATCACCAGTGAAAACAACATAGCCACGATGCAGAAATGTGCAAAAAAAAACTCAAATAGGGTCCATTTATTATAATCCATACTGTACAATATCTCCAACAAGAATACATGAAAGAAAAGAAGTACAAATGGAAATACGTCACGACTCGAACTCTAAAATCTACAGCCTCTGGGTCAAACTTTGGCTCCGCAAACTTAGGAGCCTCAACGTCAACCTGTGAATCGTCTGTGGTGCCACGAAGTATGAAACCGTAGGTAAGTCACATAAATTCTAAAAATAGAAAGGAAAGCGGTGCACAAGTATAGAACGGTCTAAATAAGAAAACATGCTAAAGAAGTAGCTACAGCCAAGTGCGACAAGTATAGTAAATACAGTCATGCATACAAGAGCGATAAGTAAAGTACGAGTGGCTGCACAGATGTGGTAAGTAACGTGTGTGCATGTAATGCTTAAAGTAAATGTGACTGTGCAAGCAGTAAGTACACTAGAACTACGTAACTCAAGTAGGAGAGTATGATATATAACCATCGAGTTCATCTCTTGCCTAGGTGCGCTTACCCAGACGAATGTCGGAACACAGGCAGCGGTACATGTATTGTCGAAATGCAGGTAGCAGGACGGGATGACGAAACACATGCATCGGTACAGGAAGATGAACTCCAGTCACTCCTACACACTCTTAAACTATGAGTTACCCCAAACCTAGTGAAGTGTCAAGTTTTCTAAGTATATATGTTTCTTGCAGGATGTTCCACAAGATATTCTACAAGATGTACCACATGATATTCCATACGATATTTCATTAGCATTCACCAAGTCATATATGGCATGCAACAGGTGATGTGACGATTTAAACGTGAGCAATTGTGCAACGAGTGCATCCAAAGTTTATGCATAGTTTTCAAGTGAGAAGCATCAGACATGGTAGGCAAGGGTGAACAAGACAAAGAAGTTATCATGGTGAAAATGAGTTTACGTACGATGAAAGTCGAAGTAACTCATTTAAAAGTATTTATAATCAATGTTTGCAAACTGATGATAATTGGAATTCTAATATTGATCCATATAAACACGACCAGTAAGGTTTGGCCAAGCAGGTCGCTATCCCTGGGTAGGGTGATCCAGACTTGGACGCAAACGATCCTAAACACCGGGTGGTACCAATATTAAGAATGCCAATTATCACATCTCTGCTCCATCGATTACATTAACAAACAGTAGAGTAGTTCCCTATTTAGATCTCTATGTTGGAAAGGTTGTATATTCCAGTCAATAGTCGTTCTGCAGTTGAGTAGTTTTCTATTTAATTAGGTCTCTAGTTGTTTGTTCAAGTCAATAGCTGTTCTGAGGCTATATGTGATGTCCTAAGTTCATGCTGGTACACTACCTAAATTTCTAAATTTTGAATTAGAGTGACTTACGGGTTTGAGGATCGTCGTAGTAAGCCGAGGTCCAAGGGTACTCGTGCATGAGTAACAGTTCCTGCAAACACAAGAAATAACCCGTTAAAGGTCACACTATTTTCTATCTATTTATCTTGCTCGGTTTTGTTTTTATTATAGCTTGAAACGAGTCAAAACGTGTGCTAATATTTTTAGATAGGCTAGATATGAGAAAAATAATTTTATATTGGAAGAAAATATTTTTCTGAAGCTCATAGATATTTTTTATAATTTTTAAAAGTTTAAAATCATTTTTATATATTTAAAATGAATTAAAAACTAATTTTCTAAATTATAAAATAACTATCGTAAACGTTCGACGATTTGTTTTGAAAAATATACACGTCGAAATATCTCATATGATGTGTCAAAATGTTTGTCTCGGTTAATAGATTACGACACTATTTTTGTATTTTGATACGTACGTGTATTGTGAAAAATATATATGTTTTAGCAAATACCAATAACTTTGAAAAATCAAAACTTGTAAAATACACACCCGATTCTTACGATTCAGGTGCCTAAGCGTTCACAACGAATCATCATTGATCCACTATTAAATATAGTTACATGAATATATTAACTGGTATTTAGCACCCCAAACACTTGACAGATCCCCAATGTAATTGAAACCTTCATATTATTGATTGACAATAAGGTGCTATAGTGATATCAAGTAATTAACATTATCTTATATGAGGTTTATTGATCATGATTATCAACTAAACCCATATATTGTGACATCATAAGTCTTGATACTAATCAATGTTTTCAGGCATATTTAGGGGTTTCTCATCAAAAGGTACATACTAATGGCAATTAGCTTAATGCACATAATCAATCTTAACACTTAATCATGATTTTTACTCATATATGTGATAAGGTAGGTAATAAACTATGTCATTATCAAGAAATTGTGCTAAAAGGATAATAACTTAAGTAAAACTTGACAGTTTTATCAAGTCATGAATTAAATGACCTCATTAAGTACAAGTCAAGAATAAATCATCATGCTAGTCTCAATAAACAAAAATGAAATTAATATTAGAAAAAATGATAGTACCTTCAAATTTTGTATTAAACATTAATTATTTGTTTTGATCAAGTCACAACAACATGAATACTAAGCACTGATGGGAATCTAGTCCCACCCCAAGTGATTTGTTTTGATGATGATCACACCAAATGTTGTTAAATTACTAATCATACTACTTAAGTGTGTAGGTTGTGCAAATGAGCTAAGTGAAGCTCAAAGCATACTCCGAGAAGAAGAGCTTCAACCACACTCATAGAAGATGAATATGAATTTTGCTCGCAATTCCATAGCTCAAGCACAAGAAGAGTTCAAAGATGAAACTGTAACGCCCCGCTCCCCAGGATACCCGATATGTACGAATTTGTATCAGGTATTCGCAGAGTAGCGGGTGAGAAGAAGAAAGACGAAGAGAGAGAAGTGAAGTACTGCTTAGAACAGAAAACTTCGCAGGCCACTACGCACATGCTGGAAAGTACGGACAATACTCCAACTCTGAACCAAACACAAAACAACACCAGACAATGCACACCAGAACAATATCCTTCATATTTTATAAATGAAACAATGTTTACAACAATTTTTACATACAACTTTCCCATATACTATCTGTAGGAAGATATGTGCCCATAAGGCAATTTATCTTGATTATACGTCTTGTTCATACCGTATATGGTACGTATTATTCTAGGTATAAAAAGATTTGTAATAATATACTTAGATAATATCCATAGACTTATAGTTAGGTCCTTACATATCTAGATGAGATCTCGATTATGAGTAAGCAAGTGACCGAATAGAAACGTAAGTCTTAAACGGTTCGTGATCATAGATGTGTCGAGAACTGGATATCGACATATCGGATAGATCACTGTGTCTTCGTCCTGCCTTCGGGTAATGATGAACTCATAGTCATTCGACTTAGCGAAGTCGGAGACGAGACACAGGTGCTCATTAGAGAATGAGTTCACTGAACGACCAAGTTAGAGTTATTAAATGGTTAACTTTAATGATCTGTCTTTAATAACTCTAGGGTGTTGATAGGTTAGTTGATCCTTAAGACCTGAAGTCATCTGTATAAACCTGTGAACGGACGGTGTAGCTTAGACCCATGATCTAGCTTCGAGGACCAGTCCTGATGAAAGATCTTAGGTTGGGTTGCACCAGAAGCTCTCTAGGTAAGTAAGTGACTAAGATGGGATTCGTCACTTCCATTAAAGGGAAGTTAGTGTTATAGGCTCAGTACGGTCTTTATGTTAATCCTCGGCCGGGGTACGTTGCAAGTTGGACAACGTGTATACAATAAAGACCGCCGTATACTGACCAATGTTGTCTAATAGGGTTGACAGAAAACCATACCCTAGGCCAACATCAAACACAGTCTTGACGAAGGGATTTTAGCTAACGGAATTCATCACTGACACGGCCAATGCAAACCCTATGACACTTTTGTCAAAGGGTCGATCACGTTATGATGACTCTGAAACAGGGACGACAGCTACTGCTCGTAGTGACCGTCGTCTAGGGGTTTCGAGCCCCAACCTGTAGTAAGGTCAGGCTGTAGGGTCTCACACCGAGTAGTGCTCGTGTCTTAGTAATAGGAATATAGAATAGAGAGAAATGTCATTTGATGATATTCACAAGTTAAGTTGTGAAAGTTAGTCGCATTAGCAATAGGGACACAACGTTGCATTAGATGCTAACTTTGACTAAACGTGTTGTAAATTAGTTACAACGGATTTAGTAGGAACAAACTTGTTGGAAAGGGTTACCTGGATGACGGGATCGTCCCGGTCTAAACACAGGTTCAAACCGCGTCCAAATCGGAGCTCAAACGAGCCCAGAAACGCAGAAAGAGTCCAAGGGGAAGTGGGTTAGACCCACTGGGCCAAAAGGCCCATGTGCAAAGGCAAACGGGCGTGACCCGCTGCAGCAGCGGGCATGGCCCGCTGTGTGCAGCGGGCGGGCACCCGCTGCACAGCGGTCGTGGCCCGCTGCACAGCGGGCCAGCGCCCGCTGATGCAGCGGGCACGGCCCGCTGTACGCAGCGGGCCAGCGCCCGCTGCGTACAGCGGGCGGGCGGCCCGCCCTTGCCCCCCTTGGGCGGGCGCGCCCGCTAAGTCTAGCGGGCGCGCCCGCAACTTAAGTCAAATTAGGGTTTTTGTAAACCCTAATGACGGCTACGAATTTTGTGTAAATTGCTAAACTTTGAGCAATTGTTTGAGGGGTCAAACGAAGTCGAAATTCGTCACCGTCAGTTCCTACGCGTTCACCATTCCAAGCTTTTCTGATTGATAGCTTGTTTGGTGTCTGAAGTTTAGTATGTGAGGAGAATTAATTAGTTAAAGTTTGACTTTGTGAAAGGCTAACTTTAAAGTTGAAATTAAGCCAAATGGCTTAATTGAATTTTCTATTCATGGGAATTGTCCCACATTGCCCGCAACGAGAAGTTGAGTGCTCACTCCCTATATAAATAGGGGTGCACTCTCCTCGTTGAAATACACACCAGTCAACGATCGGGTAGCTCCAAATTATTGAGCAAGCTCGGTCCGCGACTAAATCTCTCTCTCTACTTTCCTATTCTCCGGAGTAGTCCTAGCACGACTACGAAGGGGGTTTGGATCTGATCCGGACGTCTAAGACGCGGGTTTCTTCTCAAGTGAAACTTTCTACCGCGTGTGATCGGCTCGGAGGCGAAAGCGGCTCGGGCGGATCGGTGCGAGGGTGCGAGGCGGCTCAGGGAGATCGGGTCAACGCGGCTCGGCTACGAGGAGCTTCTCAAGACGGTGCGGTACATCTTGCCTGCTCCAGGGCCAAGATTCCGGGTATGTGGTTAAGCGTTTTTAGCGTAATTTTAATTAGTCGCTTAGTGTAGATCCTTCTTGGAGTGGTCAGACCCACTTCAAGTCGGCATAGATCGGGCTGGGTTCTGGTTCCCCAGAGCCTAGCTAAATTGTTTAGCTAGTGTAGAAATTTTGATTTCTGGTTTTCCGCTGCGCTTTTGTGCCTCCGTGGTCCATCCGACTTAGGACGGGTACGGATCCGAGCTCTGGGGGTCCGCAAAAACCCCAACACTATCCTCATGTACAACACCTCATAATACCCAAGTACATCTCACTCCCTAAACTACCCCACACCCCAGCTCCATGCTAACCTCTGCCTCCTGAGAGTCTCCAGCTGTCAACTACCTGAAAACCACGGGAGGAGCACGTCACAGCGTGTCCAGTAGGATTCTACACCTCTATATGGCATATTATTTTCTCAACATGGGGTCAAGCAACTATAAGGTCATGTAATGAAGCGAACTGCATGTAAAGGGACAAACATGTATATATAAATGGATGTTGCATTGGTACAATTACCGACAATGAAAATATGCATAAATGACAATAAGAGATAACAAGAAAAAAAACACAAATAAGTAATAATTAATTGAACAGCTGCAAGGAAAAGGAATTTATTAATGACATTCATCTTTTGAATCTTTTTCTTTATATTTGAAAACTTGGATATCTGCAAGATATAAGAAACTGGACCTCACCCTAAGGTGGGTGAAAAGTGGTACCTCAACCAGCGACACGGCACTGGTGGGGCCTCTCGTAACTCCGTGCCCGAACGTGGCAAGGCACTAGAGCGAGACTCATCTCGGTTTTTCTGTCGGACAAACGGAGAAAACCATCAATTACCAGACATGGTGCGACACGGGCACACCACCGGCCTCTCCAACTCTAGTCAACTCCCCCTTTCGGGAGTGACAAGCGAGTGAGACATCTAATATTCTAGTCCAGTTTCCTTATATCCACATTTACCCGAGTTTCCCCCAACCCATTTCTGGAACACTCACCTACCTCAGGGTAGACTGAGATATTCCAGGTTATTACGCTTGGGTGCTCACTCATCATTAATAAATATGTTCTTCCTTTACATCATTTCATGAAATTTCCATTTCTTTCTTATACAAGGGGGGTCATGCATCCACATGTGCATACCTACTTCATTTTCCATTCACCATTTCCGCATCTCTAAATCAATTCTTTCATTAACATCCATCTCAAAATCATAATTGATATAACACCACAATGATACGACATCCACAATCGTAACATTCACCTCTATAAATATTAATGGAAAAAGCGTAGTACGATGAACAAACACAATTTATCATGAACTTATGAAATTAACCATTTAAAACATAAATTTGACAGAGTATGAGCTTCACCATTTTTAGCACAATTTAACAAAACATGAATTTCCCAACCTTTAGAATGACATTTTATATATATTAAAAAAACATGGAAGCATGAGAGTTACATGGCATAGAAATATGATCATTGATCCATAATAATTACATGTGAGGGAACCTAGCATGAGAATAATGCCTACAATGTAGGGCATCACATCATAATAACTTAGCATTACATAAATTCTAAATTAAGGAACATAGTAACAAGATGACATGGAAACAATTAAATTGCATGCTAGATGCAACAATATCAAGGCATAGAAATGGCATTTCAACATAGTTAATTTCAACATTGTCAACATGGAAAGATAGTATGGTAAATATCGTGTGAACATGGCTTGGTCCAATCTAACACTAAACAAGAGTTGATTTCCCTTACTTAGCAAAGTGCATAGTACAAAATAGTGAAGAAGCATAAAGGATTCATTTACAAGGCCTATGGTGAAATTATGTGGTAATTAGCATGAGGTTCTTTTAGTGGCATGAAACTAAAAACTAATTGGTATGAATAATTTTATGAAACATATTAATTGATCTTTCATAATATACCACAACTTACAAGTTTACAAGATGAGTATTAGCACCAATTTAATGAATTCATCAACTACTTCAAGAAGCATGCAAATGAAGTAAAACAACATAACTAGGTGGAATCATATTCAAGGATTCTAATGTATGACAACATGAATAACTTCCTATAAATCAAATGATAACATGAAAATATTGACCACTTAATTTACTACAATGGTAAACATGCAAATTAGTAAGGAAATGTGTGGCTTAATTAAAGATAAAATGGAAATTACCATGAGTAAAATAAGATGTCATAAGAGTTATGATCCTACCTTAAAAGTTCACCATTTACTTCTTTAAAAAGATTTCATCCTCTTAATTCCTCCTTAATTTCTTCCTTCCTTTTAAGTCCTCCTTAATGCCTCATCATTCACCCTTCCTTCTAATTTCTCCTTGATTCAAGATGTTGCCATATTAAGAGGGGGGGGGGGGGGGGGGAAGAATTGTGTTCGGCCAAAATGTGTGAGCAGAGATTGCTTATGGCAAGGCATAGAGAAAATAAGGAAAGAAAAAGGAAAGAAAGAGAAGAGAAATGAGAAAAGGAATAAAAAGAAATGAAAACTCCATCTTGCCATCTTTGTATTTTCCATTTCCTTTTCTAAATTTCCTTTCTCTCAAAAATCCATGAAGAGTCCACATGTCTCATGACTCACCCAAATCTTAGCTTAGTGTCCACATATGTGTCACATTTAAGAAAATAGGATTTTGGAAAATAATTATTTACCATGACATATAGAAAAAGACACTAATGCCCCTTACCAACTCAAGAAGCCTAAATGACTATTCTAACCTCACCTCTTCTAGCTATTAACTAGAATACCATTCTAAGAAATTACCCCTCAACTTGGGTATATAATTACGTACCATGCCACTATTCATACATACCACTATATATATGTATATACATACACAAATACACACACATATATACATATATATACATAATCTACACATAGCTACACACTACATACTATACACATCACAACATATTTTTCCTTTAAAATATCTCTAGATACATACACGTATCAACCATCTATAGTCACATAAATACATATTCACACCAAGATATTACATAGATATGTAATTACAAATATACAAACTATATTCCAAAGTACTACAAAAAGTCAACTATAATTACTTTCATCCAAAATACACATACAAATTTAGCTAGGTACACACAAAACCTTACATATCAATAGTCATATATATACTAAGTCATCCAATTATGAAATACATTCCAATACTACTTTCACACAATTATAATTACCATATACATCAATACATACAAATATACACAATTATTTAATATATACAATATATGTTTAGATACAACCAAATATTCCTATAAACATTCATATATCAAAATATGCATACAAATATTATACAATAGCCATATCCAAATACATCCAAATACATGCACCCAATTATATACAAACATAGGCATACATATGTCAATTTATATAATTATAGTATTTTCACACTCAGGGTATTACATTCTACCCACCTTAAAACTAAAGTCCGCCCTCGGACTTTCTAAATTAAAGGTCAACATAGGGATGGACAAGTCTAAACACTAAAGGTCACCATACCCCCTGCATACATACATTACAACACAAAACAAGACAAGGTCAAGACTAAGCACTCCATACGTTCCCTAACACACACAACTACACAAAGGCATACACCACTTAAAAGCCCAATATGCACCTATAAACACTTGCCTATACATATCCAATAATTACATATATATACCTACATGGTCACTCCTACATATAATATATACGAAGACTACACTACGCAAGGACAAATACATAAACACATCTTAACATCCATACAACTATAATATACATTCATGCATACAACTATTATAGCTACATTTTCTACGTACTACTACAAATACTTTATACATACAACTACTATACGCAACTACAGTTATAAGCATACACACGCCCCCGACAAGTCCATAGTTATATGCCAAAGTTCATACAATACATGCTATATAAATCCATTAGTTACGTCCAAATATATACACCACATCTATGCCATCCATTCCATAGATGTACACACATGTATTTATACAAATACATCCACATATCTATATTACAATTGAGGGCAGATTTTGAATTTGTCCTATGTGGTAATGTCACATCAAGTTTTGGAGGGAAATTTTTGGGTTGAAGAGAAATTTGTTGGGAATACACAAAAACATTGAAATTAGGAATTGACTTTTAATATTAGTTATGAAAAAAATGTTGTGCACACACACAATCTCATCTTAGGAATGAACGCGAGCTGTGGGAGAATGAATGCGGGAGATGCTGCCAACTCATTGATCCGCGTTGCAAAACCCTGTAAAATTTCGATCACATCTGCTGATATTTCAGGGAAAACAAATAATTATTGATGTTTGTTTAAAATTAGTGGGTCCAAGATTTTTAAATGAACATTGTCCCACGGGCACAGATTATACGTATATGAAGTCGCGCCCGCGCCGAAGGCGCCCACTAAATTTTTTAACGCTGATTTGTTGTTCCGCGCCTAAGGCACCCGCGCCGAAATTGTTGTTTTACGTCGAATTTGTTGTTCTGCGCAGAAGGCACCCATGTCGAATTTGGTTTTCTGTGTTGAAGGCGCATGCGCTGAATTTGTTGTTCCGAGCCGAAGGCGTCCGCGCCATTTTTTAACGCTGATTTGTTATTCCGCGCCTAAGGCACCCGCGTCGAAATTGTTGTTTTACGTCGAATTCGTTATTCTGCGCCGAAGGCACCCACGTCGAATTTGGTGTTCTGTGTCGAAGGCGCATGCGCTGAATTTGTTGTTCCGCACTGAAGGCACCCACGCCGAAGGCGCCTGTGTCGCTAAATATTGTAAGCTAATTTGTTTTTCTTTTAAATTTTGGCTTTGAAAAAAAAATTCGGGGAACAAAGATTTCGCAAGGGAAAATCTTAAATGAACCGTGCCCGCGGGCACGGGTTATGACTAGTATATTATACATTTGACAGTGATTTTTGAATCCTATGGCTGACTAGGACAAGCTGACTAGGACAAAGAGGTTGATAGAAAGACGGTAGGGATTTAATATTGGAAAATCAACGGTTAAGATGTAGTTTTGAGAAAGTTTGGAAAACCTAAATTTTAGTCGAAAACCGGTGGAAGCAAACCAAAAAATGAAATTTTGAATTCTAAGGCATGTCCGTGCCTCGAACCATGCATACGGCTACGGTTTCACACGTCGGGTTAAGAAATGACGAATAAAGGCTTCCACCCATAACAGTGCCAAGAATAAAGTTGGATGGTCAGGTCATTTCGTGCAACATGCCAGTGACGAACTGACAGGCAAATCGATTGAAGGAAATCACGCTCATAAATGCAGCAACTAAAGCTTTGCACATCTCTGTGCACATTAAACACTGCATCTCTATCTGTCCTCGCCCAAAGCTCGAGGCAAAAAACTCTGCACATCTCTCTGTGCGAATTTTAATAAACTGTGTATTAAAATGGGCCAAATTGCTACTTTTAATAACTATGGATTCAAATTAATCGGTCTCATATTTAATAAACTGACCTACTCTTGATTTGAAAGTGGGTTTAATAGTTAATAAACAGCCTTTTACTTTACCCATTCGAAAATGGGTTTAATTTAAGTGGATGGTCTCGAAATTTGTGAATGAGTGAATGATTTAAAATTTTGTGAACGAAGTGGATGAAGTGGATGATTTAAAAGTGAGAATGATTTAAAATTATGAATGAAGTGGAGCACTAAACGATTTGAATCCACTTTCATTAAAATCTATTAAAGTTTAGTAAACCGTGGATTAGAGAATTTAATAAACTTTAGTGGGAGCACTCCCAAAATGGTATTAACCCACAGGCAGCACTCCCAAAGTCAGCGAGTGGGAGCCTTAAATGAGTGCAGCGCCAAAAGCACCCACACGCTAAAGCCATACATGATTAGATCTCACTGCCATGTGGGGACCACACTGCATCAGATTTTTTGACAGACAATAACCTCATAAAAGCCTAACCTCTCACCTCATTGGTTCAGACGGAAACATGCAGATTGCCACCAAAAACATCATCCCAACCGTTCAACTAAAGCCACTCCCTCTTCACCATCTAAAGTATAAAGTCCCCAACCCCTTCTTCCTTTTCCTAGCAACCGATTAATTTTATTTGAAGGAAAAAACACAAAAAAACTCCAAAAGCTCCTCTCGACCTGAAATGGCGACCGGCGACCAGGTTAAAACGGGCTCCAATGGATGCAAGGGTGGTGGCCTAAAGAAAAAATATGTATCTTGCTCCGTCAAGGTCGGCTTCCAGTTCCCTGTCAGGAGCCCTGTCTACCTCATCGTATCGTTACAGGAGCCCTATCTACCCTGCTGTTGAACCTCTCTGCTAAGTTTTTCAACTGAACTTTAGTTCGTTTATTTTCCGGTGTTGAACTCAAAGTTTGCATTTATTTTTTAAATTAGGTTTTGTAATTGGCCACACATGCGAGCATACCAAGGCATGTGCTGCTGGTAGTGAGGAATGATGAGGCATTGGGGAAGTTGCTTGCAAGCGCCACGATTGCTCATGGTGGGGTCCTACCAAACATCAACCATGATGCTGCCAAAAAAGATCATCAAATGAGAATGAAGGGGGTAGTCATTTTCGAAGGCATGTACGTCTTCAAGGAAGGCGGCCAACTAGGGTAACAAGGGCTAGGGTTTCGAGTATGTGATGTTTTTTGTACGTATTCGTCTTCGGTGTTTTTTGTGTGTTGGTGGTGGTAGATGGTGACGATGTTGCCGATTGATGGTGGTAGGATTTGTTTTAATGGAATTTTTATGTTGTTTTAACACACGAATTGGATTAAATTATGTATTTTAATGTTTCGTTTTTATTAGCTTTGTTAGCATCACCAAACAAAATTCAATCCAATTTGCATGTTATTTTGTATGTTAGCGTTTCTAATCAATCTAAGGTAGTTTAATTCGTTTGTACTGTATATCTGTAGGAATCAATGTGTGGGTTGATTCGTTTGATCATTAAATGACGATGGTCGGTTGCACATTTTTAAAAAATATTCGGTGAAAAGCAACCAAGAGAGGGCGAGAAAGCTGGTCTTCTTATTGCTTTTTGTTAAAATTAGTAACCTATAATATAACCATGTCAATATGAGTAGAAAAGTTGACAATGGGCAAAAAAAATTCAGAGAAGCAACCAAGAAAAGGAAGATAAAAGAAACATAAAAAGGTATGGGAATATGCGGTGACTATTGTTCAAGAAAATCCATTCACAAACACAAACATTTGCAACTTCACGCCCCCTGATTAATTTTTCAGGAAAGTCAAATAAATTTTTTGAGAAAATGTTCCCGTATGAGAGTATACATATAATTTTTGTCATATAAAGTTGGTCAACAGGTTCTTCGAGAAGAATTTGCCTTCTAAAAAATAAGAACTTTTTTCATGGTTCAATAGAACTATGCTCAATTTGACTAATTTTATTTTGTAGAATAGCAAGTTGAACTCTTTTTTACATTGATTTGAAGAAGATCATGTCACGCCTCAACCTCTGTTTAATTTTATGGGTAATCATATATATTTTTGAGAAAATGTTTGTGCATGAGAGTATACATATAATTTTTGTCATATAAAGTTGGTCAAAAGGGTCTTTGGGAAGAATTTGCCTTCTGAAAAACAAGTTTTTTTCACGAGTCAATAGAACTATTCTCAATTTGTCTAATTTTATTTTGTAGAATAGCAAGTTGAACTCTTATTTACATTTATTTGAAGAAGATCATATGTTTGATTTGTTTGTGTTTGTATTTGGATGGTCTTGAAGAATTCATTTTGTTGCTTCCATTCAAACATTACAGCTTCCTTCATTGCTTGGCTCAACAATTGCTTCATGTGGTACATTTACAAACCTTTAATTAGTTTTTAATATATTTTGATTTTAAAAGGTTAGATATGATTCATGCTATGTTGAGAAAACTAAGAAGATGTAACATAATTATCTTTTGTGAGTTTGGTTATCATATACTTATTTTTGAGAACACGTGGAGTATGTGAGTTTGCAAATAATTTTTTCCCCATATAATTATTAATCTGGGCACATCTACCTCTAATATTATTAATCAGTTTTAAGGACAAAAATAATATCTATAGCTTATTCCTTTTCTAAATTACATATCATGATACAGAGAATGTATTATACTAAAAAGTGCAATTTTGTTGAAAGGAACACCATGAGATCGTTGGTAATTGTGCTCGGTTAGCCAAGTATTATCCATGCAGTTTTTAGTACCCTCTGTTTCTTTAATTTATTTCTGTAAATTCAAATATGAAATATGTTCTCTATTTTTTCATAAACTTACCTTGGTGATAAAAAGGAGCATACTTTATGTCAAGATTCAACATATGGAGAAAATAAGATTAGGTGAAAAACTCAATATGGATGAGTGGAAAACTATAAGACATTGGATATGAATGATTTCATTTGGAAGAATCTACGGTGAGTTTCAGTTGATTATAAGATGAGGGAGACAAATTTAAGTTGGTATGTCATTGAATCGTGAAAAATCAAGAATTGGGATTAAAACTTCTGAAAAATTTTAGAGGGAAAACATAGAGGATCGATTTGTGATTAAACTTATGGGGATCTAAATTTTTTGAGGGGAAATAAATTTTCAAGGGGAACTAATTTTTGGAGGAACCTAAAAAACTTTGAGGAAGAACTAAATAACAATAATTGCGCTTCAATTATTGATCTTCGTTTAAAATAAGAGCATCTAAGATTTTGAAGGGAGAATATTATAAATGAACAGTGTCCTTAGGGCTTGGGTTAAATCTGGAGGGATATAAATTTTTTTTTGGGGGGGGAGGGGCTAAAATTTTTGTGGGGAACTAAATTTTGAGTGGTACTAAAAAATTTCGATGGAACTTAATAACAATCATTGTGCTTTAATTATTGAGGTTCCTTTAAAATTAGGGGAACCAAGATTTTGAGGGGGATATTTTACCTGAAGTTGAACCGTGGTACTAAACCTTTAGTTATTTTGGTAATGTGTATGTACCAACTATTTTACCTCCGTGGATTCAAGAAATGAGTTCTCCATTAAAAGAGAAGCATGTTTGATAGAAAGATCTAGGATGAAACTATGAAGTCTAAATGCTAACAAAGAAAACATAATAGATTTGTGTTCTACTTCAAAGGCGCCCGCTTTGAAGGCGCCCGTCCCGAACTCTGCAAATTTTTTTTCGGCTAATTTGTTGTTCCGCGCCGAAGGCGTCCCTGTCAAATTTGTTGTTCCACCCCGAAGGCACACGTGCTGAATTTTTTGTTCCGTGTCGAATGCGCATGCACCGAATTTGTTGTTACGCACCGAAGGCGTCCATGCCGCTAAATATTTTTTCGTTAATTTGTTCCGCGCAATTTTGGCAGTGGAAATAATTTTTTGCGGAACAAAGATTTCGCGGGGGAAAATCTTAAATGAACCGTGTCCACGGGCACGGGTTATGACTAGTACTAATATATATGTACTAGAATAAGCCTTAGTATATACATATACTGTATACAAATATTACACACGCATAATTCATAAGTATCAAGTACTAACACAACATACCAATACTCATTGCACACACACACACACACACACACACACACACACACACACACACACACACCTATATATCTACATAGGCTAGCCATTTATACAACAATCATACACACACATCCTATATATCTACATAGGCTAGCCATTTATACAACAATCATAGATATCCAAGGCACACATATATGTATGAACATAATACTTAGTTACCTAGCTGGATCTGCCAAGTTACGTATAGCCAGACACGTACACCATAGACCATACCTAAGGGTTGCAACCTACCCACCTCAAGACTAAGCTACCCTTGTTGGATATTTCTTCCAATTTCAAAGAGAAAATAGTCCCACATTGGATGGGAGATAACTCTTCAATGGGTATATTATAGACTTCCTCCTAATGGGCTATTGGACTTGTTAATGGGCTAGAAATTGGGGGTAGCTCGCGTGCACATGAGCCCAAGCAAGGGGCCGAGCCCAAACCGGGTTGAGCCGAATGGAAAATCTGGGCGTCGGATCCAGAAAACCTTAGCGTGTGTGCGCTGGCGTCGCGCCTGCGCAGGGGGGGTTCACGGGTGCGTGCGCGGAGTGCCCGAGTTTTGCGTTAAATTTTTTGGCCCATTAATTTCCCAACAGCCATATTCTTTTATTAATGGCGCTGATTAATTGTCTCAACAGCTATATTCTGTTTAATGGCTGCTTTAATACCGTAACAGCTATTATTTCATTTAATGGCAGAAATAAAATCTCTCTCTTAATTGCGGCATTCCAACAGCCATTTTGCCTTCACCTATATAAAGCCTAGTCTGTCAAGGGTTTTCATACACTGCGCAATTGCGGCATTCCACTGTTCTGTTCGCCAACTGCCTCCACAGCCCCGAACAGATCCTCCTTCGCTGCGGCCTCCACCCGCTGCGACCTCCTTCCTATTCCTCTTCGTTCGAGATCAAAGCACGGTTGCTGCTCGCTGGAGCCTTGTATTGTGAGTGCACACTTACAAGGCCGTTGCCGTTGAATCCTGGAGGGTAGCCGCAGGACCTGTCTTGCACCGAGTTCTTACTCTGAGGGGCGGAAATCTACTCTTAAGGACAGTGCCTAGCACGCCTCGGCCAACCGATAAGTCCCTTTTCTTTCTCTGTCCTTAATAGCACCATCCTCCTACAATCTGCAACTTTACCAACAATCTTAAGAGTAGAATCCTTGGCTGTTGCTATTGTCAATGCTCTGGCTCTGCATAATCTTTTAACCAAAAAAGGGACATGTTCTCTTTGTGGTTTCTTTAACAGATTAAATTTGGCTATCAAAATTAACATAATGATGTTGGACGGCTAAACTCAGTATCTGCTTGGGTTGCATATTATTTTATATATACATAATTTTTTTATGTCCATGTTAATTTATGTAAACTGAATGTGGCGATCCATCAGTTTTAGAAGGTTTTATTGATGCAAACTGAATCTCTGATTCAGATGATCTTAAATCCACAAGTGGTTATGTTTTTACGCTTGGTGGAAGTGTGGTGTCTTGGAACTCATCCAAGCAAACATGTATTGCTCGGTCTACTATGTAGTCCGAGTTTATTGCCATGGAGAAGGCATGTAGCGAAGCCAAATAGCTTAAAAACCTTCTTAGTGATATTCCCATTTGTGAAAAATCGGTACCGTCTGTGTCTATCTAGTGAGATAGTCAAGATGCAATTGCGAAAGCCAGAAATAAAATTTTTAATGGGAAAAGTAGGCTTATACGCCTAAGGCACTTTATTGTGAGGCCGCTGCTAGATCATGGGATTGTGTTCCTTGATTATGTTAGGTCAGAGATGAATTTGGCAGATCCTCTGACAAAACCACTAAATAGGAAGTTAGTGGAAAGTACATCGAGGGGAATGGGACTTATACCTAAAACATAGGTCAAGAGTGATGGTAACCCAACTTATGTGATTGATGATCTCATGAAGTAGGTTCATATGGGTAACAACAAGTCACTTGTTGATCGTGGGGGACACTATCATTATGTTCATGTCCCTTCCTATGGTGTAGATAGTGCTATCGACGATGAGAGAGGGTGAGCATATGACTCTTAATGGAAACCATAGCCCTTGTTGGGTGGTGTGCATAATCGTCTAGCACACTTGATGGGTCCACCTATATGGGTGTGGAAGTGGGGCCGCTTCCTATGCGAATTTGGGTACATTCGCTAGAGAACTCATGAAAATCCAGGTACGGTGCATGGCCGAAAAGTGCCAACCCGAAAGAGCAAGCAACTATTCATTGATGATTCAATATGGGTTGTAAGTCAATGTTTTACAATAAAGGAGATTGGTTCATAGAAACTATATGTTTCACCAACTTCTTATAGAACACACTTCCATTCCCTAAGTAATGGTTCATAGACCGAAAGTCACCATTGCTAATGTATTGAATTGTCGTATTTGATCTCGAAAACTTTCCTTTTCCTCATCTTGGATTCTTTTTCCCTTACCTCTTGAAATTTTGAAATAGTGGGGGATTGTTGTATATTTCTTCCAATTTCAAAGAGAAAATAGTCCCACATTGGATGGGAGATAACTCTTCAATGGGTATATTATAGACTTCCTCCTAATGGGCTATTGGACTTGTTAATGTGCTAGAAATTGGGGGTAGCTCGCGTGCACATGAGCCCAAGCAAGGGGCCGAGCCCAAACCGGGTTGAGCCGAATGGAAAATCTGGGCGTCGGATCCAGAAAACCTTAGCGTGTGTGCGCTGGCGTCGCGCCTGCGCAGGGGGGGTTCACGGGTGCGCGCGCGGAGTGCCCGAGTTTTGCGTTAAATTTTTTGGCCCATTAATTTCCCAACAGCCATATTCTTTTATTAATGGCGCTGATTGATTGTCTCAACAGCTATATTCTGTTTAATGGCTGCTTTAATACCGTAACAGCTATATTCTGTTTAATGGCAGAAATAAAACCTCTCTCTTAATTGCGGCATTCCAACAGCCATTTTGCCTTCACCTATATAAACCCTAGTCTGTCAAGGGTTTTCATACACTGCGCAATTGCGGCATTCCACTGTTCTGTTC
Organism: Scilla litardierei; assembly: GCA_030789695.1. NCBI lineage: Eukaryota > Viridiplantae > Streptophyta > Magnoliopsida > Asparagales > Asparagaceae > Scilla > Scilla litardierei. The sequence goes on from CM061133.1 coordinate 210,425,454, forward strand.
GCCAACTGCCTCCACAGCCCCGAACAGATCCTCCTTCGCTGCGGCTTCCACCCGCTGTGACCTCCTTCCTCTTCCTCTTCGTTCGAGATCAAAGCACGGTTGCTGCTCGCTGGAGCCTTGTATTGTGAGTGCACACTTACAAGGCCGTTGCCGTTGAATCCTAGAGGGTAGCCGCTGGACCTGCCTTGCACCGAGTTCTTACTCTGAGGGGCGGAAATCTACTCTTAAGGACAGTGCCTAGCACACCTCGGCCAACCGATAAGTCCCTTTTCTTTCTCTGTCCTTAATAGCACCATCCTCCTACAATCTGCAACTTTACCAACAATCTTAAGAGTAGAATCCTTGGCTGTTGCTATTGTCAATGCTCTGGCTCTGCATAATCTTTTAACAAAAAAGGGACATGTTCTCTTTGTGGTTTCTTTAACAGATTAAATTTGGCTATCAAAATTAACATAATGATGTTGGACGGCTAAACTCAGTATCTGCTTGGGTTGCATATTATTTTATATATACATAATTTTTTTATGTCCATGTTAATTTATGTACTACCTTGCCAAGTAGGATTATGTTCTTGTATATGGTTACTTGGAAGCTATATTTATTCAAGGATTGTTTACATTCTGATGGTGTTCATGACATGCTCAATATGAATATTGTATAAATGGGTTCAGGCCTATGTGTGAACATACATATGCATGATCAGCACATAGTAACTATAAGAATTTATGTTGTATTATTTAAAATTCTTAAATGATATCTCATTAACTGTCCTAAAGTTATAATTGCTTAAAATGAAGATTTGGATGGATGACCTTCGCTTGTATCGTATGTTATGTGTTACATTCTAACTGACATTCTTTCGGTTTAATTAATATACTGAATTTGCATTGTTGGCTCAATTTGTATTTTATAGAAAATGTTTTTATTGAAGATTACCTATCGGGAGGTAGCCTGATGTATTCCTACAGATAAGTACATTATAGTGTAGAAACATAATTCCGCATAGTTTGGTAAAAGTATTAGTTTGAAGCTACCTTCTGATTTTATGTCTACTGATTTTATGTTGGCTGGTGATTATAATGGATTCAACGAGAGTTACACAGTTAAAAATTGCCAATGCTTATCTAGTTGAAAGAATGCGAATTGACTTTTATTAATGTGATTTTCGTATTGTGTTGCAGCAGTTCTGGCTGCATGTAGATCTGAGAACACTTATTTATTTTCTCCTTTTGATATTTCTTTTTGTTATAGAGCCTACTTTATAGCTAAATGTATAACTTGAAATTTGTGTGGATTTATTCATTTGTCCTGGGCTGTCTGTGAAATAAATGTAGTAACTCACAATCTGGAGATCTGACCAAATCCGATAGGGCAGTCGATGTGATCTTTGGGTTTGGACTCAATGACTTGTCTGTCCTTTCACAGCTCTCCTCTGCAGGGGTTGCTCCAATAGTGTTTCCTCATTGCTTGAAAGGGCCAGACAATGGTGGAGGTATATTGGTCCTTGGACAAATAGTAGAACCGGGTATTGTATATACCCCACATGTTCCATCATAGTAAGTTCTATCCACCAAAGTAATTTCGCACATTAATGTTGAACATATTTGACAGCACAATTCTTGTCGAAAGCGATCTAATTGCATATCTATTGCAATAGATATGATGCCATTCCTCGATATTTGGATTTATTGGTATTTACATTTTATGGACATCCGTTCAAAATTTTGAGACTTGTTTTTTGGTTGGATGAGCTTAACATGAAAAATGTTGACATTATTGATATTTGGTGATTATCATATTTTTGAAGCTTGGCACTTCACATGCTCCTTGAGCCAACTCAGCCAAGAATTTGTTGTTGGTTTGCAATGACAAATTTTAGATGAGGTCTAAATTTTCATGAAGCCTTTAACATAGAGTTGTACTCTAAATATACAGAGGAGTAATGATCTTATATAATGTGCTGTCAACATATATATTAAGCTATCACAAAATGAAAAAAAAGGTATTTTCTCATTTGTGGATGATTCATGTGATTATTTTCCTGCTTGGATTTAGTTTAGGAGGATGTGTAAATTTTTATTTGATTGATGCATTCGAAGACTGAAATTTGAGACGACATTCTTCGTTTCATGAACTCTTTTTGTGGGCTTTATCTAATAGATGCAATCTACTCCTTATTAAGTATGCTAGTATGGAATACAGATCTATTATTTTTTTTTAAAAAAAAATCTCTTTTTGTGTCAAAAGATGAGCCTTTGATTTCATTTGCAAGTTGTTTATGTGTTCCATTGCTAATGGTTGTATTTAAATTTAATATATATAACCACCAACAGGAAAATAATTTTTGTGGATTTCTGCGGCTCTTGCATTTTGTCATTGGGTGGTTGCATGGGGTGTAATCCAAAACTGAACCTCATTTTCGTTTATGTTACCAAAATTTTGATGACTAGTATTTGCATGTTCTCGGATGTGAAAATAGAAATGAGGCAAGTTTTAAAATGATTTTTGTTTTGTTAATTGTAAGTGAGGATTGTGATTTGAAAGCTGTAGGTCTTTTGCCATTTTATTCGTACAATGTATTTTTGGCGTTTCCAATGAAACAGTCAATGTTTAATGGCCACTTTTATTGGATGGGTTGTCTAAGTGTTTAGAATAACTATTTTGAATCGAATTGATGAAAGCATTGCATGGTATTAGTTGGGGTTCATTCAGTTATATACCTCGATTACGCAACAATGGGATTATTGCAATACTTGGGAATTGATGACCTTATGCAATTTTGGGAATCAAATACTGTAACACCCATAGTGAATTTCTGGGGAATACTTGATATTTATTTTGATTTCCGATAAACATATTTTTAGCCAACTCATTCTTAATCTTTTGGATCATCTGATTTGCATGGTAAAATTGTTGCTTAACTTGTCAATTGTCTTGACCATTCATAAGCATTGTGCCATAACAAGAATTTGAGTTTGTTTAAAAACCCCCTTGTTTACCTCAAAGTGTGGGGGTGCCTAGCTGAAGTTCTTTTACCTGAACCTAAGAAAAGAAAATTAGGTCATAAAAGCTTTGGTTGCATGTTTATTAGCTATGCTCAAAATAGTGCTTCATATGGACTCCTAGTTGTTAGAAGTAAACCAAATATCATGGAGCCTAACACTATTGTTGAAACCATGTATGTAAACTCGTTAAATCTATTTATGGTTTAAATCAAGCTCCAAACCAATGGCATGATAAATTTGATTGTGTTTTGCTATCAAATGGGTATAATGATTTTTTTTAAAAAAAACCATGTATCTACTCCATATAATAGCGATCACTGGAATGCATTGTCAAAAGTTATGAGATATTTGAAAGGAACTCTTGTATATGGATTATTATTATTATTATTTTTGTGGCGATCCATCAGTTTTAGAAGGTTTTATTGATGCAAACTGAATCTCTGATTCAGATGATCTTAAATCCACAAGTGGTTATGTTTTTACGCTTGGTGGAAGTGTGGTGTCTTGGAACTCATCCAAGCAAACATGTATTGCTCGGTCTACTATGTAGTCCGAGTTTATTGCCATGGAGAAGGCATGTAGCGAAGCCGAATAGCTTAAAAACCTTCTTAGTGATATTCCCATTTGTGAAAAATCGGTACCGTCTGTGTCTATCTAGTGAGATAGTCAAGATGCAATTGCGAAAGCCAGAAATAAAATTTTTAATGGGAAAAGTAGGCTTATACGCCTAAGGCACTTTATTGTGAGGCCGCTGCTAGATCATGGGATTGTGTTCCTTGATTATGTTAGGTCAGAGATGAATTTGGCAGATCCTCTGACAAAACCACTAAATAGGAAGTTAGTGGAAAGTACATCGAGGGGAATGGGACTTATACCTAAACAATAGGTCAAGAGTGATGGTAACCCAACCTATGTGATTGATGATCTCATGAAGTAGGATCATATGGGTAACAACAAGTCACTTGTTGATCGTGGGGGACACTATCATTATGTTCATGTCCCTTCCTATGGTGTAGATAGTGCTATCGACGATGAGAGAGGGTGAGCATATGACTCTTAATGGAAACCATAGCCCTTGTTGGGTGGTGTGCATAATCGTCGAGCACACTTGATGGGTCCACCTATATGGGTGTGGAAGTGGGGCCGCTTCCTATGCGAATTTGGGTACATTCGCTAGAGAACTCATGAAAATCCAGGTACGGCGCATGGCCGAAACGTGCCAACCCGAAAGAGCAAGCAACTATTCATTGATGATTCAATATGGGTTGTAAGTCAATGTTTTACAATAAAGGAGATTGGTTCATAGAAACTATATGTTTCACCAACTTCTTATAGAACACACTTCCATTCCCTAAGTAATGGTTCATAGACCGAAAGTCACCATTGCTAATGTATTGAATTGTCGTATTTGATCTCGAAAACTTTCCTTTTCCTCGTCTTGGATTCTTTTTCCCTTACCTCTTGAAATTTTGAAATAGTGGGGGATTGTTGTATATTTCTTCCAATTTCAAAGAGAAAATAGTCCCACATTGGATGGGAGATAACTCTTCAATGGGTATATTATAGACTTCTTCCTAATGGGCTATTGGACTTGTTAATGGGCTAGAAATTGGGGGTAGCTCGCGTGCACATGAGCCCAAGCAAGGGGCCGAGCCCAAACCGGGTTGAGCCGAATGGAAAATCTGGGCGTCGGATCCAGAAAACCTTAGCGTGTGTGCGCTGGCGTCGCGCCTGCGCAGGGGGGGGTTCACGGGTGCGCGCGCGGAGTGCCCGAGTTTTGCGTTAAATTTTTTGGCCCATTAATTTCCCAACAGCCATATTCTTTTATTAATGGCGCTGATTAATTGTCTCAACATCTATATTCTGTTTAATGGCTGCTTTAATACCGTAACAGCTATTATTTCATTTAATGGCAGAAATAAAACCTCTCTCTTAATTGCGGCATTCCAACAGCCATTTTGCCTTCACCTATATAAACCCTAGTCTGTCAAGGGTTTTCATACACTGCGCAATTGCGGCATTCCACTGTTCTGTTCGCCAACTGCCTCCACAGCCCCGAACAGATCCTCCTTCGCTGCGGCTTCCACCCGCTGCGACCTCCTTCCTCTTCCTCTTCGTTCGAGATCAAAGCACGGTTGCTGCTCGCTGGAGCCTTGTATTGTGAGTGCACACTTACAAGGCCGTTGTCGTTGAATCCTGGAGGGTAGCCGCTGGACCTGCCTTGCACCGAGTTCTTACTCTGAGGGGCGGAAATCTACTCTTAAGGACAGTGCCTAGCACGCCTCGGCCAACCGATAAGTCCCTTTTCTTTCCCTGTCCTTAATAGCACGATCCTCCTACAATCTGCAACTTTACCAACAACCCTTTACTGGAGCATTACCAGCACTATCCTTACGCACGTCGCAGTGCAGAGACCTGCATGGGCCACCAACTGTAACGCCCCGCTCCCCAGGATACCCGATATGTACGAATTCGTATCAGGTATTCGCAGAGTAGCGGGTGAGAAGATGAAAGACGAAGAGAGAGAAGTGAAGTACTGCTTAGAACAGAAAACTTCGCAGGCCACTGCGCACATGCTGGGAAGTACAGACAATACTCCAACTCTGAAACAAACACAAAACAACACCAGACAATGCACACCAGAACAATATCCTTCATATTTTATAAATGAAACAATGTTTACAACAATTTTTACATACAACTTTCCCATATACTATCCTCATGTACAACACCTCATAATACCCAAGTACATCTCACTCCCTAAACTACCCCACACCCCAGCTCCATGCTAACCTCTGCCTCCTGAGAGTCTCCAGCTGTCAACTACCTGAAAACCACGGGAGGAGCACGTCACAGCGTGTCCAGTGGGATTCTACAACTCTATATGGCATATTATTTTCTCAACATGGGGTCATGCAACTATAAGGTCATGTAATGAAGCGAACTACATGTAAAGGGACAAACATGTATATATAAATGGATGTTGCATTGGTACAATTACCGACAATGAAAATATGCATAAATGACAATAAGAGATAACAAGAAAAAAACACAAATAAGTAATAATTAATTGAACAGCTGCAAGGAAAAGGAATTTATTAATGACATTCATCTTTTGAATCTTTTTCTTTATATTTGAAAACTTGGATATCTGCAAGATATAAGAAACTGGACCTCACCCTAAGGTGGGTGAAAAGTGGTACCTCAACCAGCGACACGGGCACTGGTGGGGCCTCTCGTAACTCCGTGCCCGAACGGGACAAGGCACTAGAGCGAGACTCATCTCGGTTTTTCTGTCGGACAAACGGAGAAAACCATCAATTACCAGACATGGTGCGACACGGGCACACCACCGGCCTCTCCAACTCTAGTCAACTCCCCTTTCGGGAGTGACAAGCGAGTGAGACATCTAATATTCTAGTACAGTTTCCTTATATCCACATTTACCCGAGTTTCCCCCAACCCATTTCTGGAACACTCACCTACCTCAGGGTAGACTGAGATATTCCAGGTTATTACGCTTGGGTTCTCACTCATCATTAATAAATATGTTCTCCTTTACATCATTTCATGAAATTTCCATTTCTTTCTTATACAAGGGGGGTCATGCATCCACATGTGCATACCTACTTCATTTTCCATTCACCATTTTCGCATCTCTAAATCAATTCTTTCATTAACATCCATCTCAAAATCATAATTGATATAACACCACAATGATACGACATCCACAATCGTAACATTCACCTCTATAAATATTAATGGAAAAAGCGTAGTACGATGAACAAACACAATTTATCATGAACTTATGAAATTAACCATTTAAAACATAAATTTGACAGAGTATGAGCTTCACCATTTTTAGCACAATTTAACAAAACATGAATTTCCCAACCTTTAGAATGACATTTTATATATATTAAAAAAACATGGAAGCATGAGAGTTACATGGCATAGAAATATGATCATTGATCCATAATAATTACATGTGAGGGAACCTAGCATGAGAATAATGCCTACAATGTAGGGCATCACATCATAATAACTTAGCATTACATAAATTCTAAATTAAGGAACATGGTAACAAGATGACATGGAAACAATTAAATTGCATGCTAGATGCAACAATATCAAGGCATAGAAATGGCATTTCAACATAGTTAATTTCAACATTGTCAACATGGAAAGATAGTATGGTAATATCGTGTGAACATGGCTTGGTCCAATCTAACACTAAACAAGAGTTGATTTCCCTTACTTAGCAAAGTGCATAGTACAAAATAGTGAAGAAGCATAAAGGATTCATTTACAAGGCCTATGGTGAAATTATGTGGTAATTAGCATGAGGTTCTTTTAGTGGCATGAAACTAAAAACTAATTGGTATGAATAATTTTATGAAACATATTAATTGATCTTTCATAATATACCACAACTTACAAGTTTACAAGATGAGTATTAGCACCAATTTAATGAATTAATCAACTACTTCAAGAAGCATGCAAATGAAGTAAAACAACATAACTAGGTGGAATCATATTCAAGGATTCTAATGTATGACAACATGAATAACTTCCTATAAATCAAGATGATAACATGAAAATATTGACCACTTAATTTACTACAATGGTAAACATGCAAATTAGTAAGGAAATGTGTGGCTTAATTAAAGATAAAATGGAAATTACCATGAGTAAAATAAGATGTCATAAGAGTTATGATCCTACCTTAAAAGTTCACCATTTACTTCTTTAAAAAGATTTCATCCTCTTAATTCCTCCTTAATTTCTTCCTTCCTTTTAAGTCCTCCTTAATGCCTCATCATTCATCCTTCCTTCTAATTTCTCCTTGATTCAAGATGTTGCCATATTAAGAGAGGGGGGGAAAGAATTGTGCTCGGCCAAAATGTGTGAGCAGAGATTGCTTACGGCAAGGCATAGAGAAAATAAGGAAAGAAAAAGGAAAGAAAGAGAAGAGAAATGAGAAAAGGAATAAAAAGAAATGAAAACTCCATCTTGCCATCTTTGTATTTTCCATTTCCTTTTCTAAATTTCCTTTCTCTCAAAAATCCATGAAGAGGCCACATGTCTCATGACTCACCCAAATCTTAGCTTAGTGTCCACATATGTGTCACATTTAAGAAAATAGGATTTTAGAAAATAATTATTTACCATGACATATAGAAAAAGACACTAATGCCCCTTACCAACTCAAGAAGCCTAAATGACTATTCTAACCTCACCTCTTCTAGCTATTAACTAGAATACCATTCTAAGAAATTACCCCTCAACTTGGGTATATAATTACGTACCATGCCACTATTCATACATACCAATATATATATGTATATACATACACAAATACACACACATATATACATATATATACATAATCTACACATAGCTACACACTACATACTATACACATCACAACATATTTTTCCTTTAAAATATCTCTAGATACATACACGTATCAACCATCTATAGTCACATATATACATATTCACACCAAGATATTACAGATCACTCCTTATTTTACACTTTTTTACCGCATGTTTGCATGCCATTTAGATCGCCCAAATCATGTTTTTCACGATATATCGACGATATTACGATGCTTTTCACGATTTGTTGTTTTTGTCGCATTTCAGGTGATTTGGCGCGATTTGGAGTGATCTCGAGATACGCCTACTCCAGACGGTCACCGACGACCTCCCCGAGGGGTATTTTGCTGTTGGAGAGGAGCGGAAGAAGAACGGACGTCGCAGGAGCGACGAGGAGGCCAAAATAAGCAATCTGGGCATTTTTTGTGTCCCACTCGGCCGAGTGAAGGAGTCACTCGGCCGACCAGCGAGACACCGCTCGGCCGACCTAATCAGACACGATTCCTATGTGCACTCGGCCGAGCGACGGAGACCACATCGGCCGAGTGACGAGACCCCGTCCGCCCGAGTGGCGCCCAGACGAAGCCCTTCAAAAATCTCCAAGTTACTGTTTTTCGGCTGCCTGAGCTTCAGAAGACCCACTCGGCCGAGTGGATAATCCCGTCCGCCCGAGTACCATGAAGCCATCAGCCGAGTGAAGACAGCTCACTCGGCCGAGCCGCCCCCGAAGTGAAGACCCCTGAAGATCGATACTTACTGGAAAATTACAGGGTTTTCACTCGGTCGAGCGACTTTTGTCACTCGGTCGAGTGCGATGCGCTGCCTGTAGCGAAAATTGCGGAAAACAGGCTGCGCATGGGTATTTTGGTCACAGTTTTTGGACGATTTTGGGGGCTATTTAACCCCTGTTTTTACCCTAGTTTTAGGGGCCTCTCTCTTAGATTTTTTGCAGCTTTTTAGATTAGTTTTTTAGTTTTATTCTTGAGATTGGAGAGGAGACAAAATTGGATTTTTGTTGGATTAATTGAAGAACTCCATTGGTTTGCTTTTCTCTTTTCTCTAAAAATTCTATTTTTATTGCTTATCTCAATATTGTGATGAATTCTATTGCTTATTTCATTAATTATTTTTGTGATCTTGCTATGAATTGTGAGTAGTCGCCACGTCTTGGGGCGTGGGGATGAACCCTACAAGCCCTATTTCATAATTGTGATGAATTGTTAGGAATTTTGCTAGAATTGCTATTAGAGATTAGATTGAGATCAATTTAATACGGATGGCTAGGAATTCACATCGATTGGGATTTGCAAGAGATTGGATCCCAATTCGATAGGAAACCCTAGAAATCCGAATTGGGTTGGAGTCGAATTTCCGTAGTATCGGTTTGCAAGAGATTGGACCGATACTAGGGTTTCCGGTTCCAATTCCGTGCCAATACCCGTTTGCAAGAGATTGGACGGGTAGGAACTATCCCAAACTAGGTCGCGGGCCGAGTTTGCAAGAGATTGGGCTCGGTGCGCGATTGAACGATGATGTTGATCCTAATGCTAGCTTCCCTAGGCTAGGGTTTGCAAGAGATTGGACCCGAGCCTAGGATAGCTATAGACCGGCAACAGCGCGAGAGCGTGAGCTTGGTTCTACATTCAGTTGCAACTAGTTCATCCAAAATCTTATTCTAGCAACTTTGATATCAATGAACCACTTTTACGGAATACGGTGAGTAGCGGGGATTCCCCATTCCCTAGACGTTCTTTATTTGATTTGATATTTCCGTACTTTGTCTGACGATTGTGACAGGATCGCCAAAGGCAAATCTCTCTTCTTAAATAGCCAGGTTGATCGGAACAAGCACGGTCATTCGTCCTCCCTGTGTTCGATAACCCGCTCGCTGCTACACCGTGCACTTGCGGTAAAACTACAACCGTTCTTTTGGGTTACGTCCCGGAGCGATCAAATTTTTGGCGCCGTTGCCGGGGAGGCGATTGCGTTTGATTTATTCACCCTAGCTATTTCTTTTTTTTATTATTATTCTTATTATTTCTATTTCTTTATTTCTACCTAACCCTTCCACGGTACTAATCATTTCTTTGAAACTCTGTTTTCCCTGTGCATGTACACGAGATCTACGGCGGTCCCTGAAGCTATATTATTTGATCCCGAGATCGAACGTACCGCGCGGAGACTTAGAGTGGAAAGGAGACAAAATCCGGAAGGGCGGTTTATGACCAACCCGGAAACTGCGGACCAATTAGCGGCAAGGATGGCGAGGATAATTTCTATTCGAGATAGGCTTCGGCCTAAGACCTCTTCTACGACCTCATCCATTGCCGTGCCGGAGTTGGCGGCCGACAAGAACTTCGAGCTAAAGACTGGACTAGTGGTTCTGATGCAGCAGGATCCATTTCATGGGAATGCCCATGAAAATCCTCACTACCACATCCAATTATTCTTGTCGAAGTGCGCCACATTTCAGATGCCGGGGGTCTCCATCGATGCCATCAGACTGCGTCTCTTCCCCTTCACGCTAAAGGACAAGGCACTCTATTGGTTGAGGACACAGGCTGACGGAGTCTTCACCTCTTGGGACGAGTTGGCAAGTGCATTCATTGACAAGTTCTATCCGCCATCCAAGACGGTGAAGATCCGGAGCGCTCTCATGTCCTTCAAGCAAGGACCCCAGAAGACGCTCTATGAGGGTTGGGAGCGTTTTAAGGATTTGCAGCATCAATGCCCGCATCATAGCATTGAAGATTGGGATCTAGTTCATAGCTTCTACAACGGTCTCCAACCGGGGACCAAACAAATTATTGATGCCGCGGCGAATGGTGCTATCTTGTCAAAGACTCCCGAGGAAGCTACGGCCCTAATTGAGGAGATGGCCTCAAACAACCAACAATGGGGCGATGAGCGAGGACACTCCACGTCCTCCTTGAAGCCAACTAGTATCTATGAGGCGAAGGCCGTAGCGGAGCTTACGAGCAAGTTTGATTCTCTCCACAAGGTAGTGGAGAGACTGGAGAAGTTTATCACGGAGCCCCAAGGAACCCCTTCCACCTCCGCTCCAACCAACCAAATGAGTGATTGGCAAGACCAATCTCAAGCCATGTATGAGGGAGGAGAGCAAGGAGAAGGATCCTTGGAGCAAGTACAATATGTTGCGGGGAACCAAGGATATTGGGCCAATCCGGCCACAAGAAATCATCCCGGATTCTCTTACGCCAACAATGAAGGAGCTTTGAACCCGCCACAACAACCACCTCAACAAGCTCGACCACCACCACCCCAACAACAACACTATCCGCCGAGGGGGCCTCCACAACAAAATTTCCAACCGAAGCAACAAGTTCCACCATATAGACCGTCCGGATACAACCAAGGGTGGAGGAATCAAAATCAAAACCCTCCACAAGCTCAACAACGATCCGACTTCGAAGCTAGAGTGGAGGCGTTTATGGTCGAGCAAAATAAGGTCAATGCTACCTTGAAGGCGGGGAAAGACTCCCTTAATACCGTTGTGGCTCAAATATCGGAGAAATTGGCGTTGCTCAATCGGAACACTCAACGATTGCCGGCGCAACCCGAGCAAAACCCACGGGGCAACACCGGCCACATCAATGCCGTAGTTGCCGTTACTACTAGAGGCGGGAAGGATACCACCCCCGCCATGATTCCTACCGAGGAGCCCGTGGAGGAAAGCTTGGAGCCAATTGAGCCGGTAGTTGAAGATGATAAGGAGAAAGAGCCACAAGAAAAGGAGAAATCTAGAGCGGAGCAATTGATTGAGGAAAGGCGCTTCATGCCACCGGTCCCATTTCCCCAAAGGCTTGCTAGAGCGAAAATGGAGAAAAGGCTAGCAAAGTTTCTCGAGTATCTTAGAGGAGTTAGCCTCAACATTCTCTTCCTCGACGCCATCGTGGAAATCCCCACATATGCTAAATTCTTAAAGGATTTGATTTCGGGGAGAAAGAGGAAGGAGAAGATTATGCTAGCCGAGGAGGGCTCTTGGTTCACCAAGAGAGAGAAGGAGCCGGCCAAATTTAAAGACCCGGGGAGTTTTCGGATTCCTTGCACCTTGGGTGGCGTCCCTCTTCAAAAGGCGTTGGTAGATCTAGGGGCTAGTGTGAGCCTCATGCCTCTCTCCATGTTCTTAAGGCTAAACACCGGGACGAAGTTGAAACCTACCGACATGCGGATACAATTGGCCGATGGGCGAATAACAAGGCCGGTATGGATCGCCGAAGACATCCCGCTACAAGTCCCGGGAGGAATATGCTTGCCATGTGACTTCGTGATCATGGACGTTAAGGATGAGGGAGATACTTCATTGATACTTGGACGCCCGTTCCTCGCCACCGCCGGAGTGATTGTCGACGTGCGAGAAGGTACCCTAACTTTGAATGTCGGCAACATCGAGGTGGAGCTTCACATTTCTAAGGCTATGAAACACATGCCTTACCACGAGGAACTTGACTACATGGACCTCCTTGATGAGGTAATTGAGGAGGCGATCCCCCACTCGATTGGCGCTCTTTTCGATGAAGATTTCGAGGAAGGCCCGGATTTAGGCCAAGATAAGAAGATAGAAGATTCCCCCGACTTCTCCGCTGAAAATGATGAAGGCGACGCTGATGTCGCAAGGATTCGAGAGCTCTGCAAGCTCTCGAAACAAAAGTCTCCGAAGAAAGCTCCGCCGCTACGAAAATCGGCATCACCGGTAAAGCCGTTGACCGGAGCAAACGCTAGCTTGGGGGAGCCTCCCCCCAACACTATTCGAGACGAGAGATCACCACGGGAGAACACGCCACCGCAACTTCCGAATCCAAGTGTTCTCCCCGGAAAGTTTGATGGGTGCATCTCATATGCACCAAACATCCCGCATTAATTGAAAATCATAGGGGGTCGAGCTCACGACCTTAAACGAGCGCTTGTCAGGAGGCAACCCGACGGTTATTGCTTTATTTTTACTTTTTCTTTATTTTTGTTTTAGAAATTTTTAGTGTTTTGAGTCGTTCGCCCAAAAATTTTGTGATAACGGGTCCTATTTTTCTTGGCAGGAGAGGAGATAGGTAAATCCATCATGAGGAGGATGAACGAGACGACGAGGAGCGCCCAAGGAAGACGCTCGAGGCTTAGGAGTAAGATGAAATCGACTGGAGGAAGAAAGACGGAGTTTAGAGCCCAAACGAAGACAAACAGCAGAAATTAAGGCTCACTCGGCCGAGTATACTAGTCGCTCGGCCGAGTACACAAGTTCGTCCGGCCGAGCCGCTCACGAACGAGGGAAGTCTGCTATACCCAACTCTCTGTTTATTTTCCTGATTTCAGTATAACTGCTACTCGGCCGAGTATATATTTCCACTCGGCCGAGTAAAACGGATACGCTCCTAGGACGAGTCTTACCGAGTAGCTTGAGCCACTCGGCCGAATGGACTTACTCCACTCGGCCGAGGCTGGCAAAGCCACTCGGCCGAAGCGTAAGCGGGGAGGATTTTCCATTGATCCCACTCGGCCGAGTGACATAGTCACTCGGCCGAGTCGTAACTTTTATTATATAAGGGGCTGCGGGGCGACACAATTTTCGAAACGAAAAAAATTCCCAAACCATGCGACCCCTCAGCTCCCCTCGCCCGCTCGCTTCGCACACAGCCCCCACTCGCCCGACCGGCCACCTCACGCCGCCGCTCGGCCAGCCACCGCCGGCCGACCACCCGTCGTGACTCGCCCGAGTCGCCGCCGGCGGCCGCCGCTCTGATCATCTCCGGTATCGCCTATTTCGCCCTATTTCTCCTCTTTTTGTGTGTTTTTAGAGGATCCATGTGTTAAACGAACCCCAAACCCTAATCAATTCCTATATCTATCTATTATACCCCTAATGCCACATACATTTTGAATATTACCCGCTGATATCGTCATTTCATGCGCAAGTTGTTTTTTGGAGCTTAGGGGAGCACAGGGGAGCTTCTACGGACTGATTTGGACTTCGCGGAGGCGCTCTCTTCGCACGCTTCCATTGCTGAGCACTCGCGGCATGTCTGGGTATACTCCTTCCACTCTTTTGCACACGCCGCACTTTTTACACTTTTTGGCGCGCGCTCGGGGCCGATATGCCGCCCCGGACACGGCCGCGGTCGAAGAGAGCTTCCGCCAAGCGGAAGCGGTCGGATGATGCCGGCCCCTCCCACGAGTTGGAGGACTCTCCTCCACCTTCTCCCACACACCCCATCCACCCAGCACAGCCTGCAGGCCCCGCACACCCCGCACAGTCTGCAGCGCCCACACAGCCCGCACAGCCCGCACAGCCACTCCCCGCCGCTCCACAGCCACCACCTCCGGCTCCACTGGTCGGGCCGCTCGGGATTACGTTCCGAGACGACGCACACCGCGCCGTCTTCGAGCGTATCTCCCAGCGCTCGATCGTACCCTCCAGGTTTGCACACCTCGCTGACCTAGGACGCCTGGGGGTACTAGAGGGGATGCTCACGTTGTACGACAACGTGGGCTAGCGAGACTTCTTCCAGGTGTCGGCGGACACGTTCACCCGCCCGACACTTGAGATTCTTAGTTCGATCGCCCGGACCGACGAGGGATGCTCGTTTCGGTTCATGGACCGGGAGTGCCAGGTCACTCTCGATATGATGAGAGCATTCTTCTCGTGGCCCGCTTGATGGAAATTGAATTCCACCCCTAAGTAATTTTGATGATGAGCACACCAAATGAATGCTTAGTGTACTAACTACACTACACTTTAAGTATACAGATTTCGTGAAGCTCTACTAATACTCCAAGAAGCACGCATCAACGCTCCACGACAAAGACGAACATGGCTAAACTCAAGTGATTGAAGCTCAAGCTCAAACAAAGCAAGAAGCTCAAAGAGAAGCTCATCTTCACTTCATCAAGTTGACTAAAACTGCCGAAGACATGTTCAGAGTCTAGTGTGAGTGTGTCGTGTCTTTTAGGATATTTGTCAAAGCCATATCAAATAGACAACACACACACAAATGATTTCAAAACAAATGTTTTAACTATCTTCAAAAATAGTTTTTAAAGAGCTTTTCTAGTCACCTCATAATTCTCGTAGTGAAACTTCACGCACCATGGAGTTAACTACACTTTTGACTAGAAAAACAGGAAAAACTCCTCTGGGAGTCGACTACCTAGAGTAGGGAGTCGACTACTTGTCAGGAACGAAAATTTCCTAGACTCCTCTGGGAGTCGACTACCTATATAGGGAGTCGACTACCTGCTGGAAATTTTCAGACGTTTTGAATTTGAATTTTAAATTCTTTTGAGCAATTTACTCCGAAATTTTTGGGACAAAAGTCAAACGAAATTCAAAATTCAAATCCCAGTTTTTCCCTATAAATAGAGCTTAACTCTTTTGTGAAAATATACAACATTTGAAAATCAAAATTCGCAAAAGCTCTCGTGAATCAAAAAGCTCTCTCATTTTTCTCTAGCCAATTTTAATTTCAGTTTTTGATCTTGCAATAATTTTCTTTCAATTCTTTTGAAGATCATATTATTATTTTGTTGGCTAAATTGTTTTTCAAAATCCTCTCTATTATTTCTCTTTAATTTTATTTGAAGGATTTTTGAAAAAGCCCTAGATCACAAAGAACTTATCTCGTATCTTTGTGTGATCTAGACTATCATTCTATTAAGCCACTACACAATTGTCTATCTTTTGATTGGCTATAGAATCGGGTGTATTTTCAATCTCTATCATTTTTTGAAGAGTATTGAACAAATCTCTCATTGTGCTAATTTGTTGGAACACTAGACAAGTCTAGTTGTTGCCAGTTGGAAAGTCCTCGGTTTGTGAGGCAAGGGTATAACCCTAGACAAGTCTAGGCGTTGTGTTCGGAAATCCTGGTCAAGGCTAGGTCGTTGGAAATCCTAACGAGTGAAGTTAGGTGCTTGTATTTGCTAAGGCAGATAGTGGAAATCTCGTACCGGATTGGTCGGGGACTGGACGTACCCAGGGTTGTGGGGAACCAGGATAAAAATCCTTGTCTTTGCGCTTGCTTTTTCTGTGTTTGATCATCTTTTCATTTATATCTTCTATTTACTGCAAAGATCAATTTTATCCATATACGCTGAAATTCTCATTCATATTTTATTTGTCCTAACATATACTCTGGGAGTCGACTACTGCTCATAAGGAGTCGACTACCTGCTGTGAATATTCGATGTGCACTTTAAATTATATTGTTGATTAAGAACCAAGCGTAGATCGCTCTACTTGGTTTCTTAGGCAATATTAGAAGGATTTGTTTTTTTTTGTGTTGATTGATTAAAGAACGAAAAAGTTTTATCTTTATACAACACTATTCAACCCCCCCTTCTAGTGTTGTTTGCCATCCACAGGATCCAACACTTGGTATCAGAGCGAGGCTACAAATAGTGATGGCATCAACTTCTTTTCACTCCGAAGGACTGAACACTATGCGACCACCTCTCTTCAACGGAACCAACTACGCCAGCTGGAAAATCCGAATGAAGACTCATCTAGAGTCATTGGACATTGAAGCATGGACTATCACCAAAGTCCCGTATATCGCTCCCACCGACGTTGAGTTTGGAAAATGGTCCATCGATGATAAGAAGAGAGCTAATCTCAATGCAAAAGTAATGAATGCCTTGTTTTGCGCTGTTACAGGAAATGAGTTCAATCGAGTCTCCCAGTGTGAGACAGCACATCAAATTTGGCATACTCTTCAGGTAAGTCACGAAGGTACAGAAAAGGTAAAAGAATCTCGTATAAATGTATTACATTCAAAATTCGAAACTTTTAAAATGGAAGAAGGAGAGAGTATCACCGATGTGAATACTCGTTTTACTAACATTACAAATGAGCTTGCAGGACTAGGAAAGAAACTTTCCGAGTATGAACAGGTGATGAAGATACTAAGATCACTTCGACCTGAATGGAAGGGAAAGACCACAGCCATTCGAGAAGCTCACAATGTGAAGGATCTCACCATCGAAGAACTGATGGGAAATCTTATGGCATATGAGATCGAGCTTGAAGAAGACAAGAAGATCGAAGAAAAACCAAAGAAGAAAAATCTTGCATTCAAAGCTCAAGAAGAAGATTCCGATTACACGGACAAAGAAGATCACATCGCGTTCATCTCAAAGAACTTTAAAGAGTTCATCACAAGTAAGTATGGAAAACGATCTTTTAGACCTACTAACGGTATTATCTGTTTTGGTTGCAATAAACCAGGACATGTCAAGAGAGATTGTCCATTGGAAAGAAACAACCGTGATTCCAGAGATCGTGGGAAGAACAAAGAGAATAATGAAAGACGAACCAATACAAGAAGCAAGTTTAGACGACCAAAGAAAGAAGCCTATGCAGCCTTCGATCAGAGCGACGATTCTTCATCCGACGAATCCTCAGACGAAGATAATGATGAAAGAAGAGAGACAGCACACATGTGTTTCATGGCATCTACATCCTCCAAGGTAAGCTCGCATCATGATTCATCTAGCGACAATGAGTCATCGTCAAGCGATGATGAAGACTTGGACTATAGGGGAGCATATAAAGAGCTATGCAAAATGCATGAAAAGCTCATTAAAGAACATAGAAAGACACTTAGAATTGCTAAAAGAGAGACTAAAGAAAAAGAAGAAGCTATTAAAGAAAATAGTCTTCTTAAAGAGAAAAATGATCTTTTACAAAAGGATATTTTGCTAGTAAATGAAAAGGTTGAAAGTCTGAATAATCTTCTCGTATCCGTCAAAGATAAATACGACGCTACGATGAAAATTATTGAGAATTTCAATAGAGGAAAAGGGAAGCTAGATAATATAATAGATAATCAAAAAGCTTCATCTAGCAAAACCGGACTTGGCTATGATTCTCATCATACCAAGAAACGGGTTAAGCACACTAGGATGCATCATGCTAACGATAATGTTTTAAGCATCTGGGTACCAAAGAGATTATCTGATCAGCAAAAAGAAAGGTACGCTACTAACTTTATTCAACAGATTCATTTTAACAAAAATTATAAGTATATTGTTCATGAAGGAACTAAACCGTATTGGGTTTGGTTTCTTAAAGACTAACTCCTCGGACTCAAAACCAAAGAGTACCATAAAACGCTTATTTTTCAGGTGCTCTAAAAAGGAGGAAAACAATGAAGAAAATTCAGGAAGTCATACGGCTGAATCGGAACAAATTTTTTTTATATTTATATAATTATTTAAATGAGTTAAAATAAATTAACTTATATGTATGATTATGTTTTATTGCTAAAAATATTTTTTTTGTTAAAAGAGCTCGCTCAACCTGGACCAAACTTTCTCCGGGATGAGAAAACGACTCAACCCAGGAGGGAGTCGACTACCTCAGGAGGGAGTCGACTACCAGTGCGTAAAATTCTGGGTTGCCTCTTTTTTGACTAACTCCTATTGGGTTCTATTTGAGTGGTTGGGTCAAGATCCGTTAAGACAACTTACCCACTAAGTCTAAAACCCATCCTAGCCACCCAAATCTAGATCTAATGGCTCCTATTTCTCCTCATCTCTTCACCTCTTCAAACAAAACCCCAAGAAAACCCTAGAGGTAGCCGACTACCTCCTTTTCCCCTCTCCTCTCTTGTGTTTTCATCTTGGAGCTTGGACTTTTGGAGCATATTTTTTTTCATCTTCCTTCAAATTTACCCAAGGTAAAAATTGTTTTACTTTCATGAACTTTATTATTTCATTTCTCTTGGTTATCTAGTAGTGTAAAAATATATTTTTTGTTGTTTTACTCTATCTAGATGCCTTTCAAAGGAGCTTTCCCCAAGAAGAGAAAATTTGCTACTGCTAATGTTGATTCTGAGAAAGAAATCATCCTACCCTATCTCTTCAAATCAACTACCTATGAACATTTTGTTAAAGTGTCTAAGAAACCTATCTTGCATGAAAGATTTGTCAAACTCAATGATGTTATCAATTACGGCATTGACAGTCTGCTAGATTTCCAAAACTTAGCAAATTTGTTCTCCTCAGAAAATGTGTATATGTGTTATCCTAGGCTTGTTCATCTCTTTTATGCAAACATGGATTATGATCTCGTAAAAAGTCGTTTCATTACTAAGGTTCTGGATACCAAACTTGCAATAACTGTAAAATCCCTAGGTGAAGCCCTAGGAATCCCATACTCTGGTATGATCCTAGATAAAATTGAGATGACTGACGGGAATATCCTAGAGAGAATGTATCTGCCTGGTAAACACTTTCAGACCAAACTTCCTTGTAGCCATCTTCGCTATCCGGCGAGAATTTTAGCTAATATTCTGTCATATAACATTACTCAAAAATCTGGAAGTCATGCTATCCTTTCTGAAAAACAAGCTAAATGCATCTATGCCATTCTTGGTAACATTCGTGTGAATTGGGCTAAAGTCATCATGGATTCCATCCTACTTTCAGCTTCATCTGACAGACCTTCCTCCACTCTTTCTCATGGGCACTATTTGACCATTCTATTCATTAGCTTTAACGTGCCTTTGGATCATGAAACAACCATTCTAGAACCTGCTCGTGTCTTTGATGTTCATGCTCTTGGGAGAATGAATCTCCATCATGACCTTGATGAGAACGTCCCTGAAGAGCAAATCGCTACCGAAGGAGGATCATCATCCTCAAGGCGAGGTAAGAAGGTTGTAATTTCAGATTCTGATGAAGAAAGTGAAGAAGAAGAAAAAGGAAGCGACAAGAAGAAATTCCTGCTTACATCCTAGAACTTCAGGAGATGCTCCTGAAAAAGATTGGAAAATTTAAGATCTCACAGGAGAAAGGATTTGAAGATCTCAATCAAAAGGTGGATGACCTCAAGGAAATCGTAGTGCAAAGCAAGAAGATGACTGAAGAGACGCTTGTTATGATCCTTGAAGAGATCAAGGAACTGAAAAAGAACAGCGGTCACCCTTAGCTTCATGCACTTCTATTTTCAAAACAATGGTTTTTTTTAAAAACAATGTTCTCTTAAACTATGGTTTGTAATAACTCTTATTGTGTGATGCTAGTTTCTATGAAGTTATCTGCTATGCCAAACTTAGTTGTTCTATGAACTAACATCTCCATTGCAGGCATATGGAATTGAATTCCTCTCATTTTTAATGAACCGTAGAAATTAATGTTTTACTTTTTGTTGATGACAAGGGGGAGAAAAATTTATATAATGCAAAAATGTGAATTGTATTTCTAATAGCTTCGATGCAGGGGGAGAACCGCATCAAAGCAGGGGGAGTAAGTATACTTGAACATATTATTCATATTCATGGTATACTTGAAAATATTATTCATATTCATGTATTTCTTCAAAATTTTGCATTTGGGTGTCATCATCAAAAAGGGGGAGAGTGATGGAAATTGAATTCCACCCCTAAGTAATTTTGATGATGAGCACACCAAATGAATGCTTAGTGTACTAACTACACTACACTTTAAGTATACAGATTTCGTGAAGCTCTACTAATACTCCAAGAAGCACGCATCAACGCTCCACGACAAAGACGAACATGGCTAAACTCAAGTGATTGAAGCTCAAGCTCAAACAAAGCAAGAAGCTCAAAGAGAAGCTCATCTTCACTTCATCAAGTTGACTAAAACTACCGAAGACATGTTCAGAGTCTAGTGTGAGTGTGTCGTGTCTTTTAGGATATTTGTCAAAGCCATATCAAATAGACAACACACACACAAATGATTTCAAAACAAATGTTTTAACTATCTTCAAAAATAGTTTTTAAAGAGCTTTTCTAGTCACCTCATAATTCTCGTAGTGAAACTTCACGCACCATGGAGTTAACTACACTTTTGACTAGAAAAACAGGAAAAACTCCTCTGGGAGTCGACTACCTAGAGTAGGGAGTCGACTACTTGTCAGGAACGAAAATTTCCTAGACTCCTCTGGGAGTCGACTACCTATATAGGGAGTCGACTACCTGCTGGAAATTTTCAGACGTTTTGAATTTGAATTTTAAATTCTTTTGAGCAATTTACTCCGAAATTTTTGGGACAAAAGTCAAACGAAATTCAAAATTCAAATCCCAGTTTTTCCCTATAAATAGAGCTTAACTCTTTTGTGAAAATATACAACATTTGAAAATCAAAATTCGCAAAAGCTCTCGTGAATCAAAAAGCTCTCTCATTTTTCTCTAGCCAATTTTAATTTCAGTTTTTGATCTTGCAATAATTTTCTTTCAATTCTTTTGAAGATCATATTATTATTTTGTTGGCTAAATTGTTTTTCAAAATCCTCTCTATTATTTCTCTTTAATTTTATTTGAAGGATTTTTGAAAAAGCCCTAGATCACAAAGAACTTATCTCGTATCTTTGTGTGATCTAGACTATCATTCTATTAAGCCACTACACAATTGTCTATCTTTTGATTGGCTATAGAATCGGGTGTATTTTCAATCTCTATCATTTTTTGAAGAGTATTGAACAAATCTCTCATTGTGCTAATTTGTTGGAACACTAGACAAGTCTAGTTGTTGCCAGTTGGAAAGTCCTCGGTTTGTGAGGCAAGGGTATAACCCTAGACAAGTCTAGGCGTTGTGTTCGGAAATCCTGGTCAAGGCTAGGTCGTTGGAAATCCTAACGAGTGAAGTTAGGTGCTTGTATTTGCTAAGGCAGATAGTGGAAATATCGTACCGGATTGGTCGGGGACTGGACGTACCCAGGGTTGTGGGGAACCAGGATAAAAATCCTTGTCTTTGCGCTTGCTTTTTCTGTGTTTGATCATCTTTTCATTTATATCTTCTATTTACTGCAAAGATCAATTTTATCCATATACGCTGAAATTCTCATTCATATTTTATTTGTCCTAACATATACTCTGGGAGTCGACTACTGCTCATAAGGAGTCGACTACCTGCTGTGAATATTCGATGTGCACTTTAAATTATATTGTTGATTAAGAACCAAGCGTAGATCGCTCTACTTGGTTTCTTAGGCAACATTAGAAGGATTTGTTTTTTTTGTGTTGATTGATTAAAGAACGAAAAAGTTTTATCTTTATACAACACTATTCAACCCCCCCTTCTAGTGTTGTTTGCCATCCACAGGATCCAACACCGCTGTCCCCGGAGCCGATCGCGGTTACGGCCCCACCCATATCCCCCCACCTTCCTTTGACACCGGTGCCTTCTGGGCCCGGATTACGGGTCTTCACGCTGCCTTTGACCCTAGTAGGGCCAAGGCCTCGGCCATTGTCCATCCCTGCCTCCGCATTGCTCAGCGCCTTATGGCGACGACCTTTTTGGCCAGATATGAGCCGGGCACGATGTCTACGCCGGAGCTCTACATGCTCTACGCGATGACACGTCCCAAAGCTCTATCTAGGGATGGCGATGAGCTGGTCCCCGCCGTCGTGATTGATGTCGCGGCTTGGTTTTTGGACCGCATCATTGTATCGGTGGGCGCTCGCTCACCGATATGCTGCGGCGGCTTGATCACCTTGCTTGCACTTATGACCGGCGAGGACTTCCCTGACGACTTGCGACGAGCACCGGGCCCCACTTCTTTGTCGATCGCTGTTATGGCCCGGATGAAGATGCTTCGTCCGTATGGTGAGCGTCACTGGGTCTGGTTGCACGGCCCTTACGGTGCCGATTACATGATTCTTCCGAGCCCAGCTCGGACTCAGATTGCACCAGCCCACATTGACTGGCTCCCTGCGATGGATATCCTCATCCCCGCTGCTTACGTGCTCGAGGCCGAGGAGGCCGAGCAGGCCCACGCTGCCCACGCTGCCCCCGCAGACCCTGTTGCACCTGCCGAGCCTGCCGCCCCTGTTGACCATGTGGCCCCTCAACCTGTCCCTGATGTTTCCGCTGCTCCTGACACCTCTGTCCCCACCTCTGTCGGTGTCGGGAGCACCTTAGCTGAGCCCACATCCACCACTTCCGAGGCTGTCACCACCACCACCACTGGCCCTCTGTCTGCTGAGCCTGTTTCTTCTGCACCCCCTGAGCGCCCGCCGACCGTAGTTGAGTGCGGAGAGCCCTCTGTCTCCACTGCTGCCGTATTTTCCGAGAGTGTCGTGGCGTCTGTCCACACTTCTGTGCCACCGACCTCTCCAGCCGCCTCGCTGCCTCTTTTATACTCTTCTTTCACTGCTGCTGCCTCTACTTCTCACCAGCCGGTGCCCCGGCCTCACACTGAGGCCAGGCCCACATTTGCGAGCGCAGCACCTTTTGTTCCCTTCCCCGCTGAGCCAGTCACATACGCGACCCGAGTACGCCAGCCCCACCCTGCACAGCCCCGCCCGGTGCGTCCCTCTGCACCACCTCCCCCCCGACACTGTACTTCAGAGCATTCGTGCTCTAGAGGGGGCGGTGAGTGGCCTCAGAGGCGACCTTAGGACCCTGTCCTCCACCGTCTCTGCGATGGCTGACCGCTTTGACCTGATCCCCCAGATTCACTACTGTCTTACCCAGGTCCTGGAGCATCTCCCCCGCGTACCACCACCCACCCAGCAGGTTCCCACCCACACTCCCACACACACTCAGCCTGCTACCACTTCCACACCCACACCCGCTCAGCAGCCTGTCCAGCCACCACCACTTCCGCCTCAGGACGGAGACGACGCAACACCACCTTCTTAGGCACCCTTAATGCCATAGATTATTCATGCCGTTGTGCTGCCCGTTTCTGCTGGGTCCTGTTGCACTTTTGCCCACCCCCCTCCCCTCACTTATTTTGGGTTTCTCATGTCGACCATATCTTTATATATCATTTTTGGGAGAGAGGGAGAGTTTTTTTGGTGACACATCTATATATCTGTATCACTCCTATCTGTGCATGCATCATGTCCGCATCATATTTTTCATTTCTTTATTTTTCTTTTTATTTCCATTTTACATCATGCATGCATCCTCACTTGCCCCTCACATTACTTGTCTCTCGGTGTGCCCCACTTTGCACATTGAGGATACTGTGCCATTTAGCTTGGGGGGGTGAGTTCTCACGATCTTTTTCGATTTGCCACCTTTATTTTTAGTTTTTTCACGCCATTTTTCGCTTTTGCACTTATTTTTCATCATTTTTCTTTTATTTTGCCATGCATCACGTTTTCCTTATTTTTCTGTGTGCCGCATTGTAAATAGTTCTATTTTCCCTTTATCTTTATTTCTTTCTTTTTCATCTCATGCTAGAGATGACTTTTCTGTGATGATGATGACGTGGAGTTAGCTTATTCTATATGCATGCTTTATTTGTCATGTCTTAGATTTTATTTCTGATATCATATGCTATGACTTGCCTTGCATCTAGAGATAGTAACCCACACTTTTTCCACATGAAAATGGATGAAATTTTACTATTAGCTGAGTCTGAATATTCATATGTATGCTATCACAGAAAACACACAAAGATTCACGCATTGAATGCCTATGTCTGGAGTACTGATTTCTTTTGCTATATCACTTCTATATGCATGAACTGTACATTTCACTTCAGGATGATTGAATGATGTTAGCTATGATAAATTTGGATTAGTTAGCTTTTTTGTGATCGAAACTGAGTAGATTATATTACCCTGCTGAAGTTGTCGTGCATGTCTTATAGAGTGAACCGAGTGATATATTTATTTCTTTCTCCACAAATCTTGAACATCATTTCTCTACTTTTAAAATCATTGGTGAATCTCCCCTTAGCGATTCTATTATATGGCATTTCCCCGCTATTAATTCCTAGCTCCAAATTTCTTATTCAAAAAGTAAAAAAAAAAAGAGAAAATATTCCTGTATATCATTATCTCTCTTTGAGTTGGGATCGTTGTGTATATATGCTTTTTCTTTAAAAAAAAAGAAAGAAAAAAAAAGAAAAAAAAGGAGAAAAGAGGAAAAATCCTCAATAAAAGATCACATCTCACTTTCTTTCTTTCTCTTCTCTTTTCATTGCTTTTGGAGCTTTATAGATATGGGGATGTAAATATTTTTTATGCCACCACGCTTATGGATAAGCTTGGGGGAGGGGATCCATTGATGTGTGAGAGAGTGACTACTTGACGTTGCACGACAACCTAGGCTAAGTAATATTCTATACTCAGTGAGATTATTTTTAGCTTTACGAAATCCAGAAATCTAAGCCTAGCATTCATTTCATGAAATCCATACTTTTCTATTCTCTCTATTCTATAGTGTGATACTCTTATACTCCTGATAGAAAGCTTTCAATTGAAAAGTGTGTGATCTGTGATTTGTATACCGCTTTAAATGATTCAGACGATGTTAATTTTAAAATTATTCTGTTTTTCATGATTATATCGTTGTTCGTGGGTTTTCTATTTCTATTTGCACTATTATACTATGATATCAAAATAAAATTCTTTGACATGTGTTTTCCATTCAGTGCATGCTATATGAGTAAGCGGAACCCACGTCCTGAGAAAATGATCTAGCAGCCTACCTCATCGCTTCTTTCTTTCTTCTTTGTTTTTATTTCGTTTTTCATTCTTCTCCGTTTTTCATTCTTCATTTTTCTTCGCCGTTTTCGTTTTCCGAATCCACCGGGTTCACCTTTTACTTATCTTCCTCGAGGACGAGTAAGAGGTAAGCTTGGGGGATTTTGATCACGCCTTATTTTACACTTTTTTACCGCATGTTTGCATGCCATTTAGATCGCCCAAATCATGTTTTTCACGATATATCGACGATATTGTGATGCTTTTCACGATTTGTTGTTTTTGTCGCATTTCAGGTGATTTGGCGCGATTTGGAGTGATCTCGAGATACGCCTACTCCAGACGGTCACCGACGACCTCCCCGAGGGGTATTTTGCTGTTGGAGAGGAGCGGAAGAAGAACGGACGTCGCATGAGCGACGAGGAGGCCAAAATAAGCAATCTAGGCATTTTTTGTGTCCCACTCGGCCGAGTGAAGGAGTCACTCGGCCGACCAGCGAGACACCGCTCGGCCGACCTGATCAGACACGATTTATATGTGCACTCGGCCGAGCGACGGAGACCACATCGGCCGAGTGACGAGACCCCGTCCGCTCGAGTGGCGCCCAGACGAAGCCCTTCAAAAATCTCCAATTTACTGTTTTTCGGCTGCCTGAGCTTCAGAAGACCCACTCGGCCGAGTGGATAATCCCGTCCGCCCGAGTACCATGAAGCCATCGGCCGAGTGACGACAACTCACTCGGCCGAGCCGCCCCCGAAGTGAAGACCCCTGAAGATCGATACTTACTGGAAAATTACAGGGTTTTCACTCGGCCGAGCGACTTTTGTCACTCGGCCGAGTGCGATGCGCTGCCTGTAGCGAAAATTGCGGAAAACAGGCTGCGCATTGGTATTTTGGTCACAGTTTTTGGACGATTTTGGGGGCTATTTAACCCCTGTTTTTATCCTAGTTTTAAGGGCCTCTCTCTTAGATTTTTTGCAGCTTTTTAGATTAGTTTTTTAGTTTTATTCTTGAG
The DNA here is from genome assembly GCA_030789695.1 of Scilla litardierei. NCBI lineage: Eukaryota > Viridiplantae > Streptophyta > Magnoliopsida > Asparagales > Asparagaceae > Scilla > Scilla litardierei. The sequence continues at coordinate 210,452,272 of CM061133.1, forward strand.
ATTGGAGAGGAGACAAAATTGGATTTTTGTTGGATTAATTGAAGAACTCCATTGGTTTGCTTTTCTCTTTTCTCTAAAAATTCTATTTTTATTGCTTATCTCAATATTGTGATGAATTCTATTGCTTATTTCATTGATTATTTTTGTGATCTTGCTATGAATTGTGAGTAGTCGCCACGTCTTGGGGCGTGGGGATGAACCCTACAAGCCCTATTTCATAATTGTGATGAATTGTTAGGAATTTTGCTAGAATTGCTATTAGAGATTAGATTGGGATCAATTTACTACGGATGGCTAGGAATTCACATCGATTGGGATTTGCAAGAGATTGGATCCCAATTCGATAGGAAACCCTAGAAATCCGAATTGGGTTGGAGTCGAATTTCCGTAGTATCGGTTTGCAAGAGATTGGACCGATACTAGGGTTTCCGGTTCCAATTCTGCGCCAATACCCGTTTGCAAGAGATTGGACGGGTAGGAACTATCCCAAACTAGGTCGCGGGCCGAGTTTGCAAGAGATTGGGCTCGGTGCGCGATTGAACGATGATGTTGATCCTAATGCTAGCTTCCCTAGGCTAGGGTTTGGAAGAGATTGGACCCGAGCCTAGGATAGCTATAGACCGGCAACAGCGCGAGAGCGTGAGCTTGGTCCTACATTCAGTTGCAACTAGTTCATCCAAAATCTTATTCTAGCAACTTTGATACCAATGAACCACTTTTACGGAATACGGTGAGTAGCGGGAATTCCCCATTCCCTAGACGTTCTTTATTTGATTTGATATTTCCGTACTTTGTCTGACGATTGTGACAAGATCGCCAAAGGCAAATCTCTCTTCTTAAATAGCCAGGTTGATCGGAACAAGCACGGTCATTCGTCCTCCCTGTGTTCGATAACCCGCTCGCTGCTACACCGTGCACTTGCGGTAAAACTACAACCGTTCTTTTGGGTTACGTCCCGGAGCGATCATATATCTTACTGTTAGATCAAGCCTAGGAGTCTTAGGAATCGATCCCGGAGCTCCGCGCTCCATATCGGAACTTTTGGTGCTCATTAGCCGGTGTAAGAAGGGGCACCGACCGACTAGATGACGATCCAGTCGGTCGACAATCCTTCTTGAACTGACTAGTTGGCTTTCTAAATTTCTCAGGAGTTTCTGTTTCTCGTTAGTCGGTCAAAGAACGTTGGTTGACCGACTAGGTTGCAAACTAGTCGGTCGGCAATGCTTCTTTAACCGACTAACTCATTTACTAAATTTTGGTATCAGTACTGTTCATTCTTAGTCGGTCTAAGTTCATCTTTCGACCGACTAGTTGTTAAACTAGTCGGTTAAGTTTTGTACTCAGACCGACTAATTCTTAGTTCTTCTGTACAGTCGAGTTACTGTTTACTCTTAGTCGGTCTAAGAATGTTCATCGACCGACTAGATGTTAAACTAGTCGGTCAGTAATTGTTCTTTGACCGACTAAATCTAAATCCTAATTTTCGTCTGGGTACTGTTTACTCTTAGTCGGTCTGCGTTGGTCAACTGACCGACTAGTTCCCAAACTAGTAGGTCAGTGGTTGTTCTTTGACCGACTAACCAGTGCTGTAAACCCTAGTTTTGCCCTAGCCGCCACCCAACTCTATAAATACCCCTCCAAACGTTTTCTTCTTCTTCCTCACGACCTAAAACCCTAATTTCTCCCCCATTGAGCCCCCTTCTTCCTCAAACCCTTATTCTTTCATCCCAAGCTCATCCTCCATCATCTAAACCCTCCCTTAACACATTCTACCTCTCATCTTCCTCAAATCTCCATCAAATCCCCAAAATCCACATCAAAACCCATTTCTCCAGATCTTCCCCAACATTTCCAGATATGAACCCTAGGTTCCCCGGAGCGTTTCTTCCGTCGCCATGGTTGCTCGGCATCGTTCTTCCGTTTCCTATATGGTAATGATCGATCTCTTAATGTTTTCATAACCCGTTATGTTTTGGTGAAACCCTAATGAAATGAGTGTTGTTTTGATGTTTGTTTCCCCGTAACAGTGACTTCCCCATAGATTAGCGCCCGTGGGACGAACCCTCGTTGATCGTCATCCTCGGTGCTAGGCAAGTGAAACTTGCCACTTAGGGTTTAGGCCATGTTTTAGGCCAATTGCTTGTTGTAGGCGTAAAAGAGACTAGGCGACGAAATGATACTCGCCTAGGCGCAAATTCCGGAACTAGCTTGACAACGAAGCTAGGACCATCGTTTACCATGTTGCATAACTACCATGTCATGTTTAATTTTGATTAACGGTACGCGAATAAATTGTCATCCATGCTATCCATGTTGTATGTCGCATTCGTAGCACACGCTACAATACTTGTGTTTCCTGGCCCGTGTTCCAGAAGCGGGCTACGTGAGTTGGTTGATAGCCAATGCCCGACCTACTAGTTTCCGGCTAGGCACCCACTATACGTGGGCATAACCCTACGCCATACATGTTAAACACACTTCCTGGCTCGTGTTCCAGAAGCGAGCATTCCGTGTTCGGGGGTAATGCCCTGGCTCGATACACGTGGAGGGGTAGAGATAAACGGTCACTTGAGCTTAGGAGTTGGCCCGATCAGCCACTCTAGCCAACAGGCGGAATCTCTGTGCACAACTAGTTTACTGGACTGTTCACTTGACGTGAACCACTTGACTTGTACTTGTCCGTGTTTTACTTGTCGTCCGTGACATACTTGCTGCTTGTACTTCCCTTACTTGTCTCTTCCATACTATACTTGCCATGTCATGCATCATACTATAACTGCTAGGTTGCTAGTTTACCTTACCTTCAGTTTCCTTGCTCAAGTCTTTTAGACTTGCTGACATGCGCCCCTTTACTCTTTTGGGTGACACATGTTAGATCCCGAGCCCGAGTACATTGTAGAGGACAAGGTGTTTGCTGACGCCGAGCCCGAGCCTGTGTTCGGTGAGGAGTACGTGGACACTGGGGACCAGTCCTAGTGTCTCCGTTGTGCTTTCCTCTTTTGTTTTAGACTGATGTTTTGTAGTCGGTGCGTGGCACCTATACTCTGTTACGTTTGTCTTCGTTTGGCCTTGTTCTGGGCCTTTAGACTCTTTCTTTTAGCCTGGTGGCTTTTCTGGATGTTGAATTTAATTTTCATGTTGGACAAATTATGAGATATGAGATTTTATTTCTGTCTCTCCTTGTGTTGTTATTGTTGTTCCGTTTGTGCTTACAGGGACCTGCTTATGTTTTATTGACGCTTATCGGGTTTGGGGCTTCACAGCCCCACTCTCGTGCGGACCTTTTCACGTCTCGCCTCCATTTTAGGGAAGCGGGGCGTGACAGGGTCATTCCTGGATAGGTATATAAAGTAAAATCACAAAGTAGAAGCACACCAAACAACTAGGCACGACGCATGACTCACAAAAAGCTAAGTGGACCCGCGATGCGTGAAATGCAAGAGAACTCGAAATCCTAGGGTTAGTGAATGTGACTATCGATGCCATGCTAGGTGTGTGTGATTTTGTGGCGATTCATCATAGGGTTCATCTCTAGGAGAAAGAGATAAAAAGAAGAGAATAGAAAAAAAGAAAAAATAAAAGAAAACGATGAAAACGACACAAAAACGAAAAAGAAGGACTCAAATGACGCACACAGTGCGACTCCCCCAAGCTGAAGCTTGCATTGCCCTCAATGCAATATGAGTAAGTACGGGAGGGCAATGAAGATGGGGGGAATACGCACCGACACAAAAAGAAATGAAAACGAGGAAAACACAGAGATGAAACTGAAAATAAAGAAAGATCAAAATCAAAATCAAACGACACGAAAATAGAAATAAGATCACATGACACGACACTCAAAAGGGGAGAAACAAGCACACACACAAAAATGAGAAAAACAACAACACACGACAACACACCAAAATAGACGTCCCCCAAGCTAGACATGACAGTGCTAGCGAATAAAATGCGATCGTGAAATGCAGAAATATGCAAGGGGGAGTCAAAAAACAAAAAAGTGCAATCAAATAAAAAATAAAAAGGAAGTGATGCGACACGTGAATCGGTCCCCCTTGACAGAGAAAAAGCAGGGCCCCGAAAAGACAGATGGGCACAAATACGGGGGGTGGGCAAAAGCGGGAAAGAAATATCAAGCAGGGGCACCACCCTCTGGGGGTGGTGATGGGGACCTGCGCTGGGGTCCAGGAGTCGTGGGGGGTGGAATGTGGAGCTCGGAGACATCGGGTGGGTCTTCACGGATGTGGCGAATGAAGCTTTGAAGAAAGGGGAGGTCTCGGTCGACGGACTCCTCAGTTATCTGACCACCCTGTCCAGCTAGGAGGATCATGGCCGTGAATCGGTCGGCTTGGTCGTCGGCTTGGAATTGAGCGGGGGTAGATGGGTTGGAGGTGGTGGGTTGAGCGGGGGGTTGTGTGCGACGAGTACGACGGGTGGGCCTAGGGTTCGAAGAGCTGGTGTCGGTGGGCTTAACATGGCGGGGAGGCATTATGCAAGTGTCGTGTGTGTGCGTGAGTATGTAAAAATACAATGAATAAACATAAACACAACCAACGAGCAAATGGAATATTTTAGGGCAAAATTAAAATTTGAGTTAAGGAGCGAGTTTACCCAAATGAGATGAAGATCGTTGCTCGTAGACGCCCCGATGCTACTCGATAGGAGCACGTTGTGAAGCCGCGGCGATTTCTTCGGTAAGTTTCAAAATTTAGGAGAATGGGTGAAAGTTAGGGTTTTGGGTGCGGGTGAAATCAAGGAGAATGGAGAGAAATCGATGGTGTGATGGATAGGGAAATGGGGGGAGGTCGATTGGGGTTGATTTTGGGGAAGATCGCAGTCCGGCGCAAGGGGAGGAGGCGAAACGTCGGGTTGGGATTCGAGAATGGCGAGGGCGGAACGAACGGGTGGTCAGGGGTATTTATAGGGTTTTAAGTCGAACCGATCGGTTGACTTGTCACCCGATCGGTTGACTGTTAGGTCGAAAAATCTTGCCGAAGAAGTGCTACAGGCGAACCGGTCGGTTGACTTGTCAACCGATCGGTTGGCCGCTCCACTCATTTTCCCGAGAATTGAGGGTTGCTCACCCGGTCGCCTCAACCGATCGCGCTCTAACTCAACCGATCGGTTGATGTCTCCCAAAAATTTCCCGAGAATCCTCCCCAGATCACCCGGTCTGTCACACGGTCTCTCCATTCTTCAACCGATCGGTTCATTTGGGGACAGTTGCGGCTTGTATCTGATACATCCCAACCGATCGGTTGAGTTATCAACCGATCGGTTGGGGCTTTGTTTCCTGCAAAAAACCAACAGATTTGTCTAAGCCCCTGAACGGATGTTCTTGCGGCTGATTTTATTTATAGAAATAGATAAAATAAAGTCAAAAATAACACTAAAAATTGGGGCAAAAGTTTAGAGCATGGGTTGCCTCCCATGAAGCGCACTTGTTTAACGTCGTTGGCTCGACGCCCGCAAGTGATGTTCATGGTGGTTGATACGGGTGATGCCCGAAGTTTGGCATCTCTTCTTCATCGGAGCTTAAGGCCTTTGGAGTAGTCAGCGGCTGGAGAAAGATTTGCTCGACTACCCTCTCCTTGTTCTTGGGATCCGGGGGCTTCTCTTTCATATTGGCGCTTACCGCCATCTTCTTTAGGATCCGGACCTCGTCTTTGGTGAGGTTCATGGGTTCTTTCCCCGTTCTCCTCGCAGGAGGAGCCTTGGGGAACCCGGGAGGGGTTGTACGTGCTGCACTCGCTTTCCCAGCAGCATCATTGTTCTTGGGGCCGTCTTGGTCTTCTGAATCCCCCAAGTCATCGGGGGGGTTTCTTAAGAGAATCTTCCAGGAGCTCTCTTCAGCAGCTTTATCTTCTTCCACTTCCAGCAAATTACACAGAGGGTCATCTGGGGGATCGGGGTACTTCATGGACAACCCAGATCAAATTCAACCTTTTCTCCGCTGACGTTTAGCGAAAGTTTTCCGTTCTTCACATCAATCAAAACGCCAGCAGTGGCCATGAAAGGCCGTCCCAGGATGATGGGGGTGTGTGCGTCTTTAGGCATGTCCATGACAACGAAGTCCACTGGCACATGCACCCCTTTCACATTGACGGGGAGGTCATCCACAATCCCCACCGGATATTTGACCGACCGGTCAGCAAGTTGTAGGGTCATACCGGTGGGCTCCAGATCACCCATTCCTATCCTCTTCTACATCGATAAGGGCATCAAACTGACACTCGCTCCGAGATCGACGAGTGCACGATGAATCTTTACTGTCCCGATCGTGCAAGGGATTGAGAAGCTCCCCGGGTCTTTAAGTTTCGGTGGATTTGCCCTCTGGATGAGAGCGCTACACTCCACCGTCAACACTACTTTCTCCTTTCTAGACCCTCTAGTCACCAAATCCTTCAGGAATTTCGCATATGATGGGATTGTTTCGATTGCTTCCAGGAAGGGGATTTGCAAGCTCAGATCCTTGACCATGGCGAAGAACTTTCCATATTTCTCATCGATTTTGGCCTGAGCTAACCGTTGTGGAAAAGGCACAACGGGTTTGAACACTTTCGGGCTCCCTTCCTCGTTCTTCTTCTTCTCTTCTTCAGAGACTCCCTCCGGAGTCGTAGGATTTGATGACGAAGCACCGGCGTCGTTTGATTTTTCGATCGGTCGCTCAACGACCAACGGTGCTTCCGGTCTGTTAGGGGGCACTCTAGTAGGAATTTGTGTCCCGCTTCTCAGAACGATAGTAGACACATTTGTGTGCTCGTGCACGAGTGTCGACGTTTGGGTTGCTCCCCTCGGGTTCACCTCAGGTTGTGGCGGCAATTGGTTTTGTGACCTTGAAAGGTTTGCCACTTGTAACCCCAGCTGGGTTACTTGGTCCGTGAGGGCCCGTTGACCCATTTCCAGCTTTTGATTGATCTTCTCCTGGTTGGTTATATATTGAGTCAAGGGAGACTCAACCGGATAGACGGCCCTCTGTTGGCCATACTGCTGCTGCTGGATTGGCTGCTGATTCCTGGGGGCGTAAAATTGTTGCTGAGGCTGCTGCTGATATTGTTGCTGCTGAATCTGACTCTGCTGTGGCCTAGTCGGCTGATACGTTTGTTGCTGCGGCTGCTGAGGCGGCAAGGGCTGGAATGGTGGCCGATAACCAAAGTTAGGGTGGTTCCGGTTGTTTGGAGAGTAGGCCGGGTTGGAATTGGTTCTTGGCGGATACGGCGCATTCCCAGTGGGGTTGTAAAATAGTGCGCTCGCCTGATCCAACGGTGGTGAGACGTCACCACCGTCGAATTCCCCAAAGAATTCAGATTCTACCGCTGAAATCTGTTGTGTACCGGCCCCACCGGCTCCTACCATTAGTGCGGAGATCTGGGTCAAAAGCAAGTCGAACTTGCTTGAAAGTTTGTCGACGTCCTCGACTCTGTGTATACCGCCAGACCTGGGGGTGGCTCTCTCGTCGCACCACCGCTCATTGTTGGATGCCATATTTTCCAGAATATGTCCGGCATCTTCCTCGCTCCTTGATATGAAGGAACCCCCAGCCGCGGCGTCCATAGAAGATTTCAGGTCATCCCTCAGCCCATTGTAGAACAGATTAATAATCTGCCATTTCAGAAGCTCATGGTGAGGGCATCTTCTCTGCATCTCCTTGTATCTCATCCAAGCTTCATGCAAGGACTCGTGGCTGGCCTGGGAGAAGGAGGAGATCTCACCCCTCAACTTCATGGTCTTCCTCGGAGGAAAGAACTTCATCAGAAAAGCGTTGGAGAGCTTCTCCCAGGTATTGAAAGTGTTTTGGTCCTTCCCCCTAAGCCATTGCTTGGCTTTGTCTCGTAACGAGAAGGGGAACAGCTTCAGACGGATCGCCTCAGTCGTGACACCATTAATCCGGAAGGTGTCACATTTCTCCAAGAAGGAGTCTAGATGCTCGATCGGGCTCTTCATGGGTACACCCGAAAACTGGTCCTGCTGGATCCATGTCACCAAAGACGGCTTTAGCTCAAAGCTTTGGGCCGTAATAGCTGGAGGACGGATGGCGGAAGTGGACTCGATAGATGGCATCGAGTACTCCAGCAGGGACTTACGAGGCGGGGTGTTCTCCTCCATGGATTCGGGATCCTCTCTTCTTCGCTTCTCAGCGGCCAAGCGCCTAAGGGTGGCGTTAATCTCTGGATCAACGGGGATCAAGTCGTCTAGACTTCTTGAACTCCTGCGCATGAAAAACAACAAACACCCGTGAAGCGACAAGTGGGAAAGAAACAGATAAGATAAGAAATAAAAAAGAAGAAAATAAAAAGGAAAAAGGAGAATGCGAAAATTATCGCGAGGTAGGGATAAGAGCTAGACACTAGGGTTCAAGAGATCCTAAAATAACAAGCACGTTGCCTCCCCGGCAACGGCGCCATAAACTTGGCGTGTGCCCCGGCTTGCTAACCGCAAATGGCCGGGGGACCCGCGTGGGGGTTTAGATATTTGTTACCGCACGCGCACGGTGTTGTAGTGTGGCTTGGGGGTCGAACACAAGGAGGCTAGGATGTGCTTGTGTCAAGGAGGACCGAAATCACCCCGTGGGCGAGCTAGCCCGAATCGGTTGATGGGTTGTCACTGAAAGGAATGCAAGGTATGAACAATAAGAAAATAAACCCGGGACTTTGGTTTCCACCCCAACGAGCGACTCTCACCGATACGGCCTACGGGTAGGATAGCGATCGGAATTAGGGTCTAATGGTGAGACGTTGCCTCTGAAAGTGGTATCGGCATCCCATGGGCCCGATATTCCGGTCGGTGCCCAGGATGATACACCGGACTTCCCGGATTCGATCAGTGGGCACTCCCATGTCCATTAACACTGATCGATTCCGGGAGCACTAAGCTCGCAACGATAACTCCCAACGTCTCATCCTGCCGCTCCCGGGCGCTAGGATTCGGCTCTACGCTAAGGGCGTGAGCTATGGCTAGGGAGTCAACCGCCAAGTTTATTCCCCCTTGGCCCAACGGTCAAAGGCGGTCTTTTTCCCTCCGATGACAATGAAACACCCCGCGTAACCGTTAGATTCCTAATCCCTATCGATTTCCTAACCCTATGGATGCATCGAGAAGAGCCCCCGAAGGGGTTTCCGCCAAAATCCCAGATTTGGGAACTACTCACAAATATTTATTAAAAAGCGATCTAAACGAAAATGAACCGTTGAAATCATAATCAGACGATTGGAATGCGAAGGAAATAGAGCAATTAAGATAATACTAAAGTTTAAGAAAGATCTGAAAACTTACAATAGAAGAGTAATTACAGCCGTCACAAATAGGAGAAAACAGTAAAAACTAGCAGCTCCTCGTTTCTGGAACCCTAGGGGTCCTATTTATAGGATTTCGTATCACCCGATCGGTTGACAAGTCAACCGATCGGGTGACCCTTACAGATAATAAACAGAAAACGACGAACTTTCACCCGGTCATATGAACCGGTCGGTTGAGTTCTTGGAGTGACCGGTTGGATCTTGGCGCCATCGGGTGAAGGGATCGGTTGGGTGCCCGTGTCTTTGGCTCCTCAGCATCAGCTACAGATGAACCGATCGGGTGAGAGTCACCTGATCGGGTGAGAGTCACCCGATCGGTTGGAATTTGGCTCGAAAAGACAGAGAATCGGCCCCCGTTGAACCGGCCCGTGAACCGGTCGGGTGACTTCCACTTGAGCTCTGGCTGAGACCGGGTGGTGCACGCGTGCATCACCCGATCGGTTGGAGATGACCAACCGACCGGGTGAGGGGCTGAAAGATGTAATCTTCGTCGTTTGGCCCCCTGGATCGCGCGTGACTCCTCCCGTTGCTCCGGGGACTTGAGATATCGTCGTTAAACGTTCCCTACGCGGGCAATCCCTGCAAACATGGAGAAACAAAGAAAAGTGAAAGAAAACGAGAAAATACGAGAAAACGAATAAAAGACAGTGGAAAATACGGAGAAACATGAAAGAAAACGTGCGTGAATATATGAAATATATACGCACGTCAGCATACCAAGGAACTTCCCCGGGCCTTATGGCGTATAGCCTCTCATCAACAAAGGAGTCATCGATGGGCAAGCTCTCGTCCTCCTTGTCACGAATAAGCCTAGACAAATGGTCCGCCACAACGTTGTCCGTACCTTTCTTATCTCTGATTTCCAAATCAAACTCTTGCAATAGAAGTATCCACCTAATTAACCTAGGTTTGGCCTCTTTCTTGTTTAGAAGATACTTCAATGCCGCATGGTCGGTGTGGACAATTACCTTGGATCCAAGGAGGTAGGAGCGGAACTTTTCAATGGAATAAACGACCGCGAGAAGCTCTTTCTCCGTAGTTGTATAATTTTTCTGTGCGTCATCCAACATTTTGCTTGCATAGAATATTGCATGAAGCTTTCTATCTTTCCTTTGCCCCAATACCGCTCCAATGGCTTGGTCACTTGCATCACACATGAGCTCAAAGGGAAGGCTCCAATCCGGTGGTTGTATGATGGGCACAGAAATTAGTGCTTCCTTCAATGTATTGAACGCTTGCAAGGATTCACCTGAAAAAACAAACGGGGCATCTTTAGCAAGCAAGGAGGTAAGAGGTCGGGCAATCAAGGTGAAATCCTTGATAAAGCGGCGGTAAAACCACGCATGACCAAGAAAGCCCCTAATGCCCTTAACATTAATAGGAGGAGGGAGTTTCTCGATTACCTCAATCTTCGCCTTATCAACCTCAATCCCTCTTGAGGAGACAAGGTGTCCAAGCACTATCCCTTCGGTGACCATGAAATGACATTTCTCCCAATTAAGAGTAAGATTATTTTGTTGACATCTTTTAAGAACTTTGGTAAGATTAGCCAAACAAGAATCAAACTCACTTCCATAAACTGAGAAATCATCCATGAAAACTTCCATAATATTTTCAATATAGTCGGAAAAGATGGAGGTCATGCACCTCTGAAAGGTGGCGGGTGCATTACAAAGACCAAAGGGCATTCTGCGGTAGGCGTAAGTGCCATAGGGACAAGTAAAAGTAGTCTTTTCTTGGTCGTCTTCATGCAAAGGGATTTGGAAAAACCCCGAATACCCATCCAAGTAGCAAAAGTATTTATGTTTAGCAAGCCGTTCAAGCATTTGATCTATGAAGGGTAGTGGGTAATGGTCTTTTCGGGTGGCTTTATTTAGTTTTCGATAATCAATGCACATCCGCCATCCCGTGACAGTGCGTGTAGAAATGGGCTCTCCTTTTTCATTTTTTATAACGGTCATCCCCCCTTTCTTGGGGACGACGTGAACGGGGCTAACCCATCTACTGTCAGAGATAGGGTAGATAATTCCGGCCTCAAGCAATTTAAGGATTTCCTTTTTGACTACCTCTTTCATATTCGGGTTCAACCGCCTTTGAGGCTCAATAGAAGTGGCTTCAGTGTTTTCCAAGTGGATCCTATGCGTGCATAGCCTAGGGCTTATTCCCTTAAGATCCGAGATAGTGTAGCCAAGGACATCCTTGTGGTCCCTAAGGACTTCTAATAGTTTTTCAAGTTGATCATGGCCGAGGTGCGCATTAACAATCACCGGAAAGGTCAATTTACTACCCAAGAAAGCATACCTTAGATTCGGCGGTAATTGTTTAAGCTCTACCTCAAAGGGTGTTGTACTCTCCACTTCCTCTGCTTGTGAGAGTTCGGCTTCTTCATCTATATCTGAGTTTAGTTCTTGTCCGGGCGGTGTGCTCTCGTGTGGAGACTCAGATTCACTTCTTAGTGAGGACGACACATCGGAATAGACGCTCTCCAATTCTGTGCTAGCATCGATAGGACCACCACTTTACTCCGGTTCATTCCTGAGATCGAGAAATACGTCAGCAGATTCATAAATGCAAGAGTGGGGGTCGTAGAGTGTAACTCCCTGAATATCGGTTTGCTCGAAGGATTCCTCGGGGGTGTAGTACTCTTCGACGCATGTTCTACCGCCTTCAAAATATAGCTTGTCGTCCCTCACATCAACTCTGATATCGCCCCCAATAGTCCCATCCGGGGAGATTTGATCCATCACAAAGCTAGCAAACAATTGTTCGACGGGGTCCTCGATATTAATAGCAAAAGCTCCGGTAGCGTGGACCTCATCAATAAATTCCTTAAGGAGCTCCGCAAAGGATTCATCATTTCCCTGGCCAGACTCAGTCATTGGAATTGCATCCCCCATTTTACCTGTTAAGATCTTGTGGAAAATTTCGGGAGAGCGTGCAAAATAGGGCTGTAAACAGAGTTAGAAAAGAATGAAGAAATAAATAAAGAAATTGAAAAATAACCGGGTGATCCAAATTGAACTCCGTCAAAAACATCTCCCCGGCAACGGCGCCAAAAACTTGATCGGCCGCCCCGAATACACACCCGGGGCGGGACGACTCGCTAGTCTTACCGCAAGCACACGGTGTAGCGGCGAGCGGGTATCGAACACGAGGAGGGCAAATGACGGTGTCTTCTTCAATTCACCTGGATATAAGAACAGTCGAGAAATGTTCGCAATAAAGCAGTCACAGTCGTTCAATTGTATAAGAGGATTATCAAATTAATCAAGATGCCTAGGGGTAGGGAATCCCCGCTACAAACCGTATCTTGTCATTGTGATTCGTAGGTTTCACAATTGCTAGGCTTGCAATTCAGGTGAACTAGTTGCAACTAAATGTAGAACCAAGCTCATGCTCTCGCGCTATTACTGGTCTATAGCAAACCTAGGGTAGGGTCCAATCTCTTGCAAACCCTAACCTAGGCAAGCTAGCGTGAAGAACAACATCATCGTTCAATCGTATCTCGAGCCCACTCTCGTGCAAACTCGAGCTACGACCTAGGTTGGGATAGTTCCTACTCGTCCAATCTCTTGCAAACGGGTATTGGTATAGAATTACAATCGAAAACCCTAGTTTCGATCCAATCTCTTGCAAACCGATTCCGGAGAAATCCAATTGTAACCCAATTCGAATTTCTAGGGCTTCCTATCGAGTTGGGATCCAATCTCTTGCAAATCCCAATCGGTATGAATCCCTAGCTATTCGTATTAAATCAATCTCAAACTAACCCTAATCAATCCTAGCAATAATTTCACCAATTCATCACAAATTAGAAATAGGGTTCGTAGGGTTCATCCATACGCCCTAAGACGATAGAACTACTCACAATTCATAATGCAATTCAATGGAAATTCACAAATAAAATCAATAGAATTCATTGCAATATTCAATATATCAATAAAAATGAGGTTTTTGATAGAGAGAGAGACAAACCAATGAAGATTCAATAGCATCCAACAAAATAACACTTTTCTCTCTCCCAAAAGAACTAAATCTAATCTCCTAAAAAGTAATCTAAAAAAGGCTGCAAAAAGTTCTGAAAAAGCCCTCTAAACTAGGTTTAAAACTGGGGTTAAATACCCTCCAAAATTGCCCAAAAAACTGTGACAAAAATGCCCCTGCGCAGCCTCAAAATCGCAATTTACGCTACAGGCAGCGCGGCTCACTCGGCCGAGTGACAAATGTCATTCGGCCGAGTGACAAACCCTGACAAATTCCAGTAACTTCGGACTTTTGGGGGTCGGCTCCTCGGGAGTCACTCTGCCGAGTGACTTTCTTTGCTTCGGCCGAGGGGACTTCTTCACTCGGCCGAGTCAGAACTCGGGAGTTGACTGACAGATTACAGTAAATCTGGACTTTTTGTTGCCGTCGTCTTGATGCCACTCGGGCGAGTGGTGTCTCCGTGGTTCGGCCGAGTGGACTGGCGACGGTCGGCCGAGTGCACGCTAATACTCTATCTTCTGCGTGTCAGATCTGGTCGGCCGAGCGGGCTTTCGATGTTCGGCCGAGTGACTCCTTCACTCGGCCGAGTGACATGCTGAAAATGCCCAATCTTCATATTTTTGCTCCATCGTAGCTCCTACGACGTTCTTTCTTCTTCCACTCCTCTCCAATAGCAAAATTCCCCTCGAAGGAGTCACGGGTGACACTCCGGAGTGGGTGTATCTCAGAATCACTCCAAATCGCTCGAAATCTCCTGAAATTCGACAAAAACAAGAAATCGTGAAAAGCATCGCAATATTGCCGAAAAATCGTGAAAAGCACGATTCGAGCGATCAAAATGGCATGCAAACATGCAGAAAAAAAGGTGTAAAATATGGAGTGATCACGGCACACCCCCAATTTTTTCTCTTTTTCGGTTGCGTGTGTACATGACGTTGTTGTGAACGGTTATTAACTGGAGTTGGTTTAGATTCTGGGCTATCCTAGAGATAGGCCCATATCAATGTAGCTCATATCTGTATTCTCCCCTCTTGGCTATAAATAAAGAGATGGGGGTTCCTCCCCTAAATAGTTGATTCATAACACGTTATCAGCACGAGCCTCTAAAAATTTTCCACAAAAATTTTTCGATCATTGTGAAGGCGGAAAGAGATGGGAGATCCACGCGCGCGGTGCAAGGCGTCCTCAATCGAGCGTCGTCATCCGCGTAGGCTTCGTTCAACCGTCGCTATATCCGGAGGACGGATATAGAGGTAAGTCCCGCTAAAAATATCGTTTTTATCATACGTATGATAGCTTTCTCCATAGATCTCGCAAGATCGATGTGGAATCTGGGCTAATAGCCCCAAAAATCATGTTTTTAACATGCTTTTAATCTGAAAATAATGAAAAATAGGGTTTTTTAAGAAACCCTTACCCTCGCGGGCGGCCTTGCCGCCGGCCCCCTCCCCCATATCCGCGCCCGAAGAGCCCCCTGAGGGGGGGTGGCTGCGCCTGTAGCGCCGAGGCGCCGGCGCCCCGTGCCCCCCCCCCCCCCCCCCCCCCCCCCCCCCCCGCCTGCAGCGGGGGGCCGATCGCGCTTCCCCCCCCCCCGCCTGCAGCGGGGGGCAGCCGGCGCTCCCCCCGCCTGCAGCGGGGGGCCACCCGCCCCCCCCCCCCCCCCCCCCCCCCCCGCCTGTAGCGGGGGGCGCCATCGCCCCCCCCCCCCCCCCCCCCCCCCCGCCTGCAGCTGGGGGCCATCGTCGCCCCACGCCCCACGCCGATAGCGGGGGCCGCCGTCGCTGCCGCACCCCCCGGAGGGGGGCGGCGCCGCTACCAATACCCCCCGAAGGGGGGTCTCCCTTTTTGCCGCCGCACGGCGGCGGTACAGTGAGGGGCGGCGGCCCTAGCCGCCGCCCCTCAACACTAATGGGCCTGAAGCCCATTTCGGAAAAAAACAAAACAAATTCAGACTGCGGGCCTGAAGCCCGCAGCAACTCTACGGGCTTCAGGCCCACAGCAACTCTGCGGGCTTCAGGCCCGCAGACTAATTTTCCACAAAAAAAGATTGAGGATGCGGGCCTGAAGCCCGCAACCACCCTGCTGGCTTCAGGCCCGCAGACCATATTTTCAAAAAAAGAGGTAAATGGGCAAATTACAATTAAAGAGGCTAAAAATTAGCCTTAAAAGGCTTTTTGGGCTAAAAATTAATTAAAAAGGGCGTTTATGGGCCTAAAAATTCGTGAAAAATCACGGAATATTATGGGGCAATAAGTGGACATATAAGGGACTTTTTGGGGACCTTTGGGGGTTATTTGGGATGATTTAAAAAGGAAAAACCTTTTCCTTAAACATAGAAAATGTCATTTTGGGGCTCTTATTCAATCTAATTGATTAAACCCACATACTTTACAACCCCTGCATCGAATTATTTTTTTTAAAAAAATCATGTTTACATGCTTTACATCACTGGCAAATTCTGTGGATATTATATGCGTGGTTGTGCATCATATTTAAGCTTAATAATTAGGAAGATCCTGCGACCGCTCTGCCGTTAGTCAGCTAACCTAACGGTGTATGACGTTGCCCAGTGGTCCAATAATTATTAAGTAATTAAATTGTTTATCCATCTCTGCGAATATTAATGCATGTGATGCCTGTGATGAAAATGTCTGGTGAAAATGGTTGATGAGCACAAAATTTCTGCATGGATGGCTAATTGCGGTTTTTGGATCGGCTGTTTAAGTCCCACATTTTATTTTCCTGCACTTTTTTTTTACTTTTGAGAGAAATTGTAGTGGGGAAATTATGTAAATTTCCAAGACCCGAGACCATTTTCCATAGAGACAGAGGCCACAATTGAAGCCGAAGATCTTATATGGGACCCACAGGGGTTTCCAAAGTTGTAATTTCTTTTTAAAGCTTTCATTTGTGTAATATGGACTGTAATGGGACTTTGGACTATTATTTATGTGGGACTGGCTGATCCACGCAATTAGCCCTTCATATTAAAATTGCCTCCGCATGAAAATGTTTATGTTTAAATTATTAATTCATGCATATTTGTACTCTGCTAGATAAATGGCTAAAATTGCAATTGTCGATTTCGAAGTGCTGGATGCATCAAGAAGAAACTATCTGAGCTAGCAGCTCGATGTGAAGATTCATCTACGGGCAAGTCCCGCATTTCTGCTGTGACTAATAATGAAAATGTAAGCGATATAGAAAAGGCGCAAGTCATTATCTATATTCGCCTCCATATGGACAAGACCCTAAAGGCTGAATACCTTACGGTCGAAGATCCACTTGACCTATGGACTGCCCTTGAGGATAGGTATAAAAATCAGAAAGATGTTATACTCCCAAAGGCACGATATGAGTGGGAGAACCTGAGACTATAGGACTTTAAGTCCATTGCTGAGTACAACTCAGCACTTTTTAGCATCACCTCACGCCTGAAGTTGTGTGGTGAAAAAGTCTCAGAAGATCGCATACTGGAAAAGACGTATACTTCCTTCCATGAAAAATATGCGATACTAATGCAGCAATACCGTGAACGCAAGCTCACCAAGTATTCTGAGCTGTTGTCATGTTTACTCATGGCTGAACAAAACAGAGAGCTTCTCCTCGCCACTCACAATATACGCCCCACTAGCACTGCCCCCATCCAGAAGCTCATAACGCCTCTTCTTCTCGAAAGAAGAGAGACAACAAAAGAAAAGAAAGACCACAGAAAGGGGGGTAGAACAAAATGGCTAGGGGCCAAGTCCAGCAACGAAGAAATGATAGTAAGCGGAAGTTCATGTGGCGCAGAAATGCCAAGAATAGAGATGATGCACCCCCACCCAAGAGAGAATGGGAAGACCAGTGCCATAGCTGTGGCATGAAAGGCCACTGGTCCAGAGTGTTCCGAACTCTGCAGCATTTCCAGGATTTGTATAAAGAGAACAAGAAAAATAAAGCTGAAACAAACCTGATGACCTCTGAGGCTCCAGTTAAGTTTACAGCTGACGACTACGAAAATGATGAAATGCTTGATTAGCCCCAATTTTTTATCTTATCAATTTGTTTTGAGAATAATTTATGTTATGAGAGCATTTGAATTATGTAATTTATTTTGAATAAAAATGTTTATCTGAAAATGCATGTGCCTATTGTAGGGATCGTCTAACCCTTGCAATACTAATAACACACAGTAGAGGGGGGTGAATAGTGTAATGGCAATAAAATTGTCCAATTAAAATTTAACTTGCAAATGCGGAATTATAAATGCAAGAGGAATTAAATGGCACAATCAATCCAAACGTAAACACAAAGTTTTACCCTGGTTCCCCAAACTTGGGTACATCCAGCCACACCAATATTCACTATATTCCCACACAGAGAAGTGAATACAAATATCACAAGGAGATACCCCACAAAGAGGATTTATGCCCTACACAAGGACCCAACCAATCCTACACAAGGATCAAGACTCCCACACAGAGAATCACTAACTCCCACTCAGAGAATTAGGGTTAGCCCTACACTAGGACACTCGAACTCCCACAAAGAGAGTTAATTCCCACAAAGAGAATTCCCTAGTCCCACAAAGAGACAACCTCCCACAAAGAGAGAAACTCCCACAAAGAGAGTAACCTAATCCCACAAAGAGAAATAGGAAAACAAATTACACCCTGTAAAGTAAATACTCTTACCTATGCCTTGAGATGCTTACTCATGAATGAATGCAAGGCATGGAAGAGGATCTCCAAGGGTTGGAATATGCTTGAGAGCACTTGGATGATTTCCCTTGAGCTGGACTTCAATGCATGAAGGAAGATGAATGCTCAAAAGAGGGAAATGAGGGGGCTTGAGAGTGGCTTAAAAGATCTCTTGAGATTTTCTATAGAGTCAAGAGTTTATCAAATGTTGTCAAGAGTTTCAAGTGATGGCAGCACACTCATATATATAGGAAGCATATATCAAGCCCAAAAACCCAAAGAAACAGCCAAATAATCAAATCTGCAACGTCTAGAAACTGGGTGAAAACGACAGGAACAGTCGACTGAAGATCAAAAGACAGTCGACTGATCAACGGCTAGAAAATATCCAACGGCTATAATCTGAGCCAGGACAGTCGACTGACGAAGTCAAAATAGTCGACTGACAAATAGGACAGGCGCCTGTTAATCCTTCAGCAGACGACTACTGCAGGGGATGGATCGAAACAGAGAGCTGCACTCTTTCTCCAATTCTTCGCACAGGCGACTGATGTTAATACTATAGTCGACTGTCAAATAGTCAGGCGACTGTACATTCTTCATCAGTCGACTACTGTAAAGTATGGAGAGAAGACAGAGAGAGGCAGAGATTGCACTTACGCTTGACAGGCGACTGTTGGCCAAATCCCAGGCGACTGTGAATATATAGGCGACTGAAAACTGATCGACAGGCGACTGTGCGTAAAGCTCAAGTTTGAGTCAATTGAAATGTTGACTTGAGCAGTGCATATCAGGCGACTGTAGAAGAATATACAGGCGACTGGAAATCACCCAGTCGGCTGTGTTTCCCTCAACAGACGACTGACGGAAAGATTGAACCTATTGGGTTGGATTCTATGATAATCCTAAGGTTCACTAAGATGGTTAAATGCATGTGCATGAATGAGCAAACCATCTAGCAAGGCATTACATCAACCCTAGACTCAAAAGAGAGAGAAAGCAATAAAGTAAATTACATGGATTACAATGCATTCTTAAGAGTCTAAGTCTTCAATCTTGATGCCTTGATAGCTCTCCATCATCTCCAAGCTTTGGCACTCCTTGAGTCCAAACTTTGGCCCTTCTTCACATGATGTCCATCCTTACACCAAGTGATTAGTCTCCAAGAAAGATATCCTTGAAATAAACTGAGAGACTAAAACATGAGATTCATTAGCAACAACATAATGTTGTGATCATCATCAAAATAAGATTGGTATGAAACACCAATACTCAACAATCTCCCCCTTTTTGATGATGACACACATTATGTAAATCATAAAGAATTAAAGCACAAAGCTAATGATCTCCCCCTACTTATATGCACCAATTATATAATGAGCTACACAAAGGTAAATACTCATAATACCACTAACAACATGGTGACATATAATAGGCATGGATTACATAAACCAATTGCAAAGAATAAAGGCATGCAAACATGAATGGTTTATCTAATCCCATATATCTCTCCCTATAGAGATATCTCTCCCCATATGCATATGTATATATCTCTCCCCATATAGATATGATCACATAATGCATATATCTCTCCCCCTTGACATCGTCAAAAAGGTGGACATCAAAAATATCCCCCTCTGTCATCTTAACCAAGTGTGACAATATGCTAGAAAAGAAAGATATGTATGATACCAAATTTAAAATTTTAGTGGGTATCAATTCATTATCCCATGCTCCCCCTAGATCATAGAAATGGTCAACTTTTGACTTCTAGGATCTAATACCAATTAATTAATGGAGCCATGGGCCTAAAAATATATCAAAGCAATCGATATGGAAAAATCAAGCTTCAAAGATACACAAGGATATTGCCAAAAACAATGAGACATGAAACATGTTGGCAATAAACAAGAGGTTTGGTTTGAGACCCAAAATAACCAAATATAAATTATAATCTCAAATAACCTCCGAAATGAGAGTTAAAATATGTCTTAAAATAATTTAAACATATAATATATTAACTCTCCCATTGACATACACATGGATCATGCATGCATGTCAATAAACCCCAAGGTCCCAATTTTCATGAAAAGAAATAAATTTGAAAAATATTTTCAAAATCATGAAACACACACAATCAATGGGTATGCTTAAAATAAACATAGAAGCACAATACCCATGCAATATGCAAATGTGTGAGGAACCTAAACATTAGGTAACCAAACCTAAGAGGAGTTTGATTTCCTAACATAATCACACGAGGTGATCACATCCCTAACTAGAGAGTTGATGTAACTATCTCTCTCTTGCACACTACCCTTAGTGGGAATCCATAATCTCAAGGATTTCCTAGGCAATGGTTTTGCCTTTGCAAGAGGGAAGGATGTGGCATGCTTAGGTGTAGAAACAAATTTCTTAGCATGCAAAGAGTGAGAATTTTGCTTCTTAGCAAAAAATGAAGGTTCTTCATTCTTCCTCATCACCTTGTGATCTACATGCTTCTTGTTGGTGTTATTGTTGTACAAGAAAGCATGGTGATTCTTCTTAGGTGCTTTAGCAATATTTCTTGAATTTGCACCATAAGAGGAATTAGAGGTGGGTTCGGGAACCAAATTTTGAATATAACCCAAACCTCCTCTATGATTTGCCGGATGATGTTTTTCCAACAAATCGTGGAGTGAATCCCTAGAATACACAAAGCTTATGAGCTTCCGGGATTCCTCTTCACATTTCAACGTAAGTTGTTGAATGTGAGCATCTAAGCTAAGGTTTTGAGCAATGAGATTTTCATTAGAAATACTCAATTCCTTAACTTGAGAGAGAAGTGTGTCTCTCTCACAAGTGTCATAAACATGCATTTCATCATGACTATTTACACAAGATGATTCTAACTCATGCACCCTACTCATAGCATTATCAAGTTTAGCTTTCATTTTATCATATGAATTGATGCACTTACTTGCCAAGTTGGAATCCACATTTAGGCGGTATTCAAGCTCCTCATAGGATGGCTTTTCCTCCTCGGTTTCTTCATCACTTTCCTCCTCGCTTGAGCTCGATGAAGACTCTTCCCCATTAGCCATGAAGCAACTTTCTTCTTTGGAGTTGAGCCACGTCTCTATCTCTTCATCGCTAGAGTTAGATGAAGTTGATGAAGAATCATCAAATGCAACAAAACACCTTTGATCGTGCTCCATGTCATCCTCTTCTTCATCATTAGATGTGTCCCCGTCAGAATCATCAAATGTGCCGATGAGTCCCTTCTTTTGGTTCTTGACCTCGGACTTGGCTTTCCAATGTTTCTTCCCTTTACCCTTGTAGGAATCTATGTTGGGTTTGGAGGGGCATTCGGTAGCCACATGACCTATTCCACTGCAGTTGAAACAAACTAACTTGTTAGACTGTGAGACAAACTTTGATGAAGACATACCTTGATTGTCCTTGAGGAATGCCTTGAAGTTCTTGAATTGCTTGGCAAGCTCGATGTAGTCATCGTCACTAAGAACTTCTTCATCTTCACTTGGAGCTTCTTGTTGGAACTTCTTTTTCCACTTGAAAGACTCCTTCTCACCATGAAGAGCAACGCCCTTTTTCTTCTCGGGCTTGGTTGACTGAATCTCTTCCTTATGTTGAAGTAAGACTTTATGATGGATCTCCAGTGTATGCCAAATACTATTGGCCGATTTGCACATGGAGATGCGATCGAACTCATCCGGAGTGAGGGCGCAATGGAGAACACACATAGCCCTAGCATTGACTTTGATCAAGTCCTTCTCCGCTTTAGTTCTCAAGGCCGCGGGTGAAGTAGGCTCCTCGAAAGGTGACTCCGTTATGTCCCAAAGGTCATGACTCTTCCAGTAGACCATCATCCTGATCTTCCAACTCGGGAAGTTGGTTCCGTTGAAGAGCGGAGGTCAAACGGTAGAAAGACCTTCTTCATGAGGCGCGGATGTAGCGTTGAATGCCATCGTTGCAGTATGCTTTAACCTCGCTCTGATACCAATT
Organism: Scilla litardierei; assembly: GCA_030789695.1. Classification (NCBI taxonomy): domain Eukaryota; kingdom Viridiplantae; phylum Streptophyta; class Magnoliopsida; order Asparagales; family Asparagaceae; genus Scilla; species Scilla litardierei. The sequence goes on from CM061133.1 coordinate 210,474,239, forward strand.
GTACAGATCGTCTAACCCTTGTAATACTAACAACACATACTAGAGGGGGGTGAATAGTGTAATGGCAATAAAATTGTCCAATTAAAATTTAACTTGCAAATGCGAAATTATAAATGCAAGAGGAATTAAATGGCACAATCAATCCAAACGCAAACACAAAGTTTTACCCTGGTTCCCCAAACTTGGGTACATCCAGCCACACCAATATTCATTATATTCCCACACAGAGAAATGAATACAAATCTCACAAGGAGATACCCCACAAAGAGGATTTATGCCCTACACAAGGACCCAACCAATCCTACACAAGGATCAAGACTCCCACACAGAGAATCACTAACTCCCACTCAGAGAATTAGGGTTAGCCCTACACTAGGACACTCGAACTCCCACAAAGAGAGTTAATTCCCACAAAGAGAACTCCCTAGTCCCACAAAGAGACAACCTCCCACAAAGAGAGAAACTCCCACAAAGAGAGTAACCTAATCCCACAAAGAGAAATAGGAAAACAAATTACACCATGTAAAGTAAATACTCTTACCTATGCCTTGAGATGCTTACTCATGAATGAATGCAAGGCATGGAAGAGGATCTCCAAGTGTTGGAATATGCTTGAGAGCACTTGGATGATTTCCCTTGAACTGGACTTCAATGCATGAAGGAAGATGAATGCTCAAAAGAGGGAAATGAGGGAGCTTGAGAGTGGCTTAAAAGATCTCTTGAGATTTTCTATAGAGTCAAGAGTTTATCAAATGTTGTCAAGAGTTTCAAGTGATGGCAGCACACTCATATATATAGGAATCCTATATCAAGCCCCAAAACCCAAAGAAACAGCCAAATAATCAAATCTGCAACGGCTAGAAACTGGGTGAAAACGACAGGAACAGTCGACTGAAGATCAAAAGACAGTCGACTGATCAACGGCTAGAAAATATCCAACGGCTATAATCTGAGCCAGGACAGTCGACTGACGAAGTCAAAATAGTCGACTGACAAACAGGACAGGCACATGTTAATCCTTCAGCAGACGACTGCTGCAGGGGATGGATCGAAACAGAGAGCTGCACTCTTTCTCCAATTCTTCGCATAGGCGACTGATGTTAATACTACAGTCGACTGTCAAATAGTCAGGCGACTGTACATTCTTCATCAGTCGACTACTGTAAAGTATGGAGAGAAGACAGAGAGAGGCAGAGATTGCACTTACGCTAGACAGGCGACTGTTGGCCAAATCCCAGGCGACTGTGAATATATAGGCGACTGAAAACTGATCGACAGACGACTGTGCGTAAAGCTCAAGTTTGAGTCAATTGAAATGTTGACTTGAGCAGTGCATATCAGGCGACTGTAGAAGAATATACAGGCGACTGGAAATCACCCAGTCAGCTGTGTTTCCCTCAACAGACGACTGACGGAAAGATTAAACCTATTGGGTTAGATTCTATGATAATCCTAAGGTTCACTAAGATGGTTAAATGCATGCGCATGAATGAGCAAACCATCTTGCAAGGCATTACATCAACCCTAGACTCAAAAGAGAGAGAAAGCTATAAAGTAAATTACATGGATTACAATGCATTCTTAAGAGTCTAAGTCTTCAATCTTGATGCCTTGATAGCTCTCCATCATCTCCAAGCTTTTGCACTCCTTGAGTCTAAACTTTGGCCCTTCTTCACATGATGTCCATCCTTACACCAAGTGATTAGTCTCCAAGAAAGATATCCTTGAAATAAACTGAGAGACTATAGCAACAACATAATGTTGTGATCATCATCAAAATAAGATTGGTATGAAACACCAATACTCAACACCTATTAGATTCATCTTTTAATAGATGAACTGCTCTCATGACTAATTAGTAGACAATAAACACATACGATCTTTCAATATAAAGCCCAACATTAGGGGCCATATTGAAGATCCAGGGAACGCAACACTGTTGCCCCCAAATGACACAAGAAACAAAAATAAAGGATGCACTAATCTCTCCGAACTCCAAAAGAAAATTTCTAAGTTTCAAGGACATCCGTTTCAACGGATTCCATTTGGAAACAGCAAATGTAAATGGAAAGAAAAAATTACTGTATGTAACGTCTCAGAAAAAAGATTAAAATCCATACTTGAACGTTTTGAGAGCCTTACAGGCCTCAACCATACAAATATTCGGAGAAAGGAAGTGAAATTAAACGAAGCACCTGAAGTGCCCGACATCAGCCAAGTTTTTACTCTGGCATGATAGACTTGGCCACCCTGGATCAGTGGCGATGCACCGCATCTTATCCTATGGGTATGACTTAAAGAACTAGAAGATTCTTCAGAAGGGAGAATTCCCTCACATCCCTTGCTATAAGGGAAAACTAATTACAAGGCCATCTCTACGAAAAGTTGAAAAAGAATCTTCATGCTTCCTCAAAAAGAATATAAGGAGATAGATGTGGATAAAATCCACCCCCTAGTGGGGTATTTCAGTACTTCATTGTACTGATAAATGCATCCTCAGAATATTCGTATGTGTGTCTACTACAAACCCGCAACTTAGCTTTTCCAAAGCTATTGGTACAAAAATAAAAATGTTGCGGGCACATTTCCCAGACAATAAAATATAGAAAATAAGTCTGGTTAATGTTGGGAAATATACCTCCCGGTCAATTCAAGAGTACTGCCAAGCAACGGGAATAGAAAATGAACATACAAATGCCGCATGGTCATACCTTAAATGGGTCGGCAGAGTCACTGAAAAGTAGACTCCAATGTATTGAACGTCCATTAAATCCCGATTGCCTATGGATGCATGGGGACATGCAAATTCTGCATGCTGCATCGTAAATGAAAATAAGATCCTCTAGAGGTCAGAGTCTCCAATGCAACTTGCATATGGAATGCCACCGAACATTTCTCATCTGAGAATCTTCGGTCGCGTAGTTTAAATCCCCATCGCACCCCCACAGAGGACAAAAATGGGTCCTCAACGTCGCCTAGGTATCTATGTAGGATTTGACTCACCCTCAATTATAGGATACCTAGAACCCCAAACAGGGGACGTATTTAAGGCACATCTTGAAGACCGTGATTTCGATGAGACGAGTTTCCCCAAAATAGGCCCAGACACTGAGAAATCTGGTGCAAAGCAAATTATAACGTGGGATACAAAAAGTTTGACCCACCATGATCCGGTAACAAAATAATGTGAAGATGAGATACTGAATATCCTCTACATATAGAACAATGTTCACCAGTTACCGGACTCATTTACTGACAACCAGAAGATTGTCAGATCACACATCCCTGCTGCAAAAACTCCAGCTAGGATTGACATCCCCGAGAATGGATGCAATCAACCAGCAGCAGAAGTGTCTGATCCTCTACAGAAGAGAGGCAGACCACTAGGCTCCAAGGACAGAGACTCCTGTAGACCTTAAGACAATATTACCACGGGACAATGATCTCATGTCCACACCCTCACCCTTCCCGGAATCCACTGCAGAGGAACTGCCGGGAAAAAGTGAAATTGAAAGTAAATGTTGTACGTACTGGGGAGGTGTTGGACAGATAGAACATAAATTGTCGACAATGTATTCACGTATCATATTGATATATACATTGCAAAAGCGATGATGTTTATAAATTATCGTTCCATACTCCGTTGCTAGAAGGCAAACGTAGAGATTGGCCAAATGTGGAACGAGGCAATAAAAGATGAGCTGGACTCACTTATGAAACGTGAAATGTTCGGACCTGAAGTCCAGACACCAAAAGGTGTCAAACCTGTGGATAAAATAAAGTATTGCACACATAAGAAAAATAAATACAAAATCGTATGCTATAAGGTACAACCTATAGCCCAAGGAAAATTTCGCTGAACCTAGGGATCGAACAAATTAAAATGAGCATGACAGATAAATGATGCATCAGTCTCCCTAAGTTATCAAAAGCGAATACCTTACGATTTGGCGAAGGAAAATTTTTTGGATATGCTGTTATTGGATGTTGTGACTGCATACCTTTGTGGATATCTTGGTAAAGATAAATTCCACACTTCCTTAAACGCCGGAATAGACTTCGGGACGTCTACTCTATTAAAGAAAAACAATGAGAATAATGTACAACCAAGAGAATCGCTTGACAAAGCAATGCTTCCTACTGAGGGTTGTCTTTGTGTAACGGCCGGTACCCACTATTCATTATACGGCGATACGTATAGCAATTTTGGGTACCTGATTGGTTTTGTTGCTTTGTATGTGAGTCGTGTTGTTGAGTCGATAGGGCCATAGCACCCTGATTGCATCCTTAGCAAGCCAACCCCGACGTGTGACCAACTTAGAATTACCGTCGCCTTTGGACCCCGTATCCTATGTACGCTTTTCGTGCACGTAATTATTTTAGATCTTGACGGTATCCGAACCCTATAGTGCGATATGCCGTTGTGACCCTCTCTGAGAGTATTAAAATTGTGGTGTTAATTTGGAACGTCATTTCACGGGTCGTTCTCCCACGATCTGACCTTGTTTGAAGAGACGTCGCGATTCTCACTTTTGACGTGAGGCATTTTTATTTTTAATTTCATTTCTCGTCATCGAAATTATGATCCGTCTTCTCAGTTGCATTTCTCTCGTCGACACGGTCGTCCCGGTATTTTATTTATATTTTTCGGACACCGTTTGGTTGACCTATCACACTAATCTCTTTCATGTTGTGATTAGCCTAGCCTATCTCTAATTCCACTTAATTAAATCTAATTTAATCTGAGCAATAGGATCTACATCTCATCATAAATTATTCTCTAACTAATCACCACCATATATCATCCTAAGTGCACTCCCTCCCCCTCACATTCTCTCTCTCATAGCCCCTAATTCTACCCCATTTCTATATCTAGATAGCAAAGCCCTTGGTTTGTTTTATCCCTCTCACGCAAGAGCACAGAACATGGCCGCCGCACCCTTGTTGAAACCGACCCCCAAACTCTCGACGAAACCCCCCTCCATCTCCGGCGGCTCTCCACGGCCACCACTCATCGGAAACCGCCCAAGCGCCGCAATGTCATCTCCCACGCGCGCAAACCCCCAGAAACTGCCGTTTACCCCCAATCTCCAGCCACCTGTAGGTTCCTCCAGCATCCCGGCCTTCTCCCCTCCTTCTCCGGCCACTATCCCATATCCCGGCCATCTCCTCCCCATTAAACTGATGTTATCTTCGTCGTGGCAGCTGTAAGTCGACAGCACCCGCGATCTCTTCTCCCTTTTGCCGAACTTGCCTCCACCTAAGCCAGTGCCGCATCCATATTGCCCTGAACCTCTCCGGCCATCAATTACAGGCCGAGCCTCCCCCACGGCTGCCCATCTTCTGTCGTTCATCGTTCAGCTGCTGCTCCTCGCCGCAACGGCCACCAGCGCTTGGCAGCGGCTTCCCATCGTACGTAGCAACTCCCTTGACCGCGGCAGCGATGTGTGAGAGCTTCTCAGGCTGTCGTCGACTTCCCCTCGCATCGCTACGACGTCTCTATCCTCTGTCTGTCATAGACATGTCGTGGCAACCCCCGGAGGCTTCACAGAGGATCTCCTCTCCATATCGGTTAGTAAACACGTTAATATCAGTTGGCTATAGTCTATGAACCGTTATCTATGATGATCAGCTGAGTAACTTAATAATAAAATGTTGCTTGCATGTTAATAACATTAAAATAGATGTTAACTTGATGATTCGTAGGGTGGATAAATCGTGTACGCGACTACTAGCCAATGAGAACCTAAGTTGCTTGATTAATTGTTGTATACTTGTTGTAGTAGCAACTTAACGAAATTATCATGTTAATAATATAAGATTGTTAATATTGACGTGTCACCCATCTTGGAATAGAAACCCTAATTAAAATTGATTTATTAGACGTCCCAGGTTGCCTAATAATTTCTTGTTCCTTCGTAACGAACTCATTCGTGCTCGTGATTTTATCACAGAGTGTCCGTCTTCCCATACCGTACGCACTACAGGAATCCAACCCCTGACGTCGCTACCCGACGTCAGAGTAGCTCTCTCGTCGTGTTGAGGTAAGATCTGCACCGTAGGAACCCCAACCATCGCATGTTAATTCAAGATTAAAAATGATTATTTTTACTGCTTTGTAACTCACTAATCCAATTTAATAATACGGGACTGTAGGCTGATTGTTGGACCGAGCGTGGGAGCTCTGGACTTGGTGAATATGTAGTTGGACTTTAAGATTGTGATACCAGCACGTGTTCCAGACAAGTGAAACTTGCCAATTAGTGCTTTAGGCCATGTCTTAGGCCATTTTCTTGCTTTAGGCATAAAAGAGACTAGGCGACGAAATGATACTCGCCTAGACGCAATTTTAAGATCTAGCTTGACAACGAAGCTAGATCTGTCACCCTACCATGTCATTCATGCATATCTGCCTGTCACGTTTAATTTTTGTAACTGCATGCTCTTACTTGTACTCTGCCTGCCACGTTTAAATTCCTTACCTGTACGCATTTGAATTACAAACTTGCCATGCCATGTCATCCATGTTTGAGTGTTGCATTCGTAGCACACGCTACTATACTTGTACATCCTTGTTCAGGCTAGGTGCACCCCTATGCCATATTGAAAAACACTTCCTGGCTCGTGATCCAGAAGCGAGCATTCCGTGTTCGGGGGTAAGGCCCTGGCTCGATACACGTGGATGGGTAGGGATAAGCGATCACTTGAGCTTAGGAGTTGGCCCGCGTAGCCACTTTAGCCAAAAGGCGTAACCTCTGTGCACGACGCGCTTTACTAGACTTATCCTTGTCCTTGTGATTGTTCTTGCAAAACTTGATATCCATGCCATGATTTAAATGCCATGCCATGCTCGTATTTTACCTTACTTGTTGCACTCATGCTATATCTGACATGTCATTGCATCATGCTAGAACTGCTAGGTTGTTTACTTTTACTTTCAGTTTCCTTGCACAAGTCTCTTGTAGACTTGCTGACATGTGCCCCTTGCTCTTTTGGGTGTCACATGTTAGATTGTGAGCCAGAGTTGGTCGTCGAGGACGAACAGGTTGCAGGTGTCGAGTTCGAGGAAATTGGAGACCGGTCCTAGAGCTCCTTCTTGCTGTTGTTGTTTTCTGCTTAGTCATTGTTAGGCTGTCGGTGTGTAGCGCCTCTCTTTTCTTGTTGATTCTATGTATTATGTCGGCCATGCCTTAAGTCTCTTTTCAGACTCTTGTACTTTTCTTTTCTTTTAGACTCTTTTTTTAGCCTGGTGGCTTTTCTGTGATGTTGGAATTTATTGTGGACTTTCTGAGATTGAAATAATTTTACATGTCTCTCTTTCCTTATTATTATTGTTGTTCTGCTTCGCATTTACAAGGAACTGAATTCGGTTAAATCCAGATGCTTTACAGACTGGAGTCTCACAGCTCCAAGTCTGAGCAGACCTCCTCACGTCTCGCCTCCATTTTAGGGAAGCGGGACGTGACAGGTTTTATTGGTGGCCCATGCAGATCCACTGCAACTGCGAATTATCAGAACACCGATAATAATTATAGAACGTCCATTAAATAAATTAAAACATCCAAATCATAAGCCCTGAGTCTAAATTTTATCGTTTCATATGTCTTTGGTGGCTGGTAGACGTGTTGCCCGAACATCTGTCTCAGTTTAGTAGGGAATCCATTAGATCAGGACTATAGTAAGACTTAGTTAGACATTTGTGCTTGCTGGTTAGAGGTCCCTGATTGTTAGCTAGACCCCATGCTAGAAATTGATATAGATGTCTTAGGAGTTACCTTAGTAGTTCTTGCCTAGCTCTGACCATATTAGGCTTCTAGAATTTCCTTAGTCGTTCGCTTGGGTTCATCAATTTCGGGCCAAACCGAACGCAGTTCATACGGTCTAGTTCCTTAGAAAGCCTTAGCGCTAGGTTTCCTAATCTTCAGTTGGTCGACCGTAGGAGTTTCCGTAGATTTTCCTGAGTCATATCCTAGGCGTGTTTATGTTTCGATCATGCGACCCTATTCCTTGTCCTCAATTCACGAGATCGCCTCATGACGATCGTCATTAATTTTCGAACCTCTTCGTTACAAATCTTGAACCTTCAGAAAGTATTTTCGATATTCCTCATTCGCTACGTTTAAACTCGTTCGAAAACTTTTTAATATAAATATATATACTTAGACTTCGAGCTTTTCCGTAGACTCAAATTCATTTTTATTGAATTTCGAAACTTCTGTCGAGGTTTTTGATTACTATTTTATAATATTTTTCCAGCCTATATTTTTCATACCTATTTAAATACCGTGTCCCTTTTCATATACTAATTTCATTCTGAACCGTGCTTCTATTTTCCCTAATTCGATTTATAATTTTCTTTCCTTACTTATGCCATTAAAACTTATTCGAATAACTCTTCGCGCTTACCTTTAATATATATATATACTTTCTAAGTTACCTGGAATTTCAGCTTCAACGTGCCGATTTTATACTCATCATTTTCCTACTTCAAATTTTTGTAAAATACTATCTCCATTTAAATTTATCTCCAATTGCAAAATAATTCATTCACCTCCATACTCATTATTCTACGTCTAATTCTTATGTCGTGATTTAACTTTCATGCTACCCTCCTACGTTTACAAGGATATTATTATATTTTATTTTAAAACTTATAGTTTATTATATCCTTATTTAGTATTTTATACCTTTCTTCCCTACTTGATTATTCTGAGTTATATTTTGTTCCATCCAACCAAGCTATTCTTTCGTATGCCGCCTCATCTGAAACCGTTCATTCCGACCTTGTTTCATTTCAATTTCGATTTCGGTTTCCTCACTATTGTTTAGTTATCACATTAGTGCTTACCGTTGCCTACGTTAACCTTAGTTTTGTATGGTGGGCCCATTAGTATAAATTGTGATGTCGTTGTAGTGCATATAATTACATGGTATTTATGAAGTTGTATGTGTGTTAGTATTTATAGATATGTGTGGGGATGGATATACAACTCTAGGGACGTCTGTGTATAAGAATCAGTGTTGGATTATTTAATGGGGTGTATGTAGTTGGAGATACTTAATAATGGTTGAAATAATATGTTGGTAAAATTATGTGTATATTAGGTATAATGATACTAGGGTACTCATGGTTAAATGTGCATGCCTATTATTTGATCTATATGTTAGTACATGTGGGCGTGTGCTCATACATAAGTATGTGCTTACTATATGAACATGTGTGATATACGTGTGGTAGTAGGATTATAATTTTGATTGGTATTGCTTGATTTTACGGGATGTTGTGTGCGTGTATACCATGATGTATACACGATTATTGCATAACTTAATTATGTATGGATAAGTAGGTGTATTGGTATACTAGTTATAGGTATATGGATGTGGTGTGGATATATATGTTACATGTGTGTGTCTATACGATGAACGCATGTACTAGGGAGGGTATTATAATTATACGTGTGCTGATGTCTGTAATATTATTATGGTATATAAAGTGATTGAACTATGTGAGTGTTACCTGACTAAATATTATGTGTGATTGACATTATAGTATGTATATGGTTATGTTGGTAGATGTGTATACTTTGGAGTGGTATTGGTATAGATATAGATACCGTGCTACGTATATAGGGTATTCTGATATGTGTTTTGAGTCTCACTCAAGCTTGAGTGGGTATACTCTAAGTATATTGTTACATATGTCTGTGGTTGCGTGTAGTACCATGAATATAGCGATGGATGATGTATGTATAGTGATAGGCTTGTTTGTGCCTGGTTGTGTTACGCACGTGATTGTGGGTCGCTATACCAGTATATAGTTATAGGTGTTGGCTTGTGGTATAGTTATTTACTAAGGATTTACATATGAGAACGTATGTGTGCTAGCTAAACTAAGTGTGTAGATGTGATGAGTATATAGTGGTATGATTGGTATATATGAATGAAATGCTAGCGTGTGTGGGTGTGCACCATGCACGGGTAAGTAAGTGCTTAGTCATAAGTATTGGTGACTATGGTATGTGTGGCTTGTCGTGAGTATAGTTATAGGACCGTATGTGAGGTGAATATAAGGTGAAATATTTGCATGCATTTGAATGACTATATATTTGTGAAATTCTAGTAATGGTGAATGTACATTAGATATAGCAGACTTGATTTAATAATGGTATGATGTGATTACATGTGTTGATGTGTTTGGTATTGGATGTATACTAGGAATTATAGGGAGTAGTGTATCCCTATTATTTTGTACATAGGTAGTTATCTATATGTGGCGTGAACTATTTAATTGGTTGTGAGTATGTGCACCATGGTATATAATAAGTGTTTAATAGTTATATAGGGATGTACGTGACTATATGAATGATTGAAATAGATGTATGAATTGGACTGGCTATGATAGGTGCAAGTGTGTAATGTTCGTGAATATATACAGGTTAGTAGAGTTATTGTTTGACTACCTAGTGCATATATAAGCACTTGTAATGACTATACCTGATTTGAATTATAGCGTGATGTGATTGGGATAGCTACTAGTCTGGCTAGAGATATATTTATAGTTAGAAAGTCCGAGGACGGACGTTATTCTAAGGTGGGTAGGATGTAATGGCCGGTACCCACTATTCGTTATACGACTGTGCATATATCAATTTCGGGTACCTGATTGGTTTTGTTGCTTTGTATGTGAGTCGTGTTGTTGAGTCGATAGGGCCGTAGCACCCTATTTCCATCCTTAGCAAGCCAACCCTGACATGTGCTCAACTTAGAATTACCGTCGCCTTTGGACCCTGTATCCTATGTACGCTTTTCGTGCATGTAATTATTTTAGATCTTGACCGTATCTGAACCCTATATTGCAATATGCCGTTGTGACCCTCTCTGAGAGTATTAAAATTGTGGTGTTAATTTGGAACGTCATTTCACGGGTCGTTCTCCCACGATCTGACCTTGTTTGAAGAGACGTCGCGATTCTCACTTTTGACGTGAGGCGTTTTTATTTTTAATTTCATTTCTCGTCGTCAAAATTGTGATCCGTCTTCTCAGTTGCGTTTCTCTCATCGACACGGTCGTCCCGGTATTTTATTTATATTCTTCGGACACAGTTTGGTTGACCTATCACACTAATCTCTTTCATGTTGTGATTAGTGACGTGCGTTTATATTTCATATATTTGCGCACGTTTTCTTCCGTGTTTCTCCGTATTTTCCACCGTCTTTTATTCGTTTTCTCGTGTTTTCTTGTATTTTCTTGTTTTCTTTCACTTTTCCGTGTTTTTTCGTATTTTGCAGGAATATACAGCATTTGGGACATAAAACAACGATATCATGAGTCCCCGGAGCAACGGGAGGGGTCACACGTGATCCAGGGGGTCAAACGACCAAGATTGCCATCTTTCAGCCCCCACCCGATCGGTTGGACACAGCCAACCGATCGGGTGGCACGCGTGTCCGACCCGGGCGGAAGCTGAAGCCAAGTGAAGATCAACCGACCGGTTCGTCGACCGGTTGAACACAGCTGAGTTCTCGGGAATTTGGGCGTAATTCCAACCGATCGGGTGACTTATCACCCGATCAGTTCATCTGTAGCCGCATCGCCTCAAATATCAAACCGACGGCTCCACCCGCTCTCCTCAGTGACCGGTTGAAGCTCCCGAAGGCGACGGCCGAAGCAACAAGCGGCTCACCCGATCGGTTGACATTTCAACCGATCGGGTGGCCTTTTCGTCCCCTTTCACGCACTGCTGCTCATTCATTGAAGATCTGCTATCATTCCAGAAGGATTTTGGGTGATCTCTTATTTTTCTAGCGTCGGCATCGTCGTTAGCTTTCCAACGATAGGTCGCATGCCCGAATCCGATTTTTCTAGATTTTTCTGGAATTTTCTGAGCGCAGCTGTGTGCTGAAATTGGTTGCTGTCTGAAATTTCACTTCAACCGATCGGTTGGGAGTCCAACCGATCGGTTGAAGTCAATTTCAGCAGTTTCGTGCTCTCTGTTTATTCCACCCGATCGGGTGAGTTTTCACCCGATCGGGTGGGCCTTTTTTGACAGTTCTGAACCCGACCCAAGAGGGTTTTTGAGGGGTTTATAAATTGAGATTGGGGGCACGACTTGTGGAGGTTCTTCTTGAGTTTTTAGGGCTTTTTCAGCCCCTTTGCTAGGGGACTTAGGGTAGATTAGATTAGGTCTTTGCTCAATAAATCTTGTACCGGATTGTTGGATTCGAATCAAGATAAGTATTTTTCTTCTCTCATTTTCTATTGTATTGTGTTGTTTTCATTTTGCTCAATGGTGAATGTTTGTATGTTATTTGCTTTGCTTGTTTTTATGTTTCTCACCATGGAGTAGTGTTGATGAACCCTAATACGGGTTAGGGTAGGATTGATGCTTGGGTTGTTTCATTTGACTTGGTTGCATGGCATGTGTTCGATGAAATGTGTCAATGGGGATTTCTAGCAATCTGAGTCCAATTCGTACGGCAACACAATAGTTGTGTTGGGGGTTGGGGTCCGGTGCTTGTCCAGTCAAGATCCGCTTCGATGTATTGCTAGAAATCACATTTGACCTATTTGGCCATTAGGGTTACGCGGGGGTGTTTCATTGTCATTGGCGGGAAAAAGACCGCCTCTGACCGTCGGGCCAAGGGGGAATAAACTTGGCGGTTGACTCCCTAGCCATAGCTCACGCCCCTAGTGTAGACATGGAGTCCTCGCGCGTGGGAACGGCTTGGACGAAGTGTTGGGAGTTATCATTGTGGCCTTAATGCTCCCGGTTGTGGAAGGTGTTAATGGACATGGGAATGCTCACCTTCCGGAACCGGGTAGGCCTAGCGTGCTTGGCACCGACCGGAATATCGGGCCATGGACGCTAGGTACCACCTTTTGGGGCAATGTCTCACCCTGGATCAAGTCAAATGCCTAGTGTCATGAATGCTCTAGCCCGTGTTAGCGGGGATTCATTTCGTGTCCTTTTCATTTCTTCTCTTTATTTCTACACTTCACCCTTATCATCCGCGTAGCTAGCACACGACCTAAGCGAGGCTAGTAGCCACTCAAGCCATCCACCTCCCTGAGTTCGATAAACCCGCACCCTACACTAACCGTGCACTTGCGGTAAAACGACACCGCGCCCAAACCGTAAATGGGGCGCCGGTCAAGTTTTTGGCGACGTTGCCGGGGAGGCATTCGGTTTGATATTAGCTTAGCTTGGGTTCATTAGACTACGCATAAAAACACAAAAAAATTCTTTTTCTTTTTTTATTTTTAAAAAAAATTATATTCAATAACCAAGAAATTTTTCCCCCACCATTATATTATCTTTTTGTTATTCTCTTGTACTATTGACGCTCCTCTCTAGTTTTCTTATTTTTGTTGTCCAGGAATCTTTGGTGTAACCATGTGGAGATCAAATTTCGATGCTCAGATGGGAGGATACAATCCTTATTCGGTTGTGGTTTGTGAGACTTGTGGGATGGCGGGGCATGTGTATTATGATTGCCCATTTACGCTTGAGAGCCTCCCCCCACCCCAAGGCCAAACATTTTTCCCATAACCTTAGCCCAAACACCTCCCATCCATTTCCTCAACCTTATACCCCTTCACACACACAAGAAGAATCAAGCCTCGTGTCTCTCCTTGAAAGTGCCATGTTTAACCAAGGCCAAATATTACAAAACTTGATGGTACCAATCACCGAGTCGACATCGAGAAGAGGGGATGAAGGAGAGGATATACCCACTTTCATGGTTGAGACCACCATGCCATCAGCCACCATAGACACATCTCAAGCCGATACCCCATTTTTCCATCACTACCACTTGGATGACGAAGCATTTTTTGATGATGATAGTGAGGATGGGGTGATTTCTATAGGATCTGTTGGAGAGACTTCTTGTCTTGATTTGGATACCCCATATGAGTCCTATGAGAGCACTGCGGAGTTTACAGAGATTATGCATACCGGCGAGGAGGATGCGCGTGAGGACGAGGACACCACGACCACATACGAGTGGTCCGCTCCACATCCACCTCCACTGTCATCTCTGTTGCTGCTTCTTCCTTGGTCTGTGGTCAACCACGAGGATGTCATTCAGGACATCGGGCAGATGGTGGAGCATGAGCATATCGTCGAGGAGGATGTGCATGAGGGCTTGGATACGATGGTCCACTCTATAGAGCCCGAGTCACATCTACCTTTACCGTCGCTCTCCACTTCTTCTGCGGCTGAGCATCTACTTGAGCATATTGCCCCTATTCAGGGAGATTTTCATACTCACTCTCACTCCACTTTTGAGTCTCGCTTTTCACTTCCTATTTCTTTAGACTCGTATATATTTGACATACCATATCTCTCGCAGGACACAGGATCTACTTTCCCTGAGGTATGCTGCGGTGTGTCACCACCTAGAGAGCCACTTCTCATGGAGAGCGAGGATTTGGTCGTCGCTAGTACAGAGGATAGCGACCCATTCTCAGGGAGTATTCGTCACACTTTCACTATTTTTCCATCTTATTTTGACTATCTCTGGGATACTTTTATTTTGGGGAAAGATTTTTTGCCATGGACTAATGCACCTCGTCCTTTGCAGGTCACAGGTGGACACCTACGAGGGATGCTTGGAGGTGCATTGCTTGGGTCCATTGGCACACGTGGCACATCGCTTCTGGCGGAGCCACAGAAGGAGCAGTTAGAGCAGCTACCTTCCCCACTTCAGATCTTAGATCCGCCTATGCTCAGGTGTATCCTAATCCAGTAGTGTAAAAATTTACCGCTTTCTAGTTTAGATTTGAATAATCTCGTCTCCTCTCATTAGCCAGGGGAGCGTATCTAGGGTTTGCTTTTGCATCTTAATAACCCTTCATGTCGCGCCCTTCTATCATTTCACCATCATCCTCTTCCGAGGAGAATGAGCACACCGTCTCTCCTGCATTTTGATTTCTTTCTTTTTTTTCCGATCTTCCCCTTGCATATTTCTGCATCACATTGATCATATCGTTTCGCTGGCATTGTCATGTTCATCTTGGGGGAAATCGATTTGTGTGCATGTTTTCGTGTGTCGTTGTTGTGTGTCTGTGTCTAGGTGTTCTTTTGTCGTGTTTTATATCTTTTATTTGAGTGTTTCTTTTTCTTTATTTTCCAGTTTCATTCGTGTGTTTTTCGTGTTTTTCATTTTTTGTGTCGGTGCGTAACTCCCTTACATTTTCATTGCCCTCCCGTATTCACTACTATTGCATTGAGGACAATGCAAGTTTCAGCTTGGGGGAGTCGCACTTCGTGCGTCATTTGTCTCTTTTTCTTCATTATTTGAGTCGTTTTTCTCCGTGGTTTTCTTTTTTCTTTTTTTCTTTTCTTCTTTTTATCTCTTTCTCTCAGAGATGAACCCTATGATGAATTGCCACGAAAATCACACGCACACCTTGCACGGCTTCGATAATCACATTCACTAACCTCAGGAAGCCGAGTCCTCTTGCATTTCATGCATCGCGGGTCCACTTAGCTTTTTGTGAGTCGTGCGTCGTGCCTAGCTGTTTGGTGTGCTTCTACTTTGTGATTTTACTTTATATACCTGTCCAGGAATGACCCCTAGATTATCACGCTTCGATATGAATAATGCGGTATTTGCTTCTACTGTCTGTTTCTTCTGCATGCTATATATATCATACATGTGTCAGGATTCCACAATTAAGGACTAGGATAACCCATTTGGCCCATGCTCTGATTAGCGAGAAATATCTCCTTTGTCCAAGTGTTTAGAATCCGATTTCATTTTTATTTTACTTGGCGCAAATCCCCTCGTCGTGTACCGTTCTCCCACTTGGGAGAGTACACATGTAAATATCCCAATTCCCAAAAATCCAAAAAAAAGGAGAAAAGAAAAGAAAAACCCAAAAAGATGAGAAATGAAAAAAAAAGAAAAAAAATACAAATACCCAAAACCCAATAAAATTCCAGTGTGAATATTTTCCTACTTGCCGTGAACAAGGGGAAGACGAGAATTTGCACCGAGTGTTCTACTCCACATCTTCTCAACCTCCATCGTTTTCGAAAACACTTGGCATAGGGACCTTCTAGCGATTACCTAGGCTATAGTGTGGTGATTTCCTAGTCCCTAGCTGTGGAGTCCCCGATGCATGATACGCTTCTATTCTTATACTCTTCTCATGCATGCTTGAGCTAATATTCACCGCAATTTCAAATTGAATCGATATTTGGGTCTTTCTTTGGGTATGTGAATATGGAGCTTTATTGCACATCGTAGATAGTGACACCATCTGTAAGCACACGACCACACTCACTCGTGCTTCACTGCGTGGGCCCACGACACTTGTTTGGACTCACATTCCTTGGTTTAGTGTTGTGTTTTGTCGTATGCTTGCTTCGTGTGGCGTGTTTGATTTTGTTGGCCCTTACGGGCGATCTAGGATATAGAATTCTCTTTTTCTCTCCTTCTCTCTATTTTCTCCCTCCGAGCTCCTACTCTCACTCGTCTTCCTCGAGGACGAGGAAGAGTTCAGCTTGGGGGATTTTGACGTGCGTTTATATTTCATATATTTGTGCACGTTTTCTTCCGTGTTTCTCCGTATTTTCCGCCGTCTTTTATTCGTTTTCTCGTGTTTTCTTGTATTTTCTTGTTTTCTTTCACTTTTCCGTGTTTTTTCGTATTTTGCAGGAATATACAGCATTTGGGACATAAAACAACGATATCATGAGTCCCCGGAGCAACGGGAGGGGTCACACGTGATCCAGGGGGTCAAACGACCAAGATTGCCATCTTTCAGCCCCCACCCGATCGGTTGGACACAGCCAACCGATCGGGTGGCACGCGTGTCCGACCCGGGCGGAAGCTGAAGCCAAGTGAAGATCAACCGGCCGGTTCGTCGACCGGTTGAACACAGCTGAGTTCTCGGGAATTTGGGCGTAATTCCAACCGATCGGGTGACTTATCACCCGATCGGTTCATCTGTAGCTGCATCGCCTCAAATATCGAACCGACGGCTCCACCCGCTCTCCTCAGTGACCGGTTGAAGCTCCCGAAGGCGACGGCCGAAGCAACAAGCGGCTCACCCGATCGGTTGACATTTCAACCGATCGGGTGGCCTTTTCGTCCCCTTTCACGCACCGCTGCTCATTCATTGAAGATCTGCTATCATTCCAGAAGGATTTTGGGTGATCTCTTATTTTTCTAGCGTCGGCATCGTCGTTAGCTTTCCAACGATAGGTCGCATGCCTGAATCCGATTTTTCTAGATTTTTCTGGAATTTTCTGAGCGCAGCTGTGTGCTGAAATTGGCTGCTGTCTGAAATTTGACTTCAACCGATCGGTTGGGAGTCCAACCGATCGGTTGAAGTCAATTTCAGCAGTTTCGTGCTCTCTGTTTATTCCAACCGATCGGGTGAACCGATCGGGTGAAGTCAATTTCAGCAGTTTCGTGCTCTCTGTTTATTCCACCCGATCGGGTGAGTTTTCACCCGATCGGGTAGGCCTTTTTTGACAGTTCGGAACCCGACCCAAGAGGGTTTTTGAGGGGTTTATAAATTGAGATTGGGGGCACGACTTGGGGAGGTTCTTCTTGAGTTTTTTAGGGCTTTTTTCAGCCCCTTTGCTAGGGGGCTTAGGGTAGATTAGATTAGGTCTTTGCTCAATAAATCTTGTACCGGATTGTTGGATTCGAATCAAGATAAGTATTTTTCTTCTCTCATTTTCTATTGTATTGTGTTGTTTTCATTTTGCTCAATGGTGAATGTTTGTATGTTATTTGCTTTGCTTGTTTTTATGTTTCTCACCATGGAGTAGTGTTGATGAACCCTAATACGGGTTAGGGTAGGATTGATGCTTGGGTTGTTTCATTTGACTTGGTTGCATGGCATGTGTTCGATGAAATGTGTCAATGGGGATTTCTAGCAATCTGAGTCCAATTCATACGGCAACACACTAGTTGTGTTGGGGGTTGGGGTCCGGTGCTTGTCCAGTCAAGATCCGCTTCGATGTATTGCTAGAAATCACATTTGACCTATTTGGCCATTAGGTTACGCGGGGGTGTTTCATTGTCATTGGCGGGAAAAAGACCGCCTCTGACTGTCGGGCCAAGGGGGAATAAACTTGGCGGTTGACTCCCTAGCCATAGCTCACGCCCCTAGTGTAGACATGGAGTCCTCGCGCGTGGGAACGGCTTGGACGAAGTGTTGGGAGTTATCATTGTGGCCTTAATGCTCCCGGTTGCGGAAGGTGTTAATGGACATGGGAATGCCCACCTTCCGGAACCGGGTAGGCCTAGCGTGCTTGGCACCGACCGGAATATCGGGCCATGGACGCTAGGTACCACCTTTTGGGGCAATGTCTCACCCTGGATCAAGTCAAATGCCTAGTGTCATGAATGCTCTAGCCCGTGTTAGCGGGGATTCATTTCGTGTCTTTTTCATTTCTTCTCTTTATTTCTACACTTCACCCTTATCATCCGCGTAGCTAGCACACGACCTAGGCGAGGCTAGTAGCCACTCAAGCCATCCACCTCCCTGAGTTCGATAAACCCGCACCCTACACTAACCGTGCACTTGCGGTAAAACGACACCGCGCCCAAACCGTAAACGGGGCGTCGGTCAATTAGCCTAGCTTATCTCTAATTCCACTTAATTAAATCTAATTTAATCTGAGCCATAGGATCTACATCTCATCATAAATTATTCTCTAACTAATCACCACCATATATCATCCTACGTGCACTCCCTCCCCCTCACATTCTCTCTCTCTCTCTCCTAGCCCCTAATTCTACCCCATTTCTATATCTAGATAGCAAAGCCCTAGATTTGTTTTATCCCTCACGCAAGAGCACAGAACATGGCCGCCACACCCTTGTTGAAACCAACCCCCAAACTCTCGACGAAACCCCCCTCCATCTCCGACGGCTCTCCACGGCCACCACTCGCTGGAAACCGCCCAAGCGCCGCAACGTCATCTCCCACGCGTGCAAACCCCCAGAAACTGCCGTTTACCCCCAATCTCCGGCCAACTGTAGGTTCCTCCGGCATCCCGGCCTTCTCCCCTCCTTCTCCGGCCACTATCCCATATCCCGGCCATCTCCTCCCCATTAAACTGCTGTTATCTTCGTCGTGGCAGCTGTAAGTCGACAGCACCCGCGATCTCTTCTCCCTTTTGCCGAACTTGCTCTCCACCTGAGCCGGTGCCGCATCCCTATTGCCCTGAACCTCTCCGGCCATCAATTGCAGGCCGAGCCTCCCCCACGGCTGCCCATCTTCTGCCGTTCATTGTTCAGCTGCTGCTCCTCGCCGCAACGGCCACCAGCGCGTGGCAACGGCTTCCCCTCGTGCGTAGTAACTCCCTTGACCGTGGCAACGACGTGTGAGAGCTTCTCGGGCTGTCGTCGACTTCCCCTCACGTCGCTACGACGTCTCTATCCTCTGTCTGTCACAGCCGTGTCGTGGCAACCCCCGGAGGCTTCGCAGAGGATCTCCTCTCCATATCGGTTAGTAAACACGTTAATATCAGTTGGCTATAGTCTATGAACCGTTATCTATGATGATCAGCTGAGTAACTTAATAATAAAATGTTGCTTGCATGTTAATAACATTAAAATAGATGTTAACTTGATGATTCGTAGGGTGGATAAATCGTGTACGCGACTACTAGCCAATGAGAACCTAAGTTGCTTGATTAATTGTTGTATACTTATTGTGGTAGCAATTTAACGAAATTATCATGTTAATAATATAAGATTGTTAATATTGACGTACCCATCTTGGAATAGAAACCCTAATTAAAATTGATTTATTAGACGTCCCAGGTTGCCTAATAATTTCTTGTTCCTTCGTAACGAACTCATTCGTGCTCGTGATTTTATCACAGAGTATCCGTCTTCCCATACCGTACGCACTACAGGAATCCAACCCCTGACGTCGCTACCCGACGTCAGAGTAGCTCTCGCGTCGTGTTGAGGTAAGATCTGCACCGTAGGAACCCCAACCATCGCATGTTAATTCAAGATTAAAAATGATTATTTTTACTGTTTTGTAACTCACTAATCCAACTTAATAATACGGGACTGTAGGCTGATTGTTGGACCGAGCGTG
This sequence comes from Scilla litardierei, assembly GCA_030789695.1. Taxonomy (NCBI): domain Eukaryota; kingdom Viridiplantae; phylum Streptophyta; class Magnoliopsida; order Asparagales; family Asparagaceae; genus Scilla; species Scilla litardierei. The sequence goes on from CM061133.1 coordinate 210,494,321, forward strand.
GGAGCTCTGGACTTGGTGAATATGTAGTTGGACTTTGAGATTGTGATACCAGCACGTGTTCCAGGCAAGTGAAACTTGCCAATTAGTACTTTAGGCCATGTCTTAGGCCATTTTCTTGTTTTAGGCGTAAAAGAGACTAGGCGACGAAATGATACTCGCCTAGACGCAATTTTAAGATCTAGCTTGACAACGAAGCTAGATCTGTCACCCTGCCATGTCATGCATGCATATCTGCCTGTCACATTTAATTTTTGTAACTGCATGCTCTTACTTGTACTCTGCCTGCCACGTTTAAATTCCTTACATGTACGCATTTGAATTACAAACTTGCCATGCCATGTCATCCATGTTTGAGTGTTGCATTCGTAGCACACGCTACTATACTTCTACATCCTTGTTCAGGCTAGGTGCACCCCTATGCCATATTGAAAAACACTTCCTGGCTCGTGATCCAGAAGCGAGCATTCCGTGTTCGGGGGTAAGGCCCTGGCTCGATACACGTGGAAGGGTAGGGATAAGCGATCACTTGAGCTTAGGAGTTGGCCCGCGCAGCCACTCTAGCCAAAAGGCATAACCTCTGTGCACGACGCGCTTTACTAGACTTGTCCTTGTCCTTGTGATTGTTCTTGCAAAACTTGATATCCATACCATGATTTAAATGACATGCCATGCTCGTACTTTACCTTACTTGTTGCACTCATGCTATATCTGCCATGTCATTGCATCATGCTAGAACTGCTAGGTTGTTTACTTTTACTTTCAGTTTCCTTGCACAAGTCTCTTGTAGACTTGCTGACATGTGCCCCTTGCTCTTTTGGGTGTCACATGTTAGATTGTGAGCCAGAGTTGGTCGTCGAGGACGAACAGGTTGCAGGTGTCGAGTTCGAGGAAATTGGAGACCGGTCCTAGAGCTCCTTCTTGCTGTTGTTGTTTTCTGCTTAGTCATTGTTAGGCTGTCGGTGCATAGCGCCTCTCTTTTCTTGTTGATTCTATGTATTATGTCGGCCATGCCTTAAGTCTCTTTTCAGACTCTTGTACTTTTCTTTTCTTTTAGACTCTTCTTTTTAGCCTGGTGGCTTTTCTGTGATGTTGGAATTTATTGTGGACTTTCTAAGATTGAAATAATTTTACCTGTCTCTCTTTCCTTATTATTATTGTTGTTCTGCTTCGCATTTGCAAGGACCTGAATTTGGTTAAATCCAGACGCTTTACAGACTGGAGTCTCACAGCTCCAAGTCTGAGCGGACCTCCTCACGTCTCGCCTCCATTTTAGGGAAGCGGGGCGTGAAACTTTGCATCTGAGCAAAGAGCATGATTTAAGATCATAGTTGTAAACAACTAAAATCTCATCGGATCTCCGGAAGAGAAAACCGAAACATCTGTTCAAGCCTGACTTTTAAACATGAAATAAAAAGACCTTGGCAAATATAAAGTCATGGCTCATAAGAATCCTGTTACATACGCCTAGAAGTGTGTTTGAGAAATTAAAGGGACCATTGTCATCCAAATTACACCTATGGTAGTATACTTAATGGATGTACAAAAAGAACCCTTCCGATCGCTGGAAGAGGGTGATGATATAACTGGTCCTAAAGTCTCTTATCTCAGTGCAATCAGGCACTCCTAGCTAACTGCACGCGTCCCGATACAGCACTTGCGGTAAACTCATTAGCCATAGATAGTTGGCACCTAAAAATGCCATTAGACCAGAGTTAAGCATTCTGCGCTTCCTTTAAGGGTCAAAAGATTTGGATTTACATTATAAAGTATCATCCTCCAAGTTTATGCAATGCAGGTTTCTGGTCTGATCCCTATTCTAAGAAGTCACAAACAAGGTGCCCACAGTGGGATGGCCATCGACTGCAGATCTGCAAAGCAACTTATGAAGGCAACATCATCCTATCATTCCAAGATCCTCACCATTCCAAAATCACCCCAATGGTGTATTTGAGGGCGCCTGGTGGTACATCACATCCCAGTGACGCCTGGGATAGAGGCTGGTATTGTGGAGCTGACCACATAGTCTGAAGACCGCATCAGAGGCGACGAAACTTAGCACACCTCTCCAGAGTTTCTGGATTCAGCAGCTGCTCAATGGTGACAATATTTGTAATCTGTGTATACATTCGGAATGTTGTAAATATGAGTAATGAGATAAGCCTAATAGATCTGAATGCCTAATGGCTTTTACAAATCAGGGGGAGTTGATGGAATTTGTACACTTTTCCCTCAGCTATGGTTTTTCCCACTGGGTTTTCCATAGCCAAAGGTTTTAACGAGGCAAAACACATCACCTCTGGATCCTGAAGTATCCACACCCCTGTGACGCTCAGAATCCAGAAGTATTCATAAGCAGAGTCACTTGTACAAATCAGGGGGAGTTAAAGAGCATTTGTACTCTGTTTCCTTAACTATGGTTTCTCCCACAAGGTCTTCCATATCTAAAGGTTTTAACGAGGCAAAACTCACCAACTCAGGATCCTGAAGTATCCACCATATGTGAGACTCTTTTATGCTCAGAATCTTGAAGTATTCACGAGCAGAGTCCACACCTACGGCTGGATAAGGGGGAGTGTTGTGAACGGTTATTAACCGGAGTTGGTTTAGATTCTGGGCTATCCTAGAGATAGACCCATATCAATATAGCACATATCTGTATTATCCCCTCTTGGCTATAAATAAAGAGCTGGGTTCCTCAACTAAATAGTTGATGAGTGTTGTTATTCTCACCACAAGAAGTTATGAATACACCACACTACTTGATTCACCACATCTCTAATGTTAACATCAGATGTTCGGATTTGGAGATCCGAACGGCTCTAATACTTTTATTATTCCGTTCGGAATTGCAAAGCCGAACAATATAATAAAATATGTATTGTGTTCGGATTTACACAAATATTGTATCAGAGCCGTTCGGATCTCTAAATCCGAACATCTGATGTTAAAATTATAGGTGTGGTGAATCAAGTAGTATGGTGTATTCATCACTTTCTGTGGTGTGAATAAGAAGACTCATAGTTGATTCATAACATACTGTCTTTTTTTTTATATATATAACGTTTTTTTTTTCCGCACCGTGCACAAGTTATTCCGAGAAAAAAAATAAACTGCGGCGTCTGCGTGCAGAAAAGCCATTCCTTACGATATATAGGGTATTATAAAAGCTAACAATTCAGCACTAAAAACATCAGGCTTGAATCTGAGTCTCTGTGGCACTTACATCGGCGACGTCCGGTGCGCGAGATCTCTTCACTTATTGAAGAAGCGACGGGGAACTCGGCGTCGAGACGGCGAAGGCCAGGGGCAGCAATGGCGGCCGCCTCATCGGGATCGTCCTCCTCTTCATCGCCGTTTTCTTCTAACTTCAATCTTTTCGATCTCTGCTCCTACGATCCGCCGCCGCCGCCTCGGCTATCCAGCGACCAGATCAAGGCGTGCTCCGAAGCCCTAGCTGTCTTCAAGGAGAAGCTCCGGTCGCCTCAAAAGCTTGTCCAGGAGTTCGATCGCCTTCAGGTCTTATCTCGTTGACTTTCTTCCTAGGGGTTGATAATTTGAATTGAGTCGATAAGTTGTCATCGTAATATTTACACTGTCGTAACAATAAGCGATTGCCAAAATTCCATCTTTTAGTCATTTTGTCTAATGATAGAATGTGCGCCCATAGATGGCTCCGCCTTACATTGCTTATAACACATTTGGGTCCTGATTCTGTTAACACTTTTCTAGATTAACCGGAGTAGAATCATTTCGCCATTGACATGCGTTAAAAAGCTCGAAGTTGAGGGTAAACGCATTTGTTCTGTTACCGTGAGGTCTGGAATTCAAGGCATCCCTCTATTTGAACATAATGAAATGAATTTCCTTCATGTTTGTGCTAGCTTAACTGTAGGCCTGTCCCAATCTTGGTTATCGTGGGTGGCTGAAGCAGCAGGGTGATCACATCTCCAAAATGGCAGGACAGCACCACTAGAGTGGAGTCTATGGGCTATTATTGTGACACAGATCGTATTGTGACACATTATCAATGCCCTCATATTGCTCGTTATCAAATATCATAATATTTCCCTCAAACATCAATCATTCTCTCCATGATCAGATCGTATTGTGACACATTATCAATGCCCTCATATTGCTCGTTATCCGATGATGATTCTGATGATGATTCAAACTTCAATTCTTTCATTATCGGTTCTTTTCCCTTTGATGAAGAGGCTATTGCTCCTCTTTTGTTCTTTTATTAGTCATCATTCTTGCGCTATTTTCTCTTAGGGTTAGCTTTCATATCTTTGGCCACTTGTCTCCAAGTCAAATTGCTCACCAGAAAACATTCTCCTTCGCTATTTGAAACTTGTGCATCGTCATTTTTAGAAACCAAGCATTTTGACACATTTTCATTATTATTGTAAGCAGCCAAAGGATTCCTTTGTTTTCATGCTTATTCTTAAGCTTAGTATTGGATTTGACGAAGACTATATCGCGTAACTTGTTATGACCTAGTCTATTTCTCTTCTTTATATGAATCTACAAAAGATAAACAAATTATCATAAAAGGACTATTTTTTAATAAATTAAAAAATATTTAGAATGTATATACATGTATGATATTAGCGTTTCCATCTTAAAAGTGTTCCAATTTTTTGCACCTGAAAGAATTGGTTGTCACATTTAGAACCCTCAATGCTATGCTTTAATTTTGGAGCATTAGTCTCATGGAAACTCCACCATGTGACTGTTAAATTAATGAATATAAAAATCATCGCATAACATACATATATGTAAAATTTTGATAAATAATATTATGGATTCTTTGGTAATAAAACTTATACCTGGGTTAATTTTAGGATTTTTTGCAGCATTCTTTGCAAACTCCTGCTCAAATGAACCCTTTTGGTTTTGATACAAATACAGTTGCTCTCTAATCTTTCCAATATACTTGGATCATTCTCATATATAAATGCATGCATCCCACAAAACCATCAAAAATATTACCTTTTTAATAGCTTTGTTATTTAGGTAATAATAAAATGGGTTCAAGTAATAACCAGTCATATGTAAGGACAACTTGAGCTTCTCATCCTATCTTTTATCAATTACCTTTCATATTGGAAGAGATATCTTATTTTTTGGCAAAGACTGATGCAATTTTATTCTTTATTTACACCAAACCATTATAAACAAATCTTATCGATGAGACTTTATCACTATCAACTCTCCTTAAAACTTTTTCTAAAGGAGAGAAAATTTTAAGAGAAGATTCAAATCATTTCAAAACTTGCTACTTAAAACAATTTCTTGCACTTACAAAATAAGGATATATAATTTAGTTATCATTAAGAAAATTACCAATTGTCAATTTATATATCCTTATAATGTAAATAAATTAAAATTATAAATACTTTTCTTCCTGTAGGCTTATTTAAAGGGTCACAATCTACACATTTTTCAAAGCTAAACTTTTGCTTCAATTTTTTTTCTTATGCCTCATTGAACTCATAGATAAAAAAAGCCGTGACAAACCTAGTAGCAACATGCCTTACTATGTCTCTTTTGATAAACTATCTCATCAGGCACAAAGTGATAGTGTGACTATAGATGAAAATAGAAACATCTCTACCCATGAAAAATCACACATTTGATTGGCTTAATTAGCAATGTCAACTAACATCAAATTGACGGTGCGTGCCGCACAACTCGTCGAAAAGATTATTGACCTCTTTACTACCATTATTTTTACTACTGCCGTGTTATTGGAAGCATTATCTATAATTATTTGAACCACGTTCTCTTCTCTCAGTTTCTCTATAGATTTGTCCATAAAATTATGAATCAAGGCCCCACTATGTCGCTCTGCCGAAACATCTTTGGAGTCTAAAAAAGCAATTCCTGCTAGACAGTGTACCACTATGTCCATATTGCTCTGTTGCTTCTGATCTGACGAAGCATTGGTCATAAGAGAACATTCATGAATGTTACAACTCTCTTTAAATGATTTTAGTCCTTCATGTGTCTCATCCACCTCCTTTTTAAAACATGCATTTTCTAGCTCATTCGGAGTTGAAGCTTTCAAGAATGATCTAAATTGATCAATGACATGCAGTATTTGTTAAAATGATCCAAAGGCTGTGGCATTGAAAGAATTTTCAGCTTCAAAGAACCGCATCGCAATATATCCGATTGTATTCTTCATTCTCTTCTTTCTTTGCTTCGAATTGATAGTGGTCTCCATTGTCTTTCCCAGACCCACTTTCAATTCTTCTACAGTTTGAGTTGTAAACTTATCCATCGGTCCTATCTTCTTAAATGAAGAAAAAACATTCCAACATGATGAAGACTCCTGTTGGGTCTCACTGTCATGTTCTTCTTGAGCATTTTTCTCGCAACCAAATTAACATCATCCATTAAAGCCTGAACACTCCTTTTCTTTCTCAAATTTCGTAATAATGTCTTTTACCTTATTCTTCATGTCTTTTAGAACACTATCATATGGTCTAACATTCCCTCTTTTGGTCGTAAGATGTGTCTTGAAACATGTAATTCCTCCATTAACTATTTGGCTACAATAATTGTATTGTATTTTAGCTATACTATGACTATCCATTTACTTTCCATATGCCCAACAATGATCTTCTCTTGGAATAATTTTGCTTGATACTACGGATGTCATTTTCACAAGACTACAAATTTTATACCTTAAATTATGAGAAAAAGACATTGAAAAATGTTAATAAATAAAATGAACAAGGAAAATTATCAATTAAACATGTGCATGTATCAACATGTATGAAGTACTACATAGTCTACATTTATTGTTATTAAATATAAATAATATTTAAAAATTAATTTGTGCCATTTATTAAAAATCTTGTTTACTTTAATACTATACAAGCTTGGGACATCTTTGAATGCAAATCACACTTTGTTAACTTGTATTCAATTATACTCATTGTTAGTTATTCACATGTGCAAAAACATCAAACTTCCATGTGCGTTGTCATTTCTCATATTGAACACACTGATATTCTCTTTAATGAAGTTGATTATCAGAAGTAGAAAAATCAACTTCATTAAAGAGAATTATCCAATAGGTGCCCTTTAACTCATAAGAGAAGTTTCATCTTCATATCAACCCTATTTAGATTGACAGAGTTGTGACTCTGGATAAGAGATCTAACCAGTATCTTGAAGACACATACTTAATGCAAACTCTACATAAAACCACCCTTAACCTAAACATGTCAAGGATCATCTACATCAATCATTACTTTACATTCAGCAACAACAAATTTTAAGGGCATACTTAACATTTTGAACTGAGATTTACAAATGTCGGTTTCCAAGCATTTGCATGATCAACCAATATAGTGGATTATTTGCCTATATCACAATGAAAAAATTCCCAATCACGGGTGCCCACATTGCACATTTGAATAAGCAAAGATTCTGAGAATATGATATTGCGCAGGTGACAACCCAAACTCCCAAATGGGATCAACAACAAACATGCCACATATATAGGCTTATTTATGTGAAATTTTGATTAGACAGAACTGAGCTTACAAAAAAAGATGAAGAATAAATAACTGCATGAAAGCTTAAAATTTTGGCTTTATTGCGTGATAAACCCTTGAAAAAAAAGGATCGGCCTTGTTTTTTGCATGAAAGCTCAAAATTTTGCAAAGGTTATAAATAAAAATCACTATAACTAATAGCACGTGAATTTAAAATTTTAATCTAAGTACTATCTTCATCTTAAGAGCTTACCACAATAATTTGCAGTAGAATCAAATCAAGAGCAGCAAAATGCACTTCAGATTCACAAAGCTGACGTCTTCAGCTGAAAACAATTGCAAATAAAATGAAAAAAATAAACACAAAATAAACTGTCAAAAATGCAAAATTGAAAAATTGAATTTTTTGTGAAGAGAGTGGATTAGGGAACGCGATGAAGTATCACCTCAACCACAAGGGCCTCCTCGAACTGTTCGGGGTTGAGCAGAGAAATGAGTGGAGAACTTCCGACGAAGAATTTTTGAGCAACAAAATTTCGAGCTCGATGGAGAAGGTGTGTAGAGAAATTTAAGATCGATGGAGAAATTTCGACGGCAAACTTTTTAGCGATTGACGACATTATGAATTTACCATCGACTTTGAATTTCTCTGCTCAATGAGCAGAGAAATTTTGAGATCGATGGAGAAGTTTTGAATTTACGAGCGACGAGGCGAGCGGCGAATTTACGTGCGACGGGACGAGCGGCGAATTTACGTGCGACGGGGCGAGCGGCGAGAAATCCAAGAAAATTAGGGATTTTTTGCTCTCAACCCTTGATCGCTACCCGATATTTTACTAAAATGGGTGCGGGTTGGGTCATATTCATTATTTTGTGGACTTGATCCGGTAACCCAAAAATAAAAAAAGGTGTGATTGTGACTGATATTTTGAACCGAAATATTGGTCGCAATATCGATGGATATTCAAAATCTCGTCGATACAAAGCCCAAATGGCAGAAACTGCAACCAACATGTGTATATCGTACAGGGCATGTATTTTTTCTGTAATTTCGGCCGATATATCAGATATCGGTCTAATATTTAGAACACTGACTAAGATTTGTCCTTTAGTTTTAGAAAGTTGACAACTTTGTCTTAAGCAAAAATTCCTTATCATTGATTTGAATCATTACAAAAAAGAGGAGGATATGTAGTGCGATGAAGGCATGTTGAATGCTGATGTTAGCACTAACTAACCCCCTCTAAACTGTTTCTTGTCGACAAATTAACAGTTGCAGACGTACTTCGTGCGGTTGGTGAGGTAGATGTAAGCAATAATTGAAGATAATTAATAGAATTTTACCATCGCCCAATTGAGTGGTGTTGCGCACACGCACACAAATCATGAATATTAGCAGCTCTTTGTAAGAAGCCTTGAATGTTATGCCCCCTTTTTTGTTTGAAAAATTTTCTTTGTCATTACACACTAGGAAATTAATGTTACAAACGGTTAGATTATACAATGAGGGAATTGCGGATTATTTGGTCACTATAAGGACATATTTGAAGAATTTCTTTGATGTCAGTATTCATAAAAAAGTTAAACCACTAAATCAAAGTGTGTAGGATCGAAAAGTACACCCTAGAGGGGGGGGGGAATAGGATGATCAACAAATTAAAAATTAAGTGCAACACACAAGCATATAATACCACAAAAAACACAGCCATTCACAGATAACACCAGATGTACACTGGTTCGGTCGAACCTCGACCTACTCCAGCAACCCTCAAAATCCACTAATAGTTCAATCAGTCTCAACACATATATAGACACTCAGAACTTGCAAATCCTATGCTCCACGCTTACAAGCTCTATAGACTCGCAAATCCCATGCCCGACTGAACTAACCTAACTAGATGTACTTAGAGATGAAAATGGGCATGCCCAAAGCCCGTTTGGGCTTCCATTTGGGCATGCCCTTTACAAACCCTTCATTAAAGATGATATAAACATCTTTTTTTACATATTCTTTAATGAAGGGTTTTTAGAGGGCATGCCCAAATGGGAGCCCAAACGGGCTTTGGGCATGCCCATTATCATCCCTAGCTGTACTCTGCCTTAATCCATGCAACATGAATCAAAAATCCAAGAACTACGACCCGTAGCTCTCTCACCACAAAAATAATATATAAATAATACAAGGATCAAATCACACTACACCACAAAAAATATTAATAAAAAGTTCAAAGTACTCAGTTTGTGGCGTCGATGTGTCCTCGTCGATATGCTCGTAGACATCTGTGCAATGGTTCTGACTGTTCGTCAATCCGATGTCTGTACTGAAAGATATGGCTTCTCGAAATTTCAGGGCCTTTTTGCAAATTTGATTTGTTGTGGTAATGATCTGCAAAATTCCACTCTAACACCAATTCTCTGCCGCACCTTTGATTTCTAGCCCCCACAAACTTTTGGCTCTGCATTAATTTGTCCTGATCTCTAATTAGGGAAGACGCACTTGTGTTTGCTTTGTCCTTACACACCCAAACCCAAATGATTATTCAATTTGATTTAAAAAACTTACCCTTTTGTGTTTCTCCTTTATTTCATGTGTTGACCCGTACATGCACTTTTTCTCTGACGCAGAGCTTCAATGGATGGTAGTTAAAAGGTCCTGCAAACACAAATAAAGAAGAAACAAATAAATTAGTTAACCATTCACTTTAAATCATCTCTTTCTCCTTTAATCTTTCATTGTTCATCTCTCTTTCCCCCCTAATCCCCAAACTTCACATGCACATCCACAGAGATCCCTTTTGACAGAGTGTTGCGTGCCTTTTTATGGAAGTGCATGCAAACATCAAAAAGCTAACTAAAAGAGGTTAAGTTAAAGAGGTAATTAAAAGCATGCTTTAGATATATCTCTCTCTTCCTCTTTCATACACACACACACACACACACACACATACTAGTCATACCCCGTGTCCCCGGGCAAGGTTCATTTAAGATTTCCCCCCGCGAAATCTGTTCGCAAAAAATTATTTCCATAGTCAAAATTGCGCAGAACAACAAATTAGCGTAAAAATATTTAGCGGCACGGACGTCTTCGGCGCGGAACAACAAATTCGCCGCAGGCGCCTTCGACCCGGAACAACAAATTCGGTGCGGACGCCTTAGGCGCGAAACAACAAATTTGGCGTAGAACAACAAATTCGACACATGCACCTTCGATGCGGAACACCAAATTAGTGTAAAAAAATTTAACGGGCGCCTTCGGCGCGGAACAACAAATTTGCGTAAAAAAATTTATTCAGCGAGAGCGCCTTCGGCGCGGAAATTATTCTCATCTTGTTGCCCCATGCGTCGAAGAGACGATGGGCCCCGCGTTGAGAGAGAGATCATTCGATCTGCAGCAGCATTCGATCTGCAAAATTAAGTGCAAGTTAAAATTTTTTCCCCTAAATGCATTAATTGCTTGCACTATGCTATTCCCCAAAAAGCTTCATTTCCCCAAAAAGCTTCATTTCCCCAAAAACTTTCATTTCCACAGAAATGTTTCTCTCCAAAACTTTCCACAAAATTGCATCTCAACCATTCATTCCTCAAGATTAAATCTCAGCCGTCTTTCTATCAACCCCTTTGTCCTAGTCAGCTCTAGAATTCAAAAATAATTGTCAAATATAATATAGATAGTCATAACCCGTGCCCGTGGGCACGGTTCATTTAAGATTTCACCCGCGATATCTTTGTTCCCCGAAAAATTATTTCCACAGCCAAAATTTAATAGAACAATAAAATAGTGTAAAAATATTTAGCGGCACGGGCACCTTAGGCGCGGAACAACAAATTCGGCGTCGAACAACTAATTTGGCGCCCGCGCCTTCGGCGCGGAACAACTAATTTGGCGTCGAACAACTAATTTGGCGCCCGTGCCTTCGGCGCGGAACAACAAATTAGCGGGCGCCTTCGACGCAGAACAACAAATTTGGCGTCGAACAACAAATTTGGTACCCGCGTCTTCGGCGCGGAACAACAAATTTGGCGCCCGCGCCTTCGGCGCGGAACAACAAATTAGCGGGCACCTTCGATGCGGGCGCCTTCGGCGCGGGCGCGGAACAAACCTCAGGGTATTTTTACGCTAATTTGTTGTTCCGCTAAATTTTTTACGCTAAATTTTTTATTTTGTTTAATTTAATGGATCATGCTTCTCCACAATCTTTCCCAAGGCACTTTTAATTTCAAAGTTTGGGTTCCCAAGGCACTTTTCCTCACATTTAATCTCCACAATCTTTCCCAAGGCACTTCTAATTTCAAAGTTTAGGTTCCCAAGGCACTTTTCCTCCAAATTTAATCTCCACGATCTTTCCCAAGATACTTCTAATTTCAAAGTTTTGGGGTTCAAGACACTTTTCCACCAAAATTTAAGTTTTCTCACTAAAATTTTCACAAAATCGAATCTCAACCATTGATTTACCAAGATCAAATCCCAACCACTCTTTATCTTGTCATAGTCAGCCCTAGAATTCAAAAAACGTTGTCAAATGTATAATAGATAGATAGATAGATATATATATATATTAAAACACAACTGTTTTTGAATCTTAGGGCTGACTAGGATACGATAAAAAGTGGCTAAGATTTGATCGTGAGGAATAGAAGGTTGAGATGAGAGTTTGTTCAAAATGCTGGAAAAAGAGTTTGCATTTTGAAGGGAAACCATTGGGAAAAAGGAAGGTCACTGCCTTGACAGCCTCCCCATCTTGCCTGACACTGATTTATACCAGCTTCCCTTCCGTCCCTTTTTTATTAACAAATTACTTGACATTGTCTCATTATAAAAAGAGGTGGGTGCTTACCGAATATATTTGTTACAAATTACTTGACATTGTCTAATAATAAAAAACAACTTACTTGACAGCCCAACAAAGAAAGACTATATTATCATATAATAATTTGTACCAAATCCTTGTAGCTCAATCTATCAAGTGTCATTAAAAGCAGAAGTACAACTAAAAAGGTAATAACCTTCTTGCTAACTCAAGTAGCAGCCCGGGCCGAAGGCACCCACTAATTTTTTACGCAAATTTGTTGTTCCGCGCCAAAATTGTTGTTCTGCACCGAATTTGTTGTTACACGCCGAAGGCGCCCACGCCGACTTGGTTGTTCTGTGTCGAAGGCGCCCGTGCCAAATTTACTGTTTCGCACAAAAGGTGCATACGCCAAATTTGTTGTTCTGTGTCGCAGGCGCCTGCGTCGAATTTGTTGTTACGTGCCTTCGACGCCTTCGGTGCGGACGTCCGCGACGAAGGCGCCCGCGCCGAATTTGTTGTTTCAGGTCGAAGGCGCATGCGCCGAATTTGTTCCGCGTCGAAGGCGTCCATGCCGCTAAATATTTTTACGCTAATTTATCGTTCCGTGCAATTTTGGTTGTGGAAATAATTTTTTTGGGAACAAAGATTTTGCGGAGGAAAATCTTAAATGAACCGTGCCCATGGGCACGAGTTATGACTAGTCTATATTACATTTGACAACTGTTTTTGAATCCTAGGGCTGACTAGGACAAGCCGATTAGGACAAACATGTTGATAGAAAGAAGTCTTGGATTTAATCTTGAAGAATGAATGGGTGAGATGAGATTTTGTGGAAAGTTTTGGAGGGAAAAACATTTCTAGGGAAATGAAAGTTTCTGGGAAAATAAAACTTTTTGGGAAATGAAAGTTTCAGGGGAATAACAGAGTGCACACATTTAATACATTTAGGAAAAAACTTTAACTTGTACTTAATGCTACAGGTCGAATGCAGCTGCAGATCGAATGATCTCTCCCTTAACGTGGGGCCCACCGTCTTTTCGACGCATATGGCAATAAGATGAGAATAATTTCCTGCGCCGAAGGCGCCCCGCTAAATTTTTTACGCTAATTTGTTGTTCCGCGCCGAAGGCGCCCCACGCCGAATTTGTTGTTCTACGCCGAATTTGTTGTTCCGCGTCGAAGGCGCCCCCGCCGAATTTGTTGTTCCGCGACAAAGACGCCCGCGTCGAATTTGTTGTTCTAAGTCGAATTTGTTCTGCGACAAAGGCGCCCACGCCAAATTTGTTGTTCCGCGCCGAAGCCGCCGACTAAATTTTTAATACGAATTTGTTGTTCCGTGTCGAAGGCGCGTGCGCCGATTTTGTTGTTCCGCGCCGAAGGCGTCCATGTCGCTAAATATTTTTACGCTAATTTTTTGTTCCGCGCAATTTTGGCCGTGGAAATAATTTTTTGGGGAACAAAAATTTCGCGGGGGAAAATCTTAAATGAACCGTGCCCGCGGGCAGAGGGTATGACTAGTATGTATGTATCTATGTATATACATATACATATACACATATATATATATATATATATGAGGAATTTGGGCCTGAGCTGTCAGCGCAGGAAATTTTTCATGCACTGACAGCGATTTGGGGGGTCAAAATTATTTTTTTTCAAAATTTTTTGCAGTGTGTCCTACAACTTGTTGCCTAGCTCCCTACCAAATTTCAAGTCAATCCAATACCATTATAGCCTCCGTTCATGCATTTCAAAAATGTTGCGCTGACAGTTCGGTTTTCGGTAGCGGTTTTTTGAAATGCATGAACAGAGGCTCAAATGGTGTTGGATTGACTTGAAATTTAGTGGGGAGCTAGGAAACAAGTTGTCGGACACACATCAAAAAATATTTGAAAAAAATAATATTTGACCCTCCAAATCGCTGTCAGCGCTGGAAAAATTTCATGCGTTGACTGCTCAGGCACATATTCATATATATATATATATATATATATATATATATATATATATATATATATATATATATATATATATATATATATATATCTCCCGCCCTCTTGTAGCCGTACACATTTTTTTTTGGGAGAGATGATTATTTTGGCCGGCACATGTAACTTATATATATGGTTAATAAACTACCCTAGGTTAGCTATTTACAATATTGCCCCAAAGCTTATTTTTCACTTATTTTAGCCGTTTATGATTAGTTTTCAAAACAGAAAATTTCTATGACTTCCTCGTTGTCTCCCCATAATCCATAGTCAACGTTGATATTTTATAACGTCGTAAAAATGACCAAAATGCCCTTTTATGTCCAGAGTGCCCTTTATCTTCAAAATGACCAAAATGCCCTTTTGATTTTCCGAACTCTTTTCAACCTGAAAATACTTAACAAACACATTAAAATAATTCATGAAGGTTTGTTATCATCAAACAAGAAATCTTAAACCGGGTTTTTCAACAATCTCCCCCTTTTGATGATGACAAACCGTAATTAAGACTTGATCAATAAAAGCTCAGAAACATATCATCGTGTGTTGTGTTTGTGAAGTGTGATCATGCATGTCAACGAGATATATTAATATGCAAATAGCTACCCCTATTGACATGCTTCCCCTATTAATAAACTCCTGCTATTGATATGCACCATCATGAATTAAATCTTAAGCTTCTCTCCTTCTTTTGTTAACATCAAAAGAACACGTGATAAAAATATCATATGCCATATAGAAAATAAAGTATTATTAAGTATGACATACGATTAAATTATGACAATCACGAATAGCCAATCGATATCCAATAATTCATAACTATGATTAAAACATCTCCGTGCTCATGTGATGATCAAAAGTTAATGTCATATAGAGAAGTATTCATGAAATTCAACCGTTCAAACCAACTATCCAAATTTGTATGTACTCCTACAAGAATTGTATTTTCCCACCTCATGAGTCACTAGTTCAAGATACCATCACCCATACATTGTCTAAAAGTACTCTTAGACGAGGAGTGTCATTGCTTGACGGACATAACACCGACACTAAAAGATATAAATCTATAGTATAAGTCGGATGTTCGTGGGTTGTATCATAGCCATGGATCGTATCCATTTTACAGATGATGCTCGTTTCGTAAATTTTTCTTTTTCTTTTCGTAAATTTTTCTCTTTTTCTTTTCAACATATTTATATTTTTTATGAGCTTTGTTTTTATCCAAGGCATGACATTACATATCCCATCAAGTAACACACTTTGCATTTTTTTAATTAATCCACCTTCAGTTACTTTCCAATATTCATGAAAAACAACGCCATATAAACAATAACAATCTATACCGTGAAAGTGTAAGGTGAAGATGTAGAAATCTAGTTATTCCTTATCGAACATGTCTTAACTATTCATAAAGTCAATCATGTAAACATGGGTAAGAAAATAATACTAAAATTTTATACATTATAAGATTTTCATCCAAAGTGGCTTTTTCCCATGAACAAAAGAAAGACATCAATTTAGCTCACTTTTTATAATTTTTTATCGTTTCAATTTTTTTATTTTTCTAACACACTACAAAAAACACACACAAAGAAAAAGAAAAATCACACCATTACAAACTGAAAAAAACACACCAAAATATTCTATGAAGGTAAACACTAAGCTCAAACAAGAAATCATACCTTTATGTCACCGTTTGGGCAAGGAACTCCATTGATGTCCTACGTCAAAACCATGGTTCCTTGTCCCTACATCTTACATACCTACACAAAAGATGTTATGTGTGACTTAGTAACCCATATAGGTCCATCAATGTTAGTAAAAGTGCATTTAAGAGCCCAAATTTGTTTAAACTTTTTGTTCTTATTCCTATTTCAACAATGATTAAAAGTATGTCTAATTTTATCGCATCCAATGCATTTAGGAAAACACTTTTTCCCTTACCAAAAAGATTGTTCTCATATTCAATTTTTCTAATTCAAGTCCTTTTCTATTGTTTGCAAGTAGTTGATTATTACAAACCATCTTTAATGACTTATCACTAATTGCAAACTTTTTCACGAATAGTTTCAAGCTCATGGACGTTAGATTTTAGGAATAAATTCTCATTCACAAGCATATAACAACTGGTTACAAAGCTATCATCTTTTTCTTTTATGTTTTTATTTAAGGCATCACAATCTTTTTCAATGTTTTCATTTTCAGTTTTAGACCATGCAAATCTTTTTCCAAAATCAAGCAATTATCACAAGTCTTATTAAGCAATTATTTCTTTTCTGATTTTAATTTCTTGATTTTGTTCTCTAAATTTTCAACTTCTTCTGTTAAGTGATCACATAGTCTAACTAAATCTTTATAAGAAAGTTCAGTTACCTCATTGCTTTAATCCTCACCGCTAGAATCAGTGTGCCATCAAACAAAGTCCTGTTACATGGTTTTCATCATCCTCATGTCGTAATCCCACGTAGTCACTAAAGACTTCTTCTTTTCCTTCACTTTCCCCTTCTTTAACAATAGACACTTTGGTTTAATATGCCACCGCTTTATGCAATTGTAGCAAATCAACTCATCATCTGATTCGTCATCATTAGAAGAAGACTTGCCCTTTTACTTTTCATCCTTTAGACGTGGGCAATTAGCTTTAATATGACCAGGTTTCTTGCAATTATGACAGATAATTTCATCATGAGAATCATCATACATATTTTTAAACATAGAAGCATTACATTTATTTAAAAGAAATTGTCTTCCATGTCTAGTCTTCAGATATTTCTTGAAGCCTTTTACCACCAATACCACGTCATCATCGCTATCATGTGAACTCATTAATGTAATGGACTTCTTCTTTGGTTCTGCGGTAGCTTTAGCATCTCTTTCTTCCCTTGCTTTAAGCTCAAGCTCATAACATCAAATTTCTGATGAGCTTCTTCATGCTATATGTGCTAAGATCTTTAGACTTTTGGATCACATCAACTTTGGCCTCAAAGCTCTTTGGTAGTACACCCAAATTTTTTCTCAATAAATCCTTACTTGAATAGGATTTTCCAAGAACCATGGAGTTGTATATGAAGGCGTTGAATCTTGTGGACATCTCATTGATCGTCTCATCATTTGCCATCCTGAAGCTCTCGTACTCATGGTTCAGCAAAGTGTCGCGAGTTTCTTTCACTTGTGATGTTCCTTCATAGGTAACCTTCAGACTATGCCAGATCTCCTTAGCTGCAGAACAATAAGAAATACGATTATATTCAGTTTTATCCAAAACATAAATAAGAGCATTCATTGCTTTAGTATTCAAAGTATTCAATTTTTTATCATTTGCATCCCATTTGTCTCGAGGCTTAGGAACATCTACTCCCTCTATTTTAACTGTAGGTGGTGTGAATCCAAATTCTACCATATTCCAGACATCGTAATCCACCGAGCTTAAATAAATTTTCATGCGAGCCTTCCAATATGCATAACTAGTTCCATTAAATAAAGGTGGCCTAACTACAGACTGTACCTCAGCAAAAGTACCATCTGAAATACTCATGACTGTGTGTGTGTGCACAACCCTAACCTCTAGGTCTAAAACTGGTCAACCTAGGCTCCGATACCACTTGTAGGATCGAAAAGTACACCCTAGAGATGGGTGAATATGGTGATCGACAAATTAAAAATTATGTGCAACACACATGCATATAATAACACAAAAAATGTAGCCAGTCACATTAACACTAGATGTATACTTGTTCGGTCGAAACTCGACCTACTCCAGCAACCCCCAAAATTCACTAATAGATCAATCGGCCTCAACACATCTACAGACACTCAGAACTCGCAAATCTCATGCTCCACACTACAAGCTCTATAGACTCGCAAATCCCATGCTCGACTGAACTCACCTAACTAGTTGTACTCTGTCTTAATCCACGCCACATGAATCAAGAATTCCAGAACTACGCCACGTAGCTTTCTCACCACAAAAATAATGTAAAAATAATACAAGGATCAAATCGCACTACACCACAAAAATAGTAATAAAAAGTTCAAAGTGCTCAGTTTGCGGCGTCGATGTGTCCTCGTCGATATGCTCGTAGACATCTCCGCAATGATTCTGACCGTTCGTTAATCGGATGTTTGTGCTGAAAGATATGGCTTCTCGAAATTTCAGGGGCCTTTTTGCAAAGTTGATTTGTTATGGTATTGATCTGCAATATTCCCCTCTAACACCAATTCTCTGCCACACCTTTGATTTCCTGCCCCACAAACTTTTGGCTCTGCATTAATTTGTCCTGATCTCTGATTGGGGGAGAAGCACTTGTGTTTGCTTTGTCCCTGCACACCCAAAACACCAAATGATGATTCAATTTGATTTAAAAAAACTTACCCTTTTTGTGTTTCTCCTTTATTTCATGTGTTGACCCGTACATGCACCTTTTCCCTGAAGCAGAACTTCAATGGGAGTAATTAAAAGTTCCTGCAAACACAAATTAAGAAGAAACATATAAATTAGTTAACCATTCACTTTAAATCATCCCTTTCTCCTTTAACCTTTCATTGTTTTTATCTCTCTCTCTCTCTTTATATCTCCTTAATCTCCAAACTTCACATGCACAGCCGCAGAGATCCCTTTTGACATAGGGTTGCATGCCTTTTTATGGAAGTGTTTGCAAACATCAAAAAGCTAAGAAAAAGTGGTTAAGTTAAAGAGGTAATTAAAAGCATGCTTTAGATCTCTCTCTCTCTCTCTCTCTCCCCCCCCCTCTTGTAGCCGTACATTTTTTTTGGGAGAGATGATTATTTTGGTTGGTCACATGTAACTTATATATATGGTTAATAGAAAACCCTAGGTTAGCTATTTACAATTTTGCCCCCAAGCTTATTTTTCATATGATTAGTTTTCAAAACCGAAAATTTCTATGACTTTCACGTTGTCTCCCCCATAATCCATGGTCAAAGTTGATATTTTATAACGACGTGAAAATGACCAAAATGCCCTTTTATGCCCAAAGTGCCCTTTATCTTCAAAATGACCAAAATGCTCTTTTGATTTTCCGAACTATTTTCAAACTGAAAACACTTAATAAACACATTAAACTAATTCATGAATGTTTGTGTTAGGATCCAACAAAAGATATGATTTTTAATAGATAAAACAATGGAAATAACAAGATATTTGAGTACAGAAGAGGTGTGCTCTCCTCCCAAGACGCCTAGAGGATGTCCGCACTCGTTTAATCTAAGATCTAAACCTAAGGACGCTCAATAGAAAATATCCAATATCAAGCATGAAAAATACCAATGACGTCTTGCCCCTATAAATAGAACAAAACTAGGGTTCTTAGGCAATAGGGGGCGCGCGCGCACAAGCTAGGGCCGGCGGCTTGGGCCGGCCCATGGGTGGCTGCGGGTTAGACCCGTAGGGTCTATCAATACTCCCCCCAAAGCCACCTTGTCCTTAAGGTGGTGTAAGTACCGACGTTGCTACTCCGAGTGGGAGTCGTCTTCCCCTCCGATCCCTTCGTTCTCCACGTCATCATCCTCGTCGGCTTCCGCTATCAACACTTGCAGCTTTCGATCCACACAGCGGTGTCCGGGAGTGAAGCGCTCGTCACATCTGAAATAGAGCCCCTTTTGTCTCTTCTCCCTCATCTTGGCATCGGTCATCCTTCGGAATGGGCCCCCGGCCGGTGGTGGGTTGGTCTGCTCACCCGTCTTCTCCAGCCCTGCCTGAACTGTCTCAGTAGTGACCCCTGCTCCGCCTGCTCCAGTCGTGGTGCCCCGCTGTAACTGCCCACTGTAGCTGCTCCCGCCTCTCCTATCCTCAGTGCGGGAGTCCTCCACCATCTGCGCCATCTCGATGACCTCTGAAAGCCCCCGAGGCTTGTAGGGTCTTACCGCAGCTCGAAGACTAGGTCGCAGCCCCTTCAAGGTGCCCTCCAGCGACTCGTCCGACACTCCATGAACTCGACCTGCTAGTGGCTCAAATCTCTCGATGTACTCCCGCACTGGCCCCTCCTGCCTGAGGGCAAATAGCTGCTCGTGTAGGTTCCCCAAACCGGGGTCTTTAAACTTTTCCAGTACCAAGTCTTTCAACTCCTCCCAGCTCCGGATCTGCTGCCTCCTCTCCTTCCACAGGAACCACCCCAAAGCTCTCCCCTCCATGCAAATGGCTGCTGCCTCCAGCTTCTGTGCCTCGGACATGCGGTGCGCCGCGAAATATCTCTCCGCTGTGAACAACCAGGCGTGTGGATCCTCCCCAGAAAATATCGGCATCTTCAGCTTCCGGACTCTGCAATCTCCTCCCAAGTGCCTTTGCTCGGGCCTTCCCTCTTCTCGGTGATGTGAACGGTAGTGCTGCCTCCTCTCGTCCTGAGTCTCGTACCACCTAGGTGGCACTCCTCCGCGACCCCATAATCTCCTCGGCAATCCTCTCGTCGGCCTTCAAAATCGTCCCAACATGTGTCATCGCCGAACTCCGCCTCGTAGCCACCCCCGCCGTCATAATAATGGTCTCTCCCGCGTCCGTCTCCGTACAATGGGTCCTCCGCTACTGGACGCCGTCCCGAAGGGTCGGTGAACCCTCCCAAAAACTGTCCATGACCATCATCTACTGTTGTCCTCTGTCCGTGGGGCTCAAAAAACCCACCTGGAGGCTGGCCGTACGCGTCCTCCCCCTGGCAGCTGCCAGGGGGGCTCCCGCCCCCTATACGCTGCAGGCGGGGCCTGCCGGCCCTCTGGCAGGGCCGGCGGGGCCTGCCGGCCTCTTGGCAGGGCCGGCGAGCCCTGCCGAAGGTCCGGCAGGGTCGCCGGACCCGGGCGGGGGCCGGCAGGGCCTGGCCAGCCCTGCCGGATCCCGCGCTGGGCCGGGGGCCTCCCCCGCCCCCGTCGCGTGGCGGCCGTCCCCTGAAAGGGTTTTGGGGGGCCGCCGCCCCTCCTCGCCTTCGTGCGCTGTCCGAAAGGGGCGGCTAGGGCCGTCGCCCCCCCCTTGATACTCCACCGCGTTGCGTCGCACTTCCTCGCGATAATCCACCTTCCATGGCTCCTCTTTCTCGTCATCGGTAAGTTCCTCTACCAAAAAGCCGCTTCCGGGTTCAAAGTTCTCATCTTTCTCCTTCTCCTTCTAAGGCGCAGCCTTTTCCCCCAATTTAGGGTTTTCATCCCCTTTGTTGTTCGCCGCCAATTGATTTAGGGTTCTCATCAATTGCGCGAATTGTTCGTCGTGCTTTGCTTGGTTCACCGCCAATTGATTGATGGAAGCCGTCAACTTTGCCATAGATTCATCGTTGGCCGCCAACGATTTCTTTATCCCGTCGATTTCGCTCGTGAACTTTGCCTCCAAAGTCTCAATTTTGTCGTGCGATCTTGTTGTGGCCGCCATGGATTGTCACGTGCTCTGATACCAAAATGTTAGTATCCAACAAAAGATATGATTTTTAATAGATAAAACAATGGAAATAACAAGATATTTGAGCACAAAAGAGGTGTGCTCTTCTCCCAAGACGCCTAGAGGACGTCCGCACTCGTTTAATCTAAGATCTAAACCTAAGGACGCTCAATAGAAAATATCCAATCTCAAGCATGAAAAATACCGATGACGGCTAGCCCCTATAAATAGAACAAAACTAGGGTTCCTAGGCAATAGGGGGCGCGCGCGGCACAAGCTAGGGCCGGCGGCTTGGGCCGGCCCATGGGTGGCTGCGGGTTAGACCCGCAGGGTCTATCAGTTTGTTATCATCAAATAAGAAATCCTAGACCGTTGTTTCCAACAAAGTACATATGAGAAAAAGAGGGGAAAGAGAGATACGAGACCTCAGGCCCCACAAACATGTTTTTCAACACAGTCAAATCTTTACTTTCATTAAACTTTGGTCTTTGTATAGGCCACTACATTTTACTCCTTGAGATTTTGTAACCGGCCCCTGGTTAAATCACAACTCATTGATTACTATATCTGGTTCTTAATTATCACGATATAAGCATGATACCAGAGATTCCACAACAGCCCTACTAAATAATAATATTGCAAATACCTTTCAGAGTTAAAAATTACTTTTCATCCTGGTTGAATTTTGTAAAACTACCTTGAACTTTGACATGTTTTCATAAAATTACCATGAACTTTGAAAAGACACAAAACAATCCTAAACTTTTGAAGTTTTAAAAACTAACTTATACTAAATTTTATGACACTACCTTCAACTTTGACCTGATTTTATAAAACTGCCTGAAAATGTGGCCTGGTGTTATAAAACTATCATGTACTTCAAAAAAAAAACCAAACTATCTGGGTAGTTTTTTTTAAAAGTTCAAAAGTTCATGATAATCTAGTTTTTGTTTTTCAAATTCAGGATAGTTTTATTAAAACAGGTCAAAGTTCATGCAGTTTTACAAAATTCTACCTTTCACCCAAGATCAATTTTGTTTTGGCCGTTTTCATGACTTGCCTACTAGTTCATCTTCCAACTTATTCCTTTCTCAATCCGAGGCTTAAAATGATGATGAAAACTAATTTGTGATCTTCTAATAAAATGAATAGACTTCAAAACCTTAATGGTGGCAACCAACTGTTTATAGAACCGATGAAACTTTGGATTTGATTGAGAACACCATCATGTAAGTTTGGAATCATAAACTCCATTTCTGTTTGGTCTTCAAAAACAATTGGAAACTTCCATGAATAAGGTAATGATTTTGAAGTGGACTGTAGATGAATTTTGGCTTTAATATATCCTATCTGCTTCTTTTCCAGTTGGTATCATTGTTTGAAAATTGTGACAATAAAGTGGCCATAGGCTTTGATTCTAGTGGGAAAGACAAGGGTAGATGACAAAGTGGCTGTCAAACATGGTGGTGGTGTCATGCAATTGTTTCAATTTATTTGAAAAGGATGAGTACCTACCATTCCTTTTTGTGCGACTCTCTATGCTTGAAATTCAATCATCAATGTGTTTCAAAATCTGCTTATCGGTCATCATGTTTGAATTCAACGGAGAAAGAAAGGCAGCTTCCTTGATTTGCTTTGGCACCAAGATAATGTAACAAAGGGTTACCATAGTATATTAAGATGGTTTTGGAGATTATTTGGTGAATGTATGAATAGATTTAGAGAGCTTGTCATAGCTTTCCAGAATCAGAATACAGCAGCATCATAATAGATGAGGAAAGGATTAGGAGAGAGGACCAAATAGACAAGTGACGTCAGTATCTACATCTGTCATTTCAGCACATTCAATTGTACAACTTTCATTTCAATTTATACTTCATATGGGCAGCAAACTGACTCTTTGGATTATGTTGCCGACTCACATAGTTGTCTCTTTGAATAAAACACAATAAGCATGACGACATTCCAGCAACCCTACAAAATGACATTGCAAATGCCCTTCACAACTGACGATTCCCTTTCAGCAAGGATTCAAAGATGGGAAAATTTCAAAGTACATTGGGAATATCGTATCTGATTTTGAGGCACATGAGAATTCCTGTCTATATATGATGCTATGACAGGAATAATGCCAATATTTTATTTAGTACGGGATCATCTTTTGTTTGCACTGGCCAATGTTGGCCGGTACAAACCCCCATATAATCTTACATCACTGCATATGGAGCAGCCTAATCTAAATTTTGTTTTCAGTTGAAGTCCCCCCTCCCAAAATAAAAATAAAAATAAAATAAAAAATCTAAAAATGGATTTGTAACTGGCTTCTTCTGTCTATGGCCTGACTACCTTGACATATCGTGAATATTAACCCGTTTATTGGTGTTTATTATGTTTAATCCATTAATCCGTCTCCCATCAAGTGTGAAATTATATAGAATTCACAAGGGATTCTGAAGATTTTTTAGCTATGAATGTAATCAATTGCTAAATTGAAATATCATATCTACATATGGATTACTATTTACATACAGATTGATATCACATCAGCTATTGTGTTACACCATAGTTTGTTGAAATAGGAGCGAAATTCCATTAATTATTCCAAAGAAAAGTTAAAATATTGCTAATTATCTTAATTTTTAAAAAATTTCAATAAAACTGTTTAAGCAAAAGTTGATACAACCGATCCCAACCAGAGATATTGTTGACATTGATGATACTAATAGTATTAACTTCCAACTGTTATCAGTATCAATTTGGAGATTTGAAACCTTATTTTTAAAGTCTGAATGAGAGATTTGTAACGTTGACCTCTCATTTGAAGCACGGGTTTTACCAACATTAAAAAACTTGAAAAGGAAACTAGCGAATGAGATGTCTTTATTTTGAACGAATGTAGTTGGTTTGGTGTTGGCATATGCATTTTGTTATGCTACTATATGGTGTTTGATTACCAATACAGGCAACATGAAAATATCGTAAATTCATCGCTATGTAAATCAGGTGTTTAGGTTCCCTGTGTAAGGATTATGGGTGTATGGAAACACCCAAGGGCATCCCAATTCTGCATTTTGAAACGCTGTTTTGCTCAGCAGTAGACAATGCAGCATTATGAGCCTTTCATTTCTCAATGCATACACGTGATATGCTGATATGGACAAGTATCATATTACCGTATGCCTAATTTCTGTTCATGGTCACAAAGAGAGAGAGCTTTGTTATTGTGCAGTTTCAATGTTATTAAGATTTACATGATTAAAAAGGGGATGCAGGAGAATTGATTAGAAAAGAAAATAACTTTGCCTTTTAGGTTTTAGATGGATATGTTAAATAAATGAGATCAAAGTAAGAAACTGATGCGGTGCGGGTTCAGCAAGGGGACGCAACAGAGCCAGGTTTACCAAAGGAGGAGACGCGGGTCCACCACGGGCCTGGTGGCAAACTCGTAGTTTCGTGA
The DNA here is from genome assembly GCA_030789695.1 of Scilla litardierei. NCBI lineage: Eukaryota > Viridiplantae > Streptophyta > Magnoliopsida > Asparagales > Asparagaceae > Scilla > Scilla litardierei. The sequence goes on from CM061133.1 coordinate 210,519,442, forward strand.
CGAGGAGGGGGGTTGCTTCGTAAATCGACTATTCGCTAATCATCCCCCTTAAACAAGGGGCCGGCCGGCCCTAGAGATTATCGATTGATTGAATTTGTAAGTCTATTTCCTACCTAGAACCCTAGATTAAGTCCTCACAATTTATCCTTTCAATTCCTAGCTGTTGATTGAATTTGTAAGTCTATTTCCTACCTAGAACCCTAGATTAAGTCCTCGCAATTTATCCTTTCAATTCCTAGCTGTTGATTAGCTCTTAGCCTATTTTGTAGCAATGTAGCAATTATCCTTTTATTCCAGATATGCAATTTACAATAAAAACCCTAATTTAGTGTTCCACATCATAAAAATCCCATCTTTATTCCACTAAAAAGCACCAGATATATCAATTTGGTATTAAAGCGTGAGATCCATGGTGAACACGAGGTCAAAGGAGCGGATCGAATTGTTGGAAGAGATGATGGAGAAATTCTAGAGCAAAATTGAAGAAGAGTTCTAAGGGTTGAAGAAGGATACATGTGATCAATTGGAACGATGTTTCACGCAAATGATAGACGATCCAACAAAGTTCAGCAGCAAGCACGGCGACGTATTAAAATTTAACGACGATGGAAAAGCTAGATTCAAGTAAAAAGGAGCCACCTTTGACGGGGAGGAAGGAGAAAAATGTTATTTTTAATGAATGGCTCCTCGACGACGTCGATACGGAAGACGAAGGCAACCACACAATAAATCAGCGACGCACTGCAAATGTTGAGGACTGGAAGACCTTTCCAGCAACTTTTCCACCTTGAGGGAGGGTGCACCGCACCCCGGAGGGGGTCGACAGCCCATCCGGCAGCCCAAAGGAGGGCCGTCGAACCCCCAGGATGGTCGACAATTGCCGGCCGCCCATCCTGGGGCTCCGACAGCCCCAGGAATTACCGACGGGGGCCCACCGGCCCAAATCTGGGGCCGGCAGGTCCCGCCGCCCCCCGGGGGCATCGCCGAGCTTTTCGGGGGCTGACAGGCCTCGCCCAACCCTCCTGGGGGCCGCCGGCCCACGTGGGGCCCGACAGGCCCCACCGCCCCATTCAGCGACGCAGTGGGCCCAGTACGGGGCCCGACCGATTCAGCTAACACCTTTTCAACCCCAGGTGGGTTCCATGGGAGGATTTCAGCATCTGGGGGGACATAAGCAACACTTGGAAGGGTCGTCGACTCATCTCCCACCTTTTGGTGGAGTGACGATGATTGGAGAGGGCTCCAGTACACATATAGAGCACATCAGGGGAATTATGGTCAGCTACATGGAGATGATCGGGGTGGTGAAGCAGCTTGGGGTGACTGACAGTGGGATGATGCAAATGGAGGAGCTCGGGATCCAGCCGTATGGTATATGCCTGAGAGACCACATATATTCGAGCCGAGGTGCCCTGACTAGCCATATGAGAGAGGCGGTTTTGCTGCAGAGAATCGGTTGAGAAAGCTAAAGATGCCCATTTTAGGGAGGAGATCTCGATGACTGGCTGTATCGGGTAGAGAGATACTTTGAGGTGGCCGTGGTACATGAGGACTGGCTCAGGGCAGTGAGAGTCTGCTTGGAGGGTGAGGCACTGGGATGATTTAGATGGACGCAGTAGCAGAGGTCGTTCTGTACGTGAGAGGAGTTCACCGCCCTTTTGCTGGAGCGTTTTGGTGAGGTACAGGCTGGGGGAGCTTATGATTGGTTGTTTGCGCTAAGGCAGGAGGGGAGTGTCAGAGACTATATTAAGAAGTTCGAGATGTTATGCAGTAGAGTTCGTGGAGTATCAGGAGAGTCTGGAAGGGTGCTTTATGAAGGGGTTGAAACCCACGATTAGATCGGGACTGAGACAACTGAGACTTGGCAATTTATGTGAGATGATGACTTCAGTAAGGATGGTGGAGGACCGTCAAGAGACGGAGAGGAGAGCCCGTGGAGCTTGAGACACCTCCTTTCGAGGGCAGGCGCCAGCAGGAGGTCAGAGAGCGACCACTACTCAAGGAGGTACATCAGTTACACCGGGTAGCAGGGAGAGGAAGCTAGAGCCACGACCAGGAGGTCAGTTATGGAGGATGACAGAGGCGGAGATTTGGGACAAGCGTGCTAGGTGCTTCAAATGTGATGATAAATTCACTCCAGGGCATCGCTGTGGGGATCAGACTCTTCAGATCTTAATAGTGACCGATGAGGAGGATGACGATGTGGTGGTATTGGAGGCTAGAGATGAGGAGGAACAGGAGCACCAACACTTTGACCTGGCAGAGGTGTCCCTTAATTCCGTGGTCGGGTTCACACCAAACCACACCATGAAATTGGTGGGACAGGTGGACGATCAGGACGTGCTTGTGTTGGTAGACAGTGGGGCCACCCACACCTTTATCTCCAGCATACTGGTGGATGAACAGAGACTACAGCTGAGTGATTCGGGGAGATACGGCGTACTGTTGGGCACAGGTCAGGTGGCGCATAGCAGTGGTGTCTGTCAATGCGTTACTGTGACGGTTCAGGGGTACAGATAGTCACATATTTCCTTCCCCTTGAGTTGGAGAGTACTGATGTCATTCTGAGAATGAAATGGTTGCAGACATTGGGGGAAACCAAAACTAATTGGAAGCTGCTCAGATTGGAATATCAGGACGGGGAGGACAATTGTTTTAAGGGGGGCCCAGCTTATGTTGTTCCTTAGTGTCCTACAAGGCCATGACGTGCGCTATACACACGGTAGGAGGAGAATATCTAGTAGAGCTGCAGGCGGTGACAATGGGGAGCATATTGAGGATCAGGAACAGATGAGGGCATCGGAGTTAGAGCAGCTACTAAGTTAGTACGAGGATATATTTCAGACTCCACAGGGACTTCCACCACCCAGAGATCAGGAGCACGCCATAGTCTTGCGGGAGGGTGTGTCTCCTATCAGTGTGCGGCCCTATAGATACCCCCAGGTACAGAAGGATGAGATCGAGAGACGGATGGGTGACATGTTGCAGGCAGGGGGTGATTCAGCCAAGTGTGAGTCCATTTTCTAGCCTAGACCTACTTGTGAAGAAAAAAATGGTAGTTGGAGGTTCTGTGTCGACTACCAAGCTCTGAGCAAGGAAATCGTGTCCGATAAGTTTTTCATTCCTGTGATCGATGAGCTTCTTGACAAGCTCCATTGGGCGGCGATATTTTCAAAGATTGACTTGAAGTCAGGATACCATCAGATCCGGATAAGGGCGGCCGAAATGCCCAAGACAGCTTTCAGGACTCATGAGTGTCACTATGAGTTCCCCGTCATGCCGTTCGGATTGACGAATGCTCCCGCGACATTCCAGGCCTTGATGAATAAGGTATTTCGGCCTCATTTACGGAGATTTGTCCTGGTATTCTTCGATGACATATTCATTTACAGTCGCAGCGTGGAGGAGCATGTGGAGCATTTACAGGCAGTTTTGCACGAGTTACAAGAGCATCAGTTATGTGCCAATAGAAAGAAATGCTTTTTAGACAGCCATAGGTGCAGTACTTGGGGCACATTGTTTCGGCTGAGAGGGCGGCGGCGGACTGGGGAAAGATTGCAACGATGATAGACTGACCGCTACCCACGACACTTTGAGGCCTGCAGGTTTTTTTTGGGCCTTACAGGATACTACATGAAATTTGTGCAGGGATACAGCACGATAGCTTGGCCACTGACGGAGCAGCTTAAGAAGTACAGTTTTCAGTGGGGGTGAGGAGGCTACCGGGGCATTTGAGACACTGAAGCAGGCGATGCCGATCGTGCCAGTGTTAGCGCTACCAGACTTCAGCAAGCCCTTTGTAATTGATACGAACGCTTAGGACATGGATTGGGGGCTGTGCTGATGCAGGACCAGCGGCTGGTTGCCTATTTCAGTCAGACTCTGTCCGCACGAGCCAGACTGAAATCAGTGTACGAGAGGGAGTTGATGGCGATTGTGCTCTCTATTCAAAAGTGGTGGCCTTATCTACTTGGGAGGAGATTCATCGTGAGGACCGACCAGAAGAGTTTAAAGTATCTGTTGGAGCAGCGCATGGTCATCGAGGAGCATCAGAAATGGCTCTCCAAGCTAGTACACTACACATTCGAGATAGAGTACATGCCTGGTTTGGAAAATAAGGCAGCAGATGCTATATCACGCAGTGGAGACAACAGAGTTGGCAGCTATATCCGTGCCAGTCCTATTAGATTGGGAGCCCTTGGGTAGAGAATCGAGGCTGACGACGGGTTGGCACAAATACGAGAAGCACTACAGCAGGGCTCAACAGACCATCCAGGGTACACTGTGAGTAGACAAAGGTTGCTATATCAGGGGAGGCTAGTGATTCTCAGAGAGTCTACCTACATTTCCATGATATTTCAGGAATTTCATGGCAGTTCAGTGGGAGGGCACTCGTGGGTACATCAGATTTACAGAAGGATAGCGAATGAGTTGTATTAGCCGGGAATAAAACGGGACATTGCTCGGATGGTGACGGAGTGTGACGTTTGTCAACGTCACAAATATTTAGCGATGGCTCCTGTGTGACTACTACAGCCCCTAGCCCTTCCCGAGAGAGTTTAGGAGGATATTAGCATGGACTTTATTGAGGGGTTGCCACGTTCAGAGGGCTTAATTGTCATACTGATGGTAGTAGATCGCCTTAGCAAATATGCGCACTTCATCCCATTGCGACATCCGTTTACCGTCGTCGCTGTCGCTACATCGTTCATGAGAGGTGGTCCGCCTACATGGGTTCCCTGCTTCGATAGTGTCAGACCGGGACAAAGTTTTCCTGAGCAGTTTTTGGTGGGAGTTGTTCAAGGTATATGGGACTAAGTTGAAGAGGAGCACGACCTATCACCCACAGACAGATGGACAGACCGAGGTGGTGAATAGGAGTGTGGAGACCTATTTGAGATGCTGTTCTTCAGACTCACCGAAGCAGTGGGCCAGGTGGCTGGCCTAGGCAGAATATTGGTATAACACTTCATACTACTCGGCAGTGCAGAGCACCCCTTTTCGTATTTTGTATGGGCGGGACCCTCCCCAACTGATCCATTACAGTCGGGGCACGATTCCAGTTTCACAGGTTGAAGAGTATTTAGAGGAGCGGGACATGCATTTGGAGGAGCTGAATCAACATGTACTGCGTGCCCAACAGATTATGAAGGCGAAGGCTGATGAGCACAGGAGAGATGTGCAGTTTGCAATAGGAGATCGGGTCTACCTTAAGTTGCGACCCTACAGACAGAAGACGATGGCATAGAGGAGCAATCAAAAGTTGGCAGCACGATACTATGGGCCATTTGAGGTTACGGTGCGAATTGGGAAGGTGGCATATCGCTTACAGTTGCCCACTACGTCCAACATCCACCCAGTCTTCCACGTGTCGCAGCTGCGGAAGGCTGTTGGGGATCACACACTCTCACCTACTCTTTTCCCACTTTGACAGATGACATGGAGGTGTTACTGGAGCCACCGGAGCTGAAAGGAGTGCGGCAAAATGCAGAAGGAAAGCAGGAAGTACTGATCAGATGGCGAGGACTGCCAGTATGACGCTACTTGGGAGGTCCGTGATGTGATACATGATCAGTTTCCAGATTTCCACCTCGAGGACAAGGTGGCACTTTTGGGGGGAGTAATGATACGTTGCGGGTCTAGCAAGGGGGCGCGACAGAGCCAAGCTTGCGGGTTTACCAAAGGAGGAGACGCGGGTCCTCCACGGTTCCGCTGGCAAACTCGTAGTTCCGTGACGAGGGGGGTTGCTTCGTAAATCAACTATTCGCTAATCACCCCCTTTAAGCAAGGGGCGCCGGCCATAGAGATTATCGATTGATTGAATTTGTAAGTCTATTTCCTATCTAGAACCCTAGATTAAGTCCTCGCAATTTATCCTTTCAATTCCTAGCTGTTGATTAGCTCTTGGCCTATTTTGGAGCAATTATCCTTTTATTCCAGATCTGCAATTTACAATAAAAACCCCAACTTCAGTGTTCCACATCAAAAAAATCCCCCCTTTATTCCCCTAAAAAGCCCTAAACGTATTAGAAACCTACCCGAAGGGGAGTAACCAATTGTGTCAACTTTAAGTATGAACTATAAAGAACTGCGAAGTATAGGAAATTCCACTCTTTCTCCTTATTTCAATATTTCATTCATCTTCTTCGATCACATTGCTCCTCTCTATTCAGATTGCACATATCCCACTATAAAATGCTAAAGAAGAGATGGATGCATCAGACTGAAATATTACTATTTAATAAGTATATGTTGCAAAATATAAATGTGGATGTACTTATGAAACTTACAAGGAGCATGAGAATCCATAATGGCTGAACTGCAAACACATTTCCAGAATCAGTTAAATTGTAAAAATGTTCTAAGTGAGGCTTTTGGACTTCTCAATGCTTTTACTGGAGCTTTGGGCTTCATTTGCAATTTTGCATGCCTAAAGCTCTTGGAGATCTCACAAACTGCCATGAAGGTATGGCTGCACAACGGTAGCTTTGGCTGTTGCTTCTGCCTGAATTTGGTGTAATTCCATACATGACTTAATTTTCTATACTGAATTCCCGTCATATACTTAACATGACTTAATTGTCTATACTGAATTCCCGTCATATACTTCTTAGCAATACCCAGAATGAATTTATCTAAGTCATTGCTTGAGAATAATGGTTGACCACTTTCACTATGTCTTTCCAACCAGTGTAATAACTAGCTTTACTTCTCCCTTTCTTTTATCCTCTTAGTCATATATACATATTGAATACATAATTTTATCACCAGGCAATGAGGTTGACAAAAGACGACATTATGAAGAGATGCAAGACGGCTCTTCTGGGTGACAATTTGGAGAAAAATCGTTATGTCGATGTGCTTCCATGTATGTGTCGTCACACCTTATTTCTTGATCAATTACGGAATTAGTAAAACTTTGACACAATTGCAGTTCTTTAGAGTCTTAGACTGCATCATTGAAGTGCTAGCAAAACATTTGCTGAATGGTTTGTGGAATTTATTCCTTCTTTTCTCTCAGTTGACAATACCAGGGTTGTACTCAATTCAACAAAGGGAAAGAAAAACATGGAGAATGGATATATCAATGCAAGTTTTGTTACGGTATGGATTTCTGCATTGTCAATGATTCAATATGAATGGTTATCTGTATATGCATTTTGAAAGAACATATCATGATAAATAGCTATATTTCTCTTGGTGAACCTCAACTTATATTTTTTACTGCAGACTCCTTCCAGTGGAAAAGTTTCACGCTTTATTGCTACTCAGGGTCCGCTTCCTGAGACCTTTGAGGATTTCTGGAAGATGGTAATTCAGCATCACTGTCCTGTAATTGTGATGCTTACTTTGGTTGACAATGCCAAGGTATTTATTTCCTGCCTTTTCTGGAAAAAGAAGGTCCTCATATGTCACCAATATTGGTTGCATTTATATAAAACGACACACCACTTTGTAGTTATTTTCTTATATTATGCTTTCTGAAAGCTGATGGTAATGAAGTCTGCTGATTAAATATAGATTGCAAAAATAAATGTACTGTTCACTGTTTAATTATATCTATCCTTTTGATTTTTAGCATTTGTGGTTAGAAATTTCTTGTGGTTGATACCTATTTCAGCAAGGATTTACCACATAAAACTCTTATTTTATGCAGAGATCTAAAGGGTACTTGGTTTGCACTGTAGATTTGGCTTGCCGGGTTCAGTCTATGATCATAATCTGGCATGCTAATTTGAACTTGAAGCACATATATATCACCATTTTGATTGTGTGGGTGTGTAGGGCCATGTTCCTATGCAAACATTTTGCATGGGAACATGGGGTGAAAATATTTTTAATATTTTTTTGAAAATTTTTAATTTTTTTCAAGATTTAATCCATACATATATATACCTTAGTAAAAATAATGGGTAAGCCCTAGGGGGATTTAACCCTAGATCAAGCTATTACAATTTCAAAGAACACTAGAACATCTTATAACAATCCGATCGAGGGACACATAGGGTTGGATTGTTTTGATGGTTTGGGAGGGTATTAAATGTATAGATAAAATCTAACTGTTTATATCAATGAAAAAATATCAAAGAGATATTTTTCTCACGGTGTTTGCATGGGAAAGTTTTTGCAAATGATTATTTGCATACACACGCACACATAATGAGAAAACATATATGTGGCTAAGCCACATGTGTGTCTCAAAAAAATCCACCATTTTACTTGTTCATCCATCCGTTGCAAATTTAATGGTTTTGCTTGAATATAAATTTTTACGGTGGATGGACGAACAAGCAAAACTCTATTCATCCAATTTTTTGATGCTTTGGTGTTTTAGAATATGAAGATCCATATAAATAATTTCGATCGTTTGAAAAAATAAAGGATGGTGGAGTTTTCAAGGATGACATATGCCGCTTATCCACATACGTCATATGGTTCCCATTATTTTCTTGTCTATATATAAATGAGTATCAGCTAACCAATGTGAAAATTCCTTCTTAGATTAAAAACACCACTTTCTATTTTTTCTAATGACCAAATCCGTTCATTTTGATCGTCATGTTCTACACTTTCAAACAATTAATTTTCAAGAGAACACAAGGAGTTTTGCTCGTGTATCCACTCGTAGTAATTTTAACAGTTTTACAGTTATAACACTTTTTGCAATAGCTAGATAAATGAGCAAAATTTATTGTGTTCATTTGGATTTAATGGCATGAAGTTTTAGAACATGAAGATCAAGATGAATGGATCTGATCATCGAAAAACATAGCGGGCAGTGGGGGGTTTACCGCCAACCATGCTAGTTGATACCTATATGCACTATATATATACACACATATATGAAAAGTAAGTGTGTATGTCACACACACAGACACACACACACACACATAAACAGATGTACAAAGACATGCCATGATGCCCACAAGGTAGGTTACAAAAATGGAAGAGGCAGGAAAGTAGTCACCAAATACATGTAACGCCTAGTAGAAGGCCCTAACAACAAAAACATGGCCAAAAGAAAAAAGGCCTCAAATCAAGCCCCGGTTACTAAACACAGAGTCGTCTGAAGGAAGCTTAACCTCCAGCAAAAATGGGGAAAAAGTCACGACGACTTCAAGAGAAATCTTGGCCACTAGGGACATCTTGGGGAGCGGCCGCGAGTGGAAAACACGGTTGTTCCGTTCCTTTCAGATGTGCTAAATAATAGCAGAGAGTACTAGCATAGAGAGCCGTCCCACAACCTTGGTATTCCCTTTTGCGCCAAACGTTCGCTGAAGGAGATGAGCGTCAACATGAAGAGATTTGGAGCAGAAGGGAATACCAAACTTAAGCTTATAAGTGGACCAGACAAAGTCACTATATACGTGCAGCGAAAAAAGAGGCGATAAGCTGTCTCTCGGTGAGCATTGCAAAAGACGCAGGTAGAAGAAGTCAGTATGCCCCTATGGGCCAGAAGGTGCGAAGTGTGGAGCTTCTTGGTGAGGGCACGGAGGAGGATGATCGCATACTTAGGAGTATGCCTAGGAAACCAAACCAGTTAGCGAAGCTGATAAGGTGGGCAGGAGTACGAACGGAATCCCATGCCGAGCGTAGGTACACCGGAACTAGAACACCATTCCCAAGAATCAATAGCTTCGTTTAAGGAGACCGAGTCAAGTGCGTGGAGAAGGACCCCATGCTGTCAGTGAGTTGCCAACAACTGCCATTCCAGTAATCCGAAACCCGCCGATACAATTGAGAGTGGGGAGGGGGCAAAGCCGAGCAATGTAACCGCTTGGGAGCCAAGGGTCAAAACAGAAGGAGGTGGTCTGACCATTACCAACCCGGCTGCAGAAACCCCCAGAGGCCGCCTCGTGCCCATAAATGATATGCTTCCAAGATTCAGAATCCATCAGGCTAGGACGACAGAGGAAGAGTGGAGTATGCCACAAATAGGACGTCCTCATGAAGACAGTCCAAGGAGAGGATGAGTGCAAGATACGCCATAAAAGTTTAATGATCGCCGACATGCCCACATCACGGAGTATACGGAGACCAATCCCCCCATTTGTCCTTAGGCTTACACATATCCTGCCACTTCCAAAGGTGAAGTTTGGACCCCCCAGATAAAGTCTCGTATAACTCGATCAGAATGGAAGTCTGGATGTGAAAAGATTGGATCCAGTAGGAGATCATACCATGAATAACAGTACGAACAAACTCAATCTGGCCAGCAATGGAGAGGAGTCTAGAGGACCAACCGGTGAGCCTAGCCTTACATTTGTCCAAATGGCTGGAGTATATCTTGGCCGAGGGGTAGATAGGCGAGAGAGGAACACACAGATATCTGACGGGGGGTGTCAATATGAATGCCCAAGATACCAGCCAACTCATCCTTCAAAAAGCACCCCTTGCTAAGTAAGATTCTACTTTTCTCCTTATTCACCTCAAGCCCCGTGAATTGGTGGAAGTTGGTAAGGAGGCAGATGATAGCAGCGAAAGAGAGGGTCTTGCAGAAAACAAGCACATCGTCGGCAAAAAGAAGGTGAGAGGGAATCCCCTCCACCCCCCCGCTTGGGGGAGGATTGCCTTGGTAAGGCTGGCATAGTCCATAAGAGAGGTAAAGAACTCCATTGTAATGACAAATATGAAAGGAGAGATGTGATCCCAGTGACGAATCCCCCTATTTCCAGAAAAGAATCTGACAGGAGAGCCATTGACCAAGACAGAGAAGGAGGCAGAGGAGATGCACTCCCGAATCTAATGAATGAAGGGTGCAGTGAAACCCATGTGGTGCATGAAGAAGTAGACAAATTTCCGGTTGACACTATCAAAGGCATTCCAAAGGTCAAGCTGGATGCAGGCCCGCGCACCCGCAGAGGTGGAGAAGTCCTGAATGATCTCGTGGGCAAGGAGGGAGGAGTCAGAGATAAGTCTATCCTTGATGAAAGCTGACTGGTTCCAAGAAATAAGCTCTGGAATGACACTAGCAAGTCACCGACTAAGAATCTTGGAGATAACAACATTGCAGCAGGAGATAGGCCCATAGTCCGCCCTGGAAGACGCCAAGAGGGACTTTGTTACCAAGGTGAGGAAGGTGTGGTTAATTTGCTAAAGGATTTTGCCAGATCTAAAGAAAGTGGACAACATCCAGAACATCCCTACCAACTACTCCCCACAGCTCCTGGAAAAATAGTGGAGAGAAGCCATCCGGACCGGTGGATTTATCTTTATCAAACGAAAAGAGGGCCTACTTAATCTCCCCATCGGTGACATCACGGCCTATCCATACAGAGGCATCAGGGGAGAGGATGTTCTTAGCCACAACATTAGGAATGGTGTTCTAGTAGGAGTCATGTGTGAAGAGATCAGAATCGAAGTCCACAGCATCGGAACGGAGCTTATTCACTATATATAATAATAATAATGGGTATCATATAACAATGGAGGTTTAGCCTCATATACCAAGACATAAAAAGTGGACGATACAACAAGTACAAGCCAATGTGAGGTTTGTACTTCTCCACTTTTGTGTCTTGGTATATGAGGCTAAGCCTCCATTGTCATATGAGACCCATTATTCTCATATATATATATATATATAGAAAAATGGATATGAGCTGCAGGTGTATGAAATTTCCTACACATGCCCTCTAAAAACCTCATTTTACATCTTTTTTTTTGAAGATCAACACCATTCATCTTTTTCTACATAACATGGATGATAAAAATATCAAAAATCAAGTGAATCAAATATTTCTTGACCATCGATCCGATTGTTGCAAATTCAATGGTTTCAGAACGATTGAACTTTTTGTAATGAGTGGATGAATGGTCAAATCCCCATAGGGTTCATCCATATTTGGGGCTTTGGGGTTTTAGAACATGTACAACAACTCCAAACAAATTTTTTTAAAAAAATATGTAAAATGATGTTTTTGGAGGACATGTGTAGGAAATTTCCTACATTGGCTGCTCATCCCCTTCAACTTCTCATATATATATATGAGAATAATGGGTATCATACGCCATATGAGAGGGTCTCTCATATTCCCTCTCACATAAAGGGGGCAAATACAAGCCCACATGTGCTTGTACTTGTTGTACTTGCACTCTTTATGTGAGAGGGAATATGAGAGACCCTCGCATATGGCGTATGATACCCATTATTATATATATATACTAGTCATAAACCGTGTCTGCGGGCACGGTTCATTTAAGATTTTTTCCTGCGAAATCTTTGTTCCAACAAATTAGCGTAAAAATATTTAGCGGCACGGGCACCTTCGGCGTGGAACAACAAATTCGGCGCATGCGCCTTTGACACATAACAACAACCTTCAGCGCAGAACAAATTAGCGTAAAAAATTTAGCGCCGAAGGCGCCCGCGCCGAACAACAAATTCGGCGCGGACGCCTTCGGATTTTCTATCCTACAAATCATGCAAGTCAAAGTAATTGGCTTTTGTGGGCATACAACTCACTTTTTTTACATCTTATGAAGCATGTGGCGAAAACTTCTTACTCGTAAATTTTGGTCCTCTTTGGGTTTTAGCATGCAGGTCATAATGACTGTTCAGATAGAAACTTTTTACTCGTGATTTTTAGCATGCGCATGCGCCTTTGGATAGAAATTTCTTGCATTAAATTCTATCCAAAGTTTCAAAGGCAGAGCACAAATTTCTTGGATAGAAATTTCTTGCATTAAATTCTCATCATTAAAAATTTGAAAGAGGATGGCCCAAGTTTCAAAGGCAGAGCACAGCTTTTTATGCATTAAATTTAAACGAATATCAATAATGTTGCACTAAAAATCTAGTTCCCCCTCCAAAAGTTCTCCCCCAAAAATTTTCACACACTATCATCCCAACCATTCACTCATCAAGATTAAATCTGAGCCGTCTTTCTATCAACTTGTTTGTCCTAGTCAGCCTATCCTAGTCAGCCCTAGAATTCAAAAGAAGTTGTGTTTTATAGTATATATATATATATTATACAAAAGAGGGCCTTTGTCCCAGTCACAAGTTGACTTGGACAAAGGATTGGCCATTGTTGTGCCATATGGGATTTGTGGGGGCCCCTTGGATGTGGGTGTGTTCTTGGGTTTTTGTTTTGGGGTGTGGTGGTGGAGAACCCAAACAATGGCAATTGCTTTTTTCCTTAATTTCATTCATGCCATCCATTTTTCATGAAACCAAAGAAGACCCTCCTTTAAACTATTTACAGGTTTGCCATTAGGCTTTTCCTATTTGGACCCTCATATGTTTTTGCACTTTGGACCCCTGCTTTCCACCTTTTTACCCCCAACGATACCGCCACGCACACCCACTCTTCTCTCTCTTTTTTGGTTGCGAGCATTCACCGCATCCTTTGTTTGGTTGTGCACTCTGTGCACGGGTATATATGTGCGTTGTGTAATACATTTGAGGGACTTTTTTGAATATTTGTCCTACGTGGCAGGGTTTGTCCCAGTTATATTTTGGCTTGATGACTAGGATGCTGACTAGGATAAGATAATGGGTTAGAGAAAGTTTGGGGGGAACATTGAATTTGAAATTTGAAACTTTGAAAACTATTTGTTGAAATTTGGGATCCTCTCATTACTCGTTTGAAAACCGAAATCTATTATACATTTGAGGACTTTTTTTGAATATTTGCCCTACGTGGCTGGGTTTGTCCTAGTCATATTTTGGCTTAATGACTAGGATGCTGACTAGGATAAGATAATGTGTTAGAGAAAGTTTTAGGGGAAAAATTGAAGTTGAAATTTGAAACTTTGAAAATTATTTGTCCGCTCATTACTCATTTTAAAACCGAAATTATTAAACTATTACACAAACGAGGGATGTCGATGTGACGTTTGACGATTGGCCAGGTGTGCTCCACCTCATCTCCGTGGGGCCCAAAACGGGATTGGTAGGGTTTTGGGCTTATTTTGGGTTGGGTTTTTGGTGAGTTGGTTCGGGGTGGGGTTTTTTGCGATTTGATCCTTGTTTTTCCTCCTTTTGCCCCCTGACACTCCACACACACACACCCAATGCTTTTTTCGCTTTGGCCCCTGCTTATCTCCGCATTTGCACCCGGACAACGACTGCCTCTGTGCCCTCCGGACACGGACAATTTCTAGTGTGTGTGCGTGTGTGCGTAGTGCGTGCGTGTGTGTGTGTGTGTGTGTGTGTGTGTGTGTGTGTAGTGATGTAACCATAGTGTGGTATAAACACTAATATTTACTAAATATTAGGAGCTTACCTATAGAGTACTTTGTTCAATTTTCTGTTAGATATATATTTAATATATATTAACAATACGCTATCACATACTTCCAAGTCTTCTAGGAACCAGCTTATAATTGATGTGCTTTTTCTGTTCTAGACTTCTAGGTATAGGATGCCCGCTTGTGAATTAACAATGAGTGAAGGTAGGACAAATCTGGAGGGATGGTCTTATGTATCCGAGTATTTGCTGAGGAGGGTCACCGCGGTGAAGCAGTTGTAGAGTGTTATTGGATATAGACGAAATAACTCTGTATTGGTTTTAGAAGAAAATTACAAAACCCTGGAATAATCATACCCCTATGAATAACAATAAACCATGTCTTGAAATTTAAATAGAATTCCATAACCAAGCCATGACTCTGTACCTAAATGTTGGCCTACAGAAAATTGACAGACTATAGGCCCTAACTAAGTACTCAATATGCTATATACTGTGGCATGAATTAGAAACTAGTTTAAGATCTTGTATTTATTTTTGCTGGATATATTCCAGAAAAGTCCTTGAAACTTCAACTTTTTGAACCATTTCTTCTGAACTCTGAATTGAAGTGTTCTAAGATGTGTTGCAAAGCTTTTCACATGCTCTTGAACGATTCAGAAGTAAAGGGGAAACAGGGCTTGGATTTAGACTATATATGCTATTTCAGTATTTCTTTGTTAACAATATTGGCATAATATTTTTCAATTTACACTGCAGATGATGAAAAAGTGTGCTGATTATTTTCAAGCGGAAAATGGCCTTGGAGAATTTGGAAAGATAAGCATCTCCACTAAGTGTACAAAAATTAGCAGCTCTTCATTAATTCAGCGTTGCATGGAGGTCAAGGACAATGAGGTAAAAACTTTCATATAATTCGGTGCTTCAGTTTCTTGTATGTACAGAAAATAACCTTGAATGCAAGTCCTTAAAGCATACAAGGAGTTTGTATGTTTCTTTGAACAAAATTTGTGTATTTCACAAGATTTTTTTTGAAAATGGAAGTCAAATAGATTTCAAATGTGATCTTTTAGTCAAATTAAAACTTAATATTTGGTCTTTGAAATATGTTAGTAAACACTTATCTCTGAGACTAAACCATGTGCCATACACACTAACTTATTGGTATCTTTTAGACAACTGTGTCAGTGTGGAGTGTGAACACTAGAATGCATTGCTTGAAGTTTGTCATGCACATTTTGCTAATTCAAAATAACATTCCTTGATTTCTTGGTAGTCAGTGGAGCATCCCTTGCCTGTTATGCATATTCAGTATACTGAATGGCCTGATCATGGTGTGCCAGAAGACACAGTGGCTGTCCGAGAAATCCTGAAAAGACTGTATCATGTCCCACCTGATCTTGGCCCCATAGTAGTCCACTGCAGGTATTTCGTAATTATATTAACCACAACTTGATTTCAGTATCACTTCTTGTTATGATCAGCATCTTTTTGTTATGATCTGCAACATCTGATATAGTTAGGTTATGTTTTTCAGTGCAGGCATTGGTAGAACTGGCACATATTGTGCAATACATAATACAATCCAAAGGATACTGGCTGGTGACATGTCATCTTTAGATCTCCCTAAAACAGTTGCCGATTTCAGATCTCAGCGAATGGGAATGGTTCAGACGGTGGTATTTCACTTTGTTACTTTTAGCAGTACATTCACCTTTTCAATTTTTATTTTAGTTGCGCTTCTTGTTAAATTATGTTGATGTACAATCGGAAGTAAGAAAGGAAAAAAAAGCTAAACTAAAGATTGATCACTTTATATAAAAATGGGGCTGTATATTCATACTATGAAAGTAGGCATTAAGGGTTGGCTAAATTCCAGTACCACACACACACACACACACCCCCCCCCCCCAACCACAAAAAAAAACCAAACCAAAAAAAAACTTTGGGCCATTTTAAAAACAAGCAAGAACTTTTTTTGTGCTAAACCCCATCTGTATTTTTATATTTTTTTTCTCCATGAATTATCTCTTCCTTCAATGTTGAATAATTTTTAACTATTTAATCAGTTTGAAACAAAATTATTTAATATCCATGCTTATTTTGTTAAATTATTTTTAGATTTTTTTAATTCCTAACAATGTTAGGCGCCATTAGAAACTTTCTTTGGGGGAAAAAGTTTACAGTGGTTTGAGCACGCAAAAATTCTTGTGATTTTTTTTTCAAAACGGAACAAAGTTAAGGTGGTTTCTTGAAATTTAGCTTTAAGATTTTGGTTTGTGATGTTCACCATACTTATGTTGCTGGTTCAATTTTGAAAGCAGTGACATAACTGAATAACATCCATGACACATCTGAATGATGGCAGCAACAATCAACCCTTTACCATATAATGGTGTTGGATGTATCTCGGGACGATACTGTAAGGGTCTGCTGCAGATGCTTGTATCTGTGGTAAAAGGGTGGGATAATGGGATGGCTGAAGTCATAGTTCAAGCCATCTAACTGCTAGGGTGTAAACGTGATAGGATTCGGATAGGGTTTTGGGGTAAAAATAAGATTTTAGTGGATTTTTGCGAAAGATGAGATTTTTGGGGTTAGAGAATGGATTTGGGGGAGAATGAAAATATTTTTATTGATTGAAATAGGGAATACAAGATAATTTGGCATTAATTTGAGAGGACCGCTCTCCTAGCTTTTGATTCGAGAGAAAAGCCTAACTCTTCCAAGGTCTAATCTAATCTACTCCTAATTTCTTCTCTAATCTACTCCTAATTTCTTCTCATCTCAATATTCTTCTCTGAAATTCAACATAAAAACAATAAAACTAGCCCCCATATATATAATGGACTGATTTGTCTATAATTACAGAAATACCCCTGATGCCCAAAATTACAAGTTTGACACACGCACCCTCCATTCGCATCATTACTCCGCTTCCAAAGAACCATATTGTCCTCAAGATGGTGTCATGAAACCCATGTGCACGCTAAGGATGTTTGTCCCATCCGTGGTCTTTTTTCCTCTTCGTCGAAACCTCAGTAACCTCTCCTGCCATCGTCGTGACCCCCGAAAGGGTAGCTGCCACTTGTGGATGGTCGACTGCCCCCTTCAACCCACCCTCGGCTATCCCATGGGCTGTCGTCCCTGCATGGGCCTCCTGTAGTCCAGCTGTAGCCTAGCGGGCCTACTGCACTGTTATTGGACCATCCAAGGTCTCCACCGCCCTCAATGAAGCCTAAATAGACGTCACGGTGATAGCCCAGCTTGCCTGAAGGACCTTACACCCAAAACACTGACGTTGCTCGACTGGTCTTTCATGTGGAAACCAATGGTCATGGGACCCCTTAATATTGTCTCCAGGCACTGGGAGACGGCCCAGGGCTCCTAGGCCCTAGGGCATCCATCCATGGGCCGCCAGGTCCAGGACGGCCTGCCCTAGGGCGACCAGTCTCGGGGCCATCGCCACACATGCGGCCTTACCAGTCTTCATCGACCCTTGGTGACTATTCCCATGCGTCGTGGATCTCTAGATCTGGATCTGATGGAATTTTCTTTTCAAAGTTTTTAACTTTCTCCTTTCCTTTAGCTAGAAATATCACTTTTTGCTCCAGATCTGAGTAGCTACCTTCGTTGTTGCTCAGATCCGACTTCGACGCATCCTTCTCAGGCAGAGGGCTATTCATCTTCTCTCAGATCCGCTTCCTCAAGAGCTTCATCGACGAAAACCTTTGCTCAAGATTGTCTACCTTGTTTGCAACCTTTTGTTATTGATCCTTGAGAATCTGAATTCTGCCTTCCAATCTTTCTTTCAAAGCTTCCACCTTTCTTGTTGCTATCATCCGGATTTATGCTCTGATACCAATTTGATAGGATTCAGATAGGGTTTTGGGGGGTAAAAATAGGATTTTTAATAGATTTTTGGAAAAGATGGGACTTTTATGATTAGATAATGGATTTGGGGGGAGAAAGAATATTTTTACTGATTGAAATAGGGAATACAAGATAACTTGGCCTTAATTCGAGAGGAGGACCTGTCTCCTAACTTTTGATTCAAGAGAGAAGTCTCTCTCCCACGATCTAATTTAATCTACTTCTAATCTCTTCTCGTCTCAATATTCTTCTATCAAATTCAACATAAAAACAACCCTAGCCCCCACATATGTATAATGTGCTGATTTGTTCATAATTACAGAAATACCCGATGCTTAAAATTATAAGTTTGTCACCCGCACCCCCATTTGCATTAAAACGATTTGGATACGGATCGGATATGGGTTTCACCATATTCGTATCCAAAATCATTATCAAGTACGAAATTAAGATAATTTGCAAAAAGAGAATTCAAGTATCTGTATCCGCAAAAAATGGATTCGGATATGAATCGGGTATGTGCAATGATCATATTTGGTATAAATGGTACACATTAATATAGACATGGATAAAATGGATAGGAAAACAATAAATTCTATTATGCCATTAAGCTTTGGACTCACTAGTGGGTAAAAACATGTGGATTTGTGGTCTTGGTTAATGGTAGCTAAAAATAAATTAGTAATCAATAAGATATAATATCATTAATATGATATTCTTATCCCAAAAAAAACTCTTTAACTTCTAATTCCGTTCCCGTATCCGAACGGAAAAGGGATTTGATATTCTTATCCGCATCCCAAACGATATGAATATGGATATGGTTTGGATAATCCGAATCCGTTTAGATCCCTTTTAAATAAGATAAAGGTGAGATTATCTCCCTGAATAGATTTTGGTAGAATATAAGCTAATGCAGCTTGGGGTCATTTGGGCATGTGCAAGGGGAACCTTTAAGTGCCATAGTAAGGAGCAATGACCAAGGAGTGATAGGATGGTAGGTGATGGAGCAAGGGGTGATAGGGGTAAACCTAATGGGATATGGATTGCTATGGCCATAATAGCTGTTAATTCTTTGTGTTACTGATCCCAATTGCCAAGATTTGGGATTACAGGCTTCATTCTTTTTGATGTTGTTGTATACTTGTAATTAAGTTTGGTGTCACGCCTTCCACAAACTATGCTAACATGATGAACCAGAAGAATCCATTTAAAACATGTCCGATTCTACCGTAACCTAAGTGGTAGATGCTGCCATACATGGCAAATCGGGATATCGGTAGCAAAAGAAAACCTGATACATGTACGTGCATATGTTTCGGATACTGGAAAGAAGATGTTTTATGTTTGTCATGTTGGATGCTAGTTCATTGAATTGTGATTTGGTGATTTCAGGAGCAATTCATATTTTGCTACGCTGCAATTGTTGATGAACTGGATGACCTCATCGCAAAGTCCAAATACTAGCGGAGGACTGATGAAGGTAGTTATTTCTCTCCTTAAACACACGAGAAACTAGTAAATCGAAATTATAGTCCCACCCATAACGACTATTTCTTACCGACAACCGATGAGGGGAAGAGGAAAAAATTGGTATAGAATCCCATGAGTGCTAAAAACTTTTTCATGATGTCTGTCATAGTTGCAATCATCTAGTAATGCCTTGTTACTGTTTTCTAACATTGGTTTGCTCTATCATCGACTGATTTCGCTTCAACCTTTGCATTAAAGCAGGAGCTGCGATCTATCAATATTGTCATCTTTGGAAGTTAACTACGCATCTTTTCTGGCCTCCAAAGATTCCAGAAACCAAGTGGTGCGAGACGCGTAGCAGCATTTCTGTAACTCGGGAGGCCGAGGAAGCTCAGTCTCCTTATGGAGACGACGACTAATCCACCTGTATGTGCCATTCTTGGGTCTTAAATCCCACTTGATGCCCAGAAATCAGTGCCTGGAAACACCCTTAATAACATCACAACCCAGCATATTGATTTGTTGACTTGTACCATTTACCAATCGGCATCCATTTTGTGATATGAAATGATGTAAAAATTATTTAGACTTAATCGATGTCTCCAACCGTATAATTTTTTTGGCATATTCTTAATTATCTATTGTTCTAATTGAAAGCTACTATTGGCAGGTCATCGGTCATGAGGAGAATTTCTTTTCCATTGAATCTTTTATCATGCATGCTTGTTTTGGTAAGCAGCCTCCAATTGCGTCTCATTCTTTGACTTCTTGCCCCTTTTTCGTGTGATGAAGGGAAAACACCCAACTGCAACATTGAAAAAACAAAGCTAGATAAAGATCCCTTTGGAACTTTGCAAAGATTCAGGCTTAGTACTGAAT
This sequence comes from Scilla litardierei, assembly GCA_030789695.1. Lineage (NCBI taxonomy): Eukaryota > Viridiplantae > Streptophyta > Magnoliopsida > Asparagales > Asparagaceae > Scilla > Scilla litardierei. The sequence goes on from CM061133.1 coordinate 210,539,862, forward strand.
CTGAAGGTTTGTATGCTTTAATAACTTGTCACATGTTCAAAGTTCCAAGAACAAACGTGCCACTGCCATTATTTTGTTTGGTTTTGATGAGGCATGTGTTTGTGAAGGTACTTTGAAGATGTACTACTTGAAGAATTAGCAGCCAACTTTTGAGAAGAATCGAGTTACGGTGGGCATACTAATTGTAACTTAATACCAAGTGATGTATTAAGTTTTGGGTAAATTAGCCTAAAACACATTTGTACTTCTGAGCAATCTAGTTTAACACTCCTTACATTTGAGGGGGATCAGCCACGGGTCTGTCTCATGTGGCAGTGTACCTTCAACCGTGGGAAAGTCTCACACTCTCAAATAAATAAATAAAAATTTGCTCCCCCCCTTCACATCCCAGTTAATTGCAAAAAAATCCCCCAACTTCCAACTTAATTGCATGTTTCTCATTGGTTATTGTTTCTCCTTGGTTTTTGGCGATTATTTGCATGCTTGTTATCTTTTTACCCCCGATGCTGCTGACACATACTGACAGTTCTCGATCCTTCTCGGTTGCGCGCGTGCTCCGTGCCGTCTTCGTGGGGCTTGTTTTTGCTTCGTGAAGGCAATATCCAGTCCTTGTACAATTCTGACGCATCCAAATCGACTATATCTAAAAGAACCATCGGATGGTGAGAATTATCCTTGAAAATGATGGTAAATTCTTCTCGAAAATAATAATACAGTGAATGTTAAACTAGATTACTTGAACCTACCGTTGTGTTGAAGCTAATTTACCCTTTGATTATTGCCAAATGTACCATGCAAGCAGCCATCTTGTTTGACTTTCTTGGATTTAGGGGCTCTCGTCTGTGGTCAATTATTCTAATTTGACAAGCCTGACAACGAAAATTATACTTTCAACTAATAAGGAGGCACTGATATTGACTGCTGCAAGCCTGTTTCTTGTTGATTTGATCTACATTTTTTCAAGACAGCTTCATGCAGGTTTGCATTTTGATTTAAAACAGGAACATAATAAACACAGCTTGGTCTACATTTTGATTAATTTTCTTGTTAATATATATATATATATATATATATATATACTCGTTAATTACAAAACTTTGCTATCTTTTTTTTCCTTTGACGAAGCCCCATTAACCATTAAAAAATCAACACTATCAGATTAGGATGCGTTTTTTATGTTGTTAGAAAATTTCCAAGATTGATGTTACAATCAATTGTTTAAAAGAGGCGAATGGATTGGATTTTGGATCTAGAAAAAAATTGATGCGTAAGAATAATAATCCTGGGATAAAAAATTTATATATTAAAAATTAGTTAAAGTTGTAAGGATTTATTCCTTGGTTCTCTTTGGGCGTTTAGAACATGTTCCATTTGTTGAACGTGGGTGAGAAAGTGGGGAAACAATTACTGTAACATCACTATTCATCAACTATTCATCAAAATCACAGCCGCTATCTTGTTTGTATGTTCCTTTTGGCAAAAAAATTCGTCTGAAAATTTTCTGAGGTGGCTCCCGGCTGGCGCCTCGCTGGAGCACGGTTTCTCAAATGCGGAATTCGCGGAAAATCTGCGGATTTCATCTGAGAATGTGAGAAAGTTGCGAAGTGGCCCCCCGCTGTTCTCTCCCGTCCAATTTATGCTTACTACCCACCATACCCCAAAACCCAAAAGCCTAAGCCTAGCTTTCTGTCTAGTCTTTTTCCCTATTTATTGTTCTCGTAGATCTCAGCCTTCAAGCCTCTACAGAGTGCAGTGATGATGAAGACAGCATGTACACAGTGACAAGTCGTCTCAGCCTTCAAGCCTCTGCAGAGTGCAGTGATGATGAAGACAGCCTGTACACAGTGATAAGACAACACAACTCAGTCATCTCTATTTGTCAAAAACCCAAACACTGGGTTTTCCTTGTGTGAACTAGTTTGGGTTTGGGTCAGGTATGCCTACACGCACCCAAAACCCCGCCAAGTCCAACAAAATCAATCATTTTCGTTCTTTTCTTCTTTTATTAACCTTTCATTTTCGCCTTCCACGAGCTCGCCGTCGACCTATGCACCCTCCCCTCCTCTCACCGTGTCCTCCATATCTGCGCCCCTATCCATCCCCGCCGCCGAGGCCTCCGCCCCTGTCAAGCTCTGATCTATCTCACCGACCAGAACTTCGCCGGCAAAGATCAAAGCTGCAACAATTCACCAACTACCGCTTCGACCCCGGTCTCTTCGGCATGTTCCATTTGTTGAATGTGTATGAGAAAGTGGGAAAAAAATTACTGTAACATCACTATTCATCAAAATCACAGCCGCTTTCTTGGTTGTATGTTCCTTTTGGCAAAAAAATTCGTCTGAAAATTTTCTGAGGTGGCTCCCGGCTAGCGCCTCGCTGGAGCATGGTTTCTCAAATGCGGAATTCGCGGAAAATCTGCGGATTTCAGGTGAGAATGTGAGAAAGTTGCGAAGTGGCCCCCGGCTGTTCTCTCCCGTCCAATTTATGCTTACTACGTCTGGCAACCCACCATACCCCAAAACCCAAAAGCCTAACCCTAGCTTTCTGTCTTGTCTTTTTCCCTATTTATTGCTCTCGTAGATCGCAGCCTTCAAGCATCTGCAGAGTGCAGTGATGATGAAGACAGCCTGTACACAGTGATAAGTCGTCTCAGCCTTCAAGCCTCTGCAGAGTGCAGTGATGATGAAGACAGCCTGTACACAGTGATAAGACAACACAACTCAGTCATCTCTATCTGTCAAAAACCCAAACACTGGGGTTTGCTTGTGTGAACTAGTTCGCGTTTGAGTCAGGTATGCCTACACGCACCCAAAAACCCCGCCAAGTCCAACAAAATCAATCGTTCTTTTCTTCTTTTATTAACCTTTCATTTTCGCCTTCCACGAGCTCGCCACCGACCTATGAACCCTCCCCTCCTCTCTCCGTGTCCTCCATATCTGCGCCCCCTATCCATCCCCGCCGCCGAGGCCCCCGCCCCTTTCAAGCTCTGGTCTATCTCACCGACCAGAGCTTCGTCGACAAAGATCAAAGCTGCAACAATTTCACCAACTATAGCCTCAACCCCGGTCTCTTCGACATGTTCCATTTGTTGAATGTGGGTGAGAAAGTGGGAAAAAAATTACTGTAACATCACTATTCATCAACTATTCATCAAAATCACAGCCGCTTTCTTGGTTGTATGTTCCTTTTGGCAAAAAAATTCGTCTAAAAATTTTCTGAGGTGGCTCCCGGCTAGCGCCTCGCTAGAGCATGGTTTCTCAAATGCGAAATTCGCGGAAGAAAAGCGGATTTCAGCTGAGAATGTGAGAAAGTTGCAAAGTGGCCCCCGATGTTCTCTCCCGTCCAATTTATGCTTACTACGTCTGGCAACCCAACATACCCCAGAACCCAAAAGCCTAACCCTAGCTTTATGTCTAGTCTTTTTCCATATTTATTGTTCTCGTAGAGCTCAGCCTTCAAGCCTCTGCAAAGTGCAGTGATGATGAAGACAGCATGTACACAGTGACAAGTCGTCTCAGCCTTCAAGCCTCTTCAAGCCTCTGCAGAGTGCAGTGATGATGAAGACAACATGTACACCGTGACAAGTCGTCTCAGCCTTCAAGCCTCTGCAGAGTGCAGTGATGATGAAGACAGCATGTACACAGTGATAAGACAACACAACTCAGTCATCTCTATTTGTCAAAACCCCGAAACACTGGGTTTTGCTTGTGTGACCTAGTTCGGGTTTGGGTCACATATGCCTACACGCACCCAAACCCCCGCCAAGTCCAGCAAAATCAATCATTTTCGTTCTTTTCTTCTTTTATTAACCTTTCATTTTCGCCTTCCACGAGCTCGCCGTCGACTTATGCACCCTCCCCTCCTCTCTCCGTGTCCTCCATATCTGCGCCCATATCCATCCCCGCCGCCGAGGCCCCCGCCCCTGTCAAGCTCTGGTCTATCTCACTGACCAGAACTTCGCCGGCAAAGATCAAAGCTACAAAAATTTCACCAACTACCGCTTCGACCCCGGTCTCTTCGGCATGTTCCATTTGTTGAATGTGGGTGAGAAAGTGGGAAAATAATTACTGTAACATCACTATTCATCAACTATTCATCAAAATCACAACCGCTTTCTTGGTTGTATGTTCCTTTTGGCAAAAAAAAATCGTCTGAAAATTTTCTAAGGTGGCTATCGGCTAGCGCCTCGCTGGAGCATGGTTTCTCAAATGCAGAATTTGCGGAAAATCTGCGGATTTTAGCTGAGAATGTGAGAAAGTTGCGAAGTGGCCCCCGGCTGTTCTCTCCCGTCCAATTTATGCTTACCACGTCTGGCAACCCACCATACTCCAAAACCCAAAAGCCTAACCCTAGCTTTCTGTCTAGTCTTTTTCCCTATTTATTACACTCGTAGATCTCAGCCTTCAAGCCTCTGCAGAGTGCAGTGATGATGAAGACAGCCTGTACACAGCGATAAGTCGTCTCAGCCTTCAAGCCTCTGCAGAGTGCATTGATGATGAAGACAACCTGTACACAGTGATAAGACAACACAACTCAGTCATCTCTATCTGTCAAAAAACTAAACACTGGGTTTTGCTTGTGTGAACTAGTTTGGGTTTGGGTCAGGTATGCATACACGCACCCAAAACCCCGCCAAGTCCAACAAAATCAATCATTTTTGTTCTTTTCTTCTTTTATTAACCTTTCATTTACGCCTTCCACGAGCTCACCGCCGACCTATGCACCCTCCACTCCTCTCTCCGTGTCCTCCATATCTGCGCCCCTATCCATCCCCGCCTCCGAGACCCTCGCCCATGTCAAGCTCTGGTCTATCTCACCGACCAGAGCTTCGCCGGTAAAGATCAAACCTGCAACAATTTCACCAAGTACCGCTTCGACCCCGGTCTCTTCGGCATGTTCCATTTCTTGAATGTGGGTGAGAAAGTGGGAAAACAATTACTGTAACATCACTATTCATCAACTATTCATCAAAATCACAGCCGCTTTCTTGGTTGTATGTTCCTTTTGGCAAAAAAATTCGTCTGTAAATTTTCTGAGGTGGCTCCCGGCTAGCGCCTCGCTGGAGCATGGTTTCTCAAATACGGAATTCGCAGAAAATCTGCGGATTTCGGCTGAGAAAGTTGTGAAGTGGCCCCCGACTGTTCTCTCCCGTCCAATTTATGCTTACTACGTCTGGCAACCCACCATACCCCAAAACCATAAAGTCTAACCCTAGCGTTCTGTCTTGTCTTTTTCCTATTTATTGCTCACGTAGATCTAAGCCTTCAAGCCTCTGCAGAGTGCAGTGATGATGAAGACAGCCTGTACACAATGATAAGTCGTCTCAGCCTTCAAGCCTCTGCAGAGTGCAGTGATGATGAAGACAGCCTGTACACAGTGATAAGACAACACAACTCAGTCATCTCTATCTGTCAAAAACCCAAACATTAGAATTAGCTTGTGTGAATTAGTTCGGGTTTGGGTCAAGTATGCATACACGCACCCAAAACCCCGCCAAGTCCAACAAAATCAATCATTTTCGTTCTTTTCTTCTTTTATTAACCTTTCATTTTTGCCTTCCACGAGCTCGCCGCCGACCAATGCACCCTCCACTCCTCTCTCCGTGTCCTCCATTTCTACGCCCGCATATCCATCCCTGCCACCGCGGCCCCCGCCCCTGTCAAGCTCTGGTCTATCTCACCGGCCAGAGCTTCGCCGGTAAAGATCAAAGTTGCAACAATTTCACCAACTATCGCTTCGACCCCGGTCTCTTCGGCATGATCCATTTGTTGAATGTGGGTGAGAAAGTGGGAAAAAAATTACTGTAACATCACTATTCATCAACTATTCATCAAAATCACAGCCGCTTTCTTGGTTGTATGTTCCTTTTGGCAAAAAAATTCGTCTGAAAATTTTCTAAGGTGGCAACCGGCTCGCGCCTCGCTGGAGCATGGTTTCTCAAATGCAGAATTTGCGGAAAATCTGAGGATTTCAGCTGAGAATATGAGAAAGTTGCGAAGTGGCCCCCGGCTGTTCTCTCCCGTCCAATTTATGCTTACTACGTCTGGCAACCCACCATACCCCAAAACCCAAAAGCCTAACCCTAGCTTTCTGTCTAGTCATTTTCCCTATTTATTGCTCTCGTAGATCTCAGCCTTCAAGCATCTGCAGAGTGCAGTGATGATGAAGACAGCCTGTACACAGTGAGAAGTCGTCTCAGCCTTCAAGCATCTGCAGATTGCAGTGATGATGAAGACAGCCTGTACGCAGTGATAAGACAACACAACTCAGTCATCTCTATCTGTCAAAAACCCAAACACTGGGTTTTGCTTGTGTGAACTAGTTCGGGTTTGGGTCAGGTAAGCCTACACGCACCCAAAACCCCGCCAAGCCCAATAAAATCAATCATTTTTGTTCTTTTCTTCTTTTATTAACCTTTCATTTTCGCCTTCCACGAGCTCGCCGCCGACCTATGCACCCTCCACTCCTCTCTCCGTGTCCTCCATATCTGCGCCCCTCTATCCATCCCCGCCGCCGAGGCCCCCGCCCCTGTCAAGCTCTGGTCTATTTCACCGGCCAGAGCTTCGCCGGCAAAGATCAAAGCTGCAACAATTTCACCAACTACCGCTTCAACCCATGTCTCTTCGGCATGTTCCATTTGTTGAATGCGGGTGAGAAAGTGGGAAAAAAATTACTGTAACATCACTATTCATCAACTATTCATCAAAATCACAGCCGCTTTCTGGTTGTATGTTCCTTTTAGCAAAAAAATTCGTCTGAAAATTTTCTGAGGTGGCTCCCGGCTTGCGCTTCGCTGGAACATGGATTCTCAAATGCGGAATTCGCGGAAAAAATGCGGATTTCAGCTGAGAATGTGAGAAAGTTGCGAAGTGGCCCCGCCAGCTGTTCTCTCCCGTCCAATTTATGCTTACTACGTCTGGCAACCCACCATACCCCAAAATCCAGAAGCCTAACCCTAGCTTTCTGTCTAGTCTTTTTCCCTATTTATTGCTCTCGTAGATCTCAGCCTTCAAGCCTCTGCAGAGTGCAGTGATGATGAAGAGAGCCTGTACACAGTGATAAGTCGTCTCAGCCTTGAAGCCTCTGCAGAGTGTAGTGATGATGAAGACAGCATGTACACAGTGATAAGACAACACAACTCAGTCATCTCTATCTGTCAAAAACCCAAACACTGGGTTTTGCTTTTGTGAACTAGTTCGGGTTTGGGTCAGGTATGCCTACACGCACCCAAAACCCCGCCAAGTCCAACAAAATCAATCATTTTTGTTCTTTTCTTCTTTTATTAACCTTTCATTTTCGCCTTTCACGAGCTCGCCGCCGACCTATGCACCCTCCACTCCTCTCTCCGTGTCCTCCATATCTGCGCCCCTCTATCCATCCCCGCCGCCGAGGCCCCCGCCCCTGTCAAGCTCTGGTCTATTTCACCGGCCAGAGCTTCGCCGGTAAAGATCAAAGCTGCAACAATTTCACCAACTACCGCTTCAACCCATGTCTCTTCGGCATGTTCCATTTGTTGAATGCGGGTGAGAAAGTGGGAAAAAAATTACTGTAACATCACTATTCATCAACTATTCATCAAAATCAAAGCCGCTTTCTTGGTTGTATGTTCCTTTTGGCAAAAAAATTCGTCTGAAAATTTTCTAGCCTGGTTTCTCAAATGCGGAATTCACGGAAAATCTGCGGATTTCAGCTGAGAATGTGAGAAAGTTGCGAAGTGGCCCCCCGTTGTTCTCTCCGGTCCAATTTATGCTTACTACGTCTGGCAGCCCACCATACCCCCAAAACCCAAAAGCCTTGTAATGCCCTACAAGCTACTGCACAAGTACTAGAGGGGGGGGGGGGGGTGAATAGTACTTTTAAAATAACAAGGAGTATAATTCCAAATTATAGTGCAAACAACTACCAAAACAATTTGCGGAAGCTTAAATTGAATGACAACAACAAATTTAACAATGCTAACAAAAGATGTTAATGGGTTCGGATCCACCCAAGTCTCCCCGACTTGTTCCCGGTGATCCTACGTCCCAACCACCCGGATCCCCTCCGGATACTTAGGTTAGAAACCCTAACCCAAGATTTCCACTATGATATCTTGTGAAAAACCTTCACAAGATCAAATCATACATGCAATGGCAATAGTGAATCCCACAACCCGGGATCACAACCTTCTCTCACAACCGAGAGAATCAACAAGCAATATAAATGAGTTTATATTGAAATAAACAATCTTACCACAAAATCCTATACCTTGAGTTTTTCTTACCAAATAGGTGAAAGGAAGGATTTGAGGAAGATGAAGTCACCAAGACCTAGCACCAAGGAAATGACCAGCAATAGGTGCCTAGGAGTGATTTGGAGACTTGAATCAAGCAATAGCTTGAAGAGCTCACCAAGAACAAGCTTCTCTCAATATGGATTCTAGATCTAGAATGTGAGAGAATGGGTTTCTTGTGAGGAAGAGAGCTTTAGAAATGAGTGAGAATGGCTATCTCTTTCTATCTCAATGAATCTCTTAATGGCAGCTCTAACCTAGAGAGAAATGACCTAGGTTCGTATTTATAGGGTCCCATAAAAACAAGTTAGGTCAATTCCCAACGGATAGAAATCTGAGGAAACTAGTCGGTCAAAGAACAACCACTGACCGACTAGTTCATCAACTAGTCGGTCAGTCAAACAACATGGACCGACTAAGTGAGGAACTGAGAAGAGATAGAAATTCAGACCTAGAAATCTAGTCGGTCCAAGAATACATTCTGACCGACTAGTTTCACAACTAGTCGGTCAGTCAGTGAACGTAGACCGACTAAGAGGCAAAGTGAAATATTCTGAATACAAATTGACTTAGTCGGTCCAAGAACAAAAGTTGACCGACTAGATTGTCAACTAGTCGGTCACCAAATGTTCTTAGACCGACTAACGATAAACAGTAGCTTAGGAGAGATTTAGCATGTACAGAAAATCACAACTAGTCGGTCAAAGAAGCATCACTGACCGACTAGTTCACAAACTAGTCGGTCGGTGAGTCAACGTAGACCGACTAACTGTAAACAGTAAGGTGCAAGAAATTAAGGAAGCAAACTAGTCGGTCCAAGAAGAGTTGCTGACCGACTAGATCACCATCTAGTCGGTCAGTACTTCTTCTTGTACCAACTAACATGCACAAACAAGTCCGAATCGAAGCGCGACGCTTCGAGGAAGTTAGAATGAACTTGTACTAAGATCCTAGAGCTACGATATGAGCGTTATGAAGATAGAAACGTAAGATATACTCAAGGCTTAACATTCTATAGATCAAGCTAAAAGACTATAAATAAAACCTTAATGAACGGTCTTCGAAAGCTTCGATTAATTCTTCATGACTTCCAAAACGGTCCAAGAGCTTCAACGAAGCTTTAGGCAATGAATACGTGCTTTGAGAAGTCTTGAGATGTCGCTTTGAATGTTCTCGTGATTTTTGCGACGATCTCTAATACTGCGCTCACAAATTGTTAGTTCATGAATTATTTATGTTTGCTCATCATCCAAAACCAAATCCGGGGAGTCCAATATTCAACATTCTCCCCCTTTTTGGTGATGACAAACCAACATAAATAATAATCAAAAATAATGATTCAAATGAAAAATACTTACTCCCCCTGCATTGATGACACGTTAATTCCAAAATGAATATATATGAATTGCATCAATCAGACGAGTAAGATAAATAAAGAGAATCGATTTTTGAAATATCGGATTTTGAAAATCCTTATATATATCTTAACTCCCCCTGAATCTAACATATCAAACTAGATTCTTGGAAATTGAGTTAAATTTTCATTTGCTCTATCTATTATCATTATCTCTCCCCCTTTGGCATTATCCCAAAAATGGGGGGCATACAACGACAACAACTAGGGAATGGAAAATCCAACATCGGGAGTCGCAGACAATGACGATGGACCTAATTGACACGAAGGGAAAAGTGTGGAAATCAAATCAAGGTGTGCCAAATTGTCCATTATCAAAAAGAGATAAGTAAAATCATCAAAAATACCTAATTTTTATTCATTTCTTGAATAAAGAAACATACTCTTCAATATTCAATATTCTTGGTTAAATTGGTGCATGGAAAACAATTCTATACAATTATAGAATTTCAATATATTTAACCAAGTTTTTCAATCGTCGAGTGACGATTTCACATATCATGGACATTGAATGAGAATTAAAATGTGCACGACGAAATAATACAAAGAGAAGATCGATGTATATATATATAAAAACATCATGAGTACATCCAAAAAGATATCGACTACATCAAATGCAACATACCCATCAAAAAGAAATACATCATACATCATCGATACAACATCATCATCAGAACACCATCAACAACATCCAACAACAAAAAAAAACACAACACATACACCGACATCCAACATATCAAAATACAACAAATCAACACCCAAACTCCATCCCATCCTAACCCAAAACACTCTCAAAAGGTGTATCATCCAAAGAGCAGTGGAGAGTCCTCGAAACAAACGATCACGAGGAAGTGGCTGGATCTGCAGTCTCCGTGGGTCCAGTCGACAGAGTGGACTCAGGCTCTGCAGGGAGGAGAGGCGTGTCAACAGACGGGATCGTCGGGGCAGGTGTGGAGACATCGACGGTAGGCTCAACGGCTGGGGTCTCAACAGGAGTATCAGCAGGTAAGATAGGAGCAGGCACGTCAGCAGGAGCAGCAGCTGCCTCAGAAGTCTGAACTACTGGTGCAGAAGTCTCTAGAGCACCGGAAGTGGTGCCATCTCCAGGAGCAGATGTGGTAGCAGCAGTAGCAGCAGTGGCCTCATCGCCACGAGCAAGGGAGGTGACAAGATCGTCAATATCCTCATCGTCCATCTCCTCGGCCTCAGAAACGGAAGGAGGAAGCTCAATGCCCATCATATGAGCCATACGGCAGACGACCTCCTCGGTACGAGCCAAACGCGACTCGTGCCGACGAAGAAGGCGTACGACATCATCTAATGAGGCAGAAGGAGTGGGGGCTGCAGCAGCTGAGGGAGTGGCCTGGGAAGCAGATGTGGTCGACCTCTGCATGTGACGAAGCGCCGCAAGAGATTTCTTAACGGCCGTCGCGTTCAGAGGAGGACCCAAGGGACGCTCATCATCAGGAGGGAGGGGAACACCGAAATGACGAAATACCAAGGTCAACAGACATGGATATGGGATATGCGCAGATTTAGTGGTCTTGCGTATACACTCGAAAGAGTCCATCTTATCGAGTATAATGCGAGCCCAATTAATCTCGCTACCCATAAACAGAGCGTAGATCAGTTTCAAAAACGGCTGAGATGGAAGAGATGAAGATCCATACTTGGGAAGAAGGCATGATTTCAGGATCAGGTTAATCACCCAAGCATTCGGCTTGAATGACTTCGAAGGTACTCCTATGAAAGCTGGGGGAATAACCTGAAAGATTTTGCCTAGGGTCCGCTGATCTAAGGAGGAGATATCGTCGACAGAGATATCAGATGGGAGGAGGCCACACGACGAGCAACCTATCAGCTCCCCCAAGATTTCTGCCGTGAGGACTATAGGAGTCCCCAAAACAGAAGTCTCGATGGAGTGAGACTCGTCGTACTGGCCCCGAACACGATTGGCATAGAATAATTTGACCAGGCGAGGATATGGTCTAGGGTTCGCCTTAGCGTCAAATCGAAGGTAGTCTAATAGGCCACTATAGGAGAGAAGATCAGCAAGGCCAAGAAAATCAGAAAACTGAACGTAATGCTCTAACAGCAGTGGGCAGTGCTCTATACGGTTGTACGCTGCGAGACACTGAGGGTCATCACGGCACAACGATATGTCTACACCGCCGACTGGCATAGGAGCTTTACCCTTAGCCTTACGGGACTTCGGAGGAGGAGGAGGAGGAGGTGGTGGTGGAGTGGGTGCCTTCTCGGGATGTTCAGGGGTGTATTCCTCATCTGTATTATCCTCGGAATCACTACCTGAACTCTCACCGTGAGGAGTAGGTGCGCGAAACTTTTTAGTCTTTGGCTTGGGTTTGGAAGTTTGGCCGGCAGGTTTAGGCTTAGATGTCCTCTTCCTCTTCAACGGAGTCGAAGACGAAGAGTGGGGACGTGTGGTCTTAGCCCTACGCTTGGGAGGGGTCGAAGCGGTAGCACCCTCTACGGTCATAGGGGATGCCCTGGAAGATGAAATCGGGATCCTCGTTCGTGCCATGATCTCGGCACAACGAGTACAATCAAACTATGAAGATAAGATCAAACACCCTAGCTCAAACCCTAGAATCCTACAACAAACCCTAAGAGAGAAAAACTGAAACCCTAGATGTGAAAACACAATAAAGAACAAACCCTAGGGATGGAAACAGCGATCTAGGTAGGGGGGTTATACCTAGGAGAGAGGGCGACGGCGTCGGACGGCGGGGATGGCCAGAAAACTGGCCGGAGTCGACGGGAATACGAAAGGGTTCGATCGGGGTTAAGGAGTTTTTCGGGCTGGAGATGGAAATAGACCGACTAAAATGAAGAGTAGCCGGTTAGAAAGTGATGTAAGTCGGTCGAGAATGCGAAAAGACACGTTTGCCCTAACGCACTTAGTCGGTCACAGTTCAAGCACTGACCGACTAGGTTACGATCTAGTCGGTCGGTCAATGAGCTTGAACCGACTAAGTCGAAACAGATGCAAACAGAAATTTTTAGGGCTAGAGTTAGTCGGTCGCAGTATACTCACTGACCGACTAGTTTTCAATCTAGTCGGTCGGTAAGTGTACTGTGACCGACTAAAAGAAGTCAATGACAGGAGAAAGTTAAAAGCTTGATCTAGTCGGTCTGAGTTCACTAGCTGACCGACTAGATGAGCATCTAGTCGGTTGGCTAATGAACTGAAACCGACTAGAAGAGTCCAAAAGTTGATAAATGAGTTCTCTTCATAAACGACTTGGATGAAACATCTTAACACTCTCATTAGTCATCTAAGTTACCCCATAAAACGTCGAAATCTTAAATACGACATTCAAATACGAATTCGAGCACAAATTCAAACATATCACATAAAATCCCCAAAAATTCAATAAATCTAGCATGAACGAAATATCGCGAAATCGAAGAGCATGCAAGACAATTGAATGAAACATGAATCCTATATCTCGGATTCACCCATAATCCCCAATTCTCGACGCAACCGCACAAAGGAGTCCTCCTTTAGGGGTTTCGTGAAAATATCGGCGATTTGCTTTTGGGTTTCAACGTACACTAAAATGATGTCCTTTTTAGCAACATGATCATCTAAAAAGTGGTGTCGGACATCTATGTGTTTAGATCGGGAATGGTGCACCGGATTCTTTGAAAGACAAATAGCACTTTGGTTATCCACCATGATAGGGCTAGTATCACAATGAATACCAAAATCCTTCAGTGTGTGTCTCATCCAAAGAACCTGGGCACAAGCGGCACCGGCGGCAATATATTCCGCCTCGGTGGTTGAAAGTGATACCGAATTTTGCTTCTTGGAAAACCAAGAGACAAGAGAATTTCCTATAAAATGGCAAGTGCCACTAGTACTTTTCCTGTCGGATTTGCATCCCGCATAATCAGCGTCACTATTTGAGACTAACTCATATGTGCTAGATTTCGGATAAAGTAATCCAAAATCTAAAGTGTAACTTAGATAGCGAAAAATACGTTTAACCGCTACTAAGTGAGACTCCTTAGGTTGAGACTGATAACGAGCACATATGCATACGGCAAACATAATATCGGGCCTACTTGCGGTAAGATAAAGTAAACTACCTATCATACCTCGATATAGACGAATGTCTACATCCTTACCGCCCGTATCCTTGTCAAGATGCGTAGTCGTGCTCATTGGAGTCTTTTTCCCGGAAGCACTCTCCATTCCAAATCGCTTAAGCAACTCCACCGTATACTTCGTTTGGTGGATGAAGATTGCATCGTTCAATTGGCGAATTTGGAGACCTAAGAAATATTTGAGTTCGCCCATGTGGCTCATCTCAAATTGTTCCTTCATAACATTAGAAAACTCTTCGCAAAGAGTGAAGTTAGTAGCACCGAAAATGATATCATCAACATAAATTGAACTAATAAAATATCATTATTCGCATGCTTAACAAAAAGTGTAGAATCGGTTTCGCCCATTTTAAAATTCAAATCCAAAAGAAAATTGTTTAGGCGATCATACCAAGCTCGAGGAGCTTGTCTCAAACCATAAAGAGCTTTCTTTAGTTTAAAAACATGATTTGGAAATTTTTCATTTATGAAGCCCGGAGGTTGAGAAACGTAAACTTCCTCAACAACATCTCCGTTTAAAAATGCACTTTTAACATCCATTTGAAATAACTTAAAATTTTTATGGCATGCATAAGACAATAATAGTCTAATTGATTCTAATCTAGCTACCGGAGCGAAGGATTCTTCGAAATCGATACCTTCCTCTTGGCGATAGCCTTGAGCAACTAACCGAGCTTTGTTCCGGACGACGACTTGGTTTTCGTCGGTTTTGTTCTTGAAGATCCACTTTGTCCCTATGACGGTGTGGTTCTTCGATGGCAAAGGAACAAGCTCCCATACCTCATTCCTCTCGAATTGAATGAGTTCCTCCTCCATGGCAAGGATCCAAGCACTATCTTCGCATGCTTCAACTATATTCTTTGGCTCTATCGATGAGGCAAAGGCACAATTGGCGAAGTGGTGGACTTGAGATCTCGTCTTGACACTATCATGAATATTGCCAATGACTTGCTCATGGGGATGGTCGCGAACGGTATGAAGCCGCTTGGGAATACCTTGATCACTAGGCACATTCTCAACAACTTCATTAGTCGGGTTAGTATCAATAGAATCAATTGAATCAATAGACTTAGAATTTTCAAACGAATCACATAAAACATCCATAGAGTCATCATCATTTGAAATTCTAGGAGTAGTAAAATTCTCATTAAAAGAGACATGAAGTGATTCCTCGATCGTAGAGGATCTTTTGTTGTATATCCGGTAGGTTTTGCTACGTGATGAATACCCAACAAATATCCCCTCATCCGATCTCGGATCAAACTTGTCCAAATTATCATATGTGTTTTTAATAAAACATTTTGCGCCGAAAACACGAAAATGTTTAACTTGAGGCAATCTACCAAACAACAATTCATAGCAAGTTTGTTTGGTGCCGGGCCTCAAAAGTATTCTATTAAACACATAACAAGCGGTGTGTACCGCTTCCGACCAAAATTGATAACCAAGTTGACTATCTTCGATCATAGTACGAGCACACTCCACAAGCGTTCTATTCTTCCTCTCAACAACACCATTTTGAGGAGGTGCGCGAGGGAAAGAAAACGTGTGAGTAATTCCAAGATCATCACAAAAATTTGAGAAAGACTCATTCTCAAATTCACCCCCATGATCACTACGAATAGTGACAATGGTGGTTCCGATGAGATTTTGTACTTTCTCCACAAATATTGTGAAGTTTTCAAAAGCTTCATTTTTATTACATAAGAAAAATACCCATGTAAATCTTGAATAATCATCAATGATGACTAGTCCATATCTTGCATTTCCTAAGGAAGCAACTCTAGTTGGCCCAAATAAATCTAGATGTAATAGCTCTAGTGGCCGTTTCGTAGAAATGCTTTTCTTAGGTTTAAATGAAGATTTAGGAAGCTTGCCATGTTGACAAGAATCACAAAAACTTTTCTTTTCAAAAACGAGCTTCGGAAAACCTTTAATGGAATTTAATTTTGAAAGCTTATAAAGTGTTCCAAAGTTCACATGTCCAAAGCGTCGATGCCATAAGTGTTGTTCACTTGTGTTGGCAACGAGACATTGTTCATATGACTTAGGAAGATCCAAAATATAAATATCTTTATGGCGTGTGCCGGAAAATAATAATTTATTATCATCATTTGAAATATGACACAATCCTTTCGCAAAGCTAACTTTGTAACCTTTGTCACAAAGTTGGCTTATTGAAATAAGATTATGATTTAAACCATTAACTAGATAGACATCACTAATTAAGGGTTTAGATGGGTTACCCACTTTACCAACACCGACGATGGTTCCTCTCTCGTTGCCTCCAAATACGACGCGGTTTCCATTTGCAATGGGAACTACTCCGGAGAGCAATTGAGCGTCACCCGTCATGTGTTTTGAACACCCGCTATCGAGTATCCAATTCCCTTTGGAGCTAAATTTAAATTTGTTGCTCCTTTTCTTTTTCTTTTCCTTAAGTACCTAAAGATAGAAAATTTCATATCATGGTACCCAAGGTCATTGGGTCCTCAAAGGTTAGACCTTTGGAAGCCAAGTCCAATTGGACTTAGACTTCCCCACATAATTTCTACTATGCACAACATCCGAAAAATAAGCATTCATATACACTTGTTTTTCATCCATGCTTGTGTCCTTTGGGCTCCAAATAGTGAAAATTTTGGGAGCCATCATCCTATTGGGTGCATGCATGCGGCGTTGATTTCTACGTGATGCATGTTGTGGATAGGCATACGGAACATGATGGAATGGTGCACGACGAGAATTATTCATATGATGAGGTGAGTGAACATATGCATGTGTGGGAACACGTGCGTGAGGGTGTCTCACATGGTGTGCACGTGCCCGTGAACGTGTAGCATAGAAATCATCATATGTGTGAGACGGTGGAGTAGGACGTGTGTTCCTACGTGGCATGGTATTGGTGTACATATAAGCATGCCCCTTCTTTGGAGGTCCACCCAAAGTGGGTTTCTTTCCGAAAGAGGGTGTGGACGAGGTGGAAGCACCATTGGTAGATGAACTACCAATAGAGTGTTTGCTACCACTCGTAGAGTCACCGGAAGTTGGCCTAACAAAAGTAGTGGCCACTTTGGACGGACATCCCATCGTATACCCCAAACCAATGTGGTGATTGGCCGGAAGTAAGTCACTTAGGATTTTATCCAAATGGTCCTTACCCTTATTGAATTTATTAATTCGGCCTAATGTGTTCTCATATTTCTCTTTGAGAGAACGCATAGAAGTATCCAAGTTTGATACTTGCGATGTGAGCACATAAACACGAGATTTAAGATTCTCATTCTCAATACTCAAAGTCGAGTTTTGAGAAGTCAAATCCGCTATCCTATGTTCTTCCAGATCTTCAATGCTAACATGTTCAAGTTTAGATTTGAGATTGACAATCTCATTTCTTAACTCTTCAACAACGGTGTCGTTGTTGGTGATGATAGTCTTAGGCGAGGTTTGAACGCTAGCTAGGTCATCTTTAACTTTAGTATATCTATTTACTAATTTAGTGTATTTAGACCATAAATGAGAGTTAGCATCCCTAAGATCATCCATAGTTACCTCATCGCCTTCGTCGTCGCTATCATCGGAGGAGGAAGATCCTTGATCATGCTCCTCTCTTGCCATGAAGCACATGTGCGCTTGCTCCACTTTCTCATCGTCCGACTCTCCGCTTGAGGAATCCTCGGAGTCGGTGAATGTTGCTCCGACAAGTCCCTTTTTGTACCCCTTTTTGTACTTCTTCGACTTGTCGAACTTCGGCGCCTTCCACTTCTCCTTTTGCTTGTTTTGAGGACAATCCGCTTTGATGTGTCCTGGCTTATTGCATTTAAAGCACAAAGGTGGAGAGGCGTTAGTAGAAGTAAATTTAGATTTTTGTTTGAAGTTACCCTTTCGGAAGAAGCGATTGAACTTCTTTGCCATAAGTGCAACGGATTCCATGTCCATTTCTTCTTCCGAGTCCTCATCATCGGTAGAGGTGGATGAAGCCGCCTTGAATGCAATTGCCTTTTTCTTAGGTACGTCTTGGTTCAAATAGGACTTCATCTTTTCTTGTAACTTCACATTGCTATCTTTGTGTACCTCGTATGACATCAAAGTACCCATCAATTGAACTACGGTATACTTATTCATGTCATTATCTTCCTCGATGGCGAAGGTACGTTTCTCCCAAGAAGAAGTAAGTCCTTCGATAAGCTTTGAGCACTTCTCCTTTTGGGTGTAGGATTTACCGAGGGCCTCTAACTCGTTTATTATGTCAACGAAGCGAGCGTAATATTCCTTCATCTTCTCGCCCTGTTGCATATGAAACATTTCGTAATCTTTGTTTACGACTACGAGTTTAGAGTCTCTTACCCTACTCATCCCTTCATGAAGAATGAGGAGGGAGTTCCAAATTTGATATGCACTCTTACATGTGCATATCTTATTGAAGTCCTCGGGCTCCAATGCGCATTGCAAGGCGTTCATTGCCTTGGCATTGCTTACCTCCGCGGCGATCTCCGCGGTAGTCCATTTCTCAAAGTCTTCTTCTTCGGGCTCGATGTATTCCTTCATTGTGGTCCTCTATAGAGATGCACTCCGGAGGAAGGTTTCCATCCGGCATTTCCAGTACCCGTAGTTGGTACCGTTGAAGAATGGAGGCCTCGTAGAGGAATGTCCTTCCATCACCGAAGATGCTCCTTCACGGTTCCTGAAGGTGTCATAGTTGGAAGGTGGACGCACGGTCTTGTTGTCGTTGGCAGACATAGCTAAGTATCTGGCTCTGATACCAAATGTAATGCCCTACAAGCTACTGCACAAGTACTAGAGGGGGGGTGAATAGTACTTTAAAAATAACAAGGAGTATAATTCCAAATTATAGTGCAAACAACTACCAAAACAATTTGCGGAAGCTTAAATTGAATGACAACAACAAATTTAACAATGCTAACAAAAGATGTTAATGGGTTCGGATCCACCCAAGTCTCCCCGACTTGTTCCCGGTGATCCTACGTCCCAACCACCCGGATCCCCTCCGGATACTTAGGTTAGAAACCCTAACCCAAGATTTCCACTATAATATCTTGTGAAAAACCTTCACAAGATCAAATCATACATGCAATGGCAATAGTGAATCCCACAACCCGGGATCACAACCTTCTCTCACAACCGAGAGAATCAACAAGCAATATAAATGAGTTTATATTAAAATAAACAATCTTACCACAAAATCCTATACCTTGAGTTTTTCTTACCAAATAGGTGAAAGGAAGGATTTGAGGAAGATGAAGTCACCAAGACCTAGCACCAAGGAAATGACCAGCAATAGGTGCCTAGGAGTGATTTGGAGACTTGAATCAAGCAATAGCTTGAAGAGCTCACCAAGAACAAGCTTCTCTCAATATGGATTCTAGATCTAGAATGTGAGAGAATGGGTTTCTTGTGAGGAAGAGAGCTTTAGAAATGAGTGAGAATGGCTATCTCTTTCTATCTCAATGAATCTCTTAATGGCAGCTCTAACCTAGAGAGAAATGACCTAGGTTCATATTTATAGGGTCCCATAAAAACAAGTTAGGTCAATTCCCAACGGATAGAAATCTGAGGAAACTAGTCGGTCAAAGAACAACCACTGACCGACTAGTTCATCAACTAGTCGGTCAGTCAAACAACATGGACCGACTAAGTGAGGAACTGAGAAGAGATAGAAATTCAGACCTAGAAATCTAGTCGGTCCAAGAATACATTCTGACCGACTAGTTTCACAACTAGTCGGTCAGTCAGTGAACGTAGACCGACTAAGAGGCAAAGTGAAATATTCTGAATACAAATTGACTTAGTCGGTCCAAGAACAAAAGTTGACCGAATAGATTGTCAACTAGTCGGTCACCAAATGTTCTTAGACCGACTAACGATAAACAGTAGCTTAGGAGAGATTTAGCATGTACAGAAAATCACAACTAGTCGGTCAAAGAAGCATCACTGACCGACTAGTTCACAAACTAGTCGGTCGGTGAGTCAACGTAGACCGACTAACTGTAAACAGTAAGGTGCAAGAAATTAAGGAAGCAAACTAGTCGGTCCAAGAAGAGTTGCTGACCGACTAGATCACCATCTAGTCGGTCAGTACTTCTTCTTATACCAACTAACATGCACAAACAAGTCCGAATCGAAGCGCGACGCTTCGAGGAAATTAGAATGAACTTGTACTAAGATCCTAGAGCTACGATATGAGCGTTATGAAGATAGAAACGTAAGATATACTCAAGGCTTAACATTCTATAGATCGAAGCTAAAAGACTATAAATAAAACCTTAATGAACGGTCTTCGAAAGCTTCGATTAATTCTTCATGACTTCCAAAACGGTCCAAGAGCTTCAACGAAGCTTTAGGCAATGAATACGTGCTTTGAGAAGTCTTGAGATGTCGCTTTGAATGTTCTCGTGATTTTTGCGACGATCTCCAATACTGCGCTCACAAATTGTTAGTTCATGAATTATTTATGTTTGCTCATCATCCAAAACCAAATCCGGGGAGTCCAATATTCAACAAGCCTAACCCTAGCTTTCTGTCTGGTCTTTTTCCCTATTTATTGCTCTCGTAGATCTCAGCCTTCAAGCCTCTGCAGAGTGCAGTGATGATGAAGACAGCTTGTACACAGTGATAAGTCATCTCCGCCTTCAAGCCTCTGCTGAGTGCAGTGATGATGAAGACAGCCTGTACACAGTGATAAGACAACACAACTCAGTCATCTTTATTTGTCAAAAACCCAAACACTGGGTTTTGCTTGTGTGAACTAGTTCGGGTTTGGGTCAGGTATGCCTACACGCACCCAAAACCCCACCAAGTCCAACAAAATCAATCATTTTCGTTCTTTTCTTCTTTTATTAACCTTCCATTATCGCCTTCCACGAGCTCGTCGTCGACCTATGCACCCACCACTCCTCTCTATGTGTCCTCCATATCTGCGCCCCCTATCCATCCCTGTTGCCGAGGCCCCTGCCCCTGTCAAGCTCTGATCTATCTCACCGACGAGAGCTTGTCGGCAAAGATCAAAGCTGCAACAATTTCACCAACTACCGCGTCGACCCCGGTCTCTTCGGCATGTTCCATTTGTTGAATGTGGGTGAGAAAGTGGGAAAAAAGTACTGTAACATCACTATTCATCAACTATTCATCAAAATCACAGCCGCTTTCTTGGTTGTAAGTTCCTTTTGGCAAAAAAATTCGTCTGAAAATTTTCTAAGGTGGCTCCCGGCTAGCGCCTCGCTGGAGCATGGTTTCTCAAATGCGGAATTCGAGGAAAATCTGCAGATTTCAGCTGAGAATGTGAGAAAGTTGCGAAGTGGGCCCCCGCTGTTCTCTCCCGTCCAATTTATGCTTACTACATCTGGCAACCCACCATACCCCAAACCCCAAAAGCCTAACCCTAGCTTTCTGTCTCGTCATTTTCCCTATTTATTGCTCTCGTGGATCTCAGCCTTCAAGCCTCTGCAGAGTGCAGTGATGATGAAGACAGCCTGTACACAGTGATAAGTCGTCTCAGCCTTCAAGCATCTGCAGAGTGCAGTGATGATGAAGACAGCCTGTACGCAATGATAAGACAATACAACTCAGTCATCTCTATCTGTCAAAAACCCAAACATTGGGTTTTGCTTGTGTGAACTAGTTCAGGTTTGGGTCAGGTAAGCCTACATGCACCCAAAACCCCGACAAGCCCAACAAAATCAATCATTTTTGTTCTTTTCTTCTTTTATTAACCTTTCATTTTCGCCTTCCACGAGCTTGCCGCCGACCTATGCACCCTCCACTCCTCTCTCCGTGTCCTCCATATCTGCGCCCGCATATCCATCACCGCCACCGAGGCCCCCGCCCCTGTCAAGCTCTGGTCTATCTCACCGGCCAGAGCTTCGTAGGCAAAGATCAAAGCTGCAACATTTTCACCAACTACCTCTTCGAACCCGGTCTCTTCGACATGTTCCATTTGTTGAATGTGGGTGAGAAAGTGGGAAAAAAATTACTGTAACATCACTATTCATCAACTATTCATCAAAATCACAGCCACTTTCTTGGTTGTATGTTCCTTTTGGCAAAAAATTTCGTCTGGAAATTTTCTGAGGTGGCTCCCGGCTAGCACCTCGTTGGAGCATCGTTTCTCAAATGCAGAATTCGTGGAAAATCTGCGGATTTCAGCTACTGAGAATGTGAGAAAGTTGCGAAGTGGCCCCTGTTACTCTCTCCCGTCCAATCGCATCGCAGTGTGAATTGATTTCTTTTTTTATCTATTTTTAAATGCTTTGGAGGCACTGTGCACTTAGAAAAGCACAGTGCATTAGACATTTAGCACTGTATCACCAATTAGATCATTTTTTTTAAATTTTTTTAATGTTGGCACTGTGCACTTGCAAATGTCTCCCACATTTTAATAGTTAATCAATATTTAATTAATTTGTTTAGGTATTTATTAAATGGTTAGTTTAATGATTATAATTAACTATGTTACTTTAATAATTAGTAGGCCCCACGTAACATTCTTCCTCCAACTTTTCAAACAAAATAAACACAAGATAGCTGTGTGGGGCCCACATAACATTCTCAAATCAATTTTCCAATCAACTTTACAACAAAAGAAACACAAAACCAAACTTTCATCACATCAAGATTCCTCAATCCATCAACTTTCCACAAACTCATTCTCAACCAAAGAAATAGGCCCTTAGGGGCAAGGCTAATGCTACAGTGTAATTGCATTAGTTCGTTACATATGACAACTGTTGCCCTGACAAAATTTTGAGAATAATTGTATTTCTTTATTATTTTGTTTTAATGCCACATTAATAAATATTTGAATTATGTTCTTATAATATTAACTATTGCATAATTACCAATTATATTCTATATTAAAAAAGCTTATAAACCGAGAATAATCATTATTCATAAATAGAAACCTAAATTCTAAGGGAACTGTGAGGTGATGGATATTTGTTAATAATTAGAGGCAAAGAGAGGTGGAAAAGTTTGCAATGAAAAAAAAGCTAATTTTATGCAATTTGATTTTTCATAATGAGTTATCAAAAGTGTTGCACCAATTATGGCCTGCCATCATGGCCATTAATTCAATAATTAGGTCTACATTCATGGCGATCGTTACTCATACAACAATCATGACGACATTCATGTTGATCGTTACTCTAATGGATGCATCCTCGTCAATGCATCCTCATCAAATGTCAATAATGAAGCAAATTTATTAGCCTAGACGTTACCATGTAACGCCCAGCCTATAAGAATTCCTTGAGGCAATAGGAGAAAGGGAGCGAATTCTCTGGGCACCATCACTCAGGTATTCTTATACTCTGATCCACCAAATTCCACTTTATATTTCCTCCATAGCTCGTCGAGATAGTGATCGGACGAACTCCCAATAAGTTAGACTTAGCTGTCCCAAGCCCTTTTTTAGTCATTTACTAAATTAAGCATCAGAAGAGATTTGGGTCGGAACCCAGATCTGTAACGACCCGCCTTCGGGGGCCCGTTACTTATTTGATTTATTTGCAGGTCTGCAGTTAACCAGTGAAAACAAAATAGCCACGATGTAGAGATATACAAAAATACCCAAACAAAGTCCAATTATTACAATCCATATAGTACAAATTAATACAACAAGATTAAATGAAAGGTAAGAAGTACAACTGAAAAGATGCCACTAAAAGGTCCTACTACTGCAGCCTCATGGAGGAACACTGACTCTCAGGAGCCTCTATGTCAAGCTGTGCGTCGTCTGCGGTGCCACGAAACATGGAACCGTAGGTAAGTCACATAATTCTACCAATAGACATAAAGTGGTGCAAAAGTACGGAGCAGTCTATAATACGCATTTTAAAGACTATCATGCTAGTGCAATAAGTGAAATAAGAGCAGACATGCAGGCAAGGGCATAAAGTAAAGTAGGGCCAGACAAGCATGCAAGTGCGACAAGTAAAGTACATCTAGTCGAGCATGCAAGCACGACAAGTAAAGTAAAGTAGGCGAGCAGGCATGTGGGACAAGTAAAGTAAAGGTGACAGAGCAAGTACAATTAGTAATGAACAAGAGTAACCATGACGATAGCAATAATGTGGTGTCCATGTTGATGGAAATTAAATTCCACACCAAGTGATTTTGATGATGAGCACACCAAATGAAAGCTTAGTGTACTAACTACACTACACTGAAGTGTGCAGAATATGCGAAGCTTTACTCATACTCAAAGAAACACAAATCTACACTCAAAGACAAGGACAAACGTGGCTAAGTCAAATGATGAAGTTCAAAGCTCAAACAGAACAAGAAGATCAAGTGAAGCTCACTTCTACTCCTTCAAATTGATCAAACTTTCGAAGATGTGTCCTAAGTCTATAGTGAGTGTGTTGTGTCTCTTTAGGGTATTTGTTAAAGCCAAATCATATAGACAAAACACACGCACACAAACAATTTGAAAAATATTTTTGAAAATCTTTTTAATATCTTCAAAAATGTTTTAGAGAGCTTTTTCTAGTCATCCTATAACTTCCGTAGTGAAACTCCACACACCCTGGAGTTAACTACCTGTCTGACTAGAAGTGTTGCAGGAAAAACTCCTCTGGGAGTTGACTACCAACAGTAGGGAGTCGACTACCAGCTGAGATTCGAGATTTCCTGAAACACTCTGGGAGTCGACTACCTACATGAGGGAGTCGACTACCAGCTGTAAAATTCTGACGTTTTGATTTGAATTTTGAAAATTCGTTGAGTGATTTTCTCCGAGATTTTTGGGACAAAAGTCAAAGAAAATTTGAATTTCAAATCTCAGAATTTTCCCTATAAATAAGAGCTAATTTCATTTGAGAAAAACACAACATCTATTGAAAATCAAATCTCTCGTGCAAACGCTCTTTAATTCAAAGCTCTCATTCTCTTTAGCCAATTCTATTTTTATTTGTGATCTTGCAAAATTCTATTACTACTTTTTTAAAGATCATACTCTTGTTTTATTGGCTAAACGTTTTTTCAAAATCCTTATTGTTATTCTCTTTATTTTGTTTAAAGGATTTTTTGAAAAGCATTAGATCTAGATCACAAAGAATTCTCTCGTATCTTTGTGTGATCTAGACTCTTATTCTATCAAGTCACTACACAATTTTGTCTATTATTGATTGGCTATAGAATCGGGTGTAAAAACCAATCTCCATCAATTTATTGTGGTGTATTGGATATAAGTTTCATTGTGTTGTTGTTGGAACACTAGACAAGTCTAGGTGTTGCCAGTCGGAAATCCTGGTTGAGACTAGGTCGTTGGAAATCCTAACGAGTGAAGTTAGGTACTTGTATTTGCCAAGGCAGATAGTGGAAAATCTCGTACCGGATTGGTCGGAGACTGGACGTACCCGGGTTGCGGGGAACCAGGATAAAATCGCTTGTCTCTGCGTTTGTTTTTCTGTGATTGTTTATATTTCTTGTACAAGCATTTTTCATTTGCTAATCTTATATCTTTGTAATTCCTTGTTTATTTATTATTGCAAAGATTGTCTATTTAATTCCGCTGTGAAAAGATCTCTCTGTAAAGATTTATATCTGATTGTAATCTTTTCTCTATCATATTTGTAAGATTACTTTGTTGATTAAGAACCAAGCGTAGATCACTCTACTTGGCTTCTTAGGCAACATTAGAAGGATTTTATTTGTGCTAATCTTAACAATCGAAAAAGTATACTATCTGCACAACACTATTCAACCCACCCCTTCTAGTGTTGTTTGCCATCCACAGGATCCAACACTTGGTATCAGAGCGATGCTACAAAGGTGATGGCGTCAACATCCTTTCACTCTGAAGGACTGAATACCATGCGACCACCACTCTTCAACGGAACCAACTACGCTAGCTGGAAGATCCGAATGAAGACTCACATAGAGTAATTAGACGTTGAAGCTTGGACCGTTACTAAAGTCCCGTACATTGCACCCACCGACGTTGAGTTTGGAAAATGGTCGGTCAACGACAAGAAGAGAGCTAATCTCAATGCAAAAGCAATGAATGCACTATTTTGCGCCGTTACATGAAATGAGTTCAATCGAGTCTCCCAATGTGAGACAGCACACCAAATATGGCATACTCTTCAGGTAAGTCACGAAGGAACCGAAAAGGTAAAAGAATCCCGCATAAATGTTTTACATTCAAAATTCGAATCCTTTAAATGGAAAAAGGAGAGAGTATCACCGATGTGAATACTCGTTTTACTAATATTACAAATGAGCTCGCAGGACTAGGAAAGAAACTTTTCGAATATGAGCAGGTAATGAAGATACTAAGATCCCTCCGACCCGAATGGAAGGGAAAGACAACCGCCATCCGAGAAGCTCATAATGTGAAAGACCTCACCATTGAAGAACTAATGGGAAATCTCATGGCATATGAGATTGAGCTTGAAGAAGATAAGAAGATCAAAGAAAAACCAAAGAAGAAGAATCTCGCGTTCAAAGCCCAATAAAAAGATTCCGATTACACGGACAAAGAAGACCATATCGCGTTCATCTCAAAGAACTTTAAAGAGTTCATCACAAGTAAGTATGGAAAACGATCTTTTAGACCCACTAACGGTATTATTTGTTTTGGTTGCAACAAACCAGGGCATGTCAAGAGAGACTGTCCATTGGAGAGAAACAATCGTGATTCCAGAGATCGTGGAAAGAACAATGATAATAATGAAAAGCGAAACAACGGAAGAAACAAATTCCGACGACCAAAGAAAGAAGCTTACGCAGCCTTCGACCAGAGCGACGGTTCCTCATCCGATGAATCCTCAGAGGAAGATAATGATGAAAGAAGAGAAACATCACACATGTGCTTCATGGCATCCACATCCTCCAAGGTAAGCACACATCATGATTCATCTAGCAACAATGATTCGTCATCAAGTGATGATGAAGACATGGATTATAGGGGAGCATATAAGGAGCTATGCAAAATGCATGAAAAGCTCATAAAGGAACATAGAAGAACACTTAGAAATATTAAAAAGGATACTAAAGAAAAAGAGGAAATCATTAAAGAAAATAGTCTCCTTAAAGAAAAGAATGATTTTCTGCAAAAAGATATTTCTTTAGTAAATGAAAAAGTTGAGAATCTGAATAATCTTCTCGTATCTGTCAAAGATAAATACGACGCTAAGATGAAAATTATTGAGAATTTCAACAAAGGAAAAGGGAAGCTAGACAGTCTAATAGATAATCAAAAAGCCTCATCTAGCAAAACCGGTCTCGGTTATGATTCACATCATACCAAGAAACGGATTAAGCATACTAGGATGCATCATTCTAACAATAATGTTTTGAGCATCTGGATACCAAAGAAACTATCTGATCAACGAAGGAAAAGGTACGCTATCGACTTTGTTCAGCAAGTCCATTTAAACAAAAATTACAAATATATTGTTCATGAGGGAACTAAACCATACTGGGTTTGGCTTCCTAAAGACTAACCTCTCAGACTCAAAAAAAAGGAGAGTACCATAAACGATTTATTTTTCAGGTACTCCAAAGAAATGAAGAAAACAAAATCAAACGCTTTGTAAAAGAATCAACTTCAACAATTTTCTTGCGCGACTCAATTTTTTTTTGCTAAAATATATATGATTAAATTTAAATTTTTTATTTTTTTTGATATTATGTATTTGTGTTATACTCCTAAAAACATTTTGTGTTCAGAAATCGCACTCGACCTGGTTCAAAAACCCTCGGGATGAGAAAACGACTCAACCCAGTAGGGAGTCGACTACCTCCATGAGGGAGTCGACTACCAGAGTATATGCGAAATTCTGGGTTTATTTTTGGCTAACTCCTAATGGGTTCTATTGAATAAATGGGTTCATATCCTCAAGGCAACTTATACCCAATAAGCTAAAACTTCATCCTAACCCTTCATCTCTTGATCCTAAGGCCCTCATTCCTTCCCATCTTTCATCCAAAGATTAAAACCCCCCAAGAGAAACCCTAGGTAGCCGACTACCTCATTTGCTCCTCCTCCCTTGAGAATTCTCTTGGTGCTTGGTTCATTTGAAGCTCCTCCAAACTTCATCTCTTCCAAACTTCACCCAAGGTAAAATTTTTTGTTACTTCATGATCTTTATTTCATTATTTCTTTTCTCTTGCTTATCTAGCATTGTAAAAATACTGTTTTTACTCTTTCTAGATGCCTATCAAAGGAATTTTCACCAAGAAGAGAAAAACATCATCTGAAATTGATTCTGAAAAAGAAACCATTCTACCCTATCTTTTCAAGACCACCACTTATGAACAATTCGTTAAGGTCACTAAGAAACCCATCTTGCATGAACGTTTTGTTAAGCTTAATGATGTTATAAATTATGGCATTGATAGCTTACTAGATTTTCAAAACTTGGCCAACCTATTTTCCTCTGAAAATACTTATCTTTGCTATCCAAGGCTTGTGCACTTGTTCTATGCCAACATGGACTACGACCTTGTTAAAAGCCGTTTCATAACCAAAGTCCTTGACACCAAGCTTCCCATTACTGTCAAATCTCTAGGAGAAGGCCTAGGAATCCCATATTCTGGCATGCTTCTTGATAAAGTACAAATGACTGAAGGAAATATTCTAGAGAGAATGTATTTGCCAGGACGACATTTTCAGACTAAACTGCCATGAAGCGATCTTCGCTATCCGGCAAGAATTTTGGCAAATATATTATCCTATAATATCACTCAAAAGTCTGGAAGTCATTCGATCTTATCAGAAAAGCAAGCCAAATGCATCTATGCTATACTAGGTAACATTCGCATCAATTGGGCCAAAGTTATCATGGATTCTATACTTGCTTTAGCTTCTTCTAATAAACCATCTTCCACCTTAGCTCATGGGCACTATCTCACAATATTGTTTATTAGCTATAATGTGCCTTAGGATCATGAAACCTCTATTCTAGAACCGGCTCGAGTTTTTGATGTTCATGCACTTGGTAGAATGAATCTTCACCATGACCTTGATGAGAACAT
The DNA here is from genome assembly GCA_030789695.1 of Scilla litardierei. Lineage (NCBI taxonomy): Eukaryota > Viridiplantae > Streptophyta > Magnoliopsida > Asparagales > Asparagaceae > Scilla > Scilla litardierei. The sequence continues at coordinate 210,568,679 of CM061133.1, forward strand.
CCCTGAAGAAAAACTTGCAGCTGAAGGAGGATCCTCATCCTCTAAGAAAGGTAAGAAAATTGTGGTTTCAGATTCTGAAGAAGAAGGAGGAGAAGAAAAAAGAGGAATCGAAGAAGAAGAAGAAGAAGAAGCACCGACGTATATTCTTGAGCTTTAAGAAATGCTTCTAAAGAAGATTGGAAAATTGAAGATCTCACAAGAGAAAGGATTTGAAGATCTCAATCAAAAGGTGGACGACCTCAAGGAGATCGTCATGAAAAGCAACAAGATGACTGAGGAAACGCTTGTTATGATCCTTGAAGAGATCAAGGAACTAAAGAAGAACAGCGGTCATCCTTAGCTTCTCTCATAAACAATGGTTCTCTTTCAAAACAATGATTCTCAAAAAAAACTGTCCTTAAGACTTATGGCTTGTAATAACTTTTATCGTATGGTGCTACCTATCATGAACTTATCCTCTATGCAATACTTTAGTTGTTCCTATAAACTAACATCTCTCTTGCAGGCATATGAAATTAAATTCCTCTCCTGATTATATTATGATCTTTTGAAATTTTTTTTGTTGATGACAAGGGGGAGAAAAATATATGAAATGCAAAAATGAAATTATATGAATTGTATTGCTAACAGCTTCGATGCAGGGGGAGAACCGCATCAAAGCAGGGGGAGTAAGTATACTTTCATGAATCTTCATTTTTTTTCTCAAACTTACTTCATTTTTCATTTGGGTGTCATCATCAAAAAGGGGGAGAGTGATGGAAATTAAATTCCACCCCAAGTGATTTTGATGATGAGCACACCAAATGAAAGCTTAGTGTACTAACTACACTACACTGAAGTGTGCAGAATATGCGAAGCTTTACTCATACTCAAAGAAACACAAATCTACGCACAAAGACAAGGACAAGCGTGGCTAAGTCAAATGATGAAGTTCAAAGCTCAAACAGAACAAGAAGCTCAAGCGAAGCTCACTTCTACTCCATCAAATTGATCAAACTTCCGAAGATGTGTCCTAAGTCTATAGTGAGTGTGTTGTGTCTCTTTAGGGTATTTGTTAAAGCCAAATCATATAGACAAAACACACGCACACAAACAATTTGAAAAAGATTTTTGAAAATCTTTTTTATATCTTCAAAAATGTTTTAGAGAGCTTTTTCTAGTCATCCTATAACTTCCGTAGTGAAACTCCACACACCCTGGAGTTAACTACCTGTCTGACTAGAAGTGTTGCAGGAAAAACTCCTCTGGGAGTCGACTACCAACAGTAGGGAGTCGATTACCAGCTGAGATTCGAGATTCCCTGAAACACTCTGGGAGTCGACTACCTGCATGAGGGAGTCGACTACCAGCTGTAAAATTCTGACATTTTGATTTGAATTTTGAAAATTCGTTGAGTGATTTTCTCCGAGATTTTTGGGACAAAAGTCAAAGAAAATTTGAATTTCAAATCTCAGAATTTTCCCTATAAATAAGAGCTAATTTCATTTGAGAAAAACACAACATCTATTGAAAATCAAATCTCTCGTGCAAACGCTCTTTAATTCAAAGCTCTCATTCTCTCTAGCCAATTCTATTTTTATTTGTGATCTTGCAAAATTCTATTACTACTTTTTTAAAGATCATACTCTTGTTTTATTGGCTAAACGTTTTTTCAAAATCCTTATTGCTATTCTCTTTATTTTGTTTAAAGGATTTTTTTTTTGAAAAGCATTAGATCTAGATCACAAAGAATTCTCTCGTATCTTTGTGTGATCTAGACTCTTATTCTATCAAGCCACTACACAATTTTGTCTATTATTGATTGGCTATAGAATCGGGTGTAAAAACCAATCTCCATCAATTTATTGTGGTGTATTGGATATAAGTTTTATTGTGTTGTTGTTGGAACACTAGACAAGTCTAGGTGTTGCCAGTCGGAAATCCTGGTTGAGACTAGGTCGTTGGAAATCATAACGAGTGAAGTTAAGTACTTGTATTTGCCAAGGCAGATAGTGGAAAATCTCGTACCGAATTGGTCGGGGACTGGACGTACCCGGGTTGCGTGGAACCAGGATAAAATTGCTTGTCTCTGCGTTTGTTTTTCTGTGATTGTTTATATTTCTTGTACAAGCATTTTTCATTTTCTAATCTTATATCTTTGTAATTCCTTGTTTATTTATTATTGCAAAGATTGTCTATTTAATTCCGCTGTGAAAAGATCTCTCTGTAAAGATTTATATCTGATTGTAATCTTTTCTCTATCATATTTGTAAGATTACTTTGTTGATTAAGAACCAAGCGTAGATCACTCTACTTGGCTTCTTAGGCAACATTAGAAGGATTTTATTTGTGCTAATCTTAACAATCGAAAAAGTATACTATTTGCACAACACTATTCAACCCCCCTTCTAGTGTTGTTTGCCATCCACAGGATCCAACACATGGCAATAGCAATAATGTGATGTCCATGTTAAGAGAGAGTAATTGTGCCTTGCCTAGTTCGTGACTTATAAAGCATAGTACGGTAAGAAACCAAGAGTCCACCTGATACCACGGGTGCGCGAACCTGGGTTAACCCAATTCTATGCAACAAATACGATACTGTTTGATATTCTGTGATTCCTGTCTGTGAATTTGTCACCGATTGGCGGGTCGGGACAATAACAACAAAGATCGGGCTGGTCGCTCCTACACACTTACTATTATAAGTTACCCCAAAACCCCAAGTGTCTGTGATGTTTATCAAGTACATGTTTATTACGAGATGTTCCATAAGTTATTCCACAAGATGTACCACAAGATATTCCACAATGGTGTACCACAAGATATTCCACATAAGATAATATATTTGACAATTCATGAGTCATATGCATGTCATGCAGCAATTGATGCGACTATTTAAACGTGAGAAATCATGCAATTAGTGTATCCAAAGTCCATGCATGGTGTTTAAGTGACAAGCAACATGATGTTCCATATTTACTATGATGGTAAAAGCAGAACCACTGATTGACTTTCTTATTGAAAAACCAGAAAATAAGGATAAAGACAAGTCCAACAAAGATGTTGATTCCATGCTTCGAGCATGTGGTTTTCAATTAGTACACAGTTTATGTTGGAAGCAACGATCTAGGATCTTGGTTTGATGATGACAAACGTGTCGTTATATCTGACGTGTGTGCTTAGTGTGTTTCAGGATTGAGGAAACGTTATATTTGGAGGAGTTGATATTCATATAGCTATTTGGGTGAGAGAGAGAGCTTTGGCTAAAGCAAGTTGGACTTGGTCCTATATGGGTTGAGATGGATGCGGTCAAATCAATTAGCAAGATTTGCAATGATCTTTTTATTCCATATCCAATTTGAATTGCTATCAAATCCCATTGCATATCTTTGCAAATCTTCATATCCAATTCAAAATTCATATTCAAACTACCAAATCCAAATCAAATCTCCTATACATATCCATATTCAAAAGGAACCCTTGTCCTATATTGTCACGCCCCACTTCCCAAAAATAAGGAGGCGAAGCGTGAGAAGGTCCGCTCAGACTTGAAGCTGCAAATCTGCAAGTCCGATAAGCGTCAATCAACTTTAAAACTGCAGGTCCTTGCAACGCGAACGAAACAAAGATAATAATAATGAAATGAGACAAAAGAGATATCTCAGAATATCCATAAAATAAGTTTCAACATCACAGAAAAATCCACCAGGCTGAAAAGTAAAGAGTCTAAAAGGCCCAGACATGGCCAACAAAAGTACAAAGTACAAGGTATAGGCGCCACGCACCGACAACTAACGGATGGCCTAAAACAAAAGGAAGCTTAGCAAAGACTCAAAGAATGGTCACCGGTGTCCATAAAACTCCTCCTGGGCAGACATGGACTCAGGCTCAGCGTCAGCAAAACACCACGTACCCAGCAACGGTCTCTGGCTCAAGGTCTAACATGTGACACCCAAAAGAGCAAGGGGCACATGTCAGCAAGTCTACAAGAGACTTGTGCAAGGAAACTGAAAGTGAAGGTAAGCAACCTAGCAGTACTAGCATGAATGCAATGACATGGCAGTTAAAGTATGAGTGCAACAAGTAAAGTAAAGTACGAGCATGGCATTTAAACATGGCATGGATGACAAGTTTTCACTAGAACATTCACAAGTACAAGTACAAGTAAAGTAAGCACCTCGTGCACAGAGATTTCGCCTTTTGGCTAGAGTGGCTGATCGGGCCAACTCCTAAGCTCAAGTGATCGCTTATCCCTATCCCTCCACGTGTATCGAGCCAGGGCCTTACCCCCGAACGGGAATGCTCGCTTCTGGAACACGAGCCAGGAAGTGTTTTTCTTGTTGGCCTAGGGGGGCACCTAGCCGGACAAGGAAGTACAAGTACAAGTATTGTAGCGTATGCTACAGATGCAATAATTAACTTGGATGACATGTAAGATGCAATGCATGGCAGTTAAAAGTGCGTACAGATAAAGAATTTAAACGTGACAGATATCAATGCATGCATGACATGGCAGGGTGACGGATCTAGCTTCGTTGTCAAGCTAGATCACAAAGTTGCGTCTAGACAGCTATCATTTCACTGTCTAGTCTCTTTTACGCTACAAACAAGGAAGTGGCCTAAAAACATGGCCCTACACAAGAGTTGACAAGTTTCACTTGCCTGCAAGTACAACGTCTGAGCACACCGTCCAACGAATCCAAAGTCACAATTATCCTACGTGCACAAGTCCACCGGCCTAAAGTCCATATTATTAATCTTGATTAGTGAATTCTAAAACATTTAAAATACTTTAAAAACATCAATTTTAGTCTTGATTAGCAGGCAATTGGGTTGGGGGTCCTATGGGTGCAAAGCGTTACCTCAACACGACGCGAAAGCTACACTGGCGTCGGGTAGCGACGCCAGGGGTTGGAATAAAAGATTGCACTCCAAGTCTTGATTCCAATATGGATTCTTCGCTGGAAAGTTCAGAGCGGCAACCGGAGCGACGAATCCAGATTCCAAAGCTAGCACGTGCGATGACGGGTTACGACGTATCGCAACGTCGTACGCGGCAAATCGTCGAAGAGAAAGCTCCTAGGTGGGGCCTACAGTAGTCTTAGGGACCAATAGGGGACCCACAATACCTCTGGAGAACTTGGGGGGCCCACGGTGGCAAGTGGTGCGACGGGTGCGGGGTTGCGACGTTTGGCTCTCGGTCAGACACGCTTGGTGCGGGGAGTTCCGTCGGTCGGGCACTAGGGGTGCGAGGGATGCAGCGCAGCGGGCTGCAACGGTGTGGGCGGATGCTTGGTGCGGGGGCTTGCTTCGGTCAGAGCGGGAGACAGCGCCGGTCGGGCACTTGGCGGGTGCGTTGCAACGTTGCAACGTTGCAACGAAGCGGGGCTTCGGTCGGTGCGGGCAGGCGCCTCGGTCAGACACGGGGAGAAGAGGGGTGCGGAGCGGGCTCGCGAAGCGGGGTGCGGGGCGATGGCTGTTTGGAGCGGGCGACCGGTCAGACCGAGAGCTTCTCTCGGTCGGGCACGGTGATGCGGGGCGACGGCTGTGCAGAGCGGGGCGGTGGCTTGGTGCGGGCGGAGCTGTCGGTCGGTGCGGGGGATTTGGGGTGTTTGGCTCGGTCGGTGCGGGTGACGGCCGTCGCAACGTTGCGACGAAACGTCGCAAGTGTGAATTTGAGTTTTGGAAGCGGTTAGGGTTATTTTCTTGCGAAAATAGGTCTTCCTAGGGAATGTTTATATAGTGAAGAGGGGTTGACTTGGTCTAGGGCTAATCCTAATGGGATTGGAAGTTTGAAATAATTTAAAATTCAAATCTCACCCTCTCCAACTCACCCAAGGCTTGGGTGCGGCCCAAATGAGCTGGAATTCGGCTCAAAAATTATTTAAAACGTTTTAAACTCAAATAAATTTTATTTGGCCGAAATTAATTTAAAACCTAGCTTTTAAAAATATTATAAACCTTGTTAAAAATATAAAGTTGGTTAAATGAGCTCCAAAAAATTATAAAATAAATATCGTGGTGATCGTGGTGACGAAAGAAAGCTAACAAAGAAGACGGATCTCAATTTAAATGTCGGACGACGAAACTAAAAATAGAAACGTCTCCCGTCAAAAGTGAAAATCGCCACGTCTCATCGAACAAGATTAAATTGTGGGAAAACGACTCGAGAAATGTCGTTTCAAAATAGTGCCACTATTTACTACTCTCAGAGACGTTCACAACGGCATATCACACGAAAGTGTTCACAAACAAATGAATTCTAAAATAAACACGTGCACGGCCAAAAGCACGTGCACGAACAAAGTACAATGAAAAACAGACTGTTACATATATATACCCATCTTCTTCTTGGGTTGAAGGTGTGCGGCTGATATAAGGAGTAGCAAGCGGCCGAAGAAGGTGACATACGGCAAAAACAAAAGAAAAGATGGCATCCTACTACCGCAATCTCCTCTGACACGTAGGGCCGTTGACGAACAGAACGTTCGACGAACTACTCGTGAACAAGCTCGGTACATGTTCGTTTACGTTCGTTCGGAAAGCTTAATGAACAAGCTTGAACAGATTTTTACAGCTCGGTTAATAAACCAACAGAGCTTGAACATAACTATGTTCGTTCATTTATGTTCATGAACAAGCTCGTTAAGTGTTCGTGAACAATCTCGTTAAGTGTTCGTGAACAAGCTCGTTAAGTGATGTTTGTGAACAAGCTCGTTAAGTGTTCGTGAACAACCTCGTTAAGTGATGTTCGTGAACAAGCTCGTTAAGTGTTTGTGAACAAGGGCTTGAGTGAATTAAAATTAAAATTAAACACTCACCTCCTCAAATTGAATTAAACACCTCCACCTCTTCAACTTCCCAGCTTCCCACTCCTAGACTCCCAGGCTCCCAGCTCTCTTTTGGTCCATTGCCATTGTTCGTTCGTTTGTTTGAAAATCTGTTCACGAACAAGATTGATTGTGTGTTCATGAACACGTTCCTGAACATGTTCACGAACAAGCTCGATAAGTCTTGTTAACGAACAAAACGTTCGTTCGGTAAGCTCGGTTTACGTTCGTTTATGTTCGTTTACGTTCGTTCGGTAAGCTTAACAAAGAAGCTTGAACATGTTTTTAGAGCTCGGTTAGTAAACGAACAGAGCTTGAACATGGATTTTGTTCATGAACAAAACCAAACACACTGTTTAAGCTCGTTCAAGCTCGTTCGTCAACAGCCCTACTGACACGCACAAATCAACAGCAATTATTAATTGTCCAAGAGCCGCAACATCCCATTAAAAACACCCAGGGCCGCATGCTGAGTTCTCTTCTTTAAAAAAAATCAAAAACATTGAGAAGCACAAGATTCATTTTTTTGTCTTCAAAACAATTGTTACTCACTTTATTTTATTATGGTGTGCAGGCCCAAAACAATTTGAAATCAAGGAGAGAGTTCTCATCATTTTTCCAAGAGGGCAATCATCAAAACAGGGGGCACAGAGGCCGGCCATTCAAAGGAGCCGCATCTTTCAACGCAACCAAGTCCCCATGTCACGCACAACAAGTGTTGTTGTTTTAGAGCAACATTGATTTTTCCCCCCAAAAGAGAACACATGCCATTATCTCCAAACAATCAAAACAAAAGGCACAATTTTTGAGGCAACACAACGTTTTCCTTTTTGTTAACAAGGTGCCGAAAAATTCAAGGTGCGAAAATCTCAAGAGCACCAGGCGATCGCATGCAAGTCTTTTCCGCAACTGTTGTGATATCTCCCAAAGACTAGGCCACAATATTTATTGAGAATTCCCAGGAGTTTTTTGGTGAAGGTGCCGCAAGTTTCAACCTTTGGTAGAAGGTGCAAGTTTCATCGAGAGGGGAGCCGAACTATTGAGGGGATATCAGAGACTACTACTTGTCAGACGAGATCTGACCCGTGCTGATTGACGAAGACATCGCCGCTACACGAACTGAGCCTTCTAAACTCTGTTGTTGTTTATTATTTTGTGTAGTTGTTGTGTTAGATCTTCGTAGGGGAAAATTTACCATCTTTGGGGACTATTTTGGGACTTGTCTGTTGGGACTAGACAAGAGGGACCCAGCTAGTTTGGGACTAGCTGGTAGAAAGCGTTACTAGGATTGATAGTGAGAGGAAACACAGTGAGTGGGGTACTGAGAGCCTGGCGAGTGTAGAGACGTAGAGGGTGCTCTAACTTATGGTTTTGTACCTATTGCACTATTCAATACTAGTATCTGCTTTGGGGGCTGGAGTAGGTCGTTGGGACGACCGAACCAGGGTATATCTGTGTGTACTCTGTGATTGTCTATCTTTTACTCTGGTTGTGCTGCTATAACTGCGTGTGTTTGTTCGTGGGTTGCACGAATTATTTTATTAGCCTATTCACCCCCCCTCTAGGCTAGGATCCAGATCCAACAAGTGGTATCAGAGCAGGTTTTAGGATCTAGCCTAGGATTGACCATGGATTACATTTATAGTGCTTTTGCGGAGGGTCAGTCTGTTTCCCGCCCCCTAGATTTAATGGAGGTGATTATGCATACTGGAAAAATCGAATGAAAATTTACCTCATTTCTGTAGATTACAAGGCTTGGCTGTAACGACCACTTTTCGACCGTACTTTGTTCGTGCACGTGCTTTTGCCCGTGCACGTGTTTATTTTAGACTTTGTTTGTTTGTGAACACTTTAGTGTGATATGCCGTTGTGAACGTCTCTGAGAGTGGTAAATTGTGGCACTAATTTGGAACAACATTTCTCGGGTCGTTCTCCCACGATTTGATCTTATTCGAAGAGACGTTGTGATTTTCACTTTTGACGGGGGACGTTTCTATTTTTAGTTTCGTCACCTGACATCGAAATTGAGAACCGTTTTCTTAGTTACCTTTCTCTCGTCACCACGATCACCCCAATATTTATTTTATAATTTTTGGAGTTTATTTGACCTACTTTATATTTTTAGCAAGGTTTAAAATATTTTTAATAGCTACGTTTTAAAGTATTTTCGACCAAATAAAATTTTATTAAGTTTAAAACGTTTTAAACAATTTTTGAGCCAAATCCTAGCCCCTATCTTGGCCGCACCCAATCCCCACAAGATTAGGAGAGTGGGTTTTGAATTTTAAATTATTTTAAATTCCTAATCCTATTAGATTTAGCCCTATACCAAGTCAACCCCTCTACACTATATAAACAATCTCTAGGAAGACCTATTTTCGCAAGAAATTAACCCTAGCCGCTCCCAAAACCCCAAAACCCACTTGCGACGATTCGTCGCAACCTTGCAGCAGCCGCCCCCGCTCCGACCGAGGAAAACGCCCCCATTTCCCCGCACCGACCGACAGCCGCCCCGCACCATCGCCCGCTCCGCACCGCTGCATCGCCCGCTCCGTAAATCCCTGCACCGACCGAGAGATTCTCTCGGTCTGACCGAAAGATCTCGTCCGCACCCGCTCCGCTCCGCACCGCGCCATCGCCCCGCTCCGTCGCCCCGCTTCGCCCCGTGTCTGACCGAGGCGCCCGCCCGCTCACGCCCGCTCTCCGCAACGTTGCAACGCTTGCAACGTTGCAGCGCCCCGCTGCATCGCCCGACCCCGCATCTCGCCCGCACCGACCGAGACCTCGCCCGCACCGACCGAGAGCCCGACCCCGCTGCGCTGTGCACAGTCTGTAATGCCCTACAAGCTACTGCACAAGTACTAGAGGGGGGGTGAATAGTACTTTAAAATAATAAGGAGTATAATTCCAAATTAAGTGCAAACAACTACCAATTCAATTTGCGGAAGCTTAAATTGAATGACAACACAAAAATAACAACGCTAACAAGAGATGTTACTGGGTTCGGATCCACCCAAGTCTCCCCGACTTGTTCCCGGTGATCCTACGTCCCAACCACCCGGATCCCCTCCGGATACTTGAGTTAGAAACCCTAACTCAAGATTTCCACTATGAAATACTTGTGAAAAACCTCCACAAGTCAAATCATACAAAATGTAATTTGTGACTCCCACAACCCGGGATCACAACCACACTCTCACAACCGAGAGTGAAACTTACAAATCAAATATGAAATGAAATAGAGAAACTTCTTACCGAACAAAATACCTATGCCTTGAGTATTGCTTACGAATTAGGGCAAGGATGATTTTGAGGAAGAAGTGGCACCAAACCCTAGCTCCAAGATGTAGAACAGTGATGGAGAGCTTTGGGGATGTTGGTGACCTAGAATCAAGCACTTGGCTTGGAAGGCTTCACACTCAATGAATCTCTCTTTGGAAGTAAGAGTTAGGAGAGAATATTGAATGGAGGGAATGAGCTTTGAATGAGCTTTGAATTGATTTCTCTTGAACTCTAAACTTGTATTAATATCAGCCTTGGCAGCAATGAATGCATCCCAACAAGTATATATAGGTTAGAGGAGAGAGAGAGAGAAAAACGTTTCAATTAAGGCTCCAACGGCTCTTTTCTGAACCCAACTAGTCGGTCAAAGAACAACCACCGACCGACTAGTTCATCAACTAGTCGGTCGGTCAATTAACGTAAACCGACTAATGAGTAAACTGAGAAAAGATCAAAGTACAGACTAAGGAACTAGTCGGTCTAAGAAGAGTAGCTGACCGACTAGTTTCACAACTAGTCGGTCGGTTACTCAACGTGGACCGACTAACAGATAAAACTGAAGTCTGAGAAGAATTAGACTTAGTCGGTCCAAGAACAAATGTTGACCGACTAATTCACCAACTAGTCGGTCACCAAATGAACATAGACCGACTAACAATAAACAGTAAGTATGGTGAAAAATTTGGCATGTACAGTAAACTAAACTAGTCGGTCCAAGAAGGAAGGTTGACCGACTAGTTCATCAACTAGTCGGTCGATCAATGAGCACAGACCGACTAAAGATAAACAGTAGCTCAAGCTCAAATGTGCATGTTCAGGGAAAGCTCAACTAGTCGGTCACAGAAGCATCACTGACCGACTAGTTCACAAACTAGTCGGTCGGTGAGTCAACTTAGACCGACTAACTGTAAACAGTAAAGAGCTAAGAATTAACTGACAGAAACTAGTCGGTCCAAGAAGCTTGGCTGACCGACTAGATCACCATCTAGTCGGTCAGTTCTTCTTCTTGAACCAACTAACATGCACAAGAAGTCCCGAACCGAAGCGCGAAGCTTCGGGAAGAATTGTATGGACTTCTACTAAGATCCTAGAGCTAAGATATGAGCGTTATGAAGAATTAAAACGTAAGACCTACTCAAGGCTTAACATTCTACGAAAGAAGCTTAAAGACTATTAAATAAACTTGACGATACCGTCTTCAATAGCTTCAATCGAATCTTCATGACTTCTAAATAGGTCCATAAGCTTCAACGAAGCTTTAGGCATACGATCACGTGCTTTGAGAAGTCTTGAGACGTCGTTATTGATATTCATGTGAATTTGGCGACGATCTCCATAACTGCGCTCACAAAGTATTAGTTCATATTATATTTATGTTTGTTCATCATCCAAAACCAAATCCGGGGAGTCAAATATCCAACATTCTCCCCCTTTTTGGTGATGACAAACTAACATAAATAATAATAAAAAATAATAATTCAAATGAAATTTACTTACTCCCCCTGTATTGATGACACGTTAATTCCAATTTAAACAAAAATGATACGCATCAAGCAGACGAGTGAAGTATATTAAATGAGAATCGATTGTTGAATTATTGAAATACCAAATGAGTGTTATTGAAATATCGGATTTGAAAATCCATTTATATATCTTAACTCCCCCTGAATCTAACACATCAAGTTAGATTCTTGGAGAAATGCTTTAAATTTTCATTTGGCACATCGTTATTATTATATCTCTCCCCCTTTGGCATAAGCAAAAAGAGCGGGAGGATAACAACGACAACAACAATGGCCTCAAATTAAAAAGCACGGGAGTCGTAGAATACGACGAAGGTTCAAGTGACACCAAAGAGAAAAATACGAATAGAATCAAGGCGTGTCAAAGATACCAACGTCGAAAAACCGTAAAACGAAATCATCAAAACTCAAATCAATTTAACGGATTGAGTTATGGAATATACTATCCAATATCAACATTTCTTGGTTAATTTAGTGCATGGAAAACAATTCTATGTTTTCATAGAAGAAATTTCTATTAAACCAAGTGAATATCGTCGAGCGACGAAATCAAACATCAGAGACATAAAAATTATACATTGCACAAAATAATGAAATGTCAACTGAGATATATATATATATAATGCTTGAAGCAGAGAACATCACCGATATACATACCGACGATCGACAGATCGGGGCACAAAAATACATCATACATCATCACAAAAAGAAATACATCATCTCTGAATGCAAAATACATCAGCACAGATATCAAAACAAAACATCACAATGATCCAAAATACATAGCCACACACACTATCCTGCCCAACATCTCTCACAACTAGATATATCATCCAAAGAGTATCAGGAGAGGCCTCGAAGCAACTCAAGAGGCAGCGGGAGGACCAGAAGCAACTGCAGGCTCAGCAGGAGCAGAGGAGGTGACTGGATCAGCAAGAACGTCCGAAGCATCAGCAGGAGCGACGACAGAAGTGGCAACCACTGAAGCAGCGACCGTAGTGGCCTCGGGAGCACCAGTCGGAGTATCCACCACAGGAGTGGTGGCAACAGGTGTGCTCTCGGGGGCACCAGCAGACATAGCAGCAACAGCAGCACCGGAAGAGGTATCACCAACAGCAGCAGTACCAGCAGAAGTGCCCTCGGGGTCACGAGTCGAAGCACGACAGAGCTCCTCAATGTCCTCCTCAGCCATCTCATCAAACTCCTCATCCTCAGACACGGAAGGAGGAAGCTCAACACCCATCTGACGAGCCATACGGCAGACTACCTCCTCGGTACGAGCCAAGCGGGACTCGTGACGACGAAGTATCCGTAGGACTTCATCCAGGGTGGCAGAGGGAGCAGCAGAGGCACTGGCAGAGGCAGGGACAGACGCTGAAGGTGTCGTCCTCTGAACGTGACGAAGCGCCGCAAGAGATTTCTTGACGTCCGTCGCATTCAGGGGAGGACCAAGGGGACGCTCATCGTCACGAGGCAACGTGACACGAAAATGACGAAACACGAGGGTCAACATGCATGGAAATGGGATATGAGCCGATTTATTGGACTTTCGAATACACTCGAAAGAGTCAATCTTATCGAGTATAATTCGAGCCCAATTAATCGAGCTCCCCATGAAGATCGCATAGATAAGCTTCAAAAATGGCTGGGACGGGAGAGATGAGGAGCCGTACTTGGGAAGCAAGCACGACTTCAGAATCAGATTTAGGACCCACGCATTTGGCTTGAATGATTTAGATGGCACGCCAATCATGGCAGGAGGGATCTGATGGAAAATCTCTGAAAGGATGGTCTGATCAAGAGAAGAAATATCATCAACCGAGATATCAGAAGGAAGAAGGCCAGACGAAGAGATACCCAAAATCTCTCCTAAGATTTCCGCAGTGAGGACTATAGGAGTCCCCAAAACGGTCGTCTCAACAGAGTGGGTCTGATCGTACTGACCCCGGATCCTATTCGCATAGAAAAGCTTAACTAATCTAGGGTAGGGGTGAGGATTCGCCTTCGGGTCATATCGAAGGTAATCGAGAAGACCCGACGACGACAGAAGATCAGCTAACCCTATAAAGTCGCTAAACTGGACGAAATGCTCCAGAAGCAGCGGGCAATGTTCGATACGGTTATACGCCGCGAGACACAAAGGGTCATCGCGACATAAGGAAATATCGACACCGCCCACCGGCATCGGACCCTTTCCCTTAGGCTTACGGGTAGACGTACGAGGGTGGGTGCTAGACTCGGGATGAATAGGAGGAGTGGGTTCCCTATGAGTCTCGGTCTCGGGGTTATACTCCATATCGGAATCGGTAGGAGTATGGAACGAAGAAGCAGAAGCAAGAATTTTGGCCTTTGGCTTAGGCTTGGGTTTGGGTTTCGGTTGACCTCTAGGTTTAGCGGTCGTCGTCCTCTTCTTCTTGAGAGGAGGCGAAGACGACGAAGGAAGGGTGGTCTTGGCTCTACGCTTCGGAGGGGTTGGATGCTCGGGATCCGAAGAGATTGGATCAACGGTCATCGGAGAGGGGCTAGAGGGAGTGATCGGGATTCGTGTTCGGGCCATAATCGCGGCACAACACGAGACACGAGATCAAATCAACGAATCCTAGCACAACCCTAGGAAATCCGAAACCCTAGAGGAAGAGATCTAGAAACCTAGGCTGAAAAACCTAACCCTAAACTGAAAATGAACCCTAGATAGGAGAGGGAGGAGAGAGGGTTACCCTAGGAGGAAGAGCGACGGCCGGCGACGGCGGAGATGATCGGAACAAGGCCGGAAGTCGATCGGAAGTGGAAGGGTCGAGGTTTTGAGCTGGAGGAGAAAGAGAACTTGACCGATTAGAATGAGAATAGACCGACTAAAATCATTTTAAGTCGGTCGAGATCGCAAATTACCAAACAGTCCCTGGCACAACTAGTCGGTCACAGTTCAAGCACTGACCGACTAAATCACGATCTAGTCGGTCGGTCAATGATCTTGAACCGACTAGTTGTAAACAGTGGCTGAATCCAAGATATACTGACAAGATTTAGTCGGTCTGCGTTCATGTACTGACCGACTAGATCTCAATCTAGTCGGTCGGTCACTGAACACGAACCGACTAAAGAGTCAAATACTTGAAAATCAAGTTCTCTCCATAATACACTTGGACGATATATCTCAAAACTCTCAATAATCATCTAAACTACCCCATTAAACATCGAAAAAACAGAAATTTGACGATTACGCACAAATCGAACGAAAAATCAAGATATCACATAAATTCCCGAAAAATCCAATAATTCTAGCATGAATGAGATATTGCCAAATATAATAGCATGCAAAATTATTGAATGAAACATGAATCCTATATCTCGGATTCACCCATAATCCCCAATTCTCGACGCAACCGCACAAAGGAGTCCTCCTTTAGGGGTTTTGTGAAAATATCGGCGATTTGCTTTTGGGTTTCAACGTACACTAAAATGATGTCCTTTTTAGCAACATGATCATCTAAAAAGTGGTGTTGGACATCTATGTGTTTCGAACGGGAATGATGTACCGGGTTCTTGGAAAGACATATTGCACTTTGGTTGTCAACCATGATAGGGCAAGTATCACAATTTATACCAAAGTCTTTAAGTGTGTGTCTCATCCAAAGAACTTGAGCACACGCGGCACCAGAGGCAATATATTCCGCCTTGGTGGTTGAAAGTGATACGGAATTTTGCTTCTTGGAAAACCAAGAGACAAGAGAATTTCCTATAAAATGGCAAGTGCCACTAGTACTTTTCCTGTCGGATTTGCATCCCGCATAATCGGCATCACTATATGAGATTAACTCATATGTGCAAGATTTCGGATAAAGTAATCCAAAATCTAAAGTGTAACTTAGATAGCGAAAAATACGCTTTACCGCTACTAAGTGAGATTCCTTAGGTTGAGATTGATAACGAGCACATACGCATACGGCGAACATAATATCGGGCCTACTTGCGGTAAGATAAAGCAAACTACCTATCATACCTCGATATAGACGAATGTCTACATCCTTACCGCCCGTATCCTTGTCAAGATGCGTAGTCGTGCTCATTGGAGTCTTTTTCCCGGAAGCACTTTCCATTCCAAATCGCTTTAGCAACTCCACCGTATACTTTGTTTGGTGGATGAAGATTGCATCGTCCATTTGGCGAATTTGGAGACCTAAGAAATACTTGAGCTCACCCATGTGGCTCATCTCAAATTGTTCCTTCTTAACATTAGAGAACTCTTCGCAAAGAGCAAAGTTAGTAGCACCAAAAATGATATCATCAACATATATTTGAACTAAAATTATATCATTATTCGCATGCTTAACAAAAAGTGTAGAATCGGCTTCTCCCATTTTAAAATTCAAATCCAAAAGAAAATTCTTTAGGCGATCATACCAAGCTCGAGGAGCTTGTCTTAAGCCGTAAAGCGCTTTCTTTAGTTTAAAAACATGATTTGGAAATTTTTCATTTATGAATCCCGGAGGTTGAGAAACGTAAACTTCCTCAACAACATCTCCGTTTAAAAATGCACTTTTAACATCCATTTGAAATAATTTAAAATCCTTATGGCATGCAAAAGACAATAATAATCTAATTGATTCTAATCTAGCTACCGGAGCGAAGGATTCTTCGAAATCAATACCTTCCTCTTGTCGATAGCCTTGAGCAACTAACCGAGCTTTGTTCCGGACGACGACTTGGTTTTCGTCGGTTTTGTTCTTGAAGATCCACTTTGTCCCTATGACGGTGTGGTTCTTCGATGGCAATGGAACAAGCTCCCAAACTTCATTTCTCTCGAATTGAATGAGCTCCTCCTCCATGGCTAAGATCCAAGCGCTATCTTCGCATGCTTCATTAATATTCTTTGGCTCTATCGAGGAGGCAAAGGCACAATGAGCGAAGTAGTTCACTTGCGATCTCGTCTTGACACTATCATAGATATTGCCAATGACTTGCTCATGAGGATGGTCACGAACGGTATGAAGCCGTTTGGGAATACCTTGATCACTAGGAACATTCTCAACAATTTCGTTAGTTGGGTTAGTCTCAATAGAATCAATAGAGTCATTAGACTTAGAATTATCAAATGAATCACATAAAACATCCATAGAATCATTATCATTTGAAATTCTAGTTGGAACAAATCCTTCATTAAAAGAGACATGAAGCGACTCCTCGATCGTTGAGGTTCGTTTGTTGAATATCCGGTAGGCTTTGCTACGCGAAGAATATCCAACAAAAATCCCCTCATCTGATCTTGGATCGAATTTGTCCAAACTACCATACGTGTTCTTAATAAAATATTTCGAACCAAAGACACGAAAATGTTTAACTTGAGGCAACCTACCAAACAACAATTCATAACAAGTTTGTTTAGTTCCGGGCCTCAAAAGTATTCTATTAAACACATAGCAAGCGGTGTGTACCGCTTCCGCCCAAAATTGATGGCCAAGTTGGCTATCATCAAGCATAGTGCGAGCACACTCCACTAGCGTCCTATTCTTTCTCTCAACTACACCATTTTGAGGTGCACGAGGGAAAGAGAAGGTGTGTGTAATACCAACTTCATCACAAAATGTCTCAAAAGACTCATTCTCAAATTCACCTCCATGATCACTACGAATAGTGACAATGGTGGTTCCTAAGAGATTTTGTACTTTCTTAACAAAAATTGTGAAGTTTTCAAAAGCTTCATTTTTATTACACAATGAAAATACCCATGTAAATATTGAATAGTCATCTACAATGACAAGTCCATACCTTGCATTTCCTAAGGAAGCAACTCTAGTTGGTCCAAATAAGTCTAGATGTAATAGCTCTAGTGGCCGTTTAGTAGAAATGCTTTTCTTAGGTTTAAATGAAGATTTAGGAAGCTTGCCACGTTGACAACAATCACAAAAACTTTTCTTTTCAAAAACAAGCTTCGGAAAACCTTTAATGGAATTTAATTTTGAAAGCTTATATAGTGTTCCAAAGTTCACATGTCCAAAGCGTCGATGCCATAAGTGTTGTTCACTTGTGTTGGCAACGAGGCATTGTTCATATGACTTAGGAAGATCCAAAATATAAATGTCTTTATGACGAGTTCCAGAAAACAATAATTTATCATTATCTTTTCTTAAAATGTGACACAATCCTTTCGCAAAGCTAACTTTGTAACCTTTGTCACAAAGTTGGCTTATTGAAATAAGATTATGATTTAAACCACTAACAAGATAGACATCACTAATTAGGGGTTTAGAAGGGTTACCCACTTTACCAACACCTATGATGGTTCCGCTCTCGTTGCCTCCAAATACGACGCGGTTTCCATTTGCTATGGGAACCACTCCGGAGAGCAAACTAGCGTCACCCGTCATGTGTTTTGAACACCCGCTATCGAGTATCCAATTTCCCTTGGAGCTAAATTTAAATTTGTTGCTCCTTTTCTTTTTCTTTTCCCTTAGTACCTAAAGATAGAGAATTTCATATCATGGTACCCAAGGTCATTGGGTCCAAAAGATTAGACCTTTGGAAGCCAAGTCCAATTGGACTTAGACTTCCCCACATAATTTCTACTATGCACAACATCCGAAAAATAAGCATTCATATACATTTGTTTTTCGTCCATGCTTGTGTCCTTTGGGCTCCAAATTGTGAAAATCTTGGGAGCCCTCATCCTATTGGGTGCATGCATTCGACGTTGATTTCTACATGATGCATGTTGTGGATAGGCATAAGGAACATGATGGAATGGTGCACGATGAGAATTATTCATATGATGTTGTGGGTGAACATATGCATGTGAGGGAACACGTGCATGAGGGTGTCTCACATTGTGTGCACGTGCCCGAGAATGTGTTGCATAGAAATTATCATATGTGTGAGCCGGTGGAGTAGGACGTGTGTTCCTACGTGGCATGGTATTGGTGTACATGTAGGCATGCCCCTTCTTTGGAGGTCCACCCAAAGTGGGTTTCTTTCCAAAAGAGGGTGTGGACGAGGTGGAAGCACCATTGGCAGATGAACTACCAATAGAGTGTTTGCTCCCACTCGTTGAGGCTTCGGAAGTTGGCCTTACAAAAGTAGTGACCGACTTGGATGAATTTCCCATCATATACCCCAAGCCAATGTGGTGTTTGGCCGGAAGTAAGTCTTTTAGGATATTATCCAAGTGGCCCTTACCCTTGTTGAATTTGTTGATTCGGCCCAATGTGTCCTCATATTTCTCTTTGAGAGAACGCAAAGAAATATCCAAAGTGGATATTTGCGATGTGAGCACATAAACACGAGATTTAAGATTCTCGTTCTCAATACTCAAAGTCGAGTTTCGAGAAGTTAAATCCGCTATCTTATGTTCTTCCGCATCCTCAATGCTAACATGTTCAAGTTTAGATTTGAGATTAACAATCTCATTTCTTAACTCTTCAACAACGGTGTCGTTGTTGGTGATGATAGTCTTAGGCGATGTTTGAATGCTAGCTAGGTCATCTTTTACCTTAGTATATCTATTTACTAATTTAGTGTATTTTGACCATAATTGAGAGTTAGCATTCCTAAGGTCATCCATAGTTACCTCATCGTTGCCTTCGTCATCACTATCATCGGAAGAGGAGGATCCTTGATCATGCTCCTCTCTTGCCATGAAACACATGTGCGCTTGCTCCACGTGCTCATCGTCCGACTCTCCGCTTGAAGAATCATCAGAGTCGGTGAAGGTAGCTCCGACAAGTCCCTTCTTGTTTCCTTTCGTGTACTTCTTGGACTTGTCATACTTTGGCGCCTTCCACTTCTCCTTGTGCTTATTGAGGGGACACTCCGCTTTCATGTGTCCCGGCTTATTGCACTTGAAACATAAAGGAGAGGAAGAGGCGTTAGTAGAACCAAATTTAGCTTTGTTCTTGAAGTTACCTTTTCGGAAGAAACGGTTGAACTTCTTGGCCATGAGTGCCATGGACTCCAAGTCCAACTCGTTTTCCGAGTCTTCATCATCGGTTGATGTGGATGTGGATGGAGCGGCCTTGAAAGCAATGGCCTTCTTCTTTGGCTCGTCTTGCTTTAGGTAGGACTTCATCTTTTCCTGCAATTTGAGCTTGCTATCCTTGCGTACCTCGTATGACATTAAAGTACCCATTAGTTGAACTACGATGTACTTGTTCATGTCATTACCTTCCTCGATGGCGAAGGTACGCTTTTCCCAAGAAGAAGGAAGTCCTTCGATAAGCTTCGAACACTTCTCCTTTTGGGTGTAGGATTTGCCAAGAGCCTCTAACTCGTTTATGATGTCGACGAAGCGAGCGTAATACTCCTTCATCTTCTCGCCCTGTTGCATATGAAACATTTCGTAATCTTTGTTTACAACTACGAGTTTAGAGTCTCTTACCCGACTCGTCCCTTCATGAAGTATGAGGAGGGAGTTCCAAATTTGATATGCACTCTTACATGTGCATATCTTATTGAAGTCCTCGGGCTCCAATGCGCATTGCAAGGCGTTCATTGCCTTGGCATTGCTTACCTCCGCGGCGACCTCCGCGGTAGTCCATTTCTCGAAGTCTTCTTCTTCGGGCTCGATGTATTCCTTCATTGTGGTCCTCCATAGAGACGCACTCCGGAGGAAGGTTTCCATCCGGCATTTCCAGTACCCGTAGTTGGTACCGTTGAAGAATGGAGGCCTCGTAGAGGAATGTCCCTCCATCACCGAAGATGCTCCTTCACGGTTCCTGAAGGTGTCATAGTTGGAAGGTGGACGCACGGTCTTGTTGTCGTTGGCAGACATAGCTAAGTATCTGGCTCTGATACCAAATGTAATGCCCTACAAGCTACTGCACAAGTACTAGAGGGGGGGTGAATAGTACTTTAAAATAATAAGGAGTATAATTCCAAATTAAGTGCAAACAACTACCAATTCAATTTGCGGAAGCTTAAATTGAATGACAACACAAAAATAACAACGCTAACAAGAGATGTTACTGGGTTCGGATCCACCCAAGTCTCCCCGACTTGTTCCCGGTGATCCTACGTCCCAACCACCCGGATCCCCTCCGGATACTTGAGTTAGAAACCCTAACTCAAGATTTCCACTATGAAATACTTGTGAAAAACCTCCACAAGTCAAATCATACAAAATGTAATTTGTGACTCCCACAACCCGGGATCACAACCACACTCTCAAAACCGAGAGTGAAACTTACAAATCAAATATGAAATGAAATAGAGAAACTTCTTACCGAACAAAATACCTATGCCTTGAGTATTGCTTACGAATTAGGGCAAGGATGATTTTGAGGAAGAAGTGGCACCAAACCCTAGCTCCAAGATGTAGAACAGCGATGGAGAGCTTTGGGGATGTTGGTGACCTAGAATCAAGCACTTGGCTTGGAAGGCTTCACACTCAATGAATCTCTCTTTGGAAGTAAGAGTTAGGAGAGATTATTGAATGGAGGGAATGAGCTTTGAATGAGCTTTGAATTGATTTCTCTTGAGCTCTAAACTTGTATTAATATCAGCCTTGGCAGCAATGAATGCAGCCCAACAAGTATATATAGGTTAGAGGAGAGAGAGAGAGAGAAAAACGTTTCAATTAAGGCTCCAACGGCTCTTTTCTGAACCCAACTAGTCGGTCAAAGAACAACCACCGACCGACTAGTTCATCAACTAGTCAGTCGGTCAATTAACGTAAACCGACTAATGAGTAAACTGAGAAAAGATCAAAGTACAGACTAAGGAACTAGTCGGTCTAAGAAGAGTAGCTGACCGACTAGTTTCACAACTAGTCGGTCGGTTACTCAACGTGGACCGACTAACAGATAAAACTGAAGTCTGAGAAGAATTAGACTTAGTCGGTCCAAGAACAAATGTTGACCGACTAATTCACCAACTAGTCGGTCACCAAATGAACATAGACCGACTAACAATAAACAGTAAGTATGGTGAAAAATTTGGCATGTACAGTAAACTAAACTAGTCGGTCCAAGAAGGAAGGTTGACCGACTAGTTCATCAACTAGTCGGTCGATCAATGAGCACAGACCGACTAAAGATAAACAGTAGCTCAAGCTCAAATGTGCATGTTCAGGGAAAGCTCAACTAGTCGGTCACATAAGCATCACTGACCGACTAGTTCACAAACTAGTCGGTCGGTGAGTCAACTTAGACCGACTAACTGTAAACAGTAAAGAGCTAAGAATTAACTGACAGAAACTAGTCGGTCCAAGAAGCTTGGCTGACCGACTAGATCACCATCTAGTCGGTCAGTTCTTCTTCTTGAACCAACTAACATGCACAAGAAGTCCCGAACCGAAGCGCGAAGCTTCGGGAAGAATTGTATGGACTTCTACTAAGATCCTAGAGCTAAGATATGAGCGTTATGAAGAATTAAAACGTAAGACCTACTCAAGGCTTAACATTCTACGAAAGAAGCTTAAAGACTATTAAATAAACTTGACGATACCGTCTTCAATAGCTTCAATCGAATCTTCATGACTTCTAAATAGGTCCATAAGCTTCAACGAAGCTTTAGGCATACGATCACGTGCTTTGAGAAGTCTTGAGACGTCGTTATTGATATCCATGTGAATTTGGCGACGATCTCCATAACTGCGCTCACAAAGTGTTAGTTCATATTATATTTATGTTTGTTCATCATCCAAAACCAAATCCGGGGAGTCCAATATCCAACACAGTCGTTCTCTCACACCGGCCGAGCCAAGTCCCCGCACCGGCTGTGTCTGACCGAGAGGCAATCGTCGCAACCCCGCATCCGTCACACCACTTGCCACCGTGGGCCCCCCAAGTTCTCCAGAGGTATTGTGGGTTCCCCATTGGTCCCTAGGACTACCGTGGGCCCCACCTAGGTGCTTTCTCTTCGATGATTTGCCGTTTACGACGTTGCGATACGTCGTAGCCCGTCGTCGCACGTGAAAGCTTTGGAATCTTAGTTCGTTGCTCTAGTTGCTGATCTGATTATTCGAGCAAGGAATCTATATTGGAATCAGGACTTGGAGCGCGTTCTTTTATTCCAACCCCTGGCGTCGCTACCCGACGCCAGTGTAGCTTTCGCGTCGTGTTGAGGTAACACTTTGCACCCCTAGGACCCCCAACCCATTGCCTGCTAATCGAGACTAAAATTGATGTTTTTAAAGTGTTTTAAATGTTTTAGATTCACTAATCAAATATTAATAAAATGGGACTGTAGGCCGGTGGACTTGGCACGTAGGCTATTTGTGACTTGGACTCTTTGGACGGTGTTTCTCAGACGTTTGTCTTGTAGGCAAGTGAAACTTGCCAACTTTTGCTTAGGGCCATGTTTTTCGGCCACTTCCTTGCTTTTAGCGTAAAAGAGACTAGATAGTGAGATGATAGCTGTCTAGACGCAACTTTAAGATCTAGCTTGACAACGAAGCTAGATCTGTCACCCTGCCATGTCATTCATGCATTGTTATCTGCCACGTTTAAATTCCTTATCTGTACGCACTTTTAACTGTCATGCATTGCATCTTACATGTCATCCAAGTTGAATGTTGCATTCGTAGCACACGCTACAATACTTGTACTTGAACTTCCTTCACCGGCTAGGTGCACCCCTATGCCATCATGATAAAACACTTCCTGGCTCGTGATCCAGAAGATGGGCGCAAGTCCATATACACGTGGAGGGGTAGGGATAAGCGATCACTTGAGCTTAGGAGTTGGCCTGATCAGCCACTCTAGCCATAAGGCGTAATCTCTGTGCACGATGTGCTTACTAGACTTGTACTTGTCCTTGTGAATGTTTCTTGTAAAACTTGATATCCATGCCATGATTTAAATGCCATGCTCGTACTTTACTTTACCTGTTGCACTCATACTTTAACTGCCATGTCATTACATCATGTTAGAACTGCTAGGTTGTTTTACTTCCACTTTTCAGTTTCCTTGCACAAGTCTCTTGTAGACTTGCTGACATGTGCCCCTTGCTCTTTTGGGTGTCACATGTTAGACCCTGAGCCAGAGACCGTAGCTGATTACGTGGTTGTTGTTGATGCTGAGCCTGAGTCCATGTCTGCCCAGGAGGAGTTTTGCGGACACTGGTGACCATTCTTAGTGACCGCGCTGAGTTCTCCTTTTGTTTTAGAATTTCTGTTAGTTGTCGGTGCGTGGCACCTTTGTTTTGTACGTTGTACTTTTGTCGGCCATGTTTGGGCCTTAGACTCTTTTTCTTTTAGCCTGGTGGCTTTTCTGCGATGTTGGAATTTATTATTATGGATATTCTGAGATTTCTCTTTTGTCTCATTTTCTTATTATTATCTTTGTTTCGTTTCGTGTTGCAAGGACCTGTAGTTTAAAGTTGATTGACGCTTATCGGACTTGCAGCTTTGTAGCTTCAAGTCTGAGCGGACCTTCTCACGTCTCGCCTCCACATTTTTGGGAAGCGGGGCGTGACAGGTTTTGTTGGTGGCCCATGCAGGTCCATCTTGCAACTGCGAATTATCGGAACAACGATAATAACTATGGAATGTCCATTAAATAAATTGCAACATCCGAGTCATAAGCCTTGAGCCTAGTCTGGTCGTCTCCCATGTCGCTAGGTGGTAAGAAGACTTAGTTAGACGTCTAAGCTTGCTAGTTAGAGGTCCCTGATTGTTAGTTAGACTCCCTGCTAGGAATTGATTATAATCATTTTAGGAGTTACCGTAGTGGTCCATGTCTAGCCCTGACCATATTAGACTTCCAGAATTTCTTTAGTCGTTCGCTTGGGTTCATCGATTTCGGACCAAGCCGAACGCAGTTCATCAAGGTCTAGTTCCTTAGAAAGTCTTAGCACTTAGTTCCCTAATCTTTAGTTGGTCAGCCGTAGGGGTTTCCCGTAGGTTTTCCTGAGTCATATCCTAGGCGTATGTATGTCCTGATCATCCGACCATTTTCCTTGCCTCGATTCACGAGATAGCCTCATGACGATCGTCACAAATTTTCGAATCTCTCCGTTACAAATCTCGAAACTTCTAAAAGTATTTTTCGATTTCCTCTTTTCCCTAAGTTTAAATTTGTTCAAAATTTTAATATATATATACTTATACTTCATACTCCTTCGTTGACTTAAATTCTTAAAACTTTTGTCGAAATTTTGAATACTAGTTTATGATATTTTTCCAGCCTACACTTTTCATACCTATGTAAATACCTTGTCCCTTCATATACTAATTTCATTCAGAACCGTACTCTTATTTTGCCCAATTCGATTTATAATTTTCCTTTCTGATTTATGCCATTCGAATGGCACATCGTGTTTACTTCCAATATACTTTCCAAATCACATGGGATTTCAGCCTTCAGCAAGTCGATTTTATGCTCATCGTTTTCCCTATTTTAGACTTTTGTAAAATTACTATTTCATAACCTTTTCCTGATCTAGACCTTCCATAACTTGGTTTTAAAGCTTATTACCAATTTTGATAATTCTACTACTAAGCTATTATTATCTTTCTGTTCACCATACATGCTTTTCGAATAATTTCTAAACTAAATAGAATTTCAAAATTTTCTCTTATATATATATCCGTACCAGACTCGTTGTGCTCGTATGTTAAGAGCTTTATGTAAATCAGTTTTTTGGCAAATCCTGGTTCCTCTAAAAGTAGTTTCAATAATGATTATTTTAAAATTTTCCTAGCTTAAAGACTATGAAAGCATTTAACATGAGCTTAAATTCTTCAGTTACTTAATTTCATTCTTTGACTTTCAAAACGTTTGCTAACATTATATTAAATTACTGACGTATAATATTTTCTAAACCACGTCCTTAATATTCGTGTAAATGATTTACTTCCTTTTATAATGATTTTATATAAACCAATGAACCATTTTCCCTTATTATGTATATTCGACTCAAACTTATTTTGAACAACTCGTTTTATCGATCTCCAAATATTTTATACAGACGAGGACTTCAACTTTTGAAGTACAACAGTTTTCAAATTTCACGTATGATAGCTTATGTTATTTACACTATTCTCTTTCTGCATCCTATAAGAGTATCACTACATCTCCCTTTCCCCTACCTAAACTTTCACAAGTGAATCGCTGCTTCACTTAACCAAGTTGTCTCCTTGTATTCGTCATATCTGAACTCGTGCTTATCGGTCCTTCCCTCGTCACGCTTCAACCTCTAATCTTCCTCTATTGCTTAGGCTTTAGTGCCCGTCAATGACTGTGTCAACCCTGAATTGTTAGTAGGCCCTTGGACCCTTGTGATGTTGTCGTGGTGCATGTACCTAAGTTGTGTATGTGGGCTTGAATGAATGTACTCCCCTATAGTATATTAATGTTTGCCTAGTGTGTGATATATACATACTCAGAGTAATCATGATGTTATGAAGTGGTTTGTGTGTTAGTATTTATAGATTTGGGTGTGGTTAGCTATACCATTCTAGGGATGCCTGTGTATATAAGAATTAGTGTGGGAATGTCTAATGGGGTGTATGTAACTAGAGATACTTATAATGGTTGAAATAAAATGATTGGTAAAGCTATGTGTATGCTAGGTGTGATAATAATAGGTGTACGTATAGTTTAGTGAGTAGGCTTATTGTATGACCTATATGTTAGTACGTGCGAGTATGTGCTCGTACGTAGATACGTATCGTGCTTAGACGTAAGTAGTTATGTATTTGCTGCATGAGTATATAGGTAATATACATATGGTAGTAGGATTATAATTTTGATTGATATTGCTTGCTTTTACGGGATGTTGTATTCGTGTATACCAGGAGGTATACACGACTATTGCATATCTTATCTATGTATGAAGTAGATGTGTTGGTATACTAATTATAGGTAGTAGGATATGGTGTGAATATGTGTTCTACATGTGTGTGACCATACGGTGAATGCATGTATTAGGGAAGGTATTATAATTATACGTGTGCTGATGTCGGTATTATTATTACGGTATATAAAGTGATTGAACTATGTGAGTATTACCTGACTAAATATTAAGTGTGATTGACATATGGTATGTATGTGGTTATATTGGTAGATGTGTATACATTGGGATGGTATTGTTATAGGTATAATTACCGTGTTACGTATATAAAGTATTCTGATATGTGTTCCGAGTCTCACTCAAGCTTGAGTGGGTATACTCTGAGTATATTGTTATGTATGTCTGTAGTTTGCATATAGCACTGGATGATGTATGTATAGTGATAGGAGTGTTTGCGCCTGGTTGCGTTACGCACATGATTGTGGGTCGCTATACCAGTATATAGTTATAGGGTTGGTCTTGTGGTATAGTTATTTACCAAGGATTTGCCTGTGTGAACGTATGCGTGCTAGCTACACTAGGTGTGTAGATGTGCTGGATATATATAGCTAAGATTGGTATATATGAATGAAATGTTAGCGTGTATAGGTGTGCACCATGCACGGGTAAGTATGTATTTAGTTATAGGTATTGGTGACTATGGTATATGTGGCGTGTCGTAAATCCAGTTATAGGACCGTAGGTGATGTGAATATATGGTAAAATATTTGCATGCTTTTGAATGGCTATGTATTGTGAAATTATAGTAGTGCTGAATGCATATTAGATATAGTGAAACTTGATTTAATTATGGTATGGTGTGACTACATGAGTTGATGTGTTGGGTATTGGATGTATACTAGGGAATATTAGGGAGTAGTATACCCGTGTTTGTTTTGTGCATAGGTAGCTATCTATACATAGAGCAGTGGTTGTATTTGCTAGAGTGAGACTAATCTTATTGGAGTATCTGAACTATTGTTTGTGCTAGGCAAGTAGTAGGATGTATACATATGATTGAAATACGTGCATGAATATACACATGTTAGTGGTGTTATTGTCTGACTACCTAGCGTATGTATAAGCATTTGTAATGACTATAACTGGTTGAATTATAGTGTGATGTGATCGGGATAGCTGCTAGCCTAGCTAGAGTTATATTTATAGTTAGAAAGTCCGAGGACGGACTTTATTCTAAGGTGGGGAGGATGTAACGACCACTTTTCGATCGTACTTTGTTCGTGCACGTGCTTTTGACTGTGCACGTGTTTATTTTAGACTTTGTTTGTTTGTGAACACTTTAGTGTGATATGCCGTTGTGAACGTCTCTGAGAGTAGTAAATTGTGGCACTAATTTGGAACGACATTTCTCGGGTCGTTCTCCCACGATTTGATCTTATTCGAAGAGACGTTGTGATTTTCACTTTTGACGGGAGACGTTTCTATTTTTAGTTTCGTCACCCGACATCGAAATTGAGATCCGTTTTCTTAGTTACCTTTCTCTCGTCACCACAATCACTTCAATATTTATTTTATAATTTTTGGAGTTTATCTGACCTACTTTATATTTTTAGCAAGGTTTAAAATATTTTTAATAGCTACGTTTTAAAGTATTTTCGGCCAAATAAAATTTTATTAAGTTTAAAACGTTTTAAACAATTTTTGAGCCAAATCCTAGCCCCTATCTTGGCCGCACCCAATCCCCATAAGATTAGGAGAGTGGGTTTTGAATTTTAAATTATTTTAAACTCCTAATCCTATTAGATTTAGCCCTATACCAAGTCAACCCCTCTACACTATATAAACAATCTCTAGGAAGACCTATTTTCGCAAGAAATTAACCCTAGCCGCTCCCAAAACCCCAAAACCCACTTGCGACGATTCGTCGCAACGTTGCAGCAGCCGCCCCCGCTCCGACCGAGGAAAACGCCCCCATTTCCCCGCACCGACCGACAGCCGCCCCGCACCATCGCTCGCTCCGCACCGCTGCATCGCCCGCTCCGCAAATCCCCGCACCGACCGAGAGATTCTCTCGGTTTGACCGAGAGATCTCGCCCGCACCCGCTCCGCTCCGCTCCGCGCCATCGCCCCGCTCCGTCGCCCCGCTTCGCCCCGTGTCTGACCAAGGCGCCCGCCCGCTCACGCCCGCTCTTCGCAACGTTACAACGCTTGCAACATTGTAGCGCCCCGCTGCATCGCCCGACCCCGCAGCTCACCCTCACCGACCGAGACCTCGCCCGCACCGACCGAGAGCCCGACCCCGCTGCGCTGTGCACAGCCGTTCTCCCGCACCGACCGAGCCAAGTCCCCGCACCGGCTGTGTCTCACCGAGAGGCAATCGTCGCAACCCCGCATCCGTCGCACCACTTGCCACCGTGGGCCCCCCAAGTTCTCCAGAGGTATTGTGGGTCCCCCATTGGTCCCTAGGACTACTGTGGGCCCCACCTAGGTGCTTTCTCTTCGACGATTTGCCGTTTACGATGTTGCGATACGTCGTAGCCCGTCGTCGCACGTGCAAGCTTTGGAATCTTGGTTCGTTGCGCTAGTTACTGATCTGATTATTCGAGCGAGGAATCTATATTGGAATCAGGACTTGGAGCGCGTTCTTTTATTCCAACCCCTGGCGTCGCTACCCGACGCCAGTGTAGCTTCGCGTCGTGTTGAGGTAACACTTTGCACCCCTAGGACCCCCAACCCATTGCCTGCTAATCGAGACTAAAATTGATGTTTTAAAAGTGTTTTAAATGTTTTAGATTCACTAATCAAAGATTAATAAAATGGGACTGTAGGCCGGTGGACTTGGCACGTAGGCTATTTGTGACTTGGACTCTTTGGACGGTATTTCTCAGACGTTTGTCTTGCAGGCAAGTGAAACTTGCCAACTTTTGCTTAGGGCCATGTTTTTAGGCCACTTCCTTGCTTTTAGCGTAAAAGAGACTAGATAGTGAGATGATAGCTGTCTAGACGCAACTTTAAGATCTAGCTTGACAACGAAGCTAGATCTGTCACCATGCCATGTCATTCATGCATTGTTATCTGCCACGTTTAAATTCCTTATCTGTACGCACTTTTAACTACCATGCATTGCATCTTACATGTCATCCAAGTTGAATGTTGCATTCGTAGCACACGCTACAATACTTGTACTTGAACTTCCTTGACCGGCTAGGTGTATCCCTATGCCATCATGATAAAACACTTCCTGGCTCGTGATCCAAAAGATGGGCGCAAGTCCATATACACGTGGAGGGGTAGGGATAAGCGATCACTTGAGCTTAGGAGTTGGCCCGATCAGCCACTCTAGCCATAAGGCGTAATCTCTGTGCACGACGTGCTTACTAGACTTGTCCTTGTCCTTGTGAATGTTTCTTGTAAAACTTGATATCCATGCCATGATTTAAATGCCATGCTCGTACTTTACTTTACCTGTTGCACTCATACTTTAACTGCCATGTCATTACATCATGCTAGAACTGCTAGGTTGTTTTACTTCCACTTTTCAGTTTCCTTGCACAAGTCTCTTGTAGACTTGCTGACATGTGCCCCTTGCTCTTTTGGGTGTCACATGTTGACCCTGAGCCAGAGACCGTAGCTGAGTACGTGGTTGTTGCTGACGCTGAGCCTGAGTCCATGTCTGCCCAGGAGGAGTTTTGCGGACACTGGTGACCATTCTTAGTGACCGCGCTGAGTTCTCCTTTTGTTTTAGGATTTCTGTTAGTTGTCTGTGCGTGGCACCTTTGTTTTGTACGTTGTACTTTTGTCGGCCATGTATGGGCCTTAGACTCTTTTTCTTTTAGCCTGGTGGCTTTTCTGCGATGTTGGAATTTATTATTATGGATATTCTGAGATTTCTCTTTTGTCTCATTTCCTTATTATTATCTTTGTTTCGTTTCGCGTTGCAAGGACCTGCAGTTTAAAGTTGATTGACGCTTATCGGACTTGCAGCTTTGTAGTTTCAAGTCTGAGCGGACCTTCTCATGTCTCGCCTCCACATTTTTGGGAAGCGGGGCGTGACATTGGCAAATAATTGAAAAAGGATATAAACTGCATGTAATTAAAGTAGATAATGTTGAGATTGAAAAACCAAATGACAAATGGGATGATAATGATTGGAAATATTATTCTTTAAATGATAAAGCTATGAATGCTCTCATTTGTGCACTTGATAAATCTGAATATAATAGAATCTCACATTGTTTAACTGCGCAGGAAATATGGCATACATTGGAGGTGACGCACGAGGGAACGTCCCAGATGAAGGAGTCTAGACTTGCACTTCTGAGCACAGAGTACGAGGGATTTCGCATGCTACCATCAGAGACCATATCGGAGATGTTTGCGAGGTTTACCAACATTGTCTACAAGTCTAGCTCGCTCGGTAAGCCATATTCTAGCCTTGAGCAGGTGAGAAAGATATTAAGAGCATTGCCAAGCTCTTTCATGCCTAAAGTCACTGCCATCCAAGAAGCAAAAGATCTGTCACAGAAGTGGGTGGAGGACTTGATAGGTAATCTAATGTCCCACGAGCTTGAATTGCAAAATATTGATGAAAGGGAGAAACCTAAGGAAAAAGAAAAAGCTACAAAGCCACTTGCTCTGAAAGCTGGCGAAAGTGAGGATGATGATGAGGACATAGCGCTAATGGTCAGAAATTTCAGAAAGTATGTCCAGACCAAGCAAGGAAGAACAAAAATGGCACCCAGGTTTAATCGCTCTAACTTTTTTTAGTCTTCTAAGCAAACTTATGATCAGGATGCTACTAATAGAATGACTTGTTTTAAATGCAAGAAAAGAGGACATCGAATGAGAGATTGCCCACATGAGAGCTCAGGTCGCAGAAGAAAAAGGAAAATCCAAGGTGCTAACTTGGGATATGGACAGCGAAGCTGAGAGTGAGGAGGATGATCATGTAGCCATCTCATGCATGGCATTGATGGGAATACACGATGAGGTAATTTCTGGTAGTAAAGCTGAACTCCTTACTCTTTGTAAAGAAATGCAAGATAAAATAGTAGAGCTTGAATCCACTATAGATGATTATCAAAATGAGAACTTTGAAATGCAACAATCTGAATATGATATGTATAAAGAGATTGAAAAACTGAAAATTGAAATTGTTGCTCGTGACTCTACTATTGACATTTTGAAAAAGGAAAAGTCCAGTTTTAATGATGAAGTACCTTGTCTCTCTTGCCCTTCCTTGATGAATAATATTAGCATGCTTAAACTTGATTTGATTAAGCTTGAAACTGAAAAAGACTATGTGATTAGAGAGCTTAATGATAAATTCTGCATGTTGGATAATGACTTTAAAAGAAAAATGATTGAATTTGAAAAGAAGGAAGAGGAAAAAAACAGAGCTTTTGTTAGTAAATGCACGATGCTTGTGGAAGAAAATAAACAATTAAAAATCAAAGTCTCTCATCTTGAAGTGGCCATTAAGAAATTCTCTATGGGAAAACAATCGTTGGACACTATTTTAGAGAATTAATTATATGGCAATAATAGAAGAGGACTTGATTTTGGTCTGAAAAACGTTGAAAAGCAAAAAATTCAAGAAATTCCACAATGTACCCTCTATTGCAAAGAACAAATATGCAAAGTGCTTTACTTGTGATAGTGTAGGCCACACTTCATATTATTGTAAATTTAGGAACACAAATATCAAGTTTAAACAAGTGTGGGTTCCTAAAACAATAATGGCTAACACTAGTGGACCTTGTTGGTTTCCAATGTCACACTTAACACCTTTCATGTAGGTAAGGTGGAGATTTGGCGAGGAGCAAATTTTTCAATGTCTCATTCTTTTAGCTCCTTCGTCAAATAGCGACGAGAAGGTATAATTTTTATCCCTCTTTGCATTTCATTGCATACCTTCATAGATTGTTTTGTGTGCTTGTTTTTATTTTGTTTTGTGTGCTTGCATGCTTGATTTTTAATGTTTTTATTTCTGAAAAAAACAAAAAAAAATTGAAAAACCAAAAATAAAAAATGAGCTTAAAAGAATACCCTTTATGATTTATCTTAAGTGGTATTGTATGAATATTCAAATCTATCCCTTGTAGAAGTTAATTCATTATTTTTGTAGCTACATGAATATGTTGTTCTCTTTTTAGTAGCCATAACATGTCTCATAAATTTCGAATTTGACTTCTACACCTACATTTGCACTTTCACGATAATTGACTTTTTAGTGCTTTTGGAGATTCTTTTGAAGAATAATGGAAAGTGAATGTAGGAATGATTAATTTCTGAATTTTCTAAGGGATATGATGTGTTTAGCCATGAATAAAAATTGAGCACAAAAGAATTGCATATGAAAAAAATATGAAAATTGCTCCGTATGAAAAATGGATACACTTTATGGCTAATACACAACCCACGAGTATCCAACTTGTGCTAAATGGGTAATCATTAGCGTTGGTGTATATAACTCGTCAAGCAATGCCACCCCACATTTAAAAGTCCTTTTAGGCCATGTTTTGGGGTTTGGTAACTTGAACTCATCTTTGATGAGGTGGTAAAAATCAATCCTAGTGATATTCATGAAAATTGGAAAATGTGGATTGATTTGGTTGATTTTCTGAAATTGAATCTCCCTTAGTACTTTATTGTCTATATCACTACACTTACACAAAGGTGGAGAAGTCTTGTTATGAAATTCTATGAGCTTGGATTGTCTATTTTTGGAAAACTCGTGCAAATTATATGCTACATTTAATAATGATTTATTTTTGCATGGAATATTTTTGTGACTTCATTAATCCACTTTTGGTGATTACAAAGGGGGAGAAAGAAAAGAAGATTCGAGACAGATTTGATGTCCGTATTATTTGTTGAAGGGGGAGTTGTTGGTAAGAGTTGTTGAAGGGGGAGCATGAAAAATAATGTTGAAGGGGAAGCTTGAGAGAAGGGGGAGCATGCTTTTATTTGGTATAATGTTGTGCATGCTATGATGTAATACTTGAATATCTTATTCCATGATTCATATTCAAGTACACCCTTCAACACACTTCACACACCCATACTTATTGCTCAAATCTTTTATGGGTTTGTCATCACCAAAAGGGCGAGATTGTTGGAAGCAACGATCTAGGATCTTGGTTTGATGATGACAAACGTGTCGTTATATCTGACGTGTGTGCTTAGTGTGTTTCAGGATTGAGGAAACGTTATATTTGGAGGAGTTGCTATTCATATAGCTATTTGGGTGAGAGAGTGAGAGAGAGAGAGAGAGAGAGAGAGCTTTGGCTAAAGTAAGTTGGACTTGGTCCTATATGGGATGAGATGGATGCGGTCAAATCAATTAGCAAGATTTGCAATGATCTTTTTATTCCATATCCAATTTGAATTGCTATCAAATCCCATTGCATATCTTTGCAAATCTTCATATCCAATTCAAAATTCATATTCAAACTATCAAATCCAAATCAAATCTCCTATTCATATCCATATTCAAAAGGAACCCTTGTCCTATATATACCCATCTTCTTCTAGGGTTGAAGGTGTGCGGCTGATACAAGGAATAGCAAGCGGCCGAAGAAGGTGACATACGTCAAAAACAAAAGAAAAGAGGGCATCCTACTACCGCAATCTCCTCTGACACGCACAAATCAACGGCAATTATTAATTGTCCAAGAGCCGCAACATCCCATTAAAACCACCCAGGGCCGCATGCTGAGTTCTCTTCTTTAAAAAAAATCAAAAACATTGAGAAGCACAAGATTCATTTTATTGTCTTCAAAACAATTGTTACTCACTTTGTTTTATTTTGGTGTGCGTGCCCAAAACAATTTGAAATCAAGGAGAGAGTTCTCATCATTTTTCCAAGAGGGCAATCATCAAAACAGGGGGCACAGAGGCCGGCCATTCAAAGGAGCCGCATCTTTCAACGCAACCAAGTTCCCATGTCACGCACAACAAGTGTTGTTGTTTTAGAGCAACATTGATTTTTTCCCCCCAAAAGAGAACACATGCCATTATCTCCAAACAATCAAAACAAAAGGCACAATTTTTTAGGCAACACAACGTTTTCCTTTTTGTTAACAGGGTGCCGAAATATTCAAGGTGCGAAAATCTCAAGAGCACCAGGCGGCCGCATGCAAGTCTTTTCCGCAACTGTTGTGATATCTCCTAAAGACTAGGCCACAATATTTATTGAGAATTCCCAGGATTTTTTGGTGAAGGTGCCGCAAGTTTCAACCTTTGGTAGAAGGTGCAAGTTTCATCGAGAGGGGAGCCGAACTATTGAGGGGATATCAGAGACTACTACTTGTCAGACGAGATCTGACCCGTGCTGATTGACGAAGACATCACCGCTACACGAACTGAGCCTTCTAAACTCTGTTGTTGTTTATTATTTTGTGTAGTTGTTGTGTTAGATCTTCGTTGGGGAAACTTTACCATCTTTGGGGACTATTTTGGGACTTGTCTGGTTGGGACTAGACAAGAGGGACCCAGCTAGTTTGGGACTAGCTGGTAGAAAGCGTTACTAGGATTGATAGTGAGAGAAAACACAGTGAGTGGGGGTACTGAGAGCCTGGCTAGTGTAGAGATGTAGAGGGTGCTCTGAGCGTGCTCTAACTTGTGGTTTTGTACCGATTTCACTATTCAATACTAGTATCTGCTTTGGGGGCTAGAGTAGGTCGTTGGGACGACCGAACCAGGGTATATCTGTGCGTACTCTGTGATTGTCTATCTTTTACTCTGATTGTGCTGCTATAACTGCGTGTGTTTGTTCGTGGATTGCACGAATTATTTTATTAGCCTATTCACCCCCCTCTAGGCTAGGATCCAGATCCAACAGTTTACCCAAGTAGATGGTCGTGTGCTACAACCATCTAAGTTGAAAGTTAGCGATGTCGTTTGTTCAAGTCAAAGTCGCTATGCAGTTGATTCGTTTCCTATTTAGTTAAGTCTCTAGCCATCTGTTCAGGTCAATAACTGTTCCGAGGCTATATGTCATGTCCTAAGTTCATATGAGTACACTATCTAAATTTCTAAAGTTAGAATTAAAGTGACTTACTGTTATCGAGATCGTCTTAGTCAGCCGGGACTGAAGCTAGAGTTTCTAAGGGTGCTCGTGCACGAGAATCGGTACCTGCAAACACAAGAAATAGTCGGTTAAAGAACACACTATTTTCTATCTATTTAACTTGATCGTTTTGATTTTTATAAATGACTGAAACGTTGTCGAAAAGCTTTCCAAATTTTTATATAGGCTAGATATGAGGAAAATAATTTTACAGAAGGAATAAATATTTTTCTGAAACTTCTGGTGATTTTTATAATTTTTAAAAGCTCAAAATTAATTTAAAAACTAATTTTAATTAGTTATCGTAATTATTCAATAATTTCTTTTGGGTGCAATACATATCAGAATATTTCAAGTGAGCTGTCAAAATGACCGCCTCGAAGAGTACTACAACATATATTTTTTCCATATATCAGTTCACGTGAAAATAACAAGTTATGAATTTTTAAATGAAAGCAATGTATTTAAGTTTTTGGCTTAAAAATTTATTGTGGGAAATCTACTCGTCTGATTGAGATGAAACTAGCGACATTGGGTCCAGAACGACATTCTGATTTTCTGGAGGTGGTCTTGTAATTTTCAGACATGTATATTATTTATTATCAATTATTTATCAAATTACCCATATTATCTAATTATCAAAATACTTTAATACGCGTATTAAATGAAATACGTTTTACAATCACGTATTAAAATACGTTTATTATAACTAACCCTTTGTTTTACGTTGACAGCTGCATAGGGGCGGCGGGTTCGTGCTCGTCGACAGCGGCGACGAAGGGCGGCGGTGGGCGACGACCGGATGAGGTGGGAGCAGCGGCGGAGGCTGGTGAGGCGGTGGTGAGAGGTGAGGATGGCGTCGGAGCACGGGCAATGCTTCGTCGAAGAGGGCGGATGCGACGGTGATGGGTTCGACCTGGTCGGGGCTCCGAGCTGGGGCGGTGACCTTGGCTTTCGACGTCGGAGGGGCGACACGATGGAGGGGGCGAAGGAAATTCTCGAGCGACTGAGGCGAGGGTTGGGGCGGCATCGAAAAGGGAAGGACGGTGGTGTATAAGCAGTGACGTCCACAGAGGGAAGAGGAGGGGCGACGTCGGAGGGCTTCGAAGAGCTGGAGGTGGGCTCGAGTGCTCAGAGGTGGCCGCGTCGAAGCTTTGAGAGGTGGGCGCTTTGTGGTGTTGGCGTGCTATGGCGGCGAGGCGACAGCGTACGAGCGGAGCAGCATTGAAGGCGGAGTAGTGGTGGGAAGGAGGCAGCGAAGGCGTAGAGGGGCGACGATGCGGCGGTGAGGGGGGAAGCGGCATGCACAGCTCGAGGAGGAGGCGAGGTCTCGCTCGGTGGCCGGCTGCTGCCTCGTCGGAGGATGGCGATCATGGCAGCGGGGGGTCCGATCATGGGTAAGGTGAGAGCGGGTCAGGGGTAGAGAGAGGGTGAGCTCAAGGGGATAGTGCATGGGTGCGGCCTTTTGCAAAGGAGAAGAGAAAGGGAGAGAGTTCGGAGAACAGGGAAATGGGCTCGGCACTGTTGTTAGCCTGGGTTCGAGAGAGATGAGGGTGAGGGTAGTTATATAGGGTTAGGGAAAATGATGTAAGTTTAAAAAGGTTAAAATATATGACATATAATGAATGGGAAGTTAAAGGAATGGGTTGGCATGTTGGATCTGACCAACCCATTCGGTGGGTTTAAATGGGTGGGTTAGGGGATTAATTAGGGGGTAAAAGTAACTAGTTAAATGTAATTAGTAATAGTAAAAACATCATTAGGGGATGTAATTAGTAAAAGCGGAGGAATACAACCCCGTTTTCGCATAAGAATCTGAAAAATTACGAAAACATAGCAACGTGATCGTATCCTCGCGAGGATCGCGAATACGAGATCCATTTCGGGGTTTGAGCGATGGAGATACGAGTTTTAGGCCAAAATGTTTAGGAAACGGGTTTGCGGGTTCTAGGTCGATTTGATTGCAGAAAATTATGAAATTAATATGGGGAGCCCTAAATGATCATAGAATGATACTGTAGAAGTTTGAAATCGTTTTGATGATGTTTCTATAGAAAATTAATTCATTCAGCTAAACCAGTAACAATTGAAAATGAATTTTTATCAAAATTGTTTAGAGGTATTTGATGAAAGCCGAACTTACTGAAATACACCATAACTAGTTTGATACTTCAAAATATTTTTATAAGAAATTTTGAAATCATTTTTGATATAAAACTCCTGACTAACCATTATAAAATACTTTTAAAAATGTGAAAATACGTCAAATACGTAAATAGATGTATTGACGAAATACGTGTCGTTACAAGATCCAACCTCTCTAATGATGTTCCTATGATTGCAGACTTACAAAGACATCTCGTAGTTAGGTCGGGCTTCAACCCAGCAGCTCGGATCTAGCTCTCCCCAACCCATGACCATTCTTCCTCGTGTCCCACCCTTAGGCTGACAGAGCGTCACGTCACCGGAGGCATCCTCGTCAGCGTCCTACTCACTGGTTGGAGGATTTGCCAGTCAAAAAGAGAAAATGATAATATATAAAATGTAGTAAGTGTTTGACTTTGGAAGCAAAAATCTATCTATTTCGTAGAACTAATAAGATAAGTTAAAAAAAATTTAGTCTTCTGGTTACCATTTTACGATTAAATTAGTATAAATATATTATAATTTTTAATCAAGAAGAATTGATTGTACAAAATATTTTAGAGTTTTTAAAAACATCATAGCAAATACAATTATTTCTTCATCATTTGTATCGAACTGTGATACCCTTTAACGAAAATACTGAATTTGTCCCACATGTAAATATAAATCATCATAGCAAATACAATTATTTCTTCATCATTTGTATCGAACGATGATACCCTTTAACGAAAATACTGAATTTGTCCAGTGTGTAGATATGATTAGTATAAAGTTTATATTCTAAACCAATCGTATGTTAATTTATTGATAAATATTACTATAAATTTAATAAATATTATGTACTTTTTGTTAGCATACATTGTATGAAAGAGAATGCATTATGTCATTGTGGCCATCGGCCCGGCCCGGCCCGCCGGGCTTTGACCGGGCCACGGGCCGGCCCAGTGACCGGCCAAGCGCCGGAAGCCTAGCTTGTGACCCGGATCAGGCCGGGCTTTATATTTTTAAAAAAATTAAATAAAATAGTAAAAAGGTAATATTTACGCATAATATATAATATTTATACATGGTATTAAAATTTTCAAAAGATAGATAGTTTTATAAAAACATTATATTTAAAAAAAATTAGAAATAGATATTCTTTTGTAAATTAAGTAGATAGAAATTTTATAAATGAGAAAAAATTAACTTATATTATTGCTAAATAGATACAGTATTGCCATTGGATAGAAACGTATTTAAGCCCGAAATTCTCGAAGGTCCCGGTTTGAACCTTTAAATTTATTAATGAAAGTTTTTTGAGGGGTGACTTAATTTGGCCAGCCTAACCCCTTATACAATGGTCAAAAAAAGAACTCCAATACAAATAAGAAAATAATAATACACGGAAGAAATGAAAAGCACTCATCTTGTGTCTCTTCTTCATCGGAATCTTCGGAAAGGTCCTTTTTATCATGCGAGCGGTTTTTAGTATGGAACCAATCGTTCGCACAAACCACAACTTCAATAATGTCTTCCTTCAGCCTTGACCTATTGTTGCTCAGAACGCGACCACCTGCACTAAAAGCAGTCTCCGAAGCAACGGTAGATATATGGACATCTAACAAATCATGAGCTATGATGGAAAGAATTGGATAAACTGATTCTTACCCTTTCCACCAGGAAAGAGTATCAAAATTCTCATCATCCATTCTGCATCAGTAAAAGGAAACAGATTTGCTAAATACTTAGACAGTTCACTAGAAGAACTATCTGACTCTACTGTTTTTTGTTTCTTCTTCCCTAAAATCTGTCGGATCCTACTCGAAGAAGAAGAAGTAGCAGGCACAGAAGAAGTATGTGAAGACCTACCAAATCTAGTCTTAGAAGTATGTGAAGACCTACCAAAGGGTTCTTAAGCTATTTTTAAACGTAGCTACATTTTCTGCATATATAAATCTCATGTTTTCATAATACATTTCTAATAAACCAATTACAACCTCCTCCTTAATACGTGGATCAAAAACTTTAACTAAAGTGTAAAGCATAGGAACGTGATTCCAATACTTAGCTAGTTTTATCTTCATGGATTCTATCAAAGGAATAAGAGCAGTGTTAGGTTCCACGTGATCTCTATGGTTAGTTAAAACTTTGGAAATTAAAACTAGTTGTTCTAATCCTAAAACTGATGTTAGGTAGTACACCCCTGAAAGTTTATTTGTAGCGGTAAAAAAATCTCAAAAAATCATGAAGATGATCTACTGTTATCCACTCGTTTTCAATAATTTCATATGCTGGGTTGTATGAAAGGTATGTAATTGCAAAATCTGTAAACTGATCTCTATACTTAATTATGGAACACATCATTATATTAGTTGAATTCCACCTATGTTAAGCATCAAATTTAAAGGCTAGGTATGGTTTTTGGTTAGTACGACACAGTTGTTTGTATTGTTGTCGCCTAGTGCCAGAAGTACGTATATTTAACATGAGGTTCCTAATTTTATCTAAATAACCCGAAGAAGTTTTAATTCCATCATAAACTATCAAGTTCAAGATGTGACATGTGTAGGGACCTGTGGCTACACAATACACTATACCAAGGCGTAAATACTGTAAAGGCAAGCACTATGTGTAATTAAAAAGTTGCTAATAACTAAACGCACAATACGCATCGGAAATAGAAATGAGAAGCGCTCAACAACAACCACCACACAAAGAGATACGCCAATGCATGCACAAACAAAGAGACGTATCAAGGTTCGGATCCCTTTTCGGCGATCATACTCCAGTTACATCCTCCTAAAACCGAAGCGATGACTTTCCACTAATGTTCCCTAAACCGGGACACAAAAGCATATTGTTCACGAGCTACAATCCCTAATCCGGGATCAATCCCTAACCGGGATACGAAGAGAAACTCTCCAAGTGGAGTAACCCCCCACAATGTACTCACAATCCGAGTACTAGGTTTCGTAACCAAAGAAACAAAAAAGAACAATCTTACCTATGCCTTGAATAGATCTTACCGATGTGTATGTGAAGGCATGAAAGATTGAAATCACCAAGTGCTAGATGATGATGAGCTTGGATGCACTTGGAAGAACTCTCTCTTTAGATGCAAGATCAATGCATGAACACTTTTAACCAAAGTGAAAGAGTAAAGGAGAGAGCGAGGGAAAAGAATGCTCTTCAATGAAATCCCTCAAATTTGGCTCACTCAAATGATTCCTATAAGTAGGAATGGTAATATTGCGGGGCGGGGCGGGTATTTAACTACCCAAGCTTGCCCAGACCCATCTAAAGGCCGGGGCAGGCAGGTCGCTGGCCGGGGCGGGGCGGGTAGTTTCTTACCAAAACCGGGTCGGGCCGGATCGGGCCGGTCGGGTCAGGTCATTACTACCATCCATATGAATCTCAAGTAAAAGTTTTATTTGTCAATTGGGAGAATTTTGATTTATTTGGTAATTTGGAATTGGGAATTGGCCCAATTGGGAGAACAGTGGAACAGAGTATGAGTTATAGGTTATTCACTGACTGCATGGTCCACATCAAAATAGTAAGGTTTTTAGAACCTCTATTGTTTATCAGGGCAGGCCGGGGCGCATACAAAGCCCAAGCTTGCCCCGACCCGGCTGCGGGCCGGGTCGGGCCGGGTCAAAACTGGGTCGAGTCGGGTCGGGCCGAGCGAGTCAGGCCATTACTGCCATCCCTACCTATAAGTGTGGAGAGATGCCAAAAACAGCCCCTCAGACTAGCTTAAATAAGCTCACAAAACAGCCCATAAAAAGCCAAGAAAACGGCTATAAACGGCTAGTTACAAAATCCCAACGGCTAGATTGTGGGGTTGACCAGACGTCTTGAATACAAGGACCAGACATCTGATGCAGAGTGGCCAGATGTCTGGTCCGACTTGTGCAGCGTCTGGTCTGATAGACCTTCACAGAAAAACACGTGTTCAACAAAACTGTCATGCCCCGTTTTGAGCGATACGTGCATTTTTCGATACAAGGGTGGTAAGGCGTACGGTTTGGCGACGTGTGTGTATTGTGCATGTGTGATGCACGTGTGCAAGTGGGGGTATGTGAGAGTATGTGTGGTGTATGTAGGGGTCAAGTGTGAAAAGGGGTTAGTGGTTAATGGTATCCCCATAAATTTTTAGAAAGATGAGGGGTAAAATGGTAATTTGGACTAAAGGAGTGTGTGTGTGTGTGCATAGTAAAGTAGTGTGTGCATAAAGTAATGGCATACTTGTAAATACTTGGATATGTGAGGGGTAGTTTGGTCATTTAATAAATGCCATGGCTTATTGGATAAGCCATGGAAAACATATTCTAGAGTTCTCTCTCTCTCTCTCTCCTTTTCTTTTCTTTTCTTCTCTTTTCTTCCCTTATCCTTTTCTCCTTCTTTTCTTTTTTAATTTCATCCATCTCTCTCTCCCATATTCCCATCCCCTCTCCCATGGCCGAAATTCTTCAGCCAAAAAAAGATGAAGAAGAAGAAGAAGAGAAGAAGAGAAGGAAAAAGAGAAAGGAAACCCTAGCGTGGAGGAGGATGTTCATGAAGCTAGGAGGCATGGAGATGAAGCATGTGGCTTGGAAAATATCTATCTTGAGGTAGGAAACCCTCCCATAATGGCAAATTATGGTAATCTTGTCTTAACTAAACTATTCTCTTGCAATGTTGTTGGCTGAAATTTGTATCCAGTTTCTGTTGCTTGTTCATCTAAGTATATCCCTTAATTTAGGCAGGGATAAATTCTGTAAAAATTATATACATGTAGATCATGAAGTTATACCATATAAAATTTGATATATGTTCAATTCAGAAATTAGGAGTAAAAATTCCATCTTCACAACATATCTGTATTTCATCCAGTCTGGACACACTTTAGAAAATTTGAGCTCAGTGTCTGCAAAGACCATGGAAATTTATATTCTTGGTCTCGTTGTAAAGTTAACAACTTTTCCAACAACTTTGTCTCAGGGCATATTTTCATTATTCGAACTGAAATATACTTAAAACAGCAATCTTTACAGCCATCAGAATCTGTCTGAAAAACAGATTCGACAGGCCTCACCAATTAATTCACCATAAATCATATAGTTCATATTATTGCATAACATTATATCTGTGAATCCAAAATTACCATATCTACAACTTTCATTCAGGAAGGTTTGCTAAATTCTGGCCATAATTGGGTGATATCAGCCATATTTACGACTGTCTGTACGTTTCCTGCAAGCTGAAGTGGTTAAGCGGTGTTATGAATTGTGTATTGTTGCTAATCTACCCTCTATAGTACATGATTATTGTTTTTACATGACGGGTAGATTAATGATATGTTTTGCTAATAGATTTGCTAATGTGTTCATAGACTTATACGTCACACTCACTATATGTTTGTGAAAATGCTTCAATGAAATAAAATTTAAGAAACAGGAGAAAATGAGCTCCCATGAATCATGTTATAGATTTATGATGTTGTGACAAAATGAGCTCCCATGAATCATGTTATGGATTTATGATGTTGTGAGACATGTATGGCATGGTTTCATAAGTGATGGGCTAATGAGTAGTGATGGCGGGAATGACACTTTGGTGTATGACCCATGTTGATATGTGATGTGGCTATAATGAAGGGCATGAACTTAGGTGCATGACCCAGATTGATATAAATGATGAATGTTGACACTGTAAAGCCATGCCATCATGATTCTTATAATATGACGTATGATGTTTAATTGATAATTTGGAATGTCTCAATCCTCTCTAAAGGGCGTGAGCTACTAAAACTGGGGTTTGGGGGAAATTTGAGTAAATTGTGGATATGAGGCCTGGACTATGAAGGTGGGGAGGAGATGATGTGATACGTGATGATTATTCCCACTCGCCTTTACAGGGATTGGATGGGCATTGGCATTTGTGATGATGTGGTTTGGGTATGGAGAGGTATATGGTGGAGAGCCTCACTCTTGCTACCGTCTAGGGATGAGGCGGAGATGCCCAATGTACAGTGCTCGTGTCCACTGCACCATGTGCCATACTTACCCTAAATCTTTGGAGTGAGGCCCGTGAGGCAGGTCCCCCTAACGGGGCAGAGTGAGAGGCCCGGCGTACAGTGCCCGTGTCCACTGCGTGGAGTGCAATTTTCCACCCCAATCCATGGGGTGAGATTCAGGTTCTTATATCTTACAATTTACCCAGATTTCCAATTAGATAATAAATTACATGTTGTTATTTGTTCTCCTTGTAGTGTTTCCTCTCCCCCCACTTGTATTATTGTGACGATGTGTACTCTTAGTTGGTTCTTGCCTTTACTGTTCCTTTCCTTGTGTATTATTGTTGTACTAACTCTCTTTTGCAGCAACTCACTCCCTAGAGGCAGGTACGTCTCTATCTCATTCGCTTTTACTTCATACAGTGGTATACCTTACCGTTATGTTATGTCACTTAGTCTCCATGATCATACCTTAACTTGTAATCACAATACGTAAGCAAAGAATAAATAATTTGCCATTAGTGTTGGGATTTCCTACTGTGGCACACATTGACGTGCTCCTCCCCATTTTTTCAGGTACCAGGGGCAGCTTGATGCAGGTGACTTGGAGTTGGGTTCCAGGGGTAGCATTTGGAGTGAGCTGTAGCTTGTGTTGAGTTTTTGGTTTGTCTTTTGGAGGTCGAGAGTGGCAGTGCATATATGGTGTTATACATGGACTATGTATATGTATGAATGTCAAAGTTTATAGACATTGTTGTTGTTCTTTGTTATATCTGATGTTTTCTTTGATATTATATTGAGCAGTACTTGTACTATTCTAGCACATGCATAGTAGACCTGCTATTTCTTTGTTCTCTCTCTCTCTCTCTCTCTCTCTCTCTCTCTCTCTCTCTCTGTGCTCATCTCACCCCCCCTCTCTTCATGATTCTTGGGAAAAATATTAAAATTTCGGGTATTTTGAGGAGTGGGGCGTGACATACGAATATATGGCCATAGCACAACATCTCTTATTACATACGTGGTGATATAAGTAGTGGATAGTTGGTATATGGATGTGTATGTCTATTCGTATGTCATGCGTGTTGTATATTTGCATGCATGTTGTGAATGATAGTGCGGGTTTAATTAATGATTTTAAATACCTGGACATAATAAGATATGTTGTAATTTTGTAACGACCGGTTCTTATCGGTGATATTATCTGTATTTCTCTAGTATAATTTTTCGCTCGTATCCGTATTAGGCGTATCCGTCCCCGTGCACATGCCAATTTTTCCATGTTAATTTTTCCTATTATTATTCTAAGCCACTTAATTATATTTATTATTATTATTATTGTTTGATGTATGTCTCATTTGAATTGTTTGTTTTTTTTA
This sequence comes from Scilla litardierei, assembly GCA_030789695.1. Classification (NCBI taxonomy): domain Eukaryota; kingdom Viridiplantae; phylum Streptophyta; class Magnoliopsida; order Asparagales; family Asparagaceae; genus Scilla; species Scilla litardierei. The sequence continues at coordinate 210,613,594 of CM061133.1, forward strand.
AAAAAACTTTCAAAATTTAAATCTAATTTCAAACTCTTTTCAATCTTTTAATATTCAAATGAAAATTTTCCATTATAAAACTCATTAATCAAATTAAATGGCTATGATCTCCATTGTATTAAATCTTATTTACTTTCTATTGCTAATAAAATTTCCTAATTAGCCTTAGACCCCCCTTGGCCGAATCCAACCAGACTCACGCATGGTCTGTTGCAAAAACAAAAAAAACAAAAGGATCTAAACCTAAGCCTAAGACCCTAAAGCAACCCCCCTTCACGTGATGTGAACCCCTCCCCACTTGCAATTCCCTACACTTTTATAAGTAAGTTATAAGAGAATGAACACCTAGGCTAAAAGCAAATGCACAGCAACCTATAGACTATATTATACTAAACCCTAGTATTTTATCTTCCCAAGCCCTGTGCCCTTGCCGAAATTTTCTCTCCTCTAGGGTAACCCGTACAAACCCTAACCTAGCCTACTTCTTCTTCTTTTTAAACCTAGGGCTACTAGCAACCTCAGCCGCCGAGCTCTTCCTCATCTTCTTCTCCTCATCTCCACAACCCAAACCCTCCTGCTCCCTCTCCCTCCGCCCAGCGACAACACCCCCGACCTCCTCCTTCCGTTCTCCTCCTTCCTCCCCTCCGGCCTCATCATCCCCAACCCCGAGCTCCCATCTCCACGCAAGAAAGCCCCCCACAGCCCGATCTTCATCCCCTGCGCCTGCTCCTCTCCTCCTCACACCCGCAACAGGCCGAGCTTCTTCTCTCCCCTATCACGCAAGCACCCCACAGTCGCAGCCCTCTCCTAGCCTCGTCCCCTATCCCGTAACACCCCAGGACGTGGCCTGCTCCTCCTCACAGCCGCAACACCCCACATCCCGGCCTCTCCTCCTTCCTCTTCCATGCAACAGCAAGCTCTCACAACCCGCGAACAACTCCAGACCACGTGCACGTGCTGCTCGCCTCAGATCTGACGTCGACAGCCCCCAGAACTCGCTGACAACCTCTGTCCGTCGTCTACTCGCTGCCGCAACAAGTTCGGAGCGTGAACGTCGGAGTTTCCGCACCGTACGCGTCGTCGTTGCTCGTGGTCGTCATCCGATCCCTCGCTTCACTTCAGGTTGGTAGATCTACCCTTATAACTCTCAACCCACACCGTAAAGTAGAGAAACCTAATAAAACCAGTTGATTAGACGTCGTAGGAACTTTTTGTAATCTGACCTGAACAAAGAAACGTGAATTCTGATTTTATACTCTGCCAAAACAGCGAACCAAACCCTCCACGGCGTAGTACTCGTCGAGAAGATTCCAACGACACCAAGAACGTCAAAAACAGGCGAGTATATGATTTGTTATGATTTTTAGAAGTTTCGGCACGTTTACACCGCCTTCATGTATTGCTGAATAACCTGAAATTTTGACATGAAATGACGTAAGAAAGTGACTCTATAATGACCAGGACAAAATTTGGGATCCAACGGTATATCATACGATATATCCCCATTTTAAACAATAAGAGAAAAAAATCATTTCTGTAGCAAGTTGAACAAAAAGGACGTATTCGTCATTCTTTGAAATTACGGAAACGGTCGTTCGACCCGTTTTCGCTTTGTAGAACTGTCACTATAAAACTTTAATATTGTTAACAGTAAAATTCAGTGAGTCCTGACATGTTTAACAATATGGACATCGTGAAATCGTGCGCCTCGAAGGTGGTATCGTGATATCGTGATGTCGTGTGAGTCGACTAGGCCGGCTCGTGTTCCGGCAAACTTTTGGGGTGGTGTTAGGGTTGAGCAGCCACTAGGCGTATGAAAGGTACTCTCCTCAAGAGCACCACCCGCACGCGGTGGGTTAGCGTCAATCACGGTAAGCCCCCGTGAGAGGAACGACCTTCTCATCACGTCCTACAGGCGTGAACCCTAGATTAGAATGCTAACACTTGACATGAAAACTTGAACGCTAACTTGGTCATCTTGAAATTGAAATGCTAACGAACTCAGAGAATCCTAACTTTAAACTTGCAACCGACTAGAACTGCATGCTAGGATTGTCCGCTTTCGTTTCTATAAATTGTTATTGTTAAATTGCTACAGTCACTTCTCTTAAATTATTGATGCTTCTAAAATTCTTATATCTGTCATATACTTTGCTTTGTGATGCTAACCTTTTCTTGCAGATCCCTAGCTGACATACATTCATGTTTGTGGATGTATGTCAGGTTCAGAGCTTGAGTACCAGGAGGACCAGTACGAGACGCCAGAGTTGGAGAGTCAGGAGTTCGCACCTGACGCAGTGCCTCTCCCAGCAGAGGACTAGTGGACCCCCGACACTTTACTGTTTTCCTAGTTTCCTTTTCAGTCGTCGTAGTTACTTTCGTGTACGTTCTTTTCTTCTTGCTACTTTTAGCCCAGCTGTGGCTAGTTAAACTCTGTGTACGAACATTATTTCTGGATGTGGTTTTATCTTTTCTGGATGTGTTTCTGATTGTTTTGAATGGTAGTTGCAAGGACCTCATCTGTGTTTTTATCACAGACGCTTATTGAACTCGGGCTTCACCGCTCCAGTTCAAGCGGACCGCGTAACGCTCTCGCTTCCGGTGTCTTTTGGGAAGCGGGGCGTTACAGGTTTTGTTGGTGGCCCATGCAGGTCCGTTGCAACTGCGAAATCCAGAACAATGAGAACACTTTCTTAAGCCGAACATCCGGAGTAATCGTATACACGGGATTAACTCGGGCTTTCTTTCTCTTTTGCAGGATGTCCGGAAGACGCATCACCTGACACGGAGCCGGAACCGGGACCGGAACCCCTGGAGGCGGAGACGACAACATCCTCCAGATGCTTGGTGTTATGAGAGATATGCTGGAGGTTCAGCATCACCTGGTCCAGCAGGGACGCCAGGCTGCGCCAGCTGTGCCAGCCGCACCAGCTGCACCAGCCCCGGGAGCCAAGCAATTCTGAAAGATGCATCCGAAGAGCTTTTCCGGACGAGAGGGCCCACTAGCGGCCGAAGAGTGGCGTCAGAGCACTGAGGACGATTTGGGCCTTGCCCGAATCAACAAAGATGAATGGGTGGATGTAACGACTGCTTTTCATGTATCTGGATTTATTATAATATAATATATGTTTTGGTGGATTTTCTCCTCATGTGTGGTTTTCATCTCCGTAACTTTCATTTTCGATCGTTTCGTCGTATTTTCTCGTTTCTTCTTTAGGATCGTCGATTTCGAAGTATGTCATTCGTGACGGGCTTCATAACGGTCGTATCTTACTATTAGATCAAGCCTAGGAGTCTTAGGAATCGATCCCGGAGCTCCACGCTCCGTATCGGAACTTTTGGTGCTTATTAACCGGTATGAGAAGGGGCATCGACCGACTAGATGACGATCCAGTCGGTCGGCAATCCTTCTTGGACCGACTAGTTGGCTTTCTAAATTGTTCAGGAGTTACTGTTTATCGTTAGTCGGTCTAAGAACGTTGGTTGACCGACTAGGTTGCAAACTAGTCGGTCGGCAATGCTTCTTTAACCGACTAACACATCACCTAAATTTTAGTATCAGTACAGTTCATTCTTAGTCGGTCTAAGTTCATCTCTCGACCGACTAGTTGCCAAACTAGTCGGTCAGCCGTTGTTCATTGACCGACTAAATCTAAATCCTAATTCTGTACAGGAGTTACTGTTTACACTTAGTCGGTCTGCGTTGGTCGACCGACCGACTAGTTTCCAAACTAGCCGGCCAGTGGTTGCTCTTTGACCGACTAATCTGTGTTAAAACCCTAATTTCTGGTCAGCCGCCAGCCCAACCTATTTATACCCCTCCCAAACGTTTTCTTCTTCCTCCACTCGACCCAAAACCCTAAAATCTCCCCCATGGAGCCCCCATCTTCCTCCAAGCCTTATTCCTTCATCCCAAGCCCTAGATCCATCATCTAAACACTCCATCAACTCATTCTACCACTCATCTTCCCCAAAATCTCACCAAATCCCCAATATCCCCCAAAAACCCTAACTCTCCAAACTTCTCCATTTGTTTCCAGATCTGGTCCTAGGGTTCTCCGGAGTGTTTCTTCCACCTCCTCTCGGTAAGAAATCGATCTCTTGACGTTTTTATAACCTATTTGTATTTTTATGAAACCCTAATGAAATTTCATGTTGTTTGATGATTGTTTCCCCATAACAGCGATTTCCCCCGTAGATTAGCATCCGCGAGACGAACCTTCGTGATCGTCATCCCCGGTGCTAGGCAAGTGAAACTTGCCACTTAGGGTTTGGGCCATGTTTTAGGCCATCTTGCTTGTTGTAGGCGTAAAAGAGGCTAGGCGACGAAATGATACTCGCCTAGGCGCAAATTGGGGAACTAGCTTGACAACGAAGCTAGTTTCGACATATATCATGTTGCACAATTACCATACCATGTTTAAATTCCATTAACGGTACGCGAATTAATTGTCATGTCATTGCATTCTTTAAGTGATCCCGTGATTGCGTAGCATCGCCACAATACTTGTGTTCCTGGCTCGTGACCAGAAGCGAGCATAATGAGTTGCTAACCCCAACTCTCGATATTGAATTGTGAACTAAGAAACAAGCTCCCGTGCGGGGCAACCCTGGCTCACTTGCTGGGCTCATGTACAGGGACCCTGGCTTGTTTACGTGTGGGATGGGGTAAGGGTTAAGCGGCCATTCAACTGGGAGTCTGCCCGATCAGCAACTGCAGTTGTAAGGCGTAAACTCTGGGGTGGGGTAGTGTTTAGTGCCGATCGGTGTGAATGATGTACCATTCAGCTGAAGGGCGTAAACATCTACAAAACAACGTGAAACGTGAATTGATTGAGATTGTTAGTAGCTTGGCTACTCTTGTCTTGTCCCGATAATTGTTCTCTTGTACAAATTGTCTTGCCATGTCTTGTTTGTGCACTCATGTTATAACTGCCATGTCATGCATACTAAAACTGCTAGGTTGCTAGTTTGCCTTACTTTCAGTTTCCTTGCCCAAGTCTTTTAGACTTGCTGACATGTGCCCCTTTACTCTTTTGGGTGACACATGTTAGATCCTGAGCCTGAGTACCTAGTTGAGGACGAGGTGTTTGCTGACGCCGAGCCCGAGCTTGTGTTTGACGGGGAGTACGTGGACACTGGGGACCAGTCCTAGTGTTTTCGTTGTGTTTTCCTTTTGTTTAGACAGTTGTTTTGTTATCGGTGCGTAGCACTTGTACTTTGTTATGTCGTTGCTTTTGTTGGCCTTGTTCTGGGCCTTTAGACTCTTTCTTTTAGCCTGGTGGCTTTTCTGGATGTTGGACTTATTTTCATGTTGGACAATTTATGAGATATGAGAATTTTATTTCTGACTCTCCTTTTATTATTATTGTTGCTCCGTTTGTGGTTACAGGGACCTGCTTATGTTTTATTGACGCTTATCGGGTTTGGGGCTTCACAGCTCCACTCCCGTGCGGACCTTTTCACGTCTCGCCTCCATTTTAGGGAAGCGGGTCGTGACAGTGGACCTTGCCAGGAAGTAATTGACAGATAATGCCCGCAGCTGGTGGACTGCGGAAGAGGCCAGGCTGACTAAGCTGATTTCTTGGGATACTTTCTGCAAGCGGTTCGACACCCAGTATTTTCCCAAGTCTGCGAAGCGAATGATGGAGAGTCGCTTCATCAACCTGGAGCAGGGTACTATGACCGTTGACGAGTACGAGGCGGAGTTCACCATGCTGAGCCGTTATGCCCCTGCCATGGTGAAGGAACCTGAGGACTGTGCACACCGTTTCCTGCAGGGCTTGGACCTGGACATTCAGAGTGTGCTGTCCGGGAATACTTTTTCCACTCATGAGGATGTCCTGGTAGCTGCGAAGAATCAGGAGCACGTCGCCAATCTGAAGAAGGCCCGACAGGCGGGCAAGCGCCCGATGGAGATGCTGAGGAGTGCACCTAGGCCCGGTGTACGTCCAGTCCAGACCACCCAGTTCAAGAGGCCAGCTGCACCTGTTTTCAACCGAGCTGAGCTGACTTGCCATTTCTGTGGTAAGCTTGGCCATGTGAAGAAAGACTGCAGAAGGATGCTGAATCAGTGTTTGGTTTGTGGATCTTCTACCCATGCTGCGAAGGACTACCCCAAGGGCACTCGACCTATGCCTGCTGGAGCATCTGGACCTGTTCAGCGGACAGCGCCTGCACCTGGACCCGCTCAGAGACCAGTGCCTGCACCTGGACAGCGAGGACCACCTCTGGTACCACAGAAGCAGGCCTTTCAGCAGGCCAACCCCCCGGTGCGTCGAGCTTACACTATGACAGCCGTTGAGGCTGAGGCCGTCGACGACGTGATTGCAGGTAACCCTTAAACTGGTCTTTCCTTTTATATATTTATGTCTGCCTAGTTAGTTTCCTTGTTTGATATGGTTGCATGATTCCCTTAGGTGTTATCCTAGTTTCTTCCCACCCAGCCTTGACTCTGTTCGACTCTGGAGCTTCCATGTGCATCCTGTCACGGAAGTTCGTAATCGAACACTCGATACCCACCTACACACTTCCCAAGTGTTGGAACATCACGACTGGGAATGGTGTAGTGAAGGTTGCCCTTGGTTGTCGACCTTGCCCGTTGGTGGTTAGTGGACACGAATTGTATGCAGACTTCATCGTCCACGACCTACCCAATTTCGATGCAATCCTCGGCATTGATTGGTTAGGATTTTTTTTCGCCACGATCGACTGTCACCGGAAGAAAGTGGTGTTTGAAATTCCTGGCCACCCAGTTTTTGAGTTCGTCAGCAGAGGACGTTCGCTTGGACCTATCAAGTTCCGGGCCCAGCCGTACAGATTGACAGTTGCATCGATGATAGCAGAACCGGAGCCAACCAGACTCACGCATGGTCTGTTGCAAAAAAAAACCAAAAGGATCTAAACCTAAGCCTAAGACCCTAAAGCAACCCCCCTTCACGTGCTGTGAACCCCTCCCCACTTGCAATTCCCTACACTTTTATAAGTAAGTTATATGAGAATGAACACCTAGGCTAAAAGCAAATCCACAGCAACCTATAGACTATATTATACTAAACCCTAGTATTTTATCTTCCCAAGCCCTGTGCCCTTGCCAAAATTTTCTCTCCTCTAGGGTAACCCGTACAAACCCTAACCTAGCCTACTTCTTCTTCTTTTTAAACCTAGGGCTACTAGCAACCTCAGCCGCCGAGCTCTTCCTCATCTTCTTCTCCTCATCTCCACAACCCGAACCCTCCTGCTCCCTCTCCCTCCGCCTAGCGACAACACCCCCGGCCTCCTCCTTCCGTTCTCCTCCTTCCTCCCCTCCGGCCTCATCATCCCCAACCCCGAGCTCCCATCCCCACGCAAGAAAGCCCCCACAGCCCGATCTTCATCCCCTGCACCTGCTCCTCTCCTCCTCACACCCGTAACAGGCCGAGGTTCTTCTCTCCCCTATCCCGCAAGCACCCCACAGCCGCAGCCCTCTCCTAGCCTCTTCCCCTATCCCGCAACACCCCAGGCCGTGGCCTGCTCCTCCTCACAGCCGCAACACCCCACATCCCGGCCTCTCCTCCTTCCTCTTCCACGCAACAGCAAGCTCTCACAACCCGCGAACAACTCCAGACCATGTGCACGTGCTGCTCCCCTCAGATCTGACGTCGACAGCCCCCAGAACTCGCTGACAACCTCTGTTCGTCGTCTACTCGCTGCCGCAATAAGTTCGGAGCGTGAACGTCGGATTTTCCGCACCGTACGCATCGTCGTTTCTCGTGGTCGTCATCCGATCCCTCGCTTCACTTTAGGTTGGTAGATCTACCCCTATAACTCTCAACCCACACCGTAAAGTAGAGAAACCTAATAAAACCAGTTGATTAGACGTCGTAGGAACTTTTTGTAATCTGACCAGAACAAAGAAACGTGAATTCTGATTTTATACTCTGCCAAAACAGCGAACCAAACCCTCTACGGCGTAGTACTCGTCGAGACGATTCCAACGACACCAAGAACGTCAAAAACAGGCGAGTATATGATTTGTTATGATTTTTAGAAGTTTCGGCACGTTTACGCCGCCTTCATGTATTGCTGAATAACCTGAAATTTTGACGTGAAATGACGTAAGAAAGTGACTCTATAATGACCAGGACAAAATTTGGGATCCAACGGTATATCATACGATATATCCCCATTTTAAACAATAAGAGAAAAAAATCATTTCTGTGGCAAGTTGAACAAAAAGGACGTATTCGTCATTCTTTGAAATTACGGAAACGGTCGTTCGACCCGTTTCCACTTTGTAGAACTATCACTATAAAACTTTAATATTGTTAACAGTAAAATTCAGTGAGTCCTGACATGTTTAACAATATGGACATCGTGAAATCGTGCGCCTCGAAGGCGGTATCGTGATATCGTGATGTCGTGTGAGTCGACTAGGCCGGCTCGTGCTCCGGCAAACTTTTGGGGTGTGGTTAGGGTTGAGCAGCCACTAGGCGTATGAAAGGTACTCTCCTCAAGAGCACCACCCGCACGCGGTGGGTTAGCGTCAATCACGGTAAGCCCCCGTGAGAGGAACGACCTTCTCATCACGTCCTACAGCCGTGAACCCTAGATTAGAATGCTAACACTTGACATGAAAACTTGAACGCTAACTTGGTCATCTTGAAATTGAAATGCTAACGAACTCAGAGAATCTTAACTTTAAACTTGCAATCGACTAGAACTGCATGCTAGGATTGTCCGCTTCCGTTTCTATAAATTGTTATTGTTACATTGCTGCAGTCACTTCTCTTAAATTATTGATGCTTCTAAAATTCATATATCTGTCATATACTTTGCTTTGGGATGCTAACCTTTTCTTGTAGATCCCTAGCTGACATACATTCATGTTTGTGGATGTATGTCAGGTTCAGAGCTTGAGTACCAGGAGGACCAGTACGAGACGCCAGAGTTGGAGGGTCAGGAGTTCGCACCTGACGCAGTGCCTCTCCCAGCAGAGGACTAGTGGACCCCCGACACTTTACTGTTTTCCTAGTTTCCTTTTCAGTCGTCGTAGTTACTTTCGTGTACGTTCTTTTCTTGTTGCTACTTTTAGCCCAGCTGTGGCTTGTTAAACTCTGTGTACGAACATTATTTCTGGATGTGGTTTTATCTTTTCTGGATGTGTTTCTGATTGTTCTGAATGGTAGTTGCAAGGACCTCATCTGTGTTTTTATCACAGACGCTTATTGAACTCGGGCTTCACCGCTCCAGTTCAAGCGGACCGCGTAACGCTCTCGCTTCCGGTGTCTTTTGGGAAGCGGGGTGTTACAAATATGGCCATATATGGTATTTATGAAGCGGTACAGATATGTGATGGGCGTGTGTAGAGTAGATGTGTAGGTGTTATTGGTGTATGTATTAATGTATATGTTATTGCAGCGAGATATATATATATATATATATATATATATATATATATATAACGGTGGATGTGCGTACATTAGGGTATGACTGGTGTGAGACAAATATAAAGATATATGGGAATAGTAGTGTATGGCATTGTATGGAGATGGCCCTTGGAATCTAGAAGTATCTCCCCTTAGACTATAACCAATAGACCTCAGAAGTTCGAGGACGAACTTTATTTTAAGGTGGGTAGGATGTAATGCCCTATGTTGAACTATACGTGTATTCTACTGTATACACGTGGTATTTCTACTTACGATGCATACGTAGGCATGAAATAAATGTGTGTGTCGATGTATATATCATATTGCATTGGGGCGGTGCTGTAACATGTGGCTAAGAGATGAGAATACGGACGTGAATGCGGGAGAAGTGTGAATGACGTCGTGGGTGTAAAGTAAGAGGTATGTATTGGACGTATGTGTGTGATGCATGTATGCATGCATGGGTGTACATGGGTATGTGTAGAGAGAGCCATGCTAGTGTGAAAGGGATTAGGGGTTCGTGGCATCCCCGTAAATTTGTAGAAAAGTGAGGGGCAAAATGGTCATTTGGACAAAAGAGGGGTGTGTGTATAGTAAAAGGTGTGTGCATAAAGTAATGGCAAACTTGTAAATACCTAGAATATGGAGGGGTATTTTAGTCATTTAAAAAGATGCATGCTTATCCTATGGGGGGTTCTAGAGTTAGATATTTCAAAGGAACTTTCTCTCTTCTTCTTTACCCTTCATTTCCATTCTCTTCTCATTTTTCATTCTCCTCTCCTTATCCCCTCTAGGCCGGCCACCCTTCCCCTCCTTTCCTCCTCCTTCAAATGAAAACCCTAAATACTCCCCCAAAAATGAAGAATCACAAGTTGGTTGCAAGTGGGAAGAAGTTGGAGAAGAAAGAAAGAGGAGGAGAGGAAAACCAAGCTTTTGAGGTAGGAATCCAACTTGGTTTTGGAAATCTATTTAGGGTTTCATTATATCATATTTTTATATCATGTTTTACCCAATATGAAGTAGTGGTAGTCAAATTAATGTGCCATGATTCAATTTCATGAATTACCCCTTGAAATTCCATGCAAAATCACTCTTTTGAAAAAGCTGAAATTCTGTGGTGTGTTATTATTTGATTTCCGGTCACTATGGCTTGAATTAAGTTTCGAAAAAATTATATACTTGTAGATCTTGAAGTTCTACCCCAAAATAATATAAAATTTGACATGGTTTCAATTCAATAATTAGGAGTAAAAATTCCATCTTTACAACTTGGCTGAATTTCATTCAGACTGGACACAGTTCAGTAAAACTTAGCTCAGTCTCTGCACACTCCATAAAATTTTGTATTCTTGGTCTCTTTGTAAAGTTAACAAGTGTGTCAACACTTTTATCTCAGTGCCTGTATTTTGAAATTCTGACTGCAACATGCCCTAAATTAGCAATCTTTGCATTCCTCAGAATCTGTCTGAAAAGTAGATTTGACAGGCTTCACCAAACAATTCACCATAAATCATATATTCCATACATTTACATGAAATTTTATACGTGAATCCAGAACTACTAGATCTATAACTTTCATTTAGGAAGTTTTGATATGTTCTAACTATAAGTGGGTGATATCATCCATCGTTTTTGACTGCATGTACGTTTCCTGCAAGCTGAAATGATTAAGCGGTGTTATGAATTGTGTATTGTGGCTAATCTACCCTCTATAGTACATGATTATTGTTTTTACATGAAAGGTAGACTAATGATATGTCTTGCCAATTGATTTGCTAATGTGCTCATGGATATGTACGTCACACTCACCACGTGTTCGTGAAAATGCCTTAATGATATGAAAGTGAGAAAACATGAGAAATGAGCTTGTAAACACTTGTATCATGAATCATGTTGTGAATTGGTAATGATGGGGTCATGGAAAGTATGGTTTCATATGTTATGAGTAATGAACTGAAATGGCTATGACGACGGTCATGACACTTTGGTGCATGACCCATGTGATATGTGATTTGATTACAATGGAGGGCATGGCACTTCGGTGCATGACCCATATTGATATGAGTGTGGAATGTAAAACCATGCAACGTGTCCCCTTCAGTACTAAATATAATGTTAAATGAGGTTTTGGAATGTCTCAATTCCTCCCTAAGGAGGGCGAGCTACTAAAACTGGAGAGACGCACCCGCCGTGAAAGACATTGCATCTCGCTACATACACACCATATATGGCCATAATACAACATCTCTTATTACGTCCAGGTATTTAAAATCACTAATTAGACCCGCACTATTATTCACAACATGCATGCAAATATATAACACGCATGACATACGAATGGACATACACATCCATATACCAACTATCCACTGCCTATACCATTACGTATATGCATCTAAGCATGTACATGCGACATAATATCGGTACCCCCACAATAATACACCTCCACCACACCCATAAGTATATAAGATTAATTAATACACACACAAGATATCTATGACTTCATACAAGGATAGGATACCTACGCACAATGGAGTATACACATATCTCATATCGCTCATGGCTATGAGATACGTGGTTACGATCATAATTCCCTCATATTGACTCCGATTGAGGTGAATCAAGATGCATTGGAAAGATAGCACGATTTTCAATCTGATGGGCTTGGAATGGATGAAATATTCCAACCACAGAAAAATTGACATACGATTGAAGTCAACAATAGATTGCAGAATTTCCAACAGACTCAACCAAGAAAACACTAGATCACTAAAATGATCATAACTGACACAAATGAACTCCGATTGAGGTGATCTAAGATGCGTTGAAAAGCTAGTGTTACGAGGTGGAACTCGCGTACAATGAATTTGTATTGTGGAGAACCAAGGGCACGGTGGTTATGTTGAGAAGAGGGTTTAGGTGGGCTGTTTAACAAGTGATTAGTGGGGTGAAGAGGTTGGACTTGCCGCCGGGGGTGGCCACAGAGTCGAATCTCACCGGACGCGACGGAGGAAGATTGGATGGCAGGAGGCTGAAGTCGATGTCGACCAAGGGGCGAGCTTTCCTGCAGCACGAGCAACTCGTCAGAAGGGCGGGGTTGGGGTCCAACCCTTAGCCCGTCCGATGCCTAAGTCAGTAATAGGACTTAAAACGGGGGCAAGGCACGCCGGTCGGACTAACGGTGTGTCGACCATACGTGGCGAGCTATAGGTGGGAGTACAAAGATATGGACGACCTTTGCTCTCGTGTGTGAATGATAGATTGAGAGAGAATTTGCCAACCCCCTCACCGTAAGAGGAGAGGGGGTATTTATACCTGACGGGAGATGACTAGGCGGGGCTGACCTGGCATGCTGACTAGACGTGCTGAGCTGGCTCGGTTGTCAGCGAAAGCTTCGGACAAGGACATCAGGAACAGGAGTGCCTGACCTACTTTTTTCAGACGACACGACGGCCAGGGGGTGCTTTTATCGGGATGTCAGGGCCGAAAGCATTAACTGTCAGTCGGCTCAACCGCCAGGGGGTGCTTTGTCAGACGGTCGGGTGGCGTATGTGTCAGTCGTGTCCTTATCCTAGGTTGTTTGTCGTTGGTGACGAACTAAAGGTCGGGCTATGCTATCCCTGGCGTCGTGGTGCATGGGGGCCGGCCGGGTCGACCGGCTCGGGGGCTGTTCGGCCCGGCCGCGCCTCCTTGTCGGTCGTGGGTTATGGGCCGCTGGAACGGAAGGATACGCACATGACTATGTCAGCATATCCGGCGGTATTGTCCGGGGGCTCCCCAAGCGCCTTGCCCCTGGCGGGCCGAGCAACTGCGGTTGCGTGCCTCGGTCGGGTGGGGGGAGTGCCGCGAGGCGCGCCCGTTCCCGCGTAGCTTCGGTCTTCCGGGGTGGACGCCCTTTCACGAAGGGGAGAGTTAATGGGGTATGCCAGCGGATCCAGGTGGGAGTCGGACTCTTACGATCTTTAGGTCGTAACAATTACCCCCGGCATTCGAGTGTGAGGCGGAAGCCTGGCTCGGCTTGGATGGCGTAACGCTGCCCTCTATCCTGACTTGGACTGGGATCCCCGCTCAGGGGCGGTGACGCCGCTCCCACGGGGTGTGTGTCCCGCTATAGCGGGATCGCGAGGTCTCATCTCGAGTGGGAACCAATCGGGGCGTTGCCCTATAACGATGTGCCGTCGTATGTGGTTATTGGGTCGGATTTAGGGGGAGCCCGACTTTTTGAGAATGTTATGGTTCTTGCTGAGATGTGTTTACCGGGCGTGTTTGTAATTTTCGCGGGGCTTTGGCCGTTCTGCGCCCGGCGGACCTCCCCGCGGTTGTGCGCTTGGGCTCAAGGGGAGGGGTCCGTAAGGGGGAATATTATTCATTAACCTTTACCGGAGATCTAGATGATATTTACAACAATAGAGCAGATGTGGCCCAACCTGCGGTTGGGACGGAAGGTTGTTCACCTTCGTCGCCCGCTCCATCGGGGTGAGCAGATCCTTGCGTCGGGGTGGTCTTCCTTTATACCGACCGCTGAATCCCCTCTGCCTCCTTGTCCGGGGTCGATCTAGCGTTCCGTGAATCCCCGTTTGGTTTAGCCAGGGATGTCGCCCCGTGGTGGTCCCCCCTTCGGGGGGCTGACCCCCGTTTGTCGGGTGGACCTTCTTCCTTTCCCTTTCCTCGCGTTCTGCCTCACCGTTGCCACGCTGGAGGGTTGCCCGGCCTCGCCAGGGATCCCACGCACCGAGGGGGAACCACTGGTGGAGGCGGAGGACGAGGTAGCGGCGGTGGCGTCGTCCTTCTCGGGGGAGTCCGAGGGGCCGGCGTCGTGGGGAGGGTTGGGGGTCGGCAGGCTGGCGGGGCGCTGGGAGGCCCATCGGGGGTCTCCGCCCTCTCGCCCGGTGGGGGTCGCCGTAGGGTCGGCGTTAATTGGGGTGTGGTGGCCCGCGGTTGGTCTTCCAGACCTGCCGTTTAATCTGGTCCCCACCAGGAGGAAGGCTGACGGGGAGCGCCTCCCCTGTGTAAGGGGAATATCCTATCAGGGGTCACGGGGCTATGGCGGTCACCGTCGGGGGAGGTGAGGCCCGTCGGTGGTCATCGGCCTTCTCCGTAGTTCGGGGGGGGGGCGGGGGCGCTCGGGGCCGTTTCATACCCGATGTGGGGGGGATGTGAATCCCTCTTGTCTATCTCCTCCCTCTCCCTAACTTCTGAAGGGGGGTACTTATAGTGGGATTATACGGAAGGGTTTTTCGTGGATAATGTGAGGGACCGGTGTCGTTAATGGGCTCCGCTGAATCACGCGCTTTGGGAAGCGTTTTTTCCTGGCGGTATCCGACACGGGTTGTCAGTTCTGGCCTCTCGGGGGCCGTGTTGCTGATGGCGTGTTGTCCAAGCGTCCTTTGGTTACGTCGAGTCGCATCGTGGTGCCACCTTGATGAGACTAGGCGTATATTCGACAGGTATTGTTTCGCGGCTTCTGGCTTGCGACCGGTCCGTTCCGGGCCACGTGTCCTTGTCCTTGTCCCCCGGGCTGAGTTTTTGAGGATGTTGGGCCTAATCTGGGGGAATCCAGCTCTGGTTCGAGGGGCCGGCCCTGGGTGGTTGGTCGCTGCGCGGTCTGAGCCGAGGTGTTACGGGAATGTCGGTCTTCGCCGTGTTTTACCGCGGGGTTGCCTATTTTGGCTTCTTGTGTTACACAATCACTAACTATGCCCCCAACATTCCCTTGTCCGAGATAGCGAGGTCTTGGGGGAAGGGGATGTTGATGATTTGTGTAGTCTTTGGGCCGGGCGGGGAGTCGTCGAAAAGGTTCGGGATGAGACATGCCGCCCTATCACGATTTGGCACAGGGCGGGCCTCAGTCCACCCCGTTCCCCTTTGATCGAAAGTTGTCGGTAACTTTCAGTTGGCGAGGGGTCTGGGTTCGAAGCGTAGTATCGAGGGGTTCAAGCTGCGGGCGTAAATCTTTTGGGCGTCCTAAGATAGTCCGGGGAGTGCGTTGCGCCGTTCCTACTTTATGCGCCGCGAGGGGTGGTGAGCTCGCCCGGCACTTGGCGGGGGGATCGCTTCACGCTATGGCATTTTAGGGAAGTCAAAGCGTATATGACAATGATGGATGTTTTCATTTAAATTTACAAGAACTGCTCAATGGCTTGTACACGAGTGCTTAGATTATCGCCCGTTGTGGGGTAAGATCCGGCCATGGGGCGGGCTATAGAGATGTCCTCGCCTGTAGTGAACGACCTCCTGATTTAGGGGTTACCCTCTGCCGGGTGGGCCTTTTTAACTCGAGTTGTTCTTGGCGCGTAGGTGAGCGACCGCCTTCTGTGCTGAAGGGTTGCAAGGTCTCCTTGGCCAGGTGGAGGGGGTAGGGAAGCTGTCTTGTAGTGGCGTTTGGCCCGGGGGGGAATCCTGACGGTCGGGCCGCCTCCCCTCCATTGCTTTGTCATCTCCCTCCACGCCTCGCGGTTTGGGTTTGAGAGCGGGGGGGTCTTGACAATCGGGCCGCCTCCCCTCCACGCCTCGCGGTTTGGGTTTGAGGGCGGGGTCCGGGTCCCGATTGTGCTGGGGCAGGCTGACACGCCATGACTTGCCTTTTGGGCTCGTCGGGGATGCAGCCTTTCCGAGGTCCCCGTCCGGAGGTCGACAGCGAGGAGGTACTGGCCTGCAAGCCCTGGGGGCTCTCGCTTTTCCTGCCGACGAGGGTCGGATGCCAACCTTTCTCCGACTCGTCCTTGTTTAGGGCGGACGGAGGCGTGAAAGGCGGATTTCCCTTGTGTAAGCGGAATATCCTATTGGCGATCCGTTTGTAAGAGGAATATCCTATCGGATGGGGTGGAGATGCGGGGACCGTCGCCCCGGGCGGTGGGAACCACTGATGGCCGGTGACCTCTCTTTTGTTCGGGCGTTGCATCTCGGCCCGCTTCCCAGCGGGTGGGGGGGATAAGTGCCGATTCCTCATGTCTTCTGACTCTTTCTTCTTTTTCTTTCGGAAGGGTGAGTGGCGTATTTATAGGGAGATCCTACAGACGGTTTCCCCCGTATTTATTGCAATGAGTTGGCATTATTAATGGGCTCCTCAGATTCACGTCCGTGGGAAACCGCTTTTGCCATGTGGCTCTTACGGAAACTCTTTTGGAGTGTACCATTAATGGTGGCATATTTCTCGAGCGTCTTTTCGTTTCGTCGAGTCACATCAGGCCTGCCTACTCGGGAACTAACGCCATTTCGTCCCGGTTTATGCGCCCCTGTCTTCTTTCGATTTTTCGAGGATCGTGGGCGCGTAGCCCTCTCTGGTTTGGGTGGCTAGGGTTGGCCCTGCCTCAGAGGTCTTGAGGGGGGGAGCGGGCGAGTAGCCCGGCCCGTGCCCTTCTCTGGTTTGGGTGGCTAGGGTTGGCCCTGCCCCAGAGGTCTTGAGGGGGGGAGCGGGCGCGTAGCCCGGCCCGTGCCCTTCTCTGGTTTGGGTGGCTAGGGTTGGCCCTGCCCCAGAGTTCTTGAGGGGGGGAGCGGGCGCGTAGCCCGGCCCGTGCCCTTCTCTGGTTTGGGTGGCTAGAGTTGGCCCTGCCACAGAGGTCTTGAGGGGGGAGCGGGCGCGTAGCCCGGCCCGTGCCCTTCTCTGGTTTGGGTGGCTAGGGTTGGCCCTGCCCCAGAGGTCTTGAGGGGGGGAGCGGGCGCGTAGCCCGGCCCGTGCCCTTCTCTGGTTTGGGTGGCTAGGGTTGGCCCTGCCCCAGAGGTCTTGAGGGGGGAGCGGGCGCGTAGCCCGGCCCGTGCCCTTCTCTGGTTTGGGTGGCTAGGGTTGGCCCTGCCCCAGAGGTCTTGAGGGGGGGAGCGGGCGCGTAGCCCGGCCCATGCCCTTCTCTGGTTTGGGTGGCTAGGGTTGGCCCTGCCCCAGAGGTCTTGAGGGGGGGAGCGGGTGCGTAGCCCGGCCCGTGCCCTTCTCTGGTTTGGGTGGCTAGGGTTGGCCTTGCCCCAGAGTTCTTGAGGGGGGGAGCGGGCGTGTAGCCCGGCCCGTGCCCTTCTCTGGTTTGGGTGGCTAGGGTTGGCCCTGCCCCAGAGGTCTTGAGGGGGGGAGCGGGCGCGTAGCCCGGCCCGTGCCCTTCTCTGGTTTGGGTGGCTAGGGTTGGCCCTGCCCCAGAGGTCTTGAGGGGGGGAGCGGGCGCGTAGCCCGGCCCGTGCCCTTCTCTGGTTTGGGTGGCTAGGGTTGGCCCTGCCCCAGAGGTCTTGAGGGGGGAGCGGGCGCGTAGCCCGGCCCGTGCCCTTCTCTGGTTTGGGTGGCTAGGGTTGGCCCTGCCCCAGAGGTCTTGAGGGGGGAGCGGGCGCGTAGCCCGGCCCGTGCCCTTCTCTGGTTTGGGTGGCTAGGGTTGGCCCTGCCCCAGAGGTCTTGAGGGGGGAGCGAGCGCGTAGCCCGGCCCGTGCCCTTCTCTGGTTTGGGTGGCTAGGGTTGGCCCTGTCCCAGAGGTCTTGAGGGGGGGAGCGGGCGCGTAGCCCGGCCCGTGCCCTTCTCTGGTTTGGGTGGCTAGGGTTGGCCCTGCCCCAGAGGTCTTGAGGGGGGGAGCGGGCGCATAGCCCGGCCCGTGCCCTTCTCTGGTTTGGGTGGTTAGGGTTGGCCCTGCCCCAGAGGTCTTGAGGGGGGGAGCGGGCGCGTAGCCCGGCCCGTGCCCTTCTCTGGTTTGGGTGGCTAGGGTTGGCCCTACCCTTCTCTGGTTTGGGTGGCTGGGGTACGGTCTGCTGAGTGGGTGTGGGTGTGGGTGTGGGTGTGGAAGCAGGCTGGGTGTGTGTAAGAGTGGGGGTGGGTACCTGCTGGGTGGGTGTGGGTACGCGAGGAAGCCGCCCGAGAATCTGAGTGAGGCAATAGTGAAAGCCCGGAAGTAGGTCGAAGCGGCTGGCCATAGCGGTGACGGTGGCAGACATGGTCCTAAGGTCGCCTCTGAGGGCACTCACCGCCCCCTCGAGAGCACGAATGCTCTAAAGTACAGTGTCGGGGGGAGGTGGTGCAGGCGGACGCACCTGTCTGTGCTGTGCAGGACGGGGCTGGCGGACTCGGGTGGTGTAGTGGATAGGCTCAGCAGGCATGTGGAGGAAAGGTGCTGTGCTCACAAGAGTGGGCCTGGCCTCAGTGCGAGGCCGGGGCGCAGGCTGGTATGAGGTGGAGGCAGCAGCAGTGGAAGTGGAGTATAAAAGTGGCAACGAGGCGGCCAGAGAGGTCGGTGACACAGACGTGTGGACAGACGCCACGACACTCTCAGAAAAAACGGCTGCGGTGGAGACAGAGGTGGAAACCGCGGTCTCCACGACGGCAGCAAAAGAGGGCTCTCCGTTCTCAACTATAGTCGGTGGGCGCTCGGGTAGGGCGGAGGAAACAGGCTCAACGGACAGGGGGCCAGGTGTGGTGGGAGTGGTGGTGGGTGTGGAGGTAGTGGAGGTGGGCTCAGCGAGGGTACTCCTGACACCGGCAGAAGTGTGGACAGAGGTGTCGGGAGCAGCAGAAATATCGGGCTGCTGAGGGGCCACGGGGTCGGCAGGAGCAACGGGGTCAGCGGGTGCAGCGTGTGCAGCGTGGGCCTGCTCAGCTTGCTTAGCCTCCTCAGCCTCAAGCACGTAGGCAGCGGGGATCAGGAGATCCATCGCCAGAAGCCAGTCCACCTGTGCTGGTGCTATCTGTGTCCGAGCTGGGCTCGGAAGGATCATGTAATCCGCACCGTATGGGCCATGCAACCAAACCCAGTGCCGCTGACCGTGCGGACGTAGCATCTTCATCCAGGCCATGACATCTATGGACAGTGAAGTGGGGCCCGGGGCTCGTCGCAGGTCATCCAGAAAGTCCTCGCCGGTCATCAGGGCGAGCAGGGTGATCAGACCGCCGCAACATATCGGTGAGCGAGCGCCCACCGATACGATGATGCGATCCAAAAACCAGCTCGCGATATCAATCACGACAACGGGGACCAACTCGTCACCCTCCCTAGATAGAGCTCTGGGGCACATCATCGCATAGAGCATATAAAGCTCCAGCGTGGACATCGTCCCAGGCTCATATCTCGCAAAAAAGGTAGTCGCCATAAGGCGCTGAGCTATGCGGAGGCAAGGGTGGACGATGGCCGAGGCCTTGGCCCTACTAGGGTCGAAGGCGGCAGGTAAACCCGTAATCCGGGCCCAGAAAGCGCCGGAATCGATGGAAGGTGGGGGGATGTGAGTGGGGGCGTAACCACGGTCGGCCCCGGGGACATCGGGCCACGAAAAGAAGGCTCTCATCATACTGAGAGTGACCTGGCACTCTCGGTCCATGAACCTAAACGAGCATCCCTCGTCGGTCCGGGCGATAGAACTAAGCACCTCAAGTGTCGGACGGACGAACGTGTCCGCCGACACCTGGAAAAAATCTCAACCCACGTTGTCATACAACATGAGCATCCCCTCAAGTACCCCCAGGCGTCCTAGGTCTGCAAGGTGTGCGAACCTGGAGGGTACAATCGAGCGCTGGGAAATGCGCTCAAAAACGACGCGGTGTGCGTCGTCCCGGAACGTAATCCCCAGCGGCCCGACAAGTGGAGCCGGTGGTGGCTGTGGGACGGCAGGGAGTGGCTGTGCGGGGTGTATGGGCTCTGCAGGCTGTGCGGGGTGTGCGGGGTCTGCAGGCTGTGCGGGGTGAATGGGGTGTGGTGGCGTAGGCGGAGGAGATTCTTCCACCTCGTGGGAGGGGCCGGGCTCATCCGGCCGCTTCCGCTTGGCGGAAGCTCTCCTGGTGCAAGGCCGTGTCCGGGGCGGC
The DNA here is from genome assembly GCA_030789695.1 of Scilla litardierei. Taxonomy (NCBI): domain Eukaryota; kingdom Viridiplantae; phylum Streptophyta; class Magnoliopsida; order Asparagales; family Asparagaceae; genus Scilla; species Scilla litardierei. Next base: position 210,633,757 of record CM061133.1, read on the forward strand.
ATGTGGGCCCCGGGTGCTCACCAAAAATAGCAAAAACACGGTGTGCAAAAATAAATGGAACGAATATACCGTGACACGCCGCGAGAGCAAAGAAGTGGATGCGTGCGAAGACCACGCCTCCACGAAGCCAAAATCGCTCCCCGGAAGCTCCCCTGGGCTCCCCTAAGCTCCCCAATATACCCTGCACATCAAACGAAGATATCAGCGAGTAATATTCAAAATGTATGGGGGTTAGGGGTATGATAGATAGATAATGAAGTTGATTTGGTTTTGGGGTCCATTAAACACATGGATCGTCGAAAAATACGAGAGAGAGGAGAAAATAGGGCGAATTAAGGGTACCGGAGCTCGGCCGGAGGTGTGGTCGCCGGCGGCGACTCGGGCGAGGCGGAGGGGCGTCGGCCGGAGGTGGGTGGCCGAGCGCCGGCGGCGGGCGAGTGGTCGGGCGAGTGAGGGGGAAGGTCGGGGCCGAGGGAGTCGAAGGGTCGGGCGTTTTGCGTTTTACTCGTTTCGAAAATCGCGCCGTCCCGCTCCCCCTTTTATAGAAAAAGTTACGACTCGGCCGAGTGACTAAGTCGCTCGGCCGAGGGAACGCAACGGAAATATTTTGGAAAAACTCCTCCCCGCTAATGACTCGGCCGAGTGGCCTTGCCACCCTCGGCCGAGTGGAAGTAGTCCATTCGGCCGAGTGGCTCAAGCTACTCGGCAATACTCGCCCTAGGAGCGTATCAGTTTTACTCGGCCGAGTGAAGTTATATACTCGGCCGAGTGGCAATTATACTGAAATCAAGAAAAGAAACAGAGAGTTGGGTACAGCAGACTTCCCTTGTTCGTGAGCCGCTCGGGCGGACGAACTTATGTGCTCGGCCGAGTGACTAGTATACTCAGCCGAGTGAACCCTGTTTTCTGTTGTTTGGCTTCGTTTGGGCTCTAAACTCTGTTTTTCTACCTCTAGTCGATTTCATCTTTCTCCTAAGCATCGAGCGCATGCCTAGAGCGCTCCTCGTCGCCTTGTTCATCCTCCTAATGATAGATATCCCTTTCTCCTCTCCTGTCAAAGAAAAATAGGACCCGTTATCACGAAATTTTTGGGCAAACGACTCAAAACACTAATAATTTCTAAAACAGAAATAAAGGAAAAGTAAAAATAAAGCGATAACCGTCGGGTTGCCTCCCGACAAGCGCTCGTTTAAGGTCGTGAGCTCGAACCCCTTTGATTTTCAATTCAATGCGGGATATTGGGTGCAAATGAGATGCACCCGTCAAATTTATTGGGAAGAACGCTTAAATTTGGATGTTGTGGCGGAGCGTTCTTCCTCGGTGCTCCTTTGCCTCGGGTAGTGTTGGGGGGTGACTCCCCCAAGCTAGTGCTTGCTCCGGGCCTCGGCTTCACCGGCGACACCGATTTCCGTATCGGTGGGGCTTTCCTTGGAGTCTTCATCTTTGAGAGCTTGCAGAGCTCTCGTATCCTCGCGACATCAGCGTCGCCTTCATCAATTTCTATGGAGAGGTCGGGGGAATGCTCCATCTTTTCTTCTTGGTCCAAATCCGGCCCTTCCTCAAAATCTTCCTTGAATAGAGCGCCGATCGAATGGGGGATCGCCTCCTCAATAACCTCGTCAAGGAGGTCCATATAGTACAGCTCCTCATGATAAGGCATGTGTTTCATTACCTTGGGAATATGAAGCTCCACCTCAATGTTGCCGACATTCAATGTTAGAGTCCCTTCTCGGACGTCGACAATGACACCGGCGGTGGCGAGGAACGGGCGCCCAAGTATTAGCGACGTATCTCCCTCCTCCTTGACATCCATGATCACGAAGTAGCATGGCAAACATATGCCCCCCGGGACTTGTAACGGGATATCCTCTGCGATCCCTACCGGCCTTGTGATCCGACCATCGGCTAGTTGTATCCGCATGTCGGTAGGCTTCAATTTTGTGCCGGTGTTTAGTCTTAGGAACATAGAGAGAGGCATGAGGCTAACACTAGCCCCTAAGTCCACTAACGCCTTTTGTAGAGGGACACCGCCTAAGGTGCAAGGAATTCAGAAACTCCCCGGGTCTTTGAATTTGGCGGGCTCCTTCTCTCTCTTGGTGAACCAAGAGCCCTCCTCGGCGAGCATGATTTTCTCCTTCCTCTTTCTTCCCGTAATCAAATCTTTCAGGAACTTGGCGTATGTCGGGATTTCCACGATAGCGTCGAGGAAAGGAATGTTGAGGCTTACCCCTCTCAAATACTCGAGAAACTTGGCTAGCCGTTTCTCCATTTTTGCTCTAGCAAGCCTCTGAGGGAATGGGATCGGTGGCATAAAACGCATCTCTTCAATCAATTGCTCCGCTCTAGACTTTTCTTCCCTTTGCGGCTCTTTCTTTCCCTCAACATCAATGGCCGGCTCGCTTGCCTCTACAATCTCCACCACGGGCTCCTCGGTAGGAATCATAACGGGAGTGGTATCCTTCACGCCTCTCGTAGTAACTGCAACAACGGCGTTGATGTGGCCGGTGTTGCCCCGTGGATTTTGCTTGGGTTGAGCCGGCAACTGTTGACTGTTTCTATTGAGCAACGCAAGTTGCTCAGCAATTTGTCCAATGACAGTTGTAAGAGAGTCTTGGCCCACCTTCAAGGAAGCATTGATCTTCTTCTGCTCGACCATAAACTCCTCCACCTTAGCTTCAAATTCAGATCGTTGTTGAGCTTGTGGAGGGTTTTGATTTCTCCACCCTTGATTGTATCCGGGCGGCCTATAGGGTCCAACTTGTTGCTTTGGTGGGAAATTTTGTTGTGGAGGCCCCCTCGGTGGATAATGTTGTTGTTGTTGTTGTTGTTGTGGTCGAGCTTGTTGAGGTAGTTGTTGCGGCGGATTCAATGCTCCATCATTGTTTACGTAGGAGAAACCGGGATGGTTTCTTGTGGCCGGATTGGCCCAATATCCTTGGTTCCCCGCGACGTATTGAACTTGCTCCAAAGATCCCTCTCCTTGTTCTCCTCCCAAATACATAGCTTGGGATTGGTCTTGCCAATCACACATTTGATTTGTTGGTGCGGACGTGGAAGGGGGTCCTTGGGGCTCCGTAATATACTTCTCCAGTCTCTCCACCACCTTGTGGAGAGAATCGAACTTGTTGGTCAGCTCCGCTACGGCCTTTGCCTCATAGATGCTAGATGGCTTCAAGGAGGACGAAGAGTGTCCTCGCTCGTCGTCCCATTGTTGATTGTTTGAGGCCATCTCCTCAATTAGGGCCGTAGCTTCGTCGGGAGTCTTCGATAGGATGGCCCCATTTGCCGCGGCATCAATAATCTGCTTGGTCCCCGGTTGGAGACCATTGTAGAAGCTATGGACTAGCTCCCAATCTTCAATGCTATGGTGGGGGCACTGATGCTGCAGGTCTTTGAAACGCTCCCAAGCCTCGTAGAGTGTCTCTTAAGGTCCTTGCTTGAAGGACATGAGAGCACTCCTAATCTTTACCGTCTTGGAAGGCGGATAGAACTTGTCGATGAACGCGCTTGCCAACTCATCCCATGTGGTAAAGACTCCCTCAGCTTGCGTCCTCAACCAATAAAGAGCTTTATCCTTTAATGTGAAGGGGAAGAGGCGCAGTCTGATGGCATCCAGGGTAACGCCCGGCATCTGGAAGGTGGCGCACTTTGATAGGAAGAGCTGGATATGGTAGTGGGGATTTTCATGGGCGTTCCCATGAAATGGATCCTGCTGCATCAGAACCACAAGCCCAGTCTTCAACTCAAAATTCTTGTCGGCCGCCAACTCCGGCATGGCTATGGACGAGGTCGTGGAGGAAGTCTTAGGCCGGAGCCTATCTCGAATGGAAATAATCCTCGCCATTCTTTCCGCTAACTCTTCAGGCGTCTCCCGGACGTTCATAAACCTCCCTTCCGTATCGGGTCTCCTCTCCGCTCTGATTCTCCGCAATGTACTCTCGATCTCAGGATCAAACAATATATCAATGGGGTCCACAGTGGATGTCGTGTACATGCACGGGAAAACAAAGTTTCAAAGAAGTGATTAGCACAATGGAAGGGTTAGATAAAAATAAAGAAATAAAACAAAAAGAAAGAAATAGCTAGGGTGGTAGGATCAAACACAATCGCCTCCCCGGCAACGGCGCCAAAAACTTGATCGCTTCGAAATGTAACCCAAAAGAGCGACCGTGTAGTTTTACCGCAAGCGCACGGTGTAGCGGTGAGCGGGTTATCGAACACAGGGAGGACGTATGACAGTGCCTGCTCCGAACAACCTGGCTATAGGAACAGAAAAGAGGGAATTTGCCTTTTGGCGATCCTGTCACAATCGTCAGACAAAGTATGGAGATATAAAATCAAATAAAGACGCCTAGGGAATGGGGAATCCCCGCTACTCACCGTATCTCGTCAATGTGATTCATTGGTATCACAATTGCTAGAGTAGAATTTCGGATGAACTAGTTGCAACTGAATGTAAAACCTAGCTCACGCTCTCTCGCTGTTGCCGGTCTATAGCTATCCTAGGGTTGGGTCCAATCTCTTGCAAACCCTAGCCTAGGCAAGCTAGCATTAGGATCAACATCATCGTTCAATCGCGTCCCGAGCCCACTCTCGTGCAAACTCAGGCCACGACCTAGGTTGGGATAGTTCCTACCCGTCCAATCTCTTGCAAACGAGTATCGGTATGGAATTGCAACCGAGAACCCTAGTATCGGTCCAATCTCTTGCAAACCGGTACTACGGAAACTCAATTTCAACCCAATTCGGATTTCTAGGGTTTCCTATCGAATTGGGATCCAATCTCTTGTAAATCCCAATCGATATGAACACCTAGCTATCCGTAGTATATCGATCCCAAACTAACCCTAATAGCAATTCTAGCAATAGTTCTACCAAATCATCACAAATCAGAAATTGGGCTCGTAGGGTTCATCCCCACGCCCCCAAGATGTTAGGACTACTCACAATTCATATCACAAATTCGAGAATAATCAATTGAAATAGCAATAGAATTCATCACAATATTCAAATAAGCAATAAAAATAAGATTTTTAATGAAGAGGGAGACAAACCAATAGAGTTCTCCAAGAATCCAACAAAAATAAACTTTTCTCTCCTCTCCAATCACAAGAATCAAAAGCTAAAAAGTTTAATCTAAAAAGCTGCAAAAAGCAAGGGGAAAAGCTCTCTAATCTAGGTTAAAAACTGGGGTTAAATACCCCCCAAAACTGCCCAAAAATCCGTGACCAAAATGCCCCTGCGCAGCCTGAAAATCGCAATTTACGCTACAGGCAGCGCGGCTTACTCGGCCGAGTGACAAAAGTCGCTCGGCCGAGTGGGAGACCCTGAGAATTTCCAGTAAGTCTGGGGTCTTGGGGGTCTTCACTTCGGGTGTCGCTCGGCCGAGTGAGTTGTCATCACTCGGCCGATGGCTTCTCTTCACTCGGGCGGTCGGCAATTTCCACTCGGCCGAGTGGGTCTTCTGATGCTCAGGTAGACGAAAAACAGTAAGTTGGCTCTTTTTGATGGGCGTCGTCTGAGTGCCACTCGGGCGGACGGGGTTTCGTCACTCGGCCGATGTGGCTTCTGATGCTCGGCCGAGTGCACACTTGAAGCGTGTCCGATCTGGTCGGCCGAGCGGGGTTTCGCTGGTCGGCCGAGTGACTCCTTCACTCGGCCGAGTGAGACACCAAAAATGCCCATTCTGATTGTTTTTGCCTCCTCGTCGCTCCTACGACGTTCTTTCTTCTTCCGCTCCTCTCCAATAGCAAAATACCCCTCGGGGAAGTCATCGATGACACTCTGGAGTAGGTGTATCTCGGGATCACTCCAAATCGCTCCAAATCTCCTGAAATACGACAAAAACAACAAATCGTGAAAAGTATCGCAATATTGTCGATAAATCGTGAAAAGCGTGATTTGAGCGATCTAAATGGCATGCAATCATGCGGAAAAAAGGTGTAAAATATGGAGTGATCAAAATCCCCCAAGCTTACCTCTTACTCGTCCTCGAGGAAGATAAGTAAAAGGCGAACCCGGTGGATTCAGAAAACGAAAACGACGAAAAACGAAAAACGAAAAACGAAGAAGAAAGAAGAAAGCGAAGAGGGAAGCTGCTAGATCATTTTTCTCAGGACGTGGGTTTTGCTTACTCATATAGCATGCACCGAATGTAAAACACATGTCAAAGGCTTTTATTTCGATATCATAGTATAATGGTGCAAATAGAAATAGAAAACCCAAGAATATTGATATAGCATGAAAAATGGAATAATTTTAGAATTAATATCGTCTGAATCTTTTAAAGCGGTATACAATATCGCAGATCACACACTTTTCAATTGAATGCTTTCTATGAGGAGTATAAGAATATCACGCAATAGAATAGAAAGAATAGATAAGCGTGGATTTCATGAAATGAGTGCTAGGCATAGATTTCTGGATTTCGTGAAGCTAAAACAATCTCACCGAGTATAGAATATTACTTAGCCTAGGTTGTCGTGCACCGTCAAGTAGTCACTCTCTCACACGTCATTGGATTCCCTCCCCCAAGCTTATTTATAAGCGTGGTGGCACAAAAAACAATATTTGCATCCCCATTTTTATGAAGCTCCAAAAGTAATAAAAATAAAAACTAAAAGAGGGAAGAAAGAGAGAACATGAGATGGGATCGTTTATTGAGGTTCTTTTCTCTTTTCTTTTCTTTTTCTTTTTTTTTTCTTTTTTTTCTTTTTATTTTTTATTTATTTATTTTTTCAAATAGCATATATACACAATGATCCCAAATCAAAGAGAAATAAGGATATACAAGAATTTTTCTTTTTCTTTCCTTGGTTTTGGGAAATTTGGAGCTAGGAATTAACAGCGGGGGAAATGCCATATATTAGAATCGCAAAGGGGAGATTCACCAATGATTTTAAAATAGAGAATTGATGTTCAAGATATGTGGAGAAAGAAATAAATATGTCTCTCAGTTCACTCTATAAGACGTGCACGACAACTTCAGCAGGGTAATCTAATCTACTCAGTTTCGATCACAAAAAAGCAAAACTAATCCAGATTTATCATAGCTAACATCATTCAATCATCCTGAAGTGAAATGTACAAATCATGCAAATAGAAGTGAAATAGGAAAAGAAAACGGTACTCCAGATATAAGCATTCAATGCGTGAATCTTGGTGTGTTTTCTGCGATAGCATACATATGAATATTCAGACTCAGCTAATAATAAAATTTTCATCCATTTTCATGCGGAAAAAGTGTGGGTTACTATCTCTAAATGCAAGGCAAATCACAGCCTATGATATCAGAAATAAAATCTAAGACATGACAAGTATATCATGCATATATAGAAAGCTAACTCCACGTCATCATCATCACAGAAAAGTCATCTCTAGCATGAGATGAAAAAGAAATAAAGATAAAGAGAGAAAATAAAGCTATTTACAATGCAGCACACAAAGAAAATGAGAAAAAACGTGATGCATGGTAAGAGAAAAGAAAAAGTGATGAAAACGAGTGCGAAAACGGAAAATGGCGTGAAAAAAAACTAAAAATAAAGGTGGTAAATCGAAAAGAACGTGAGAACTCACTCCCCCAAGCTAAAGTGCACAGTGTCCTTAATGTGAGAAGTGTGGCACACCGAGAGACGTGTAAAGTGAGGGGTAGGTGAGGATGCATGCATGAGGAAAAAGAAAATAAAAATAACGAAATGAAAAATATGATGCGGACATGATGCATGCAGATATAGGAGTGAATCAGATATAAAAGTGTGACACCAAAAATCTCTCCCTCTCTCCCAAAAATGATATAGAAAGATGTGGACAAAATGTGGACCCAAAAACAGTGAGGGGAGGGGGTTGGGCAAAAATCATCAGGACCCAGCAGAGACAGGCAGCATGACGGCAAAAAAGATCAATGGCATCAAGGGTGCCTAAGAGGGTGGGGCTGCGTTGTCTCCGTCCTGAGGCGGAGGAGGAGGAGGTGGTGGTGGTGGCTGGGGTACGGTCTGCTGAGTGGGTGTGGGTGTGGGTGTGGGTGTGGAAGCAGGCTGGGTGTGTGTAGGAGTGGGGGTGGGTACCTGCTGGGTGGGTGTGGGTACGCGAGGAAGCCGCTCGAGAATCTGAGTGAGGCAATAGTGAAAGCCCGGAAGTAGGTCGAAGCGGCTGGCCATAGCGGTGACAGTGGCAGACATGGTCCTAAGGTCGCCTCTGAGGGCACTCACCGCCCCCTCGAGAGCACGAATGCTCTGAAGTACAGTGTCGGGGGGAGGTGGTGCAGGCGGACGCACCTGTCTGTGCTGTGCAGGACGGGGCTGGCGGACTCGGGTGGTGTAGTGGATAGGCTCAGCAGGCATGTGGAGGAAAGGTGCTGTGCTCACAAGAGTGGGCCTGGCCTCAGTGCGAGGCCGGGGCGCAGGCTGGTATGAGGTGGAGGCAGCAGCAGTGGAAGTGGAGTATAAAAGTGGCAACGAGGCGGCCAGAGAGGTCGGTGACACAGACGTGTGGACAGACGCCACGACACTCTCAGAAAAAACGGCTGCTGTGGAGACAGAGGTGGAAACCGCGGTCTCCACGACGGCAGCAAAAGAGGGCTCTCCGTTCTCAACTATAGTCGGTGGGCGCTCGGGTAGGGCGGAGGAAACAGGCTCAACGGACAGGGGGCCAGGTGTGGTGGGAGTGGTGGTGGGTGTGGAGGTAGTGGAGGTGGGCTCAGCGAGGGTACTCCTGACACCGGCAGAAGTGTGGACAGAGGTGTCGGGAGCAGCAGAAATATCGGGCTGCTGAGGGGCCACGGGGTCGGCAGGAGCAACGGGGTCAGCGGGTGCAGCGTGTGCAGCGTGGGCCTGCTCAGCTTGCTTAGCCTCCTCAGCCTCAAGCACGTAGGCAGCGGGGATCAGGAGATCCATCGCCAGAAGCCAGTCCACCTGTGCTGGTGCTATCTGTGTCCGAGCTGGGCTCGGAAGGATCATGTAATCCGCACCGTAGGGGCCGTGCAACCAAACCCAGTGCCGCTGACCGTGCGGACGTAGCATCTTCATCCGGGCCATGAAGTCTATGGACAGTGAAGTGGGGCCCGGGGCTCATCGCAGGTCATCTGGAAAGTCCTCGCCGGTCATCAAGGCGAGCAAGGTGATCAGACCGCCGCAACATATCGGTGAGCGAGCGCCCACCGATACGATGATGCGATCCAAAAACCAACTCGCGATATCAATCACGACAACAGGGACCAACTCGTCGCCCTCCCTAGATAGAGCTCTGGGGCGCGTCATCGCGTAGAGCATATAAAGCTCCGACGTGGACATCGTCCCAGGCTCATATCTCGTCAAAAAGGTAGTCACCATAAGGCGCTGAGCTATGCGGAGGCAAGGGTGGACGATGGCCGAGGCCTTGGCCCTACTAGGGTCGAAGGCAGCAGGTAAACCCGTAATCCGGGCCCAGAAAGCGCCGGAATCGAAGGAAGGTGGGGGGATGTGAGTGGGGGCGTAACCATGGTCGACCCCGGGGACATCGGGCCACGAAAAGAAGGCTCTCATCATACTGAGAGTGACCTGGCACTCTCGGTCCATGAACCTAAACGAGCATCCCTCGTCGGTACGGGCGATAGAACTAAGCACCTCAAGTGTCGGACGGATGAACGTGTCCGCCGACACCTGGAAAAAATCTCGCCAACCCACGTTGTCATACAACGTGAGCATCCCCTCAAGTACCCCCAAGCGTCCTAGATCTGCAAGGTGTGCGAACCTGGAGGGTACAATCGAGCGCTGGGAAATGCGCTCAAAAACGACGCGGTGTGCGTCGTCCCGGAACGTAATCCCCAGCGGCCCGACAAGTGGAGCCGGTGGTGGCTGTGGGACGGTAGGGAGTGGCTATGCGGGGTGTATGGGGTCTGCAGGCTGTGCGGGGTGTGCGGGGTCTGCAGGCTGTGCGGGGTGAATGGGGTGTGGTGGCGTAGGCGGAGGAGAGTCTTCCACCTCGTGAGCGGGGTCGGGCTCATCCGGCTGCTTCCGCTTGGCAGAAGCTCTCCTGGTGCAAGGCCGTGTCCGGGGCGGCATGTGAGCCCCGGGTGCTCACCAAAAATAGCAAAAACACGGCGTGCAAAAATAAATGGAACGAATATACCGTGACACGCCGCGAGAGCAAAGAAGTGGATGCGTGCGAAGACCACGCCTCCACAAAGCCAAAATCGCTCCCCGGAAGCTCCCCTGGGCTCCCCTAAGCTCCCCAATATACCCTGCACATCAAACGAAGATATCAGCGAGTAATATTCAAAATGTATGGGGGGTTAGGGGTATGATAGATAGATAATGAAGTTGATTTGGTTTTGGGGTCCGTTAAACACATGGATTGTCGAAAAATACGAGAGAGAGGAGAAAATAGGGCGAATTAAGGGTACCGGAGCTCGGCCGGAGGTGTGGTCGCCAGCGGCGACTCGGGCGAGGCGGAGGGGCGTCAGCCGGAGGTGGGTGGCCGAGCGCCGACGGCAGGCGAGTGGTCGGGCGAATGAGGGGGGAGGTCGGGGCCGAGGGAGTCGAAGGGTCGGGCGTTTTCCGTTTTACTCGTTTCGAAAATTGCGCCGTCCCGCTCCCCCTTTTATAGAAAAAGTTACGACTCGGCCGAGTGACTAAGTCGCTCGGCCGAGGGAACGCAACGGAAATATTTTGGAAAAACTCCTCCCCGCTAATGACTCGGCCGAGTGGCCTTGCCACCCTCGGCCGAGTGGAAGTAGTCCATTCGGCCGAGTGGCTCAAGTTACTCGGCAATACTCGCCCTAGGAGCGTATCAGTTTTACTCGGCCGAGTGAAGTTATATACTCGGCCGAGTGGCAATTATACTGAAATCAAGAAAAGAAACAGAGAGTTGGGTACAGCAGACTTCCCTCGTTCGTGAGCCGCTCGGGCAGACGAACTTATGTGCTCGACCGAGTGACTAGTATACTCGGCCGAGTGAACCCTGTTTTCTGCTGTTTGGCTTCGTTTGGGCTCTAAACTCTGTTTTTCTTCCTCCAGTCGATTTCATCTTCCTCCTAAGCATCGAGCGCATTCCTGGAGCACTCCTCGTCTCCTTGTTCATCCTACTAATGATAGATATCCCTTTCTCCTCTCCTGTTAAAGAAAAATAGGACCCGTTATCACGAAATTTTTGGGCAAACGACTCAAAACACTAATAATTTCTAAAACAGAAATAAAGGAAAAGTAAAAATAAAGTGATAACTGTCGGGTTGCCTCCTGACAAGCGCTCGTTTAAGGTCGTGAGCTCGACCCCCTTTGATTTTCAATTCAATGCGGGATATTGGGTGCATATGAGATGCACCCGTCAAATTTATTGGGAAGAACGCTTAAATTTGGATGTTGTGGCGGGGCGTTCTTCCTCGGTGCTCCTTTGCCTCGGGTAGTGTTGGGGGGGTGACTCCCCCAAGCTAGTGCTTGCTCCGGGCCTCGGCTTCACCGGCGACACCGATTTCCGTATCGGTGGGGCTTTCCTTGGAGTGTTCATCTTTGAGAGCTTGCAGAGCTCTCGTATCCTCGCGACATCAGCGTCGCCTTCATCAATTTCTATGGAGAGGTCGGGGGAATGCTCCATCTTTTCTTCTTGGTCCAAATCCGGCCCTTCCTCAAAATCTTCCTTGAATAGAGCGCCGATCGAATGGGGGATCGCCTCCTCAATAACCTCGTCAAGGAGGTCCATATAGTCCAGCTCCTCATGATAAGTCATGTGTTTCATTGCCTTGGGAATATGAAGCTCCACCTCGATGTTGCCGACATTCAATGTTAGAGTCCCTTCTCGGACGTCGACAATGACACCGGCGGTGGCGAGGAACGGGCGCCCAAGTATTAGCGACGTATCTCCCTCCTCCTTGACATCCATGATCACGAAGTCGCATGGCAAACATATGCCCCCCGGGACTTGTAACGGGATATCCTATACGATCCCTACCGGCCTTGTGATCCAACCATCGGCTAGTTGTATCCGCATGTCGGTAGGCTTCAATTTTGTGCCGGTGTTTAGTCTTAGGAACATAGAGAGAGGCATGAGGCTAACACTAGCCCCTAAGTCCACTAACGCCTTTTGTAGAGGGACACCGCCTAAGGTGCAAGGAATTCGGAAACTCCCCGGGTCTTTGAATTTGGCGGGCTCCTTCTCTCTCTTGGTGAACCAAGAGCCCTCCTCGGCGATCATGATTTTCTCCTTCCTCTTTCTTCCCGTAATCAAATCTTTCAGGAACTTGGCGTATGTCGGGATTTCCACGATAGCGTCGAGGAAAGGAATGTTGAGGCTTACCCCTCTCAAATACTCGAGAAACTTGGCTAGCTGTTTCTCCATTTTTGCTCTAGCAAGCCTCTGAGGGAATGGGATCAGTGGCATAAAACGCCTCTCTTCAATCAATTGCTCCGCTCTAGACTTTTCTTCCCTTTACGGCTCTTTCTTTCCCTCAACTTCAATGGCCGGCTCGCTTGGCTCTACAATCTCCACCACGGGCTCCTCGGTAGGAATCATGACGGGAGTGGTATCCTTCCTGCCTCTCGTAGTAACTGCAACAACGGCGTTGATGTGGCCGGTGTTGCCCTGTGGATTTTGCTCGGGTTGAGCCGGTAACTGTTGACTGTTTCTATTGAGCAACGCAAGTTGCTCAGCAATTTGTCCAACGACAGTTGTAAGAGAGTCTTGGCCCGCCTTCAAGGAAGCATTGATCTTCTTCTGCTCGACCATAAACTCCTCCACCTTAGCTTCAAATTCAGATCGTTGTTGAGCTTGTGGAGGGTTTTGATTTCTCCACCCTTGATTGTATCCGGGCGGCCTATAGGGTCCAACTTGTTGCTTTGGTGGGAAATTTTGTTGCGGAGGCCCCCTCGGTGGATAATGTTGTTGTTGTTGTTGTTGTTGTCATCGAGCTTGTTGAGGTAGTTGTTGCGGCGGATTCAATGCTCCATCATTGTTTACGTAGGAGAAACCGGGATGGTTTCTTGTGGCCGGATTGGCCCAATATCCTTGGTTCCCCGCGACGTATTGAACTTGCTCCAAAGATCCCTCTCCTTGTTCTCCTCCCAAATACATAGCTTGGGATTGGTCTTGCCAATCACACATTTGATTTGTTGGTGCGGATGTGGAAGGGGGTTCTTGGGGCTCTGTAATATACTCCTCCAGTCTCTCCACCACCTTGTGGAGAGAATCGAACTTGTTGGTCAGCTCCGCTACGGCCTTTGCCTCATAGATGCTAGATGGCTTCAAGGAGGACGAAGAGTGTCCTCGCTCGTCGCCCCATTGTTGATTGTTTGAGGCCATCTCCTCAATTAGGGCCGTAGCTTCGTCGGGAGTCTTCGATAGGATGGCCCCATTTGCCGCGGCATCAATAATCTGCTTGGTCCCCGGTTGGAGACCATTGTAGAAGCTATGGACTAGCTCCCAATCTTCAATGCTATGGTGGGGGCACTGATGCTGCAGGTCTTTGAAACGCTCCCAAGCCTCGTAGAGTGTCTCTTAAGGTCCTTGCTTGAAGGACATGAGAGCACTCCTAATCTTTACCGTCTTGGAAGGCGGATAGAACTTGTCGATGAACGCGCTTGCCAACTCATCCCATGTGGTAAAGACTCCCTCAGCTTGCGTCCTCAACCAATAAAGAGCTTTATCCTTTAATGTGAAGGGGAAGAGGCGCAGTCTGATGGCATCCAGGGTAACGCCCGGCATCTGGAAGGTGGCGCACTTTGATAGGAAGAGCTGGATATGGTAGTGGGGATTTTCATGGGCGTTCCCATGAAATGGATCCTACTGCATCAGAACCACAAGCCCAGTCTTTAACTCAAAATTCTTGTCGGCCGCCAACTCCGGCATGGCTATGGACGAGGTCGTGGAGGAAGTCTTAGGCCGGAGCCTATCTCGAATGGAAATAATCCTCGCCATTCTTGCCGCTAACTCTTCAGGCGTCTCCCGGACGTTCATAAACCTCCCTTCTGTATCGGGTCTCCTCTCCGCTCTGATTATCCGCAATGTACTCTCGATCTCAGGATCAAACAATATATCAATGGGGTCCGCAGTGGATCTCGTGTACATGCACGGGAAAACAAAGTTTCAAAGAAGTGATTAGCACAATGGAAGGGTTAGATAAAAATAAAGAAATAAAACAAAAAGAAAGAAATAGCTAGGGTGGTAGGATCAAACACAATCGCCTCCCCGGCAACGGCGCCAAAAACTTGATCGCTTCGAAATGTAACCCAAAAGAGTGACCGTGTAGTTTTACCGCAAGCGCACGGTGTAGCGGCGAGCGGGTTATCGAACACAGGGAGGACGTATGATAGTGCCTGCTCCGAACAACCTGGCTATAGGAACAGAAAAGAGGGAATTTGCCTTTTGGCGATCCTGTCACAATCGTCAGACAAAGTATGGAGATATAAAATCAAATAAAGACGCCTAGGGAATGGGGAATCCCCGCTACTCACCGTATCTCGTCAATGTGATTCATTGGTATCACAATTGCTAGAGTAGAATTTCGGATGAACTAGTTGCAACTGAATGTAAAACCTAGCTCACGCTCTCTCGCTGTTGCCGGTCTATAGCTATCCTAGGGTTGGGTCCAATCTCTTGCAAACCCTAGCCTAGGCAAGCTAGCATTAGGATCAACATCATCGTTCAATCACGTCCCGAGCCCACTCTCGTGCAAACTCGGGCCACGACCTAGGTTGGGATAGTTCCTACCCGTCCTATCTCTTGCAAACGAGTATCGGTATGGAATTGCAACCGAGAACCCTAGTATCGGTCCTATCTCTTGCAAACCGGTACTACGGAAACTCAATTTCAACCCAATTCAGATTTCTAGGGTTTCCTATCGAATTGGGATCCAATCTCTTGCAAATCCCAATCGATATGAACACCTAGCTATCCGTAGTATATCGATCCCAAACTAACCCTAATAGCAATTCTAGCAATAGTTCTACCAAATCATCACAAATCAGAAATTGGGCTCGTAGGGTTCACCCCACGCCCCAAGACGTTAGGACTACTCACAATTCATATCACAAATTCGAGAATAATCAATTGAAATAGCAATAGAATTCATCACAATATTCAAATAAGCAATAAAAATAAGATTTTTAATGAAGAGGGAGACAAACCAATAGAGTTCTCCAAGAATCCAACAAAAATAAACTTTTCTCTCCTCTACAATCACAAGAATCAAAAGCTAAAAAGTTTGATCTAAAAAGCTGCAAAAAGCAAGGGGAAAAGCTCTCTAACCTAGGTTAAAAACTGGGGTTAAATACCCCCCAAAACTGCCCAAAAATCCGTGACCAAAATGCCCCTGCGCAGCCTGAAAATCGCAATTTATGCTACAGGCAGCGCGGCTTACTCGGCCGAGTGACAAAAGTCGCTCGGTCGAGTGGGAGACCCTGAGAATTTCCAGTAAGTCTGGGGTCTTGGGGGTCTTCACTTCGGGCGTCGCTCGGCCGAGTGAGTTGTCGTCACTCGGCCGATGGCTTCTCTTCACTCGGGCGGTCGGCAATTTCCACTCGGCCGAGTGGGTCTTCTGATGCTCAGGCAGACGAAAAACAGTAAGTTGGCTCTTTTTGATGGGCGTCGTCTGAGTGCCACTCGAGCGGACGGGGTTTCGTCACTCGGCCGATGTGGCTTCTGATGCTCGGCCGAGTGCACACTTGAAGCGTGTCCGATCTGGTCGGCTGAGCGGGGTCTCGCTGGTCGGCCGAGTGACTCCTTCACTCGGCCGAGTGAGACACCAAAAATGCACATTCTGATTGTTTTTGCCTCCTCGTCGCTCCTACGACGTTCTTTCTTCTTCCGCTCCTCTCCAATAGCAAAATACCCCTCGGGGAAGTCATTGGTGACACTCTGGAGTAGGTGTATCTCGGGATCACTCCAAATCGCTCCAAATCTCCTGAAATACGACAAAAACAACAAATCGTGAAAAGTATCGCAATATTGTCGATAAATCGCGAAAAGCGTGATTTGAGCGATCTAAATGGCATGCAATCATGCGGAAAAAAGGTGTAAAATATGGAGTGATCATTCGGCCCGGCCGCGCCTCCTTGTCGGTCGTGGGTTGTGGGCCGGTGGAACGGAAGGATACGCACATGACTATGTCAGCATATCCGACGGTATTGTCCGGGGGATCCCCAAGCGCCTTGTCCCTGGCGGGCCGAGCAACTGCGGTTGCGTGCCTCGGCCGGGTGGGGGGAGTGCCGCGAGGCGCGCCCGTTCCCGCGTAGCTTCGGTCTTCCGGGGTGGAGGCCCTTTCACGAAGGGGAGAGTTAATGGGGTATGTCAGCGGATCCGGGTGGGAGTCGGACTCTTACGATCTTTAGGTCGTAACAGCTAGCAACGAATGAAATCTAATGGGATTGTAATGGATAAGAAATTCCAACCATAGAGAAACTGACACAGGTTTTGAAATCAGAAACCGATTGCATAGGTTTCAACGTAGGGCAACCAGACGACTGGAGTTCACCACTCAAGCGTCTGGGCCACTGTGTAGTCGTTTGAGAATCCTTCATCAGACGACTGCCAAATATGGGTCCGACGGACAGAGAGCATAAGAAGTTTGCTCACTCTGTCCAGGCACCTGGAGTACATGACCCAGACGTCCGACCCACTGTTCAGACGCATGGTCATAAACCATCAGGCAACTACCCCTTGGCTATGTTCAGCTGAGCATAAAGCTGACACGATAAGCGTCTGGTGACCCTTCACCAGGCACCTGTCCAATCTCTAAAATGCACACCCATGTGTGTTTAGAGCAATTGACCAAATGGGATGGGTTCAGTATGATTTCTAATGAACCCTAAGATGGATATGATGCATATGTAGGTGTGTTATGCATCTATTCAAGGCTACAAATAAGTAATAAAGAGCAAAATACATGAAGAAATACAAGATGTATTACATTGAAGCTCAATATTCTTCATGCAAGCAACGCTCCAAAGCCTTGAAACCATCTCCACCATCATCCCATCAACTTTTTTTTCTCCTCGTCAAGATAATCAATTGTAAATTTGAGATTAAAACAAATGAGATGATTAGCATACAACATAATGTTGACCATCAGCAAAACAATATTGGTCATGAACCCATGAACCAACATTCTCCTCCTTTTTGATGATGAAAAAATATTAAGTAAATATATAACATAAACATGAAATGCAATGTGTGTGCTAACAAGCTCCCCCTATCAATATGCATATATGCACAAAGTGAACAATTAAATCATAATGCATATTGATGGGTGCGTTTAAGTAAAAACAAATATATTTTTACATAACTACAATTTCTCCCCCTTTGGCATATCAAAAAGATGGAAAAGTGCCAAATTGATAAAATCCAAGGGCAAGAGAATTAACCTGTTCATATGCATAAGCATTATGCAAATAACATAGCATATGAAAGGAAATAACATGCTAGCAAGCAAAAGTTCCATACTCCCCCAAAATCATATGAAACATGCAAATATGGGAGTTATGGACAATCTCACACTAAAAGTGTGTACATAAAGTAAGCATACATGTATGGTACCTAAGCAATAAATACACGTGTGTGAGTGCTAGCAAGAGGGAAACCAAACAAACGTGGAGTTTGGTTTCCGTATATAGTCGCATGAAAATATTACATTTCAAACATACGATTCTATATACGAATTCTTCTCATCCCTAGATACATTCTTAGGAATCCACAACGAAAGAGATTTGGGTTTCCTAAGGAGTGGTTGAGTATGGGGATGAATAGGAAGTGTGGGTGCACGCTTATGAGGTGGAACATAAACATTGGCGTGACCCGTGTGTGAAATATGCGATGAGCATTTACAGCATTCACACAAGAAATATTTCTACTATGCACAGGAACGTGAGTAGCATGCAAAGAATGAGCGGGTTCAATTCTAGCATGCAAAGAATGAGCGGGTTCAATTCATGAAAATAGTGTAAATCCTTCCTATGGGTAAAAGCAACATGCATATGATTTTGAATAGGCTTATCAATAGCCGCATAACCAAAATATAAATATGCATGATTCCTCTTTGGCTTTAAAATCCTCGTTGATTTCTTGCCAAGAGAGGGTTTGGATGTGACAAATCCCTTAGAAGGCTCTCCCACAAATTTGTTTTTGATGCTTCCAGAGAAAGAGCTTGGTTTGGTTACACTCAAATTAGAGGATCCCATAACCTTGTCCTTACTCAAAATTTGAGTAGACAATAACTCACACTTCTTCAAAAATGAATATATGTCATCATCCCTAGCGGATATACATGAGCTAAGCTTGCGATATTGAGATTTGAGAGCCAATGTCTCATTTCTCAAAACATCAATTTAAGAATCCGTCTCAAGATTGACGGAGTCACTATCCGAGTGCACATTCTCCAATTGGAGTTTGAGAGAAGCATTCTCATCTCTCAAAGCACTTAACTGAGAAAGAAGACCATATTTCTCGGTATGCCAAGAATTTAATTCTACTTGATGCGTGTCATATAATCTCTCTTTCAGAAATTTGTGAAAATCACGATTATACTCAATTCAAGCTTTAAGACAGTTATTCTCCTTACTTAACATGCACACATGTGAATCACGAGCAATCTTTTATTGACTCAATGCTATGGTTTGTGTATCTGTAGGGTTTCCTTGGGTCCTTAGGGCTATAAAATCGACGTCCGTCCTGAGTCGGTCGGACGATGAAAACAAAATTGCAGCGAAAATAACAGATTTAAAACATTTTTAAATCAAGCCCTAAAGAAACAACCCTAGACAAGATCTCTGCTATCCCGGTGTTGGGTCAAACCAACCCCTAAGGATAGATCTATCTTGCAATTATAAACGCATGAATATTTAAACTACATACCTTTCACTTTGTTTCCGCAGAAAACGAAGCGTCGTTTTTAGCAACATTTCTTTGGCCTCGCGTCGCTTCTTCCTAGCCGAGCCACGTCTCGAGCCGCACCTCATCCCAAGCCGAACCACTTCTTGAACCGTGCCACATCCCGAGGCGAGCAACACCCCTGTCGCTGAGCGCCGAAGAATGTTTCACCTTGAGTGGATCCTTCGTCGAGACTTCGGATCTGATCCGAACTCCTTCGTAGCTTTGCTAAAGCCCGATCAGGAGCAAGGAAGAATTTAGGGAGAGAGGGAATAATTAATTTAAATCTTAATTTGAGCGTGCTCCAAACTTTTGGGAGCTTCTCGGATTAGAGATTTGGTGCAAGTTTCAAGGAGGGGAATTGGCCCCTATTTATATAGACGGCTGACCCATCCCCTTCTCATCATATCCGATGTAGGACTGATGATGTGGGACTAAAGATATGGAGTGGAAAAAATCAACTAAAGTTTGCCTTTCACAAAGGCAATCTTTAGCGAATTTTGCATCCTTCATCGTTGAGTTTTGCAAGTAAGACAACCTATCAAATCGAAGAGCACTGAACGGTGAACACGTGGGAAGAAACTGCACTCCATTCCGAGTTTGTTTGACCCCTCAAACAATGCTCCAAAATAAGCCCAAAACCTTGTTTTTCTAAAAAAATGCAGCCACGATAGCTGGGCACGAAACCCTAGGACGTGGGACCACCACGCGGCCCCATGCGACCTGCTCCTGCGCACGCACGTGCAATGCACGCGCTTGGGTGCACGCAATGCACGGGCGCGTGCCTTGCACACGCCTAGTGGGCGTGTGCACACGGGCGGGCCCCGCCTAGCAGGAACAGGCGCACGCCCGCCCGCCTTGCAGGTGCGAGGGCGCACGGGTTGGGCGCCTACGGGCGCAGGCCCAACCCGCAAAGCCCTTAATGGGCTTTTCACGGGTTTGGCTCTATTTTGTGCGTTTGGAGTCCGTTTTTGACACGATTTGAACATGCGTTTAGACTGGGACGATCCCGTCATCCAGGTAAGCATTTCCACGTGTTTATTATATTAAATATGCAGTAAACATTTTACGATACATTTAATTCCCTTTGCATCACATGCAAAATTCCCACATCTAATATTAAAAAACCATTTGCATCAAGTGCAAATGAACTGAGGGCATACATCCCTCAACATCTACCACTTGTACTCAGGATCATTTATCCCGAGTCCGTAAGTTAACTGCAAACTCTTTGTAGTTTTCTGTCCCTTGCATCAAATGCATTTTCTCCCTAATTTCTACATATTACTTAACGAATGTCTCATTCTGTGTGAGACCATTCAGCCTGACCCTAATACAGGTGGGGCTCGAAACCCCAGACGACAGTGACCACGAGCAGTAGGTGATGTCTCTGTTTTCGTATCATACTTATGTGGTTAACTAATCGACATGAGTATTATCGAGACCACCCTGATTGTGTCTGTGATAAATACTGCAGTTTTAGTCTCTTCGTCAAAACTATGCCGCATAGTCAAGCCTAGGGTATGGTCAACTGTCAACCTTACTATCTTGGACTTGGTTAGTCTCCATCGTTCTTTAGTCAAATAATGTTGGACTTTTTCCAACATACTCTGGCCAGAGTTTTCACTAAAAGATCGAATTAACACTGCGACACTAACTCCCCTTGACCGGGAGAGGCGAATCCTATCTTGGTCATTGCTCTCCTCGCGTGCTTCAAATGTCACCCAACCAAAGACCTTTCAATGGGGCTTTCCCGAGGCTAGATCAGTGATCTAAGTGACTCCTTTCATGCACAGGTTCGTACAATGACCTCACGTCAAAAGACCAACTTGCCTATCATCACTAAGAGTTATCATTGACAGATTGATCATTATAAACCATTTGATAACTCTCGTTGGGTCATTCATTGAACTCATTCTCCAATGAGCACCTGTGTCTCGTATTCAACTTCACCAACTCAAACGACCATGAGATCATCACCACCACATGGTGAAGACTAAGACACGATGGTCTATCTGATGTATCGATATCCTTTTCTCGAAACATCTACGACCACGAACGTTTTTAGACCTATGCTACAATCGGTCAAATACTTCTCCATGGTCGAGATTTCCATCTTGATACATGTTTGACCTCATATTAAGTCTCAGGAGTGTACCTAAATTCTAATGAAACCTGCACTATTATTAACTTAGGTAAAATTTTACCAACAGCTTGCTGTTATTTCGAACAAGATGTTCGTATACGTACATATAGATGAATTTCCTCGAGGGCATACACATCTATCAACATCACCCACTTGTACTCAGGCCCATTTATCCATGTATCTCATACCGCATTTACACATAAGTCTTTCTAGACTTCATGTGGTAGAGCCTTCGTGAGTGGATCTGCTAAAACGTCTATTGTATAGACTTAAGGGGTTTCTATGTTCATTTTAGACCACACGTTTGAATCTCATCCACATAAGTCCCTTGGTTCCTTGGAATCCATAATATATGTCTTTCCTGGATCTCATCCAGCTTATCGTACCTTATGAGAATAATCCAAATTAGTTACTGGTCATTTAGACGGTTCATAATCATTTCAGATAAAGTGTCAAACTCTTTGACCACTTTGTCAAACCATATGTTCCAGCTCCTTGATATCTCGCATGCCTTTTATTCGTTCACACTGACCTTGAAAACTTTATAAGTTTGTTCTTCTATAAATCATATTTAGAAAACAAACATATTCCAGTATTCATGGTCATCATGAGCATTTACATCGAGTCTAATCCGAACATATTTGTACACATCTGTTGGTGAGAAAGTTTCATCATAATATGTTTATAGGAGTTAGGATGATAACCGTTCTCAACCAACATAAGTTGTACTTCATTATTTACTTTTTGCACCAATCTTCTAGACTAGAAGATTGACTTGCATCCAAAGGAAACAATTTTCTTGGGCACGTAAATTAAAGTCCATACTTTATTTATGTGCACGGACCTTTTTCGGATTGCATCAAGCCATTTCTTAAGAGTAACTACTCTGAATGGCATCTTGGAAGTCTATTAGGCCATCATCAACTATGATGTCTTACTCGACTTCTTCATCTCACGAGGCTCGAGTAATTATGTGACTTCCTAACGATTGATTTAAAGAATATTATATTGATAAGGTCCTCCTGGAACATTATCAAGAAACTAGGCATTATAAATGGGGCTTAACCAAGAGGAGGATTGTAACTCAGAGTCACTTGTCATGTATCGCATCATGTCTAACAGAGTGTGATTCATGCTCTCGAACACATCAACGTGTTAAAAGACTTGACTTGAGAGAAAATTTCATTTTCTTTTAATTTTGCAAGATTTGCATAGCTAAGTATTATTCTCTTCGATCTGATCAAAGTAGTTCAAATACTTATATTATTGTGTTATCTATTTTATCAGACTTATGTTTCAGCAAGAACACGTGTCGTAATAAATAAGAACAACTTATCCTGACTAACTCAGACTTGCATCCGGGTACATCTGTATGTACGAGACTACGAGTTCATCAACTCATTCTTCCACTGTCTTACAGATGGAATTTCGGTCATCATATCTTTGAGATGCTTGAACACATCTCAAGTATGTGATGCTTGAGCGCTACTCCTACGTGTAGGAGGACGTCCAGTAATAAATTTATTTCCGGTGAGACCGGGTCGGACCACGGGGACAAGTCATTTTGCAATCGCAAATTCAATTGATGTAGGAAGGGTAACGACGGTTAACAACCAACTACGCTAACGGGGTGGAAGTGTGTGTGAAAATGTGGGTGTTTGAGACCAACTACCAAATCAACATCCTCGGGTAGAGGAATCGTGAAGACAAATAGGCAAGAAAGCTTGTGTGATGTGTGAGAGTGTGGTTGTTAAGCATATGGATTCAATCCGGGGATAACTCAATTGTATTTCCGGCTAAGGAATGAGCAATCGGTGGATGTGGCATTTTATCAAACACTTGGTGTGCAATGAAAGTAGGGTATGGAAAATTGAGATAATAAACAACTAAGCATACATGAGTGGTACCACTAGGCAAACCCACTCTAGGGATACCCACTAGGATCCCTAACTCAAAGTATATTTCATCAATTCTACCACCTAAATATTTAAACATGCAAGATTGAATAACCATAGCTCCACAAACACAAATCAACACACAACCACACAAGAAAAAGATCTAGCTCATTACAACAAGAAAAGATGGATTTTTACTTCTAAAAACATCATTCATTATCATTACAAATCACTAAATCAAAATACAAATGGAGAGGGAAAGAGTTCACCAAGATCTCCAAGGAAACCCCAACCAAAACCCAATTGCTCCTCCTTGCTTCTTTGTTGCTCCACCAAAACCCTAACCCTAAGATGAAGAATGAGGAAGAAGGAATGAGGGGAATAGAGGGGAGGAAAGCCCAAGAAATAGACTCTGAATTTCGGGTCTGAAAACAGCTTAAACAGGTCGGATCCGTGCCCAAACCCGCAACTAATGCCCAAATCTGCAGAAATTTTCAGCACCGTCACCATGTCTTGCGAAAATTCTAGAAAAATCATCCGACCTCGGATTGAGGTGTTTCAGGCGACGATGGAACCATAACAAAGTTTACTATAACAAAAAAATATCACTAGGCCGGAATATATACTGGAATGATAGCAGAATTCTTCACAATAGGGGCAAATCTACAGAAATTTTCAGCACCGTCACCTTGTCTTGCGAAAATTGTAGAAAAATCATCCGACATCGGAATGACGTGTTCCAGGCGACGATGGAACCGTAACAAATTGTAAAACAAAAAAATTATCACTAGGCCGAAATATACACTGGAATGATAGCAGAATTCTGCACAAGAGGGGAAAAGTAGACTTTCCAGCCCAGAAATTTTCAGCACCGTCACACTGTCTTCCAAAAAATGCAGTAAATTACTCCGACCTCCAAAAATTCTGGAAAAATATGCGTTGGAATCGGGACTTCACGAAATTTCACTGAAAAATAATATGAGACCAAGATGAAGATGCTAATAAGCTGTAAAAATTATGTTTTAAGCATATAAAAACGGTAAGCTCCAATATTAAGTGATATCATCAAAATGAGAGTATCGGAGCCAAAATGAACACAAATTATGCACAAAATGCCATCTAATGAGGGGTAAAATATACAATATTGAACCCTAATCACACCTCCAACTAGCTTTTTGCTAGTCCCTAGCAAAACAAGCGATAAATTCGGATTCTCAATCAAAGCACATATCAAACTCAAAATTATTCATGGCGAAAATAAAGTTTTCAACAAAATCTCAAATTCAATATACCAATCCATGAATGAGAACAAACCCATGAACAACACTTCAATTTGGTTCAAATAAAGGAGAACAAGCAATGTTTTGCACGAATGAGGATTAAAACACAACGTTGTATCATAGTTTTACAAATCTCAGGGTTTTGCCAAAACAACACTTTCCTAATTTGTGGAGGTTGGATGTGTGAATTTATTCTTCTCTTTTTCTTTGTATGAAACTTAGGATGACCCATGTAATGAGTTTTCGGTCAATGACTCCCAAATCAGACGATTTCAGGGCATTGGGCCAAAAAGGACCCCGCGGACCTAATAACCCGAATCACCTAAGATTCACTTATTCTTTTCTCGTGCACTCTTCTAAATCATATCTTTCGACGCGAATCCCCAATGCTTCTTGAGGCACGAGGACCCGGCTACTCGACAAAACTAGAAGAACGATGCACTTATTCTTTTTCTTTCTCTTTTTTGTTTTCTTTTTCTTTTGATTTCTTTTTCTTTTGCTTTCTTTTTGCCTTTCTTTCTTTCTTTCTTTTTTCAACACACCAACCAACCACACTAGGCACATAATCAAAACCCATCGAATTGAAAACTACTCTACTCAATTGGCTTAATCCATACTCATGCATCGCAAAGCTTGTTCAAAACTAATTTAACCCATTTTGAAGACAAAATTCATGGAGTTATGCACTCACATCATAAATGGCATATTAAAATTGATTTCATGAAGAAAAAGCAATCAAATGCATGCCAATCACAATTTAGGATTTGAAAATAGAATTTGAATCCGAAAACATGCACGAAGATGAAACATGCAAGGGACTAAGCAAATAACTAGCAAGAGAGCAAGGAGGGTAAATGATATTCTTGCAAAATGATTGGTGATGTCAAAATGGATGTCTCCAAACCAAAAAAATTAAAACAAAAACAACTAACTAAACATCCTAAAACCACCTACTACTCCCCCCAACTAAAGACAAACATTGTCCTCAATGTTGAAAAAGAATAGGTTTATTGAATTAAAACTATCCTAGAAAGCATAGAAAGTGCAAAAATTTAAATTTTCTACACTACTGGATAGAAGTCACCGGGGTCAAAAGGCGGATCACGGATGTCCAACGGTGGAGGAAGTAGCTCAATTAGATCCTTACGCTCCTCTGCGAGCGTCTTCCCTCCACGAATCACTTTGAACCCTAGCAACACAACTCCAAGCATCTCTCTAAAATGTGCGACCATGTCCTGCAAGAGATGAGCTGTATCAATCCAAAGTGGGCACCGTTGCCTTTCGACGAAAGTGACCCAAATATAATCGTCAAAGTAAAATAAAGAATTTGAACTATGTTGACGAAAACTCCCTAAAATGGTTGCATCCATCTCGATAGATGCTCCACCACGGGGGAAAGGAATGAATGATCTTGGGACAAGACCAAGGGAAGGCACGTTTCAGGCTCTACCAAAATGATCGATGAGCTCGTGGCCCTACTTGGCTCCTCCTCCTGTCCATCCAAAATGTCACGCTCGTCCTCTTCATCTTTGCACACAACACCCGCAAGGGAAGAAGAGTCCAAATCAGATAATAAATTTTTTTGAGTGGTTGGATTGCCTTCTCCAAAGCAAAAGGCAAGCAATGCAAGACTCGAAATGATCTCCTGAATATATTGGCTCCGAGTCTCCATGCTTCGAAGAAAATATCGGGATTGAGCATCATGTGTTTGAATAAGCAATCGAAGCTCCTCGCCCAAGGGTTGCAAAGGTGCATCCATGCTTGGTTCTCCTTGGTCAAGGTACGCTCCAACGACATCACAATGAAGCGCTAACGGCTCACTCCCTGAAGTCACATCCAATGGTCGGTCCATATCCTCCATGGACTCCAGGTACTCCCAAGCATCCTCGGGTGACATGTCAAATAAAGCTCCATCGTCCATCATTGCCATGTAGTCTTGCATATCCTCCCACAGTCCCTCGTAGAAAAACTGGAAAAGATGGGCCATCGTGAATCCATGATGTGGACAACCGCTTAATAAATCCATGAACCTCCTCCAAGCTTGATAGAAGGATTCACCGTCAATTGAGCAAAACTGGCAATTTTGAGCTTCAAAGAAGTGGTCCTATGCAAAGAAAATGAAAGTGCATCATACAAAGAATTTATGCCGTTAAAGTCTATGGCTTTTTTTGAATTTTTATAAAAGAAAATGAAAATAAAGATAGCAAAGGACTCAAAAAGTGCAAAATAAATAAAGATGAAAGATAATAAATGGAAGATAAAGAATAAAAAAGACTCACACTAAATAGTAGGATGTATAATGCCAAAATTTCCTAAATCAATCAAAAATATAAATGCAAAAAACCATTGTCCCCGGCAACGGTGCCAATTGATTGAACCGGAGGACGCGCAAGGAGCACACCTTCCACTCCCAAGCTAGGAGCGTCAATGCAATAAAAAATAACCGGTGAGTATCAGGTCGGATCACAGGGACAAGTCGTTCTACATTCGCAAGTTTGATCGATAAAGAAAAATAAAGCGTTATTCAACAACCTCAACTAACGGTGGATGAGTGGGAAAAAGTGTGGTGAATCTAAATTACTAACCTAAGTGGGTAGGGTTAGAGAACCAAATGGGGAGTTAGGATAGCTAGGAGGAGAGCATGGGTTGTAGGTTCACTAAGATTGGTGTTAATCTAGCTCTAATTACCATCATATAACTCAATTGATCATCCGGCTAAAGACACTCAATCGGAATATTTAGCATTCATGAACACAAAAATTGGCAATATGCATAGATGCATCATCAAGCACTAATCAATATATGAACATGGATTTTTCTCAAATTTTGTCCTCTCGGGACTTAACCAAGTAAAGTATGCCCTAACAATTCATCCAAGATTAGGAAGATAATAGGCAAGAGGAAATTTGAACTAAAATTAACAACCCATCACTATGGATCACAACCCAAGCAATCAACACTACTCAATCATCAAGAAAAAAAAGATGAGATTTTTATACAAAAGCTTCATCCAATTTCAATACAAAAGTGAGATCAAAATACAAAAGGCGAAGAAAGGTATCACCCAAGCTGTCACCCTAAATGAAGCCTTCCCTCTACCAATTTGCTCCTCCTCCAAGCTTCTCCATCATCCCCATGGCCTCCAAGCTTCCCAAACCCTAGAAATTTTATTTCTCAGCCAAAAACACACACTGCCGAAGCTCTCATCCCCCAGGCCGGAAAAAAACCCCTAAAACGCATCTGGGCTCGAAAGCGGGCTTGCGGGTCGGGGAATTCGCGCCCGACCTGCCCCATAACACGTGCGCCTGCACTCAGTTCAGACGGGCCGGGTAGGAACCCGGCCCACGGAGCGGGGCCAAGCCCGCTTCAGAAAAAATGGGCGGGCCTTTTATTATTTTTTTACTCCGACTTACGCAAGCAACGGGCGCTGGGCGCCCGTTGGAATTCCGGGGGCATGCGCGGGGCGCGTGCCCCCGCATCTATCTTCCCCTGCGCAGCGGATCGTGGCACGTGGCGCCGTTGGATTGCGCCACGTGGCGCCCAATAGCAATTCTTTTCTCCCCCTTTTAAATGCTTTTCTCCCTTCAATAATTCGCCAAAAATACCTAGAAATCACAAAAAAATCCCAAAAAATTCTGGAAAATCTCCAAGACTCCCAGGAGTACCTGAAAAATAGGAGAAGTGGAAATTAGTCCGTATGATGATAAAATAAATATAATGGCTATTATAAAACACTATTGACCTCCAATAATCTATATAAATTATTCACATGCTCAAATAATTCCCAAAAAAGGCGATATGATCACAATAATAGCAGGAGCATATGAAAAATAGTAGGAAGCCAATATGGACGATAAAATCCATATTTTGTGCCAAGAATGAGAGTAAGTTCCTAAAATGACATGAAATGAAAATATACCCAAAAAGAGCAAGTTTAAGCCTAATCTTTAGCACAAAATGGAGATAGTTAGGGGGTATAAATATACACTTTCTGCTCTGAATCAACACAGATACTCAAGGAGACCCGACGCAGCGCTTTGGATTAATACCAGACTACATCACATGTATGATGGAGTCGGTTTCTAAAAGAGACCACTTCATAGCTTGAGGAGACTCAATAACCATGACATGCATCTTTTAGTTCCCTAATCTAAAAACAAGGAGGGCTACGGCTAACCTTGAAGAAGAATTTTAACGTAATTGACTTGATATAATCGACGGTGTCACGTAATCATAATTCGCATCCTTGCGGTTCAGTGGAACACGGCTAGGGATTTGGCTAGGCCAGGATCACTATCCCCAGCGAGCTAGGGTGATCCACAACACTAGTCAAAAAACACTAGACCGGATCATGGTCCATTGAAGGAAACTAATAATTCTTATGTGTGCCATCGATTAGAAATGGCTTCATTAAAACTAGTTAATCCTATCAACTAGTTGAATCCTAAAATTCGAAATTATTAGGATTGGTTAATAATTTTATTAATGCCCTTATCAACTATAAGGAATGAATTTTAGGGTGCTATCCTAATCATGTATTAGGCATTTAAATAAGTTTAAATCATAGCATGTCCATCAAAATTATCTTATAATTTTCAGAAAGCTTTTAATGGCTATCCTAAAAGTTTTTCTTGTATTATCACATAATAAGCAAGAATATGACATAACCACTAAAATACAAAAAAAAATATCGCATAAAATTTTAACACTTGCAACTTAAATTATCTCATAATTAAGTTACAAAAATTTATTATTATCATATAATAATTAAGATCTAATTTTCAAAAACAGTTTTCGAAAATAATAACATTACTTGGGAATACGACAATTTTAATAGTTCAATTAAAACCTCCATCTGATGGAGAAACATGCTGCATCCTACGCACTTTATAATTGCAAGAATATAGATCATGGTAGACCTGGCTCTGATACCGCTGTAGTTATCGCTTTGATATCATTGCAACGCTGTTAAGGCCCATCATCCACGGCACCCTAGCCCGTCATATGATCCCTCACGAACTTGTTCTACGTCATGCCTCTCGATAACTTCCAACCCATTATATGATCCCCATCTTATCGGGACTTGGTATGGTAAGAGCGATTACTTTGGGTTAGTTCATAACCTGAGAACACGTACTCAAGCATCAACAAGCTCTGATACCACTGTAGGGTTTCCTTGGGTCCTTAGGGCTATAAAATCGACGTCCGGCCTGAGTCGGTCAGACGACGAAAACAAAATTACGGCAGAAAAAACAGATTTAAAACATTTTTAAATCAAGCATTAAAGAAACAACCCTAACCAAGATATCTACTATCCCGAAGTTGGGTCCGACCAACCACTAAGGATAGATCTATCTAACATTTGCAATTATAAACGCATGAATATTTAAACTACATACATTTCACTTCGTATGCAAAAAATGAAGCGTCATTTTCAGCAACATTTCTTTGGCCCAGTGTCGTTTCTCTCAAGCCAAACCGCGTCCCGAGCCGCACCTCATCCTGAGCCGAACCGCTTCCCGAACCGTGCCACGTCCTGAGGCGAGCAACACCCCTGTCACCGAGCCAACCACGCACCGAAGAAGTTTCACATTGAGTTGATCCTTCGTCGAGACTTCAGATCCGATCCGAACTCCTTCGTAGATTTGCTAAAGCCTAATCAGGAGCAATGAAGAATTTAGGGAGAGCGGAAATAATTAATTTAAGTCTTAATCCGAGCGTGCTCCAAACTGTTGGGAGCTTCTCGGATTTAGAGACTTGGTGCGAGTTTGAAGGAGGGGAATTGGCCCCTATTTATATAGACGGCCGACCCCTCCCCTTCTCATCATACCCGATGTGGGACTAAAGATATGGAGTGGAAAAAAATCAACAAAAGTTCGCCTTTCACAAATGCAATCTTTAGAGAATTTTTCCTCTCTCACCATTGAGCTTCGCAAGTGATACAACCTATCAAATCGAAGAGCACTGAACGGTGAACACATAGGAAGAAACGGCACTCCATTTCGAGTTTGTTTGACCCCTGAAACGATGCTCCAAAATCAGTCCAAAACCTTATTTTTCTAAAAAAACGCAGCTGCCATAGCTGGGCATGAAACCCTAGGCCGTGGGGCCCCCAAGCAGGCCCCACATGGCATGCTCCTATGCGTGCGTGTGCAATGCACGTGCCTAGGCACGCGTAGGGCACATGCACATGCTGTGCACGCGCCCGTGTGCACACGGGCGGGGCCCCACCCGTAGGAAGCGGGCGCGCGCCAGCCCACCTTGCGGGTGCGGGCACGTGCCAGCCTGCCTTGTGGGTGCGAGCACGCGCAGGACAGGCACCTGCGGGCGCGGGCCCGACCTACAAAGCCCTTAATGGGATTTTCATGGTTTTGGCTCTATTTTGTGCGTTTGGAGTCCGTTTTTGATGCGGTTTGAATCTGCGTTTAGACCGGGATGATCCAGTCATCCAAGTAACATTTTCCACGTGTTTATTATATTAAATATGCACGTAAATATTTTACGACACATTTAATTCCCTTTGCATTATATGTAAAATTCCTCCATCTAATATTAAAAAACCATTTGCATCAAATACAAATGAACTGAGGGCATATATCCCTCAACAGTATCATCATGAGGTTTGGATGAAAAAGAAGTGTGTGTGCATCTCTCTCAATCATGTTATTTTTTGATATGAGAGATTTATACTCAACTAACAACACTCTATAACTATCATTTAAATTATTGCCTTGAAAAATGAGAGATTTGCGAGATACCTCTTTTCCATAGATGCTCTCATCATCGCTAGATTCGATCTCGTCTTCTCCGAAAATCCCATCGAGAAACTCCCACATCCAATGTGATGTCTCGTAATTCTTCATCATCTTTCTCATTTTTGTGGAGACGCAATTTAGCAAAGCATTCCAGACTTGAGCATCTGAAGTAATATCATTTGACGCAATTTGCTCATCAAGCCACCGATGCATGGTCTTCCTCCAATTTGAGTAGAATTTTCCTTTGAAGAACGGAGGAAGAGAGGATTGTTGTTGAGGCATAGAAGTCATGCTTGTAAAAGCCACCAAACCAAGGCTCTGATACCACTTGTAGGGACATGTGGCTACACAATACAATATACCAAGGTGTAAATAGTGTAAAGGCAAGCAATATGCGTAATTAAAAAGTTACTAATAATTAAACGTACAATACGCAGCGGAAATAGAAATGAGAAGCGCTTAACAACAACAACCACACAAAGAGATATGTCAATGCATACGCAAACAAAGAGACGTATCCTGGTTTGGATCCCTTCCCGGTGATACTACTCCAGTCACATCCTCCTAAAACCGAAGCAATGGATTTCCACTAATGGTCCCTAAATCGGGACACAAATACACGCTCTTCACGAGATACAATCCCAAAACCGGGATCAATCCCTAACCGTGATACATAGAAAAACTCTCCAAGTGGCGTAACCCCCCACAATGTACTCATAACCCGAGTACTAGGTTTCGTAACCAAAGAAACGAAAAAGAACAATCTTACCTATACCTTGGATAGGTATTACCGATGTGTATGTGAAGGCATGAAAGATTGAAATCACCAAGTGCTAAACGATGATGAGCTTGGATGCACTTGGAAGAACTCTCTGTTTAGATGCAAGATCAATGCTTGAACACTTTTAACCAAAGTGAAAGAGTAGAAGAGAGAGTGAGGGAAAAGAATGCTCTTCAATGAAATCCCTAAAATTTGGCTCTCTCAAATGATTCCTATAAGTGTAGAGAGATGCCAAAAACAGCCCCTCAGACTAGCTTAAATAAGCTCATAAAACAGCCCACAAAAGCCAAGAAAACGGTTATAAACGGCTAGTTACAAAATCCGAACTACTAGATTTTGGGGTCGAACAGATGTCTGGAGTACACGGACCAGACGTGATGAAGAGTGGTCAGACGTCTGGTCTGACATTGTACATCGTCTGGTTTGACAGACTCTTCACAGAAAAACACTTGTTCACCAAAACGATCATAACTCCCTCATATGGACTCTGATTGAGGTGAATCAAGATGCGTTGGAAAGCTAACAAGATTTTCAATCTGATGGGGTTTGAATGGATGAAAAATTCCAACCATAGAAAAACTAACAGCCGATTGAAGTCAGAAACAGATTGTAGAATTTCCAATAGACTCAACCGAGAAAACACTAGATCACCAAATGGTCATAACTGACACAAATGAACTCCGATTGAGGTGATCTAAGAAGTGTTGGAAAGCTAGCAAAGAATGCAATATAATGGACTAAGAATGTATAAGAAATTCCAACCATAGAGAAACTGACACAGGTTTAAAGTTAAAAATAGATTGCATAAGTTTCAATGCGGGCAACCAGACGTCTGGAGTTCACCACTCAAGCGTCTGGGCCACTGTGTAGACGTCTGAGAATCCTTCATCAGGCGACTGCCAAATATGGGTTCGACAGATAGAGAGCACAAGAAAGTTTGCTCACTCTGTCCAAGCGCCTGGAGTACATGACCCAGACATCTGACCCACTGTTCAGACACCTTGCCATAAACCATCAGGCGAC
Organism: Scilla litardierei; assembly: GCA_030789695.1. NCBI lineage: Eukaryota > Viridiplantae > Streptophyta > Magnoliopsida > Asparagales > Asparagaceae > Scilla > Scilla litardierei. Next base: position 210,666,462 of record CM061133.1, read on the forward strand.
TATCCCCTTCGCTGTGTTCAGCTGAGCAGAAAGCTAACATGCCAGGCGTGTGGTGACCCTGGTCCCTTCACCAGGCACCTGTCCAATCTCTAAAATGCACACCCATGTGTGTTTAGGGCAATGGACCAAATGGGATGTGTTCAATATGATTTCTAATGAACCCTAAGATGGATATGATGCATTTCTAAGTGTGTTGTGCTTCTATTTAAGGCTACAAATATTCTAAGTAAGAAAGAGCAAAATACATGAAGAGATACAAGATGTATTACATTGAAGCTCAATATTCTTAATGCAAGCAATGCTCCAAAGCCTTGAAACCATCTCCATCATCGTCCCATCACCTATTGTTTTGTCTCCTCATCAAGATAATCAATTGTAAATCTAAGACCAAAACAAATGAGATGATTAGCACACAACATAATGTTGATCATCATCAAAACAATATTGGTCATGAAACCATGAACCAACAACATGCACATCTTTGATGAAACAACAACCCATCCATGTCGGGGTTCAAATTTTCTTTTAAACAACTAATTGCACTATTGTTATTAGATGAATTATCAAAAGTAAATGAAAAAAATCTTTTCAGAAATATTAAAATCATGAATAATAGACATTATCACAGAATAGATAATACATCCAGTATGAGAATGCTCTAACATTCTAAATCTTATAATCATCTTGTTAAACATGTAATCAGGATCTACATATTGCGATGTAACACATAAATAGGACCATCCCCATTTTGTTGTCCAAATGTTTGAAATTAAGGCTATTCTAGAATTTAAGCTAGCAAACGTTTGCCGCAATTTAGCTTTCCCAGTTGGAAAAGTTGATATAGCATCTCTTCACAGAGTGTTTCTTGGCACTCTTCTAAATGCAGGGTTAAGGGCCACTTGGTTAAACCGTTCTAATTCGGGGCTTTCCCCATATGTAAATGGAAATTCTTAGCATAAAACCAATCTAGCCATATCTTTTCTTATTGTGTCAGCAGAGTATGAGAAACATATAGAGAGGAAGAAAATGCAGATAAGTGTAATGTGATCAATCCCCGGCAACGGCGCCAAAAACTTGCTCAGCCCAAAAATGTGCTTCTCTCAAGCGAAAGAGTCCATACAAGTAATATAATCTGGGAGTCCAGATGCCGAATCCTCGGGAGAAAATCTGTTGCAACCACAAAGCTTAAATCAAATAGAAATCCAACGAAAAGAAACTAACCACTTATGTTGACGATGGTTTGAAAGTGTTTGATTGTGATTTTTGGTACGTGAACAATACGAACAAAGAAACTTCGTGTATGAAAATATTTATGAGAAATATGCACATGGTATGGGTTCATTAGGATCCATGATTCGTATTAATTTGGTTGATTAAATATAACTCAATAAATTCTCCTTTTGAGAGAATTCACCGGAAAATACCCTTGTGGGGATTAAAGCACAATATTGAATAAAATCGTTGCAAAAGTTATAATCTTTTAAAAATACGATATGAAACTCCCTTTTGGAGAGATCAAAACTCACCCTTGTGGGGGGCGATCATCAACTCAATCACGTTCTTTTGGAAGATGAAAAAGATGATTTTAAAATAAAGATTACAACTTTATCAACGTTAAAAATTTAGCACAATGATTCAACAAAACGAATTCAAATCATATCCCCTAACTACACCATACCATGCACAATGAGAGTTTAGCTACTCATACTGAAAATAATCAACAATTTCATCATATAAAGCATGGTTCCAAACAATACAAGTAAATAGAGTTCAAAATATGCAATAGAGTTCAAGAATATCACCAAATACGCTAACTATTTGCCTAAGAACACCCTTCTTCTTCCTCCTAAAAGCCTCTGAAAATTAGCCCAGGTTGCTCTCTGTTTTCTCTGGAAAAATCTGCAAAAATCGGCTCCAAAATCGACCAAATACGCCAAGAATACGGCCAAAAACCCCTAAGAATACCTTATATAAGAACATTGCGGGTTTTATTGGCTTAACGGGTCTAAAAACCGCACCCAAATCACCAAAACCCAAAACCATCAGCCGCTGCAAATGCTGACCGTTCGATCCATGCGGGATCGAACATCAGCGCGACACGTGTCCTTTAAATGTCGTGCGCTTCTTCGTTCGCATCCGAATTCGGGTCGGGGTGAATACTGACTGTCCGATCTAAGCCTCGTTAGATCTCGCCCACTCGTTCCGCTTTAAGATTCGCTCCGCTCCTTTCGTTCGTCGGGGCTGCTCTCAACCGTTCGATCACGATCGAACGTCCCGTAATAGGCCGCGTCGCATCTCCGCTGAGCGCTTCGTCTGGGTTGTTCTCTGTCGCTTGATCTCGATCGAAGGATCATAATGTCGCCACGTCGCCCTTGATTTTGAATTCGATTCAGCTTCGTTTGCACCGTTGGATGATCGATCAACGGTGGAGGATTGGCCGCGTCTCCCAGCTGTTATTAGCCACTGGATGAAGAGCGGGCGGTCACGATTTAGCCACGTGGACATCAAGATTAGTGCACGTACGGATTCAGTCGAATTTTGAAGTATTTCTTCCGTATTTCTTCATTTAATCGGTATTCTGCATTCAAAAATTCACAGTAATTAGCACAGATCTCAGAAAAATACAAATAAATAGTCGTTGGAATTGTGAGATCGAGACCAAGCTATGAAAAATATAAAAAGTGCAGAAATACTCAGTTAATTTCTGTTTTGTGCTCAAATAAGGTGATTTCTCTAATAAATGATGGTGTACAAAATACGAACGCATTAGAGATCAATTAAGTAACATATAAGTACAAAATATTACTAGATGATGGGTTAAATAAGCAATATTCAACCCGAATCACACCCCCCAACTAGCGTTTTGCTAGTGTCTAGCAAAGTGAGCGAAAATTGATATCAAATATACACCTAGATCACCTTATCAGATCTCAAATCACTTACCACCATACTACAACGACATAAGAAGATAACCACACACTAATATCAATATTTCAAGCTCATAAAATAATGGTACTCATGTGTTTGAAAATGAAGAACAAGTATTTCTCAAATTGTTATAAAATCGACTTAACTTTACTATCCATTACTTCATAGCTCGTAGTATACAAAATCAATGGTCCACAACGTTCAATCAAAGATTCTAACTTGGAGCGTAGATGTATCATGCAAAGCAAACATATAGAATAGAATGGTATCAAGACATACACACGTCAATCTTCATTCATAGGAAATCACGCCATAACTCGTGCTTTCTTTAATCTTTGGAAGCTCTCTTGCCTTGCTAATCATGCACACTTATCCTCTCTTTTCTTTCGCTTATTTAATAGTTCCGCGTAATGCGCATCAAGCAACATTCGCAGAAAAATGTATAACTTGGATCGCTCCATCAAATGAGTGAGGTTCCTGTCAATGGCTTCCAAATCAGACGATAATATGGCATTAGGCCAAAAAGGAGCCCTCGGACTGTACTACTCGAGCCGACCAAGTTATTTATTTTCGTGGCACTCTTATTCATTTTTTCTTCATTCATTTTTTCTTTTTTTTGTGCATAAATAACTTAGCAAGATAGCTTCCTCTTTGTAATTCTTTCACAAGAATGGGTTATCCTAATCGTTTCAAAAGACAGTGTAGACTTTTCTACCCAAAATCACACAAAGCATGCAGATAGCAATGAATACGAAATAAAAAGCAATGCTCCAGTTATTTTGTGAACTATTGGTGCATGAACTTTGGTGTGTTCCATTGAAATTATACTATTTGCTAATTCATAATTTCTAGATTCAGTAAGTCATCAATCAATCCCACCATTGAGAAATATCAAAAGGAATTTACCACGAGTACTAAATTCATGTCAAATGAGACTGAAATATTTAACAATAGTGGTGGAGGAAAATAAATCATATGTGTGCGGTGGTGAATATATTTCGAGAATTTTCATCACATGAGGTTCATCTCTAGGTAAAATAAATATTGGTGATAGGTCTTGACTCAAAAAAAAATTTCAATGCAAAAAGGGAACCAAAAAAAATAAAATCCTAAAAGAAAAAGAAAAAAGAAAAGAGAAAAAATACTAAAAGTTTATACCCTCCCCCCAACTTAAAATAAACATTGTCCTCAATGTTAGGAAGAGGGAATCATGGAAAGAACACACCTGATTAGTTCCCACCCGAAGGTGGTTCTGTGAGATCCATGGTGCTCGCTTCCTTGGTCCAAGGCTCGTGAAAATGCTTCAATCTTTGACCATTCACCTTGAACTCACTCCCGTCTTTTTCATTCAGCAATAGCACTGCGCCATGTGGGAAAACTTCTTTGACTGTGAAAGGTCCAAACCACCTGGAGCGAAGCTTCCCAGGGAATATATGTAGCCTAGAATTGTATAGAAGAACTTTTTGGCCTGGGGTGAACTCCCTCCTTAGGATCATCATGTCATTGACGGACTTCATCCTTTCTTTCGATATTTTGGCATTGTCATACGCATTTCTCCTCAGCTCCTCTAGCTCCAACAATTGTAACCTGCGAGAAGCAAAAGATGAATCAGTATCAAAATTCAATTTCTTAATAGCCCAATATGATCTATGCTCCAATTCAACAGGTAAATGACAAGACTTCCCAAAAACAAGATGGTAAGGTGACATCCCCAAAATTGTTTTGTAGGCCGTCCTGTAGGCCCACAACGCTTCAGGTAAGCGCAAGCTCCAATCTTTCCTTGAAGGATTCGCCGTTTTCTGTAAAATTCCTTTGATCTCTCTATTTGCCATCTCTGCTTGACCATTGGTTTGGGGGTGATATGGAGTAGAGACTTTGTGCGTGACCCCAAACCTCTTCATTAGATTAGCGAACATACGGTTGCAAAAGTGTGACCCTCCATCACTGATCAGGGCTTTGGGCACTCCAAATCTAGAGAAAATGTTCTCTTTGAGAAACTTGAGCACAACTGAAGTGTCGTTTGACCTGCAAGGAATAGCTTCCACCCATTTAGAAACATAATCAATTGAAACCAAAATATAAACATATACAAATGAAGGTGGGAAAGGTCCCATGAAATCTATGCCCCAACAATCAAATATTTCAATTTCTTAAATGGGGTTTAAAGGTATCATGTTACGTCTAGTAATTCCCCCTAACTGTTGGCATACAACACAAGTCTTACTATAATGAAATGTATCCTTAAACATAGTTGGCCAATAAAAGTCACATTGCAAGATTTTTGCCACAGTTTTATTCGTAGAAAAGTGTCCTCCACACACCCCATCATGACAAAATTGAATCACACTAGCTATTTCATGGTCAGGAATGCACCTCCTAACAATTTGGTCACTACAATATTTATAGAGATATGGATCATCAAAGAAGAAATATTTTACCTCATGCTTGAACCTTTTAAAGTCTTGAAGTGACCAAGTTTCAGGAGTCTTACCAGTTACTAGATAATTTACTATATCAGCATACCATGGGGAGGTGGAAACACTGAAAAGATGCTCGTCAGGAAAGGAGTCCTTCAAAGGTACATCTGCTGAATCAAGGCCTACTGTCAATCGTGATAAGTGGTCAGCTACTAGATTCTCCACGCCTTTATTGTCCTTGATTAGGACATTGAACTCCTGCAACAATAAAATCCATCGTATCAATCGAGTTTTAGCATCTTTTTCGACAATAAATATTTCAAAGCAGAGTGATCTGTATAAATCAAGATAGGTGATCCCAAAATATAGCTTCTAAAATTTTCCAAAGCAAATACTACAACCAGCAACTCCTTCTCTGTGGTTGTATAATTCCTCTGATCATCATTCAATGTTTTACTAGCGTAGTAAATAACTACTGGAGCTTTGTCTTTCTTTTGGCCTATGACTGTGCCAACTGCGTAGTTGCTAGCATCACACATGATTTCAAATGGTAAGGACCAGTCTGGTACCTGCAAAATGGGAGCAGAAATCAGCAACTTCTTTAAAGTTTCAAAAGAATGTTGACACCCAGGTGTCCAAATAAAATCCAAATTCTGAGTTAGCAAGTTGCAAAGAGGGCGAGATATAGCACTAAAATCTTTAATGAATCGCCTATAGAATCCTGCATGTCCCAGAAATGATCTGATATCCTTCACGCATTTGGGACTTGGTAGCTTCTCAATTACTGCTACCTTGGCTCTGTCTACCTGAATACCATCTTTAGAAACCAAATGACCAAGGACAAGTCCTTCTGTGGTCATAAAATGACATTTCTCCCAATTTAATAGGAGATTCTTTTCAATACACATGTCAAGAACATGAGCCAAGTTAGCTAAACAATCATGAAAAGAGCTACCATATACTGAGAAATCATCCATAAATACCTCCACAATTTTTTCAACCATATCATCAAAAATACTGAGCATGCATCGCTGAAAAGCAGCTGGAGCATTACATAAACCAAACGGCATCCTCTTAAATGCAAAAGTACCAAAGGGACAGGTAAAAGTAGTCTTTTCCTGATCCTCTGGTGCAATTTCAATCTGATAGTAACCTGAATAACCGTATAGAAAGCAATAGTACTCATGTCCAGCCACTCTCTCTAAAATCTGGTCAAGAAATGGAAGAGGGAAGTGGTCTTTTCTAGTTCGTGAGTTCAACTTCCTATAGTCTATACACATCCTCCAACCTGTGGTGGCTCTAACAGGGATACGTTCATTATTCTCATTTTTAACCACGGTGAGGCCAGAATTTTTAGAAACAACCTGTGTAGGACTGACCCACTTGCTGTCAGAAATTGGATATATAATACCTGCATCCAATAATTTTAGTACCTCGTGTTTCACCACTTCTTTTAATTTGGGGTTTAACCTACGTTGCATTTCTTTAGTGGGTTTGGCGTCATCTTCCAAATAAATGTGATGCATGCATACAATCGGACTAATACCTTTAATATCAGCAATGGACCAACCAATAGCCCCTCTATGCCTTTTCAACACTTCAAGTAAAGAGCTTTCCTGTTCTAAAGAAAGTTTAGATGATATTACCACAGTGAAGCTGTTTTCATTTCCAAGAAAGGCATACTTGAGATATTCAAGTAGTGGCTTTAATTCAGGCTTTGGATCTTCCACCTCAGATGATATTTGCGTTGGTGCATTTGGTGGCAAAGCCTCGAACCTAGGCTTCCATATCGCGTTAAGCTCCTTCGCATTTTCCTGCACAAGAGAGATGTCATCAGTTTCTTCTACAATTGTTTCAACAATATTAGCATCACCATAAAATTCAGAGCAAATATAATCATCCACCAATGAATCAATCATGTATACTTTTTCAACCTCATCATCCACATTTGGCAACTTGCAAGTATTAAATATGTTCAAATCCAAAGTCATGTTACCAAAAGTAATTTTAAGTTGACCATCCCTACAATTGATTAAAGCATTGCATGTTGCTAGGAATGGTCTACCTAGGATGATGGGAGTGGAATTGGCAGTTTGGGGTCCTTGGATGTCTAGAACTATAAAGTCCGCAGGGTAGTAAAATTTGCCCACTTGAACGAGGACATCCTCAATGCATCCCTTTGGAACTTTAATAGATCTATCAGCTAATTGCAATATAACAGATGTAGGTTTTAGCTGTCCTAACCCAAGTTTCACAAAGATAGGATATGGAAAGATATTAACACTAGACCCCAAATCCAATAAAGCATTTCCAATTTTTTAGTGCCAATAGTACAAGTAATGGTGGGTGATCCAGGATCTCTAAATTTAGGTGGGGCATTTTGTTGCACAATAGAGCAACCTGTTCAGTTAAAAATGCTTTCTTTTTCACATTCAATTTTCTTTTAATGGTGCACAGGTCTTTCAAAAATTTAGCATATGCAGGTATTTGACTTATAGCATCAAGCAGTGGAATATTTATCTGGCACTTCTGAAAAATTTCATGAATTTCAGATTGATACTTATCTTTGTTTTTCTGAAGTAGCCGATGAGGGAAAGGTGCTGCAGGTACATATGCTGCGGGTTCCTTCTCTTCAATGACATTTCTGGTCAGACCCACTTCTGTGCTCTCTTTCTGCACCTCCTCTTGCACTTGAATTTCCTCTTCTCGCATTTGAATTCCCTCCTCTTGTTCAGCTTCTCTGCTTGGTGGGTCAGGTTTCTGAATTTCTTTTCCATTCCTCAGAGTGAACACGACTTGGCAAGGCTTCATATTATTACCTGCAGAAGAAGATGAGCCCATATTAGGATTCGGAATTGATTGTGATGGAAGCTTACCTTTCTCCAATGTTGCCGTAAGTCTAGCCAAGCTTTCGCTCATCTGTTGATTTTGCGTCTGTTGAGCCTGAAACTGAGCCTGTTGTTGCTGCATTTGGGCTTGTTGTAATTGAATAAGCTGCTGAAGCGCATCTCCAAATGGTTGCATCTGCTGTTGTTGCATTGGCTCTTGGTTCCTCCTTTGGTTCCCACCTTGGTAGTTGTTGTTGTACTGAGTTTGTCTGAACTGAGGAGGAGCTTGTTGCTGAGATTGCTGATTGGGGCCCCAATTTAAGTTAGGATTGTCGCGCCACCCCTTGTTGTTGGAATTGAAGCCCTGGTAGTTTGTAGATACTTGGTTCACCCCTGTTGGATTGCCTAGCATGCTCTTCAAAGCTGGAAGTGTGGGGCAGGCACTGTTGTCATGGCCACTAACATCGCAAAGTGCACAAGTCTGCTCTATCTCAACTGCTTTGGCCTCTTTCAAATTCATAGCTTGAAGCTTGTTTGTGATCATTGCCTCCATCTTTGCCTCCAACGCATCCTCTGGCTTCAAATTGTATACCACTCCTCGTGTAGGCTAAGAAGGTGCAGAGTGGCCTCCTCTGTCGTACTCTAAAGTAGTATCCCACGTTTGCGCATTTTCTGCTATATCCTCCAAGTACGTCTAAGCTTCATCTGGCTCCTTGTCGAAGAATCCTCCATTGCACATCATTTCTACGAATTGCTTCATCTGAGGCTGCAGTCCATCGTAGAAGAAGCTAATAATCCTGCTTTTGTCGAAGCCATTATGTGGACATGCTAGCAACAGCTCATTGAACCTTTCAAATGCCTGGTAGAATGTTTCCTCGCTTTTCTGGGCAAAGTTCATGATCTGCTGCTTCAATCCCTGTGTCATGTGAATAGGAAAAAACTTCTTTAGAAATTCAGCCTGCAAATCAATCCATGTAGTAATAGAACGTGATGGCAATGCATTTAAGCAGTTCTTAGCTTTATCTTTCAATGAAAATGGAAACAATTTCAGATATACCGTGTCCTCGCTAGTTTTTCCATCAAAGCATGTCAAGCACACTTCCTCAAATCCTTTTATATGAAGATAAGGATTTTCCTTGTCTAACCCATGAAAGGTGGGTAAGAGTTGGATTACCCCTAGTTTGAAATTAAAATAATTTGCATCCGTGGGCAAGATAAAGCAAGAAGTTGTGCTAGTCCTAGTGGGTCTAAGAAGATCTTTTAAAGTTCTAGGAGCTCCAGGTTGCACATTATTCTCATTGTTGTTGCTAAAATTTTCATCCATATTATTATTAGCCATTTCAAATCGTCTAGTCAACCTCTGTGTCCTAGGAGTCCTATGCCACATAAACTAGCACAATATATTTTTTTGTTTTTTGTTTTAAAAGAAAATAAGCAAAAATTTATATACAGTAAAGTGGAAAGATCTCACCGAAGGTTCTCTGAATGAAATAAACTGTGGTAACAAACCGTTCTCCCCAGCAACTGCGTCAAAAACTTGCTCAGCCCAAAAATGTGCTTCTCTCAAGCGAAAGAGTCCGTACAAGTAATATAATCTGGGAGTCCAGATGCCGAATCCTCGGGAGAAAATCTGTTGTAACCACAAAGCTTAAATCAAATAGAAATCCAACGAAAAGAAACTAACCACTTATGTTGACGATGGTTTGCAAGTGTTTGATTGTGATTTTTGGTACGCGAACAATACGAACAAAGAAACTTCGTGTATGAAAATATTTATGAGAAATATACACATGGTATGGGTTCATTAGGATCCATGATTCGTATTAATTTGGTTGATTAAATATAACTCAATAAATTCTCCTTTTGGGAGCAATTCACCGGAAAATACTCTTGTGGGGATTAAAGCACAATATTGAATAAAATCGTTGCTAAAGTTATAATCTTTTAAAAATACGATATGAAACTCCCTTTTGGAGAGATCAAAACTCACCCTTGTGGGGCGATCATCAACTCAATCACGTTCTTTTTGGAAGATGAAAAAGATGATTTTAAAATAAAGATTACAACTTTATCAACGTTAACAATTTAGCACAACGATTCAACCAAACGAATTCAAATCATATCCCCTAACTACACCATACCATGCACAATGAGAATTTAGCTACTCATACTGAAAATAATCAACAATTTTATCATATAAAGCATGGTTCCAAACAATACAAGTAAATAAAGTTCAAAATACGCAATAGAGTTCAAGAATATGACCAAAATACTAATTATTTGCCTAAGAACACCCTTCTTCTTCCTCCTAAAAGCCTCTGAAAATTAGCCCAGGTTGCTCTCTGTTTTCTCTGGAAAAATCTGCAAAAATCGGCTCCAAAATCGACCAAATACGCCAAGAATACGGCCAAAAACCCCTAAGAATACCTTATATAAGAACATTGCGGGTTTTATTGGCTTAACGGGTCTAAAAACCGCACCCAAATCACCAAAACCCAAAACCATCAGCCGCTGCAAATGCTGACCGTTCGATCCATGCGGGATCGAACATCAGCGCGACACGTGTCCTTTAAATGTCGTGCGCTTCTTCGTTCGCATCCGAATTCGGGTCGGGGTGAATACTGACTGTCCGATCTAAGCCTCGTTAGATCTCGCCCACTCGTTCCGCTTTAAGATTCGCTCCGCTCCTTTCGTTCGTCGGGGCTGCTCTCAACCGTTCGATCACGATCGAACGTCCCGTAATAGGCCGCGTCGCATCTCCGCTGAGCGCTTCGTCTGGGTTGTTCTCTGTCGCTTGATCTCGATCGAAGGATCATAATGTCGCCACGTCGCCCTTGATTTTGAATTCGATTCAGCTTCGTTTGCACCGTTGGATGATCGATCAACGGTGGAGGATTGGCCGCGTCTCCCAGCTGTTATTAGCCACTGGATGAAGAGCGGGCGGTCACGATTTAGCCACGTGGACATCAAGATTAGTGCACGTACGGATTCAGTCGAATTTTGAAGTATTTCTTCCGTATTTCTTCATTTAATCGGTATTCTGCATTCAAAAATTCACAGTAATCAGCACAGATATCAGAAAAATACAAATAAATAGTCGTTGGAATCGTGAGATCGAGACCAAGATATGAAAAATATAAAAAGTGCAGAAATACTCAGTTAATTTCTGTTTTGTGCTCAAATAATGTGATTTCTCTAATAAATGATGGTGTACAAAATACGAACGCATTAGAGATCAATTAAGTAACATATAAGTACAAAATACTACTAGATGAGGGGTTAAATAAGCAATATTCAACCCGAATCATGTACTCATATATTTCAGTTTGTGACATATCAATATCATAATCTGGTGTTTCTATAAGGTTACACATTAACCTAGTAAAATTATCATGCTCCTCAGTATTGGCGAAGTGCAAGTTAAACTTCATACAATCGCTTGGTCCAGCCATTATAGAAACCTGATTGCCAGGTTGCAACTTACGAGTGGTGTAGAGAGCAGACGAAGCTTGAGAGCGGAGGGAGCTGAGACTTGAGAGTGAAGTTGAGCTTGACAACGAGTTGAGACTTGAGCTTGATGGCGAGTTGAGAGTGAAGTTGACAGAAAGCTGAGACATGCGAGCCTGCCTTGGCCGAGAGGCGAGAGATGAGACTTGGGTGCTTAAACGTAGAGTTTATGTAAATAGCTAGAGTATGAGAGTTTGAGATTTGTGAAAAAAACGAGAAGGGGGGGTGTGTGTGTGTGTGTGCGCGTGCAATTTATAGGAAATTTTTGGGTGTAAAGAGACCCAATCCCCCCCCAAATGACCAACTATGACAGTTGGGGGGGGGGGGGGTGGGGTTGGTCTTTTGGCTGGAAATACCGAAAATGAACCGCCAAGGGGGCCTGTGAACGGTCATTTGCCATTGGGCTGGGCCGAGCCTGCGGCTCGGTCAACGCGGCCGGGACCGGGCCGGGCTGGCCTGGTCATGGGCCCACAAGCCATTTGGCCACCTTGAATTATGTGTGTATATATAAGAGGAATTTCTTGTATATGTAATCTGATACTCACCGTTCATACTTAAAAGATGGTATGCTTGTATTAAAAAGGGTGTTGCTATGCGAACAAACTTAATTGTTGAATATATATGTCATTTATTTACAAATTTACCATTCAAAATTTTCAGGGTTGTCATTGAGACTTTTCCTCTCTTACTCTCCAAATCTCTTCATCCATCATCTTACTCTTCTCCGCCACCGGCATCGGGTAGCCCTGTTGCTGCATCCCCACATGACCTCAGCCGCACTCCATTCCCCGCACGCCGCCGACTCATCCCCTTCTTCATCCCATCCTATTTCCATCATATGATTTTATTCATCTTCTCCGCTCTTCATTCCTCTTCTACTCCCCTTTTACGTCGTTGTCCCTATCGTCACAACATCCACCAGCACGTGGGGAAGGGGGTGCAGTGAGAGGTCTGCGGGGATTTTGTGGCGGCTGGAAGTGGACGATGAGTATGAAGAAGGGATGAGCAAGGTTGGGATATTGTGTTATGTGTAAAGTAAAAAAAATTGTTTGAAGAGAATTGCTATATACACCTCAATTGAGATGTAGGAAGGTGACACTTTGCAAAAAATGGAAAAAAAAATTGGAAGAGAGAGGCGGAGATGTGACCCATGAACTGATGTTCTATCCATTTTTGATAAATAGTCAAATCCCTACGCACCTTTTGGAGGTGTATATAGTCGTTCTCACGTTTGAATGTGTAAAGTGGGCTGTGTGTACAGCAATTAGGTCTGTGCGCGTAGACCGAAGAAGATCCAGTGAGCTGGTAGGTGCATTTAGTTCGCCCTAACAGTAACAACTAATAACAAGTTAGAGAGAGAGAGAGAGAGGGGCAGAGAGACGACTTGGGGATGAGTTTGGCTTTGACCAGCTCTTCCATCAGTACGTAAGCCTGCCTTATTATTCTTATTTATTATCATCATCACATGTTATTTTTCTTCTCTTTATTATTTGTTCGCCTCTCGGACTCTGTTGTCGCCTCTCCTGTCTTGTTGAATAAAAGTCCAACCCAATCAGTCCTTCGCCTTCTCTCTCCAATCTCTTGATCTTAGTCCCCTTCTTCTTCTTCTTCTTCTTCTTCTGATACCATTGGAAGCAGCAAAAAATTCACTTCTTGATCGATTCCACGTTGTATTGATCTCCGAATCTCTCCATTTTGGCCCCAAAGGTGTGATATTTCTTCCTTTTTTCGGCTGAATTAGGCGGTTTGTGATCTGGGTTCAATTTGTTTTAATTTATGTTTAATTTTTGTGAACTGAGTATCCTCCATTTGCTTACATAGATGCTAAAAATTGTTTCTTTGATCTTGTTTGCAGGGCGTTGTTGATGGATTGGAGTTCACGTCGCGGTTTGAATCGGTTCCCTTTTTGTCATCATATTTGCTGTTATTGTAATTCCCCATCAAGGTGGTTTCTCTTCCTCTAACGAGCAAGAATCTGATAGAGTTCAATTATAAAGGGTTGGTTTAATCCAATGGGGGGGATTTGCTCGAAGAGAGCAGCTGTGGATAAATCCCCAAGTGATACTACTCTTAACGCCGATGGCATCAAAGATCAGCATGACCCAATGGAGCCACCGGCAGGAGAAACAATGGAGATGGAGTATCAAGATCACGGCGATGCCTTCTCGTTCTCAGACCCTGGTGTTCCAAAGCCCAAGAAGCCGCAATTGTTGAGGGTTCACTCGGAGAGATCAACTAAATCTAAGCAATCAACCAAGGCAAGTCTCCATAGTAGTTGTTATTATTGTTATGTTTGTTTGGCAGATGATTATTTTAAATGGTTTGTTTGATAGAAATTAAGCACACCAATACGCATAGGCTTAAGTTTCCATGCAAAAATGTTCTAGAAGTAGAATCATCAACATCATCATTATTCAAGCCTTTTCATCCTCATATGGTTGACTGCAAAGCACGACTTCTACAAATTGTACCTTTCTCCTGCTTAAGGTTTATATCCACGTATAAGCTCGGTTGTACCCTGATGGTATGTCTTTCACTAGTTTATTCATTCGCTGCAAGTGCTATGTCGTGTTCAAGTTGCACTATTGCACCAGAAGGGCTCAACATGCTTGTTTTATTACCTCATCTTAGAACTTAAGGTATTCAGGCATGGTGGTGATAGCGAACTCGGTATTTTTTCTGGTTGATGGCACATAAACACCATGTAACAAGCTAGACAAGGCCTTTTCAAGAGGCTTGCATTTCTATTATATGGTCAATAAGAGGAGATATGTGTGGCAAACGGGTTGGGTCGGGTCGGGTCAGGTTTGACCCGACCCGGATAAGGGTAAACCTGAATCCGACCCAGATTAAATCCGGGTAAGTGTTCGTAAACCTGTACCTGACCCGAGTATAAACCGGGTCACCCGTACCCGACCCGGTTTGTCTTGCGGGTCGGGTTCGGACGACCGGGTTCGGACCGAAAGAGTAAAAATTAATGCAAAGTAAATTGCGGAGAGTAGGCCTCGAACTCGTGACTGCGCTTATGCATGCTTAAGACAATACCAACTGAGCTAATGAAGTTATTGCAGTTCATTATATATTCATTCTAAAGCTTATCGTTTGAAATTGAAATTTTAAAATACATTTACATGACTGAGTTGGGAATCGAACCGCCAACATATTCACACACAAGGAGTGCTAACCAAAATATCCAGTGGTCCTACTAAAGAGAGTATGCATAATATTTAATATATATTTATATTATATAAGCGGGTGGAATTCGGGTTGACGGGTCAAATCTGTACCCGACCCGGATTTTATCCAGGTCGGTTGGGTCAATCCGGATCCTACTCGATCTTGATTGGTCCTTACCAATATCTGGCTTAAGAGGCCGGGTTAAGATTGGGTCGGGTCGGGTTCATTTTGCCCACCCTTAAGAGGAGAGCAATGCTAGACTAAGCTTAAATGGAAATTATGACTGCATATGGTAAGGGAGATCAGTAAGGGTAGGGACCATTTGGCTACATGGAAAAGGCAGAGGTGATCGAACATTCATTAAAAATTCCCAAGTACATCAAGGGTGTTGAAGTACTTCTAGGAGCTTTCTTGGTGTTTGTTTGCACCTATGTTTTTTGAAGTCTTTGGTACGGCTTCTGATTTTTTGTTTATGTATTAAAATTTTTATATGCATTCAAAAAGAAAAGGGTTTAACATTATTGTTCAATAACAAATAATAATTTTGTGTCTTCATTATCTCTTTAGGCCTATCGAAACTGGTGTTTCATATAAATTAAAATTAAACTAAGGGTTGTACTCGTACAAATCGTAGTTTGTGAAGATTCAATCATATTAAAATTTTCATAAACCTCATAATAATAAGATGTGATGCCTTCTATTCCGGAATGGGGGGTTGCGGCCACACCGATGTCAATCTAGTGATTTTGGGCTTCGGGTGGTAATTTTGTAATATTGGGCCCTAGGGGCTTTTTTGTAAGTATGTGCAAATTAGCCTATATATAGTGAGCGAGAGGTTAAGGTTAGGGGCATGTAGAATTTGAAGAAAGAAGAAGAGAGAATAGGAATAGATTAAGAGAAGATCGTGGAGAGTTAGCCATTTATCTTGAATCAAAGGGTAGGAGAGATGTTTCCTCTCTAATTGGAACCCACTATCTTGTGTTTCCTTTTTCAGTATCTATAAAAATCTTCTCCCCCCCCAAATCACCAAATTTCTTCCAAAAAACCCTAGCCTTTTCTATCACCTTCAAATCTCTTTTTGGCATCTAAACAAGCCAACATATCATAAACCATAGTTTTTGCTCCAAACTCCACCTTGGAAACTAAACCTTGTCACCAAACGGGACCTTGGCATTTGGCCTTGAAAACAACATCTAAAGGCTTCATTTATGACACCTTCCACATGGGATACATATATGATTCATCAATATACTTCCAAACCATTCTAACGTCCATCTTTGGAGCAAACAAGTATTGGAAGGGCCAAAGAGGAGTGAGTTTGGGCTATTCCAGATTACTTTTGTGTATTTAAATGACCCCTAGCCTATTCCGAACATCCATTGAATTTCTAGAAAGCATCCAGGTTACCTGCTTCCAGCGTGTGGTGCATGGGGACAGAAGACATATAGACTTATACCCTAATGGAGTGCGCTCTTTCACCCCCTTCATGTATAGCATGTCCGGTGTAAAGGTTGCAGTTAGTACTCTCTTCCTGAACTTCACAAGCCCACCCAAAGACTGGGATAAGTTTTTGATGTTGGAACATTTGACTTTCAAACCCTGTTCAGTTAAGTTAGTTTTCTTTTGTAATGGCTGCTACATTCTAGTGCTGTGTTGTTTCTGTACTTTCATTTTATAATGAAGCATGTTGATATGTGTATATCTATGTTTTGAGACTATTATTATTATGTTCTTCAGTAAGATATGACTAAAAGCACATATCAGTGATCAGGTTCATTTAAATAATTGAAAGACACTTCTTTGTGCTAGTCTTTTTGGTAAAATACACTTAGTAGCGTTTTCCTTTTGTTGTATAACAGGTTTCAGAAGTGAGCTCACTTCTGGGTAGAGCTAGTACAGTTGGCTTTGGGAAAGCAGTGGATGTTTTGGACACACTTGGTAGC
The DNA here is from genome assembly GCA_030789695.1 of Scilla litardierei. Classification (NCBI taxonomy): domain Eukaryota; kingdom Viridiplantae; phylum Streptophyta; class Magnoliopsida; order Asparagales; family Asparagaceae; genus Scilla; species Scilla litardierei. Next base: position 210,683,262 of record CM061133.1, read on the forward strand.
AGCATGACTGGTTTGAACCTCAGTAGCGGTTTTGTATCAGGGACATCAGCAAAAGGAAACAAAATTTCTATTTTGGCTTTTGAAGTCGCCAACACAATAGTTAAAGGTGCCAATCTGATGCAATCAATGTCAAAAGAAAACATAAAACATTTGAAAGCAGTGGTTATTCCATCAGAAGGTGTGCAACATTTGATATCTAGAGACCTGGACGAGTTATTGAAGATAGCTGCAAATGACAAAAGGTGCACAACAAACTCAAATGCGTTTCTTAATTTTCAATTGAATGAAGTTGTATTTGATTGGATTTCTTTTGACTCTTTTATAATTTTATATGCTTGGTTTTATGACTGTGTCTTATTATTGCTAGAAAAGACTCATTGGCTTCTGATGTAAATTTAACAGGGAAGAGTTGAAAATATTTTCGGGAGAGGTTGTCCGATTTGGTAATCGTTGTAAGGATCCTCAGTGGCACAATCTTGACCGCTATTTTGCCAAGTAAAGCTCCCATAAAGTTTATAATTTTCATGTTATTACTCGATAGATTTGGCCTCCAGTTACATGTAAGTTTTGTTTTCATTTCATCACTGTTAGATTAGAGTCAGAAGTCACCCCTCAAAAGCACCTGAAAGAGGAGGCAGCTTTAGTGATGCAGCAGATGATGACACTGGTTCAGAACACAGCTGTAAGGATAATTTTTTGTTAGATATAAAGCAGATTCTACATGAATACATGGTATTTTCATGTTGGAATCTTGAAAACGTACTATATAAATATGCATGCTACTTCTCGTTATGATTAGTTGTACACATCATTTGAGGTTTCAAACTGTACATCGTATACTTATTTGCAGTATGATATGTATTTTCATCTGGCTAAAATACAAAAAAGTGCTTAATTTTCTGTACTTGCCTTATTAGAAACTTGCACTTGATAAATAAATGATAGATTAATGATGTCTAGTTTCAATTCCTGGAGATGTTTATTATTCACAGTCTTTTCATTATTATATTCATTGTGACTTCATCTTAGTATTGGATACATAAGAAATTGTGAATTTGATGCCACTTAACATAATGAGTTATTATTATTATCATCACCATCTTGTGCTTTCAATGTTTAACAGATTCATTTATTTAATATATTCTGCTGACAACTTTTCTTAGATTTGTTTTCCTCTTGTTCTCCTTATAACCACAGTCATATTTCTCATGCATCAATATTTATATTGATAATTCCCGGAAGCTGTTATATGGAAAATTCTGATGTTCTTTCACTAGTGCAAATTTGGTGCGAAAAGCTTTATTTTTTCTTTATACTTGTGGCTGCACTTCCACACACACTTTGGTCCCTTGCATTTTCAAAGGATACAACAAAGTGTGTAGGCTATGGTGTAAATACTCATTAATGGCTGTAGTTTCCGATTTGGTTTGTGAGAAGCCTGGATAATCATCACCATCATGATAGATTATGAGGACGAGCTTTGGCAGAAGTATGGCATGGACACATTATTTTCCAACACTAAAGTGGAGCTTTGTGTCCCACACCCTTAGTTTTGATTCTTTTGACTACAGAATTGCTGGAGCAAATTTATAGCTTGAGCATTGTCAGTGATTATGAAGGGATTTGAACTGGAAGAATTTGTGTTGGATAGTTTTTTGCGTGCTGATACGAGGACTGCTGTTTCTTGAAGTCTTCAAATTATGTCTCTAGCAAAACCATTAGTGTTAACATTTCTAATTTTTTTTCACTTTTAGGAGCTGTATCACGAGTTGCATGCCTTGGATAGATTTGAGCAAGATTATCGGCGGAAACTCCAGGAAGAAGAGAATTCGAATGCAGTGCAAAGAGGTTTGTTGCTCATTTTGTTAAGCTTTTTTAAATATTCACTTGTAGGTTGATGTTCTGTCATCAAATATTTATCCTATAGCCTTTTGACTATGTGATGGTACCTTCATTCGGGAGAAAACCACTTGAATTTGCTCATGCATTATTCTCGTTAGTAACTTGTGCTTCCGCAAGAAGGTTGGATATACTAGTTAGGACGAAGATTTAAATTATATGAACATGCTGATATGTATAGATCATTTTTGATTGGAAAATGACCTTTCTGATTTGATAATATACTTGGTTTCGCCTGATAATAATCCGTTTCGTGTATAATATTCCAAGTTTTGATCAGCTTCAGCCAAAACAGACTGATACATGGCCAAAACTTTCCAATACAGGCCAATACGTGGTGGAAACTTGCTGATACAGAATTACATATATGTATCTGGAAATTATTTTGATAATCAAATTAAGTATTGTAATAGTCAGCTTTAATTGCTTGGTACGTGACTATTAATTCCTTATTTACTGCTACGCATAAAAAGGTACTTAACAAATAAGATTCTAGCCTTTTAGCATCTTGTCTGGCATATGTTTAGTATTTACAATTTCTAATTGAGTCTGACTTCACTTATAAAGCTATAACTTGATTTGGTAACTTTTTAAACAATTGGTTGGCTGCATGAGTATTACTTCATTATCACCTGCTAAATGAGGAAAAGTTGCTAAACAAATACGATTCTAACATGATTTAGTAACTAAATTGTTTTGGTCAGACATATGATTAATACTTTGTTTATAGTTACTAATTGAATGTGAATTGATTTGGTAAGTCGCTACTAATATGTGGCACATGCTTTATTAGTAATGGATTTAGTATGTCATCTTCAATTGATATGTGTTTATTATGGAATTATCTTTAATTGCTAATAAAGTTATATATTCAAAAGAAGGGCCCTTAGGTTGATATATTAATCATAAATCATATAATTTCTTGGTAATTGTTTCATGCTTAATTAGCTATGCCTAATTGTATTGGAGATTACATGTGAAGATTGAAAAATATTCTCCTAAAGAAATCTTTGACAATTTATTTTTACTATTTTAGTGATTTTACTATTTTAGTGATTTTACTATTTTCATGCCATATACAATATATATGATCACAAGTTAATACCTAAATATGTAGCAAAAATATTGTATTAATTATCAGCAATATACTAGTATAAATACCATATAATTTACATAAATAAGCAAATTTTAGCATACTAAATGTAAAATTCTATTAAATTAATTTTATTTCATTATTTTGCTTAATATTATTTACTAAGTTTGTTAAATAAATCAAAGTAGCATAACTAGTATTTTTACTAAATATGATATTGTACGTATTGTCTGATACTTATCATACGTATCGTTATATACTTCCGATACAACCAATACAATTTATACAGATACTATTGGCTGACAGGGAGACCGAAACCAAGATTTTAAACCTTGGTGTGTACTGACTGAAGGGTTTCCCATAAAATGCTTATAATGGTACCGTTTCTCTCTCTATGTAAATAAATGAAAAGTCCTACATTGGCTTTGGCAGTATAATCAGATAAGCCTCATGCATTTAAAGCTAAAACACCTTCATTGACACCAGGAAAAATTGGGGGTTGCTATGAGCATCTGAAGGAAGCATGCTGAAAGATATCTGGTAAAGAACTTTGCTATATGTAACTGACATGTTAATTAAATCGTCTGATTTGTAACATGATAATGACATTCTATTATCACTCCCACCCCACTGACCTGTAACCTGATTCCAGCCATCGTGCGGTGAAGTACTTTCATAAGATACGGTACAAATACAGGGGAAAATTGATGAAAACACCATTGATGTCCAATAAACCATATATGTGGGCAGTAGTTTCAAACAAACACATGGCTGAAACCTAGTTTCAGAGGTATGCCGAAAATAAAGAGAAATGCTGAAACTGTCCGACCTTAATGAATGAAGCTAAGAATAAAAGGAACTGGGAAACAGGGGCACCCCACCTTAATCTATGTTGAAGTGTATCGCTCCATGTTTTACTTGCTTGGTGCTGTTTGTAAAATTTTCTTCTACCATAGGGGAACAAAGTAACCATATTTTAGCTTGTCGACCACCTTGTTTTGCCGCACTTGTTATTGTTGTGGTGTTTCCTCCATCTTTAATTATTTCTACTGTCTTTATACGGCATGCTGGTTCCCGGTAGTCCCAAACAAGTTGGATATACAATAAAGCCTGTATTATTGTGGTCAACTTATACAATGTTTGACGTAGTTTATTGAAATCTGATTCTTAATTCGGTTCATCCATATATTTTATTGTTTTCTTATAGGTGATAATCTTCAAATTTTGAGGCAAGAGTTGAAGAGCCAAAGGAAACATGTAAAAAGCTTAAAGAAAAAATCACTGTGGTCGAAGAGTTTGGAAGAGGTAAGCTATGGAACAATTACATGTTATATCTAAGCTCACTTTTCATTCATCATAGTCATCTTAGCCTTTTCCCATGGGCATGGTGTTGGCTATGAAGCAGAGCTCCAATTCTGAAGGTGTTAGGGAAATACTGATCTACCTTCTATGATTGTATCAACCTGCCAGGTCACCCAGTTGATGCCACATTGTTGACTAACAAAACATGGCAACAGGGGCCTGTGCATCTAAAGGCCAGTTGGCTGGCATGAGCTGCGTTTCATTTAGCCTTAGCCCCTCAACCAAGCTTACCAACTAAAGGAGCTTATAAGTTTACCATGTACTTTTAGTTTGATACTTTTTAATATAAGGCTATATGACAATTTCACATTACACAAGCTTTGGCTATGATGTTAACGCAAGTAACATTTCTTTACTGGAGATTTTCTGTATGATATAATATCTTTCTAAATCTGTGGCCTGTGCTGTCTGCCGTTGTCAAACTGTCTGCTAGTCTAAAATGATAAGTTTCTTTGGCAGAAGAATCTAATACACCTGTCCTATATAGGTCATCGAGAAGCTTGTAGACATTGTCCACTTCTTACATTTGGAAATTCGTGATGCCTTTGGAACTGCTGGTATGTATTCATAAACATCTAGTTTTGTTTTCTTAAATAAGCCATTAGGTATTGTGTGTGTGTGTGTGTGTGTGTGTGTGTGTGTGTGTGTGTGTGTGTGTGTGTGTTGACTGGGCTCCATTCGGATGGACTAAACATACGGATCCATTCAAGTTAATTTTAAAATTGAGCAGCTTAAATGGTAAATTCATTCTGTTGGATGTGATCTAACATGTCTAAACTAATCACAAACAAAATTTGAAATGGTTTAATATGCTTTACCCATACATCAAGTTACAAAATCAATGTTTTAGAAGTCATAAAAATGATTAATTTGTAATCATGTGATGCATGAGTAAAACATATTGAAATTATTTAAAATTTTATTTGGAGGTACTTTAGATATATCAGATCACAGCTTACTAAACGGATAACTATTTAGGTTGTCCAATTTTAAAATTGATTTAGATGGTACTAGTCATAACATTTTTTACCATATTCCCTAGTCATAACGCTTTCAAAATATTCCACCTAATAAACATTTTTACCATATTTAAACGTAAGTTTAGTTCCACACAAAGTTTAGTTCCCTTAAAATTTTAAATTAAAAATTTAATTCCACCCAAGAAAATTTAGTTCATAACACGTGACCATAAATCATGGGGACATTCAAAATATTCCCTCAAAAAATTTCGATCCATTCAACAGCTCCACCTTAAAAAAAGTTTTCTGCCTCTTCAAAATCCTCCCCAAAAATTGCAGCCACTTTCAAAATATTTCACATAATAAACATTTTATACCATTTAAAACTAAATTTTAGTTTTCCCCCAAAGTTTAGTTCTCTTTAAATTTTAAATTAAAATTTAGTTCCACCCAAGAAAATTTAGTTCCCACTAAAATTTAAAATTTTAGTTCCCCAAACTTTAACTCCATCTATATTTAGTTTTTCCAAAATTTTAGGATTCCACCAAAATTTTCCCACCAAAAGCTTAAGGGTTTTCCCTCAAAATTTTCATAAAGTCTTCTCGTACCTATTAATTGCCCAAGATTCAATCACATCCGTATTTCTACCTCCTTTTTGTCCTAATTAGCAACCCCATTCAAAAACATCACTCAAATGTATAATAGACTAGTCATGACCCGTGACCTATAGGTCATGTGACATTCAAAATATTCCTCCGAAAATATTCAACCCATTCAAAACTCTCCCTAAAAAGTGCACTCTTCAAAATCGTCCCAAAAATTGCAACATTCACACAACAAATTTTTTTAACCACGTTCAAACTAAAATTTAGTTTCCTTAGATAATTTAGTTTCTCCCAAAATTTTAGCTTTTCCAAAATTTAAAATTTTAGGTCTCTTCAGATTTTGTCCATATCAAAATTTTAAATTAAAATTTAGTTTTCCTAGAGAATTTAGTTCCCCAAAATTTTTTAGTTACCTTCGAAATTTAGTTTCATCCAGATTTAGTTTCCAATTAAAATTTTAGTTCCCTCAAAATTTAGTTTTCCTACAAAAGTTTTAGGGCATTACCTCCAAAATTTTCACAAACCCTCTTCATAAGATTCAATCTCAAGTGTCTTTCTACCCATTCTTTTGTACTAGTCAGCAACCTCATTCAAAAACATCTCTCAATTGTATAATTGATTAATATGTGAATAATGTGTATCAATTATCCAAGGAGGAAATTTCCTTCTTGGGTGGCGTCAAACTCCTACCACCCTAGTTTTCTTTTCGATCCGAATCATTCATTTTGATCTTCATATTCTAAAATCTCAAACCACCAACTTCTAAGTGATTTCAAGGTGTTTTTGCTTGTTCATACATTTGTCACAAGTTTAACGGTTTTGTTGGAACAGATTTTTTGCAACAGTTAGATGAACCATCAAAACTCCTATAGTTTACCTCAAAATTGTTAGTTTGAGATTTTAGAACATGAATAACAAAGTGAACGGTTTGATCGTCGAAAAAATTAAGGAGAAGTGTGATTGCATGAGCTAGCCAATGAGGAAATTTCATTATTGACTAGCCCATGTCCATATTGCTATATATAAAAGGGCAAATGGAATTAGAAATCATATTATGGTAAATTTATATAGTATACATATTTTCATATATAAGTTGATTAGGATACATTCGAGTTGCAGCCTAACCTACTCAAATTTAAAATTAGGCAAATCAAATAGAAAATTCATTCCGTGATAGGATTTGGGGCAAAATTAGGGGAAAATGAGGGATTTTTATTGATAATAAATTAGATCTCACAAGATACGGCCTCAAATGTAAGAGAAAGGCCAATCTCTCCTAATTAAACTAACTATATTATCTACTAATCGCTTACAATATTCAGCATAAAATATCCTAATGACCTCTCCCCCTTATTTAAAACAAAAGGCCATCTCTAATTAGGCAATTAGTTGAAATAATTGAAGTACCCTTCATTTTAAACAGTTACCAATTTAATCGGCCTATCATTACTCACTCATTTAAAAAATTAACAATTTAATTGGCCTATCAATTTTTGACCAATTTAGTTGGCCTACCAATTTTAGATAAGTTTAATTGGCTTACCAATTTTAGCGGCATAACATTACTCCTCTCTCAATGAGACACCTTGTCCTCAAGGTGAAATTCTGTTGGATTGGGCCAATTGGCCCCCACATAGCATCCTATTTCAAAAGAGGTTGTTCGTTCTCTCACACTTCTTCCTTTGCTTCTACGCTCTCGTCTTCAGTATCACCGAAATTCAAAACCTGGAGGGCGCGATCTCGACAACGATGGCCTATTGCATACTGCAAAAGAAAACACAACCCCTTCGCACGCTTATTCTGTATCTCCGTCTCTGTGAGGCATTTGAACTGACTTTTGGATCACATCTCACCGTTCCTGTCCCAGGTTGTTGGAACCACATAGCTGTAATTTCTGTACCTACATCGTTGTGTTGGTACAAAGAGTGACCCCGCTTGATGCGTTCTTGGCACGCTGCTCTGATATGTCCATAATCTCGATCATTTGTGCCAACTCCATCTTTTTACCTAGCCACCTTGGTCTCAGAAGGCATGGTTTGGCTCGAATGTCTGCCTTGAGCCCATTCACAAAGTTCCCGTCCAACACTACCTTTGACATCATTCTCACTTAGCCGACAATAGCTCGAATCTTTCCCTATACTCCCCGACAGTCCACTCTTGCTTGAGTGCGAATAACTCCTCGTGCAGATCACATCCTTGTATCACAGAAAGTTCTAGTATGCGATCCTTAAACTCCTCCTAAGATCGAATGGGTTGTCACTGCTCTTTTTACTAGAACCAAGCCAACACCTTTCCCTCCAAATATAAGGCCACATCCATTAGCTTATCCTTTTCTGTAAGTCTGTCCACGACGAAGTACCACTCGACACCGTACACCCATCCATAATCATCCTTCGCTTCAAAGATCATCATGTTTAGCTTTTGAATCCACGAATCGGCATCTAATTGTCCATACCCGGCTCCAAATTGGGGTTGTCGTAATGAAATTGATGGTACACGTCCAGATTGGGAGCTGTGGGTACCTTAAAATCACCAATCGAAATTCTTCCCGTCGTGTCGTTGTTTGCCCAGCATTCGTCGAAGCATCATCGGCCTCATCTAGCCTCGTCGAACCCCTGCGGGCCTCTCTCCCGCCCTCGTTGAAGTATCGCCGGCCTCCTCCAGCCTTGTCGAAACCCTTAGGCCTCCCCCGCCTTCGTCGAAGCCTCGCAGGCCTATGTTGGCTTTACCGAAGCCCTGCATGCCTCCACTGCCCTCGTCGAAGCCCCGCTGGGCCCCTGTAGCTTCGTCTCTGCTGCCCTAGGAGATTCTGCCACCGTGCACGCTTCGCCGGGACCAAGGGCACTGCAATCACCGCCCCGTGAATTCCATCCTTGTATGCACCTTACCTGACCCCAGCGTCCTCGCCACCTCCCCATGAGATTTCACCCTTATAAGCGCCCCTCCGGGCCCCTGCGGCATCGCCAGCGCCTCCTCGGGGAATCTGCCCTCCAGCCATCCCCAGGGCTGGGGGGATTCGTGGCACAGGGTGTAGGAAAGGTCCGCCGCCTGCTGACCCGATCGCCGGCCAGACGTGCAGGAAGCACACGTCGCCAACTGCCCCGATCATGGGCCAGGCGTGCGAGAAGCACGCGTCACCCACCTCCTTCGCGACCAAGGCACACGGAAAGAGTGTGTTGCCGTGCTCCTTTGGGCCGTCTTTCGCCCAAACGCCACTGTTGCGCACGGACCTGGCTAGATCTGGTCGGATCCAGACACCCCCTTGGCCGGGGTGGTCTGTCGTTGGGTCTTGGGCCCCTTTGATTCCTCTGTTCGTGATAGTTTTTTCCTTGAGATTTACCTTTTCCGTCGTGTTGTCATCTCCAGCATCTCCATCGTTTAGATCCGTCTTTGCAGGAACAACTGTTGGTGTTGGCGACTGTTTATCTCGATCAACTGCTTCATCATGGTTTCCAGATACAAAACATTATTATTGAACGGTGGCGAACCGTTCCTCCATTGTGGTTTTGAGAATTTGCACATTGTTTTCAACTTCTCTTCCAAAGCATCCATCTTTTTTGTCACCATTGGTCCCAGATTCGATTGCTCTAATTCCAATTTGATAGGATTTAGAGCAAAATTAGCGCAAAAGAGGGATTTTTATTGATAATAAAATAGATCTCACAAGATACAGCCTCCAATTCGAGAGGAATGCAAATTCTCTCCCAATTAATCTAAACTAACTAATAGTTTACTATTCTATCACATAATTCAACATAAATATCCTAATGAGCTCCCCCCTTATTGAAAACAAAAGCACTCACTAATTAGGTAATTAGCCGAAATGACTGAACTATGCTTCCTATTAAGCATTTACCAATTTAATGAGTCTACTAATACTTCCCATTTAAATAATTACCAATTTAATCAACCGACCCATACTAGACCAATTTAATCGGCATACCAATTTTAGACCAATGTAATTGGCCTACTAATTTGATGCGATCCGCAAGGGTTTTGATGGTAAAAAAGAGGATTTTTATTGCTAAACTCAGATCTGAAATTATACAGTGGCTACTACAATTCAACTACTCGCTAATTAACAACTACAAATAGATAGAACAACTAGCTAGGGATTAACCTAAGAGAAATATGGAAATTCCTAATACAATTTATTTAGGAACTAAAGAAATAAGCTATATGAAATACTCAACAATTTTCACATCCCCCCATTAGGGCAGGCTCTAGCCTTTAAATAGAAAAGTTACAGAATATGTCAATTTACTAAAATGCCCCTGGGGCCCTAAATCCTAGCCGCATCATTACTCCGCCCCCGAAAATCCAGATTGTCCTCATGGTGGTGCATCCAATCAATGGGTCGTGCTATTTCGAATAAACGTACTCATCCAATCCCGGGTCAAAAGGCCACCCGAGGTCTTGTCATCTCCCATTACTCCTCCAAAGGGTGGAGGATGGATCGACGACCCTCCAAAATACTGGTGATGTACTTTTGTGTGCTGATATCCCCCTTTGGGGCCATTCTGGGGCTGGAATGGTGGCGACGGTGTCTGTCGGGCCCCCTGCTAGGCCCACGAAGTCTCCGGAAGGGGTGGTGGGGGCTGTCGGCCCCCCATTGGGGTCGGCGGCCCCCAGGTATGTCGGGCGGGGCGGTCGGCCACCCAGAAGCTCGGCGAGGCATCCAAAAGGGGGGCGGGCTCCCAGATCTGTCGGGCGGGGCCCGGCGGCTCCCCCAGAGGCTCGGCGAAGCTTCTGTCAGGGTCGACAGGGCCTGCCGGCCCCAGAACTAGGCCGGTGGGCCCCCCGAGGGCAGGTGAGGTATGTAGGCCTCCATGCTGCTGCGGTGGAATTCCCGGCTGTTGCTGGGGGTCGGGCGGCCCCCTCCTTGGGCCGGTGCACCTCCTAGAGGTGGTGGTGACTTCGGACGACGCTGTCGAGAGGCATTGAAGCCTCGGATCTGGTTTTCCTCCTTCGCGGCATCCTCTTCGTCTTCCGCAGAGTACGTATCGGCGTCGTCAAGTAATTCTTCGATAAAAACGTCTTCTTTCTCCTTCCCTTTTACCAAAGGTGGCTTAGGATCTGGTAGATCTACTTTTGAAAGCTTCAGATTTGGCTCAGGATCTAGTAGATCTACTTTTGAAAGTTTTAGATCTGGCCCCGGATCTGATTCATCTACTTTTGAAAACTTCAGATCTGGCCACGGATCTGGTAGATCTACGCTTGAAAGTTTCAGATCTGGCCTCGGATCTGGTAGATTTACTCTTGAAAGCTTCAGATCTGGTAGATCTAGACTTGTGGTCTTTAGATCTGTCTTTGTTGTCGCAGCGGAAGGATAGCTGTGATAGATCTCCGCAAAAGCCTCCGTTATTTAATGGCGCGTCTGCTCAATTATTTTCTTCCCCTTGCTACAATGCGTCTCCCCATCTCTCGAACACCGCCCGCAATTCTTTCTCGAAAGAGTTGATCTTTCTTGACGCCGCCGTAGGATCTAGTGCTCTGATACTAATTGTTGCGATCCGCTAGGGTTTTGATGGTAAAAATGGGATTTTATTGCTATACTCAGATCTGAAATTATACAGTGGCTACTCATTCAACTACTCGCTAATTAACGACTACGAATGGATATAACAAGTATCTAGGGATTAACCTAAGAGAAATAGGAAAATTCCTAATACAATTTATCTAGGAACTAAAGAAAGAAGTTAGAGGAAATACTCAACAATTTTCGCATCACCCCATTAGGGCCGGATCTAGCATTTAAATAGAAAAGTTACAGAATATGTCAATTTACTAAAATGCCCCTGGGGCCCTAAATCGAATCCGCATCACAATTTTAACGGCTTAACATTCCGTTAGATTGGATCTAATATGTTTAAATTGATTACATACACATTTTCTAATGGGTTGGATATGTTTTACTTAATGCAGACAAATCAGCCCATTTTATGACAACACTGAAACATTGATTTTGCATCTACATTTTGCATGGGTAAAATAAATTTAAAGTTATTTGAAATTTTATTTGTATGTAGCTTACTAGCTTAGATGTGTTATATCACATCTAATGGAATAGATTTTTCATTTTGGGTTATCTAATTTTGATTTTGCATGGGTTAGATTTGCATGATTTTTTAACTTGAATGGATCCTTTCAACCTCTGCTTATAAATAAAATTTCAAATGACCTGGATATGTTTTACTAATGCATCAAGTGGCGACTCATTAGTTCATTCTATGGTAATCCTGAAATGTTAATTTTGCGCCCAAATTTTTTGCAGAGATAAACAAATCTAAATCATTTAAAATTTGTTTATTGGTAGTTTAGATGTGTTAGATCGCATCTAATGAAATAAAACATATTTTTCATTTGTGTTGCCTAATTTCAAATTTGAATGGTTTGGATTTGTATGTTTGGTCCACTTAAATGAATAATAGTCAACACACACATTGCAGGAGAACTGCAAAATCAGAATAAGAAAACGTGTTAAACATGACACTTTGAAGTTTCTGATTTCATTTCAATGTGCAAGTCATTGATGTAAATAATTGCATCTTATAAAATGACATCTGACAATTGCATTTCCAAGGAATGTTCATTTAGCATGTATATTTTTTGAGGGGATGGCTACACAAAACTCTTGTATCAGAGGACTGGTATTTAATGGAAGCAAAGCCAACATTCCTGTGAAACCAACATCTAGGGGGTTTAAATTGAAGGTTAGTCGTAAGATCTATTCTATATTTGATGAAGATTTTGAATTTTGTCCCAGTAAGACAAGTGACTAGGACAAAGGGCTTATGACTAGGATAAGAGCTTGATGACTAGGACTGAGATAAGTTTTGGGGGAAATTTGTGGGGAAGATTTGAAAATTGAAATTTGGGCGTGGGCCCCCCTCTCAAATCGCTGTGCCCTTTGGGCATGGGAAAGTTCTAGTTCTTATATATTCTTTGTGACAACCCAGGCCCATAAAGCAATGTAGGCGACTTGATTTTGTTGTTGTTCTAGCTTGGTAGAAAGTGCCTACGAGGGGAACTTTACGATAGAGGTTTGAACAACTCTTTGTTAGATTGCTGCTGCCTGTTGATATATCAGAATTTTACCAACATTTGTTGCCTTGAATTAGGCACGTCCAATTGAAGTTTGGAAGACTCACAAAGAGCAATAACAAAAAAAAAGGTGAAATGCAGTTGTGGGCGGTAATAGCTAGGGAAGTTGGATATTAACATACTGGCTTATGCCATGTACATTAATTGTTTGGTTAGGGGCCTTAGGGCTCAGGTGGTGCCCTAATGGATGTAAAACAGCATCCATGAAACAGTTTTGGGAGGATAATATCCATGAAACAGTTTTGGGGGGATAATAACAATTGGACTGGATTTCCTTACATTTCTTAACTATATTTAAGGGATCTGGTAGATGAAAATATTTTAAATAGTGGGAGCAAGGATGCATTCATCATACTTCCCCGATGCAATGTGTAAGTTGTAGATTAAGTACCTAGAAACTTCAATGAGAAATACCTTCTGGGGTTATTTGCATTGAAGCATAGAAGAAAAGAAACTTGTGGTTCCTTGGCTCTGTATACTTCTTGGTTTCTTTGAATTGAGCATCTCAGCCTCATGACTATAAATCAGAAATATTGGAGGTTAACCAGTAGGCTTGGTTTTCTTTGATAGAATGATCAAGTACTGATGTTAGGTTGGTGTCATGTTATGGCAAATGGAATTAGGGCATGGCATAATGAAAAATACAATTTATGACTCACCGAAATTATATTTTGAAACACATTCAAGAAAAACGATTATGAAGTTGTATTACCATGTACAATTTTGAAACGTTTATTTTTTACTTTTGTGGGATGCGGGTGCGGTGCATGAGGTCCGCACTAGGAGAGGGGTTGATTAAATGTTAGGGGTTAAACGAGAATATCATAGATAACAACTATGTGAAAACAGTTGATTTAAGTTTGGGTATTGCTCATAATATAATCAGAGCTTATTTCCAGATAAAAATTGTTTTTTTGTTTTTGTTTTTTTGGGGGGCTTCATGAACTAAATTTGACGCAAAACAGAAGGAAGAAGGGAGGTGGTGGGGATTTGAGGAAGAAGTAGATTATGAATTTGAACTTTTCAAATCTCACATCCCGGAAATATTTTGATCAAAGATTTGCACGCCTCGCATGTGGAGATTTTTTGGACCTTTCGTCGAGGCAACCAAGCAAACTCTTGCACACTAATGTAAAAGATTTAATTTTGTGGAGAAACTAAAAGTTTACTTCAAAACCTATTCTTCGTTGATTTCTTCGTGAAAAACTAATAAGTAATAAGTTTGTGGCCTTTACCTATGCTTACAACTTGACTCTCAAAACATACTAGGGTTAAAGTTTTCAGAATAACTAAAACTCTCAAACAACAAAAACGACTCAAATAATAAAAGACTCAAATAACTAAAATTCTTAAAATAGTAAAACGACTCAAACTAATCAGAAATCTTCTCGGCTTAAGAACTTCATCATGGTGAACAACGATAAACATCGCATAGCCAGGTAAATATCAGTAGTCCTTTATAACTGGAGAAGACACATCCATGAACTTTGAAGTACAATAGGATGTGAATCTGCAGACGAAAATCTTCTGTAAAACTCTCCCATATAGCGTATAGAATCTTCTATTAGAAGGATGCGGAGAATACGATATGACAAACTCGATGTGCTCAATCTTCTCGAGCTTTTGTGAAAGACTCCATACAGTCTTATCAGGATAGTCACTCAATAAAGCCGTCGAGAACTTGTATGATGCATGCAAAGCTTCTTCACTGGTTCTATTACGAACCTCTATATGCAAACACTAATCATCTTGTCATCCATAACTGCAAATTCTTAAAACTTGCTCTTTAATTCTGCAGCAAACTTGTGAGTATCATTGTTTATTGCAAAAATTTCATAAGTCTCGATATGCAAGGTACTCAAATCATATGCAAGATGCTCATGGAATGCATAGGAATAAGGTCAAAGCTAGACTCTAGAAAACTGGGACTCTTATGACGAGATACTTGAGTTAGAGGCTTTCTAAGGATAAACCCATTCTTTTGATTTTCAATTATGTTCTTGGGATTACATGGAGTCAAAAGAATTTTTTTCTATTAAATATGAATGAGTATATGTTGGATCTTCCAGAATATGCAACATCTAAGCCATACATCCAAGGCCTATCTACCAAAATATGTGAAACATCCATAGGTATAATATCACACCAAATACCATCGTGATAGCTCAAAAACTTAGTCCTTTGCCAATTAACCTCACTCCTAGGTGTAGCAACCGAACATCTAATGACTTGTAATAGTACACTAGAATTATCTTCATCAGTATCTGTAATATCAGTAATCTTATGAGTATATTCTTCTTTAATTTCATTATCATTATTGATCTCTCATACAAGCAAATTTTTATTAGGGCATTGACTAGCAAAATGACCAAAACCGTGACATTTAAAACATTGTACTCCTTTTTGTTTCTGCTGTGATGGTTCTCCAAGTTTAGCCTTTTCTTTTATCTATTTAGCAGCATTAGTTTCAAATTTATTCATATTATCACTTGACTGCTTACATTGCTCTCCAACTTTAAAAGTAGGCTTCTTATCTACATGGTTCTCATTGTTTTCAAATTTAACACTAGATTAAATGCTTGTTGGACATTGTCTACGTTGTGGGGAAGTATCTCACACTTAATGTTTGCTCTTAATTCAGAACAAAACCTAGCAATGGTAAATCGTGGGTCTTCTTGTAACTCACTCCTAACAAATGGGTCATTGAACTTAGTCATGTATTCCTCAACAGTCATGCTCCCTTGATGTAGGTCGTTTAATTTCTTTTGTAGGCAATCTCTATAGGTAGGAGGCAAATATTGTTCGTTGAGCTTGATCTTCATCTCATTCCAATTCTGTATATGTCTTAGATGCTCTCTTTCTCGTTGTCTCTCTATAAAAGATCAGAAAATTTTAGCAAACACAACCAGTTTTATCTTAGCAAATTAGACATTTTGTTCATTTGGTAACTGATACCACTCAAATAAATGCTCCATCTCTGTTAATCAATCTGAAAAGGTCTGAGGATTATAATTTTCATCAAAATTAGGAGCATATACCTTAACCTATCGTGTAATATTATCTCGCCTAACGTTATACTCAATATCCTCATCTTGTCTCCTATTATTTCGATTGTTTTCATTTCTTATCCTCTATATTTCTTATCTAATGTACTATGTGTGTCATCCTCAAAATTTTGTTCATTACTCAGTTTATTTTTATGGCTTCTAGGCGATCTCCTGTTTGATTTATGTCGGATTTATATTCTAGATATATCTTTTGGAACTGGTTCTCTAGCCTTTGAATTGCATCATAATCCATGTCTGATTCTAGGGTTTTGTCACTACACAATAACATGTAATGGCAACCAATTACACAGACGTAGATGCAAGGCTCTAAACACCAATTAAATACATGCATAATTATGTAGATAAAATAAAATCTTAAGATCCAAATATATATGTTAAGATGCGACCGATCGAGACTAGAAAATATGCAATTTCAATGATAGCAACTAATCTGAACAAAATCAAACAAATTTTTTTGGAATTTAATAATTGGGGACTTGATCAGATTAAAGATTACATGTAGTGCAAATCAGCTTTGTAGTATCATGCAAAGGTTTCTTTCAGATTTTTTGCTTTCATTTAAAAATTTTTTGCTCTTTTTTCCTCTGTTGTGTTAAAATCAGTCTTTTTTCTATATTTTTGATTGAACTCTATTTTTTTGAATCTAACAAAAAGAAATTTTTTTGATGAAGAAGACTAGAAAAAATAACCGGTTTTAGCTCTAATACCAATTTGATGCAGAACGGAAGCGGAAAGGGCGGTGGTGGTGATTTGATGAAGAAGTAGATTATGAATTTGATAACTTTTCGGATCTCACACCCCATCAATCTTTCAATTACGACTCACACGCCTTGCACATGGAGATTATTCGGACCTCTCGTCTAGGCAACCAAGCCCATTCTCGCACACCGATGCAAAAGATTTAATTTTGTGGAGAAACTATAAGTTTACACCAAAAACTATTCTTTATTTATTTCTTCATGAAAAACTAATGAGTTTGTGGCCTTTATATATGCTTACAACTTGACCCTTGAAACCCACCAGGATTAGAACTTCCAGAATAACTAAAACTCTCAAATAACAAAAAAGACTCAAATAATATAAGACTCAAATAATTAAAATTCTAAAATAACAAAAATACGCAAACTAATCAGAATTCTCTAAGGACTCAAACTATATCAAATAAAAGACTCCTCGAATTCGATATTAACCAAAATTTCTTGCCAAGGGAACCATAGACAAGAGAATGGATCAGGATAGCTCCTAGAATGCCCTTGTGTCAAGTAGTTTAAGCTCGCGTGGCTGGTATTTTCACTAGGAAAGTACATTAAACTCTATGAATAATACATTAAGTCATGAATAAAGACAACACATTCCCATAAACTCTGCTTTAATAGGCATGCTTGAATTCGAATTCACAAGGCTTGCCCACATCAGACATTAAACAATTATGTTTTTATTAGCTAAATGCCCTTGCAGCTATGTTGCATATACACTGCAGGACTACTATATCCATATCTGACACGTATATTCACGTGTCCGGTCCTGAACCAGCTTGGAGACACATGGATTCATGAAGGAGGGTGTTTAGGTGCATGGTTTATATGTGACTCAGGGTTAGTTACATGAATTGCATTCCTTCAGTTTGTTTTTATGACTGGATATTTACATGTAATATTATTACCTTTTTGCCTTGTCGTCATATCTGTGTCTGAGGATTTTAATATTTTGATTATCATCTTATGTGTGTCTTGCCGTGTCTATGCCCCATACCTATGTCTGGGCAACGAATCATTGAAGTATAGTTGGGGTCACATTATCCACTACCTATATCTTTGCACATTATCACATACCCCACTCTATATCTTTCGTAATTAATTTGAAATAAATTGCAGATGGCGATCAACATGTTAGGAAATCCATAAACAGTCATCAAAGATTAGGTTCGGCTGGCCTTGCGTTGCACTATGCAAATATCATCAGTCAAATTGATACACTTGTAAGTTCCTGCCTCTCTGCCACATCTATTTAATTTATTTTTTTACACCTGCTTGAATATTCTTTGGGTTAGTCTCAGGTAAGTTTGCATTATGGGTAAGTAATAATGTTATGACATCATTTTCTTGAATCTATGAACTCTGTCTAGTGTGTTTGTGCTCAGTAAGAAAATTATGTTATGGCATTATGTTATGAAATGTACAACATTTGGAAGCCTTCTATTTTCAAACTTTTAAATTTATACCGATATGGACTTGAGCAATTAGCGCTGCAGCATGGAAGCTATTTGGGACATCATCTCCCAACTGCTCACACCGAGAAATGCTTTTCCATGTATGATTCTTATCCACACATTGAGTAACAAAATCAGCTATATAACGTGCTACTGCCATAGAAAGTGTCTACTTAAAAGTGAATTGGCTCCTCGGGATTCATCTGATGGATAAGCCTGTACGCCAATATAATTGATTTCTCACCGACTTGCTATTTTGCTGTATGAAAATGCTGATCTGTGTGTGGAGCGCATGCCATTAACAACTGTTTTTGTTACATTTAGGTGTCTCGGTCGAGTTCTGTGCCCTCCAACACGAGGGACTCCCTGTATCAAGGGTTGCCACCAAGAGTAAAGTCTGCTTTACGATCCAAGTTGCAAGCGTTTCAGGTCAAGGAAGAGGTACTCAGCTTTTCTACATTCTTTTTCTCCAGTAATAGTGAACAGAGGAGCCACAGTCTGATGAAACACACTGCCATACATCCTATCGATACATACTGACTTGCATGTTCCTTGTTCCTGTCTGCATCCAGCTCACTGCCCCTCAAATCAAAGCGGAGATGGAGAAAACATTGCGATGGCTTGTACCTATCGCAAATAACACCACAAAGTAATCCATCTATCACGACCGAAAGTGTTTTAGTCATCTAGAATCACTCCTATGTTTTTAACATGTATTCCTGCTTCATTGTTCAGGGCACACCATGGTTTTGGTTGGGTCGGAGAGTGGGCCAACACTGGGTAAGCCCCTGTTTCATTGGTATTTCATTAGTATCTGTTGGTCGAGGCTAGAATTAAACAATCATTCTTTTATACATGTCAACATTGAGGAGTTTCTCTTATCCAGGACTGAGTTAAACCGAAGTCCAAGCGGACCATCGGACTTGATTAGGATAGAAACCCTGTACCACGCCGACAAGGAGAAGACGGAGGCCTTCATACTGGACCTAGTCGTGTGGCTCCACCACCTGATCAGTCAGTCTAGGGGCGGCAATGGATGTGTGCGGTCGCCTGTAAAGTCTCCGATACGATCTCCCACCGAGAGAAATGCAGCCCTCTCACTGACCACGGACAACAAGTCGAGAACTCAACCGTCAACGCTGTCCCAAGAAGACCAAGAGATGCTGCGCGATGTCAGCAACTGGAAACACACGCCGGGAATAAGCAAGAGCCAGGAGTTTGACACGGGCCGGGCAAGGCTGAGCAAACACATCAAGCTGAGCAAGAGCAGCAGTCATTCCCCGTTGATCGAGGGCACGGGGAAAGACGTGCCTTCAACGAGGCGGCCAGCTGCGCCTGCCTTTGTTGATTTCGACATCGACAGGATTAAGGGCTTGGATGTTATTGATAGAGTTGACACCCTGAGAAATCTGTGAATTGGTTGATCGGAGAAGGTTCGACTGCCCGACCGGACACGGACACGGACTCGGCCGCCGGGGGCTTTGAGCATCATTCATTGGTTGGGGGAGACTCTTCGTGTAAGATAAGGATTGAGTGGTAGGAAAATAGGGTATTCTTTGCTTTCTTTTTTTCGCCTTCCCATTGTACCATATGTGGATAGTTCTACATTACACACAAGCTTTAATTGAATTTGGAGGAATGAAGTAGCATTGTTATAATCGTGTGTTCTCTTGCGCTGTTGTGCTACTGATTGAAAATTCATGCAGTTTCTTTATTTTAAATGTTTTTTTTTCCACATCTCTTTCAAATATTTGTTATTTATTTTTAAAAATTTTTAATCATGAACATCATATTCAGGGCAACATCCTAGGATCCAATAAAGAGCATCGGATGTCCATCAGCGTCTGATCATGCTGATGTCGATAATTTTTGTGCGTTTTTGCAGAAGTCTTTGAAATTGTGGTCAAAGGCCAAGTTTGAGGATTTGCAACCCAGTTTAATATTTGGTTGGGCATTTATAATTAATTGGTTAATTATTTGAGTTGCCTACATTCAGAGGGAAACTATGTGGGTTGAGCCTTGTTACTACATTCGGCCGGTTCACGAATAGGAGAGAATATTTCATCTGAACAAAGAAGACCACAAGGAACATGAGGTTTTGCCCCATGGGCCCGAGAAGTCATCGTGGAAAGCGAACTGCTTACCCGATCAAAAGCCAAGCCACCTTTTGCCCGTTGAGTTTCCGAGCCTCAAGAGATCGGGTAATGTCGGGCTTGATATTAATGGCAGAGTAATTGGATAGCAGTTATGCCATTTTTTCAGGGACAATCATGTCACCATTAAAACAAAGCCGTTATCTGCTAACGACACTGAGGGGAAACCATCATCTATAAATAGTCCTAACGATGATGAGACAAGGGGACCCCATAGATACTAATTACTAAGTTACTCGGACAACTTACTCTCCTACTTCCACTTTACATTTCTTCCTCCATAGTTCGGCACGGCAGCGATCAGACGACATTCCATTAGGTCGGACCTAGCTGCCCCGAGCTTCTCTAAGTCTCTTAATGACTTAAGCATCGGATGTGATTTGGGTCGGAACCCAGATCCAACCCCATGACGAGTTCTCTGTGCTGCAGATAGCCAAAGATAGCTCAGAGCTCGTTCGAGCTTCATCTATTAGCGCCTCTAGCTCACCCAGACCCGGATTCTACCTTTCTCGGGTCCCACTCAACTGCCGACGAAGCGCCACATTTTCAGAGGCGTCCACGTCAACACCACTCTACTGTGTGTCGAATTTACTCATCAACAGTTGGCGTCGTCTGTGGGAACAAAGTCAACATCCATGTTTTCAACTATGTCGGATCATCTACTAACCAAGAGCTGTAACGGCCGATTTCCGACCGTTTGTTTTTCGCGCGTACTTTCCTCTTTTGTACGCGTATTTTTCTTTGTCCTTTCTTCTATCCGGAATACGCAATGTTATATGTCGTTGTGACCGTATGGAAGAGTAGTTATTCGTGGAATTTTTAGTGAACGTCATTTCACAAGTCGTTCTCCCACAAATCCGTGTTGAATGAAGGGTGTTCTAGCCCCTAGACTTCAACGCTTAGTTTTTATTTTTATCTTCGTTCTAGGTAGGCTTAGCTCGTGACCGGACCCCGTATCTTCGATCCTCTCGTCGTCACGGTCGCTTTGATATTTTTTCATAATTTTCGGACACCATTTGCTTGGCCCATCACACTAATTAAAATCAAAGCCCGTTTAGCCATAATCCATTTTGAAATTCAAATTAGTCTAATTTTTTTGGATTCTTACGTATCACATATGATTCTTGGGACTATCCACACCTAAAATCTACTCCCTCTCTCTCACACACCCGCTCTACTTTTAACCCACAGTGTACCCCCCTTTAACTCCTATATAGCTAAGCTTAGCATGTTAAAAGCCTTTTCACGCAAAACCCTAGGAGAGAACGCAACTACAGCCGCCCCTCTCCAACTCGCGCATTCTTCTTCCTCCCATCGCCGCCGGCCAGCTCCGGCCACCTCTGGCCGCCACCCCTTCTCTCCTCTCTCCTCTCTCTTCTCTCTCTTCTCTCTCTTAAAAACCCTCAAAAACACCATTGCCGTAGGTTTTTTTGACAGCCCAGCTTGTACCCGCGGCCAGCCCTTTTCCGGCCACCCCGACCGCCGCCGACCACCCTCCGACGTTCCCCCTTCTCCCTTGACAATCCATCATCCCTCCTCTCTCCTTTATCTATCTCAAAACCCCTTGAAACAGCCATAAAAAACTGCCGTGTCGATGAAAATCTGTCGACAGCCCGGCTCACCTGAAAACACGCGCCCGCCGCTTTCCGGCCACCGCCGGTGACCCTCCTCACCGTCGTCGACTCCCTACATCCCCCTCTACGTACTGCACCTCCTTTGCTACCTCCTCAAGCCGCGGTATCTTCGTAGCGAACCCAAACACCCGGTATATTCAGATCTGTCCTTTTCGCCTTCGAACCCGGCGGTCACCCACTTCTGGCCACCGACGGCGACCTCCCTCGCCGTCGTTGACTCCCCACGACCCCCTCTACCCGCTGCCATCGCCATTTGCTTCTCCCTCGACCGTATCATCCGCTACGGATCCAAACACCCGGATTATCCAAATCTGTCATCTTCTCCGTAAAACAGCCCGGTTCATCGCCGCCGGCAGTTGCTCCGGCCACCCCTCAGGCCACGTGACCCCCTTCGATCTCTACCAATCCCTGGCAGCCACCGTACGTCGAGGAGTCCACGTACGTCGCTGATCTCGCGCGCTTTCCCCGACGTCGTAGCCGCCGCCGTATTGATTTGTTGCGCCACTCGCAACCGGAGAAATCTCGACGCCGTACCCATTGCCGAGCCATCTCGCTGCGCTACCCACAGACGAGACAATCCCGAGACGACCCTTACTATGCTACCCGCAGTCGAAGACACGAGGATCTACCGCCGTTCAGACCAGACGTCTGATCTACGTTCAAACACCGTAAAGGTTAGTCCCTTAACTCGTAGTAAGAATCCAAATCGTAGCAAACCAAAACTTAATCTAAAAATCGCCAACATTAACTAAAGTTTACTTTACGCTCTTTAAAACGATGTTCAACTCTAGAAATCGACGAATGGACTTGATTATCTATGCACATAGGATAGTCGTCGATGAGGCGGAACAATCAAATCAAAATCATGACATGGAACTGTTAGGGTAGCCACGTTAAACCTAGAAATGAACCCTAATAGGATTAATGATGAGCGTGACTTGACACCGTCACTTGAATCGTTTCAGACGACCCCTTACCGACGCTCCGACTCGACGAGACGCTCCCGACGGACGTACCGCTCACCACCTCAGGCAAGTGTGTTCACTTGCGCAGTTTCGGCCACGTTTAGGCCATTATCTCCTTTAAACTGTAAAGAGCAATAACAAGATAAGCAGACGTGAAATGATAGCGTCTGGGACACACCACGACAGCCTGGACTTGACGATGAAGTCCGGGCACAACAAGAACAAACACCATAGGTTTTATTTGTGTGTGCGTGCGTGTGGACCCCCTAGAATGAACAACTCCTTACGACTTGTCATGTCATGAATGTTACATAAGCCTACGGGCGTTTCGGACGCTCTCCAAACTAGAGAGAGTGATCTTTGTTACAGAACACCTACGGAAAGCTCGGTACTCACCTAGCAGAGTGAGTGTACTTGCAGACCGTGAGGATAGATGCACTCAAGCAGAGTGAGTGGTCCTATATCGTAGTTAACACAATACCTATGGAGTGGGACGCGGCTATATTAATTATATAGTAAGTTAAAGCATCGGTTATGTGTTTGTAACTTCAATAGTAATGATGTATTCTCGTCGACCAGGGGAACCAACATAAAAGTAGCAAGTATATACACATCCTGAGTAGGCAAAATTAACAGAAAACATCAATAATAATGTACCCGCGTCGTAAAGAAGAGAGATATCATGAAAATAGTAACAAATATCCAACAACTATGCGAGGACACGTGAAAATTACAATGATATAACATCACTAATTAAGCGAAAAGCAACATGAAAACAATTAACACTATGTCATAACCATACAGGCGGAGAACAATGATGAAAAGTAATGTATCATTTTTTTTCCAGCGTTTGCATTGGCCTTCAAGAGTTAAGTTCAAACATTTAGCTTTTAGCTTAAAACCCTCTTGTTAGCTGTTGCGTCTATATTTTCTATGTTTTACCATGCATTTTCGTGTCGTTTCGATCGGACAAACTCATATTTCCGTATTATATCGCACCTTTTCTCGATACATTTGATTCTCGCGAAATTTTATATAATTTCAGGGATTTCGGTGCGATTTGGATCGATACGGGGTTTGGACACGACGTTGACGCCAAGCTCGCCTCGCCTCGCCACGGAGACCCATGGGAGGCCAAAGAAGCGAAGAAGAGGAGAAGAAGAGAAGAGATGAAGAGAAGAGATGAGAAAGAAGGAGAAAAGAGATGAAGAGAAGAGGCCAAGGATATGTTGCCAGATCGCTCGGCCGAGCGAGTGTCTCGCTCGGCCGAGCTGTGACACCAAAGGGAGCAGCCAAACCTTCAAAGGAGTGCTCGGGCGAGCGCTTGGCTCCCTCGCCCAAGCGACCAAGCCGCTCGCCCGAGCCAGCCGTAAGTAAATCCTCCTCCCTTTGTCTTGAAGCTCTCTGTCAAAGTGGCGTTTAATTCGCTCGGTCGAGCGGCCTTCCCACTCGATCGATCGACTAGAATTTTTGAGTTTTTTAGTTTAAAAATTTGAAAATCCATAAATAACAGAAGGTTCTTGATTTTGGCAGGGATTTGGAGGTCAGGACACCAAACGAAAGGGAAAATCAATGTGTGTGAAGTTAAGATTCAAAACGGCGAGAAATCCGAGATGGGCAGGGCTGCATATGCTGAGTTTCCAGATCGCCAAGGCGAGCGATCAAGCCGCTCGCCCAAGCGATGTATCCAACGCACTAGGGGGCGAGATCCATGCGTGTTCTCCCGAGCGGCAGACCGCAGGGCGAGCCCTATTTAGTTGATTTGGGTCGCTCGCTCGTATGTCATCATATCCCGAGCGAGCGCCCCCTTGCTTCCTTCCCCTTAAGCGGCCCGAGCAGCCCTCTCTCTCGATCTCCCTCTCCCCGAGCACCACCACCCCACCGGCACCCTCCTCCTCCGACAAACCTCCTCTCCCCGACTCCCCCTTTCCTACTCCCTCTCCTCCCCTCCGATCTCCTCCCCTAGATCCCTCCCTCCCCTTCGCCCTAACCTTAACCTCCCCCCCCCCGCCACCGCCAGCCACCATTCAAACCCCCCCGAGCTTTGTCCCCTCCCACCCGAGCACCACCCCCATCGACCTCACCCTCCAAGCTCCCAAGCGCCACCCCCTCACCGACCCCCCCTCCACCACCCCATCTCCGATCTCCCCCAACCCCCAAATCGAACCCAATTTTAAAATCTTCGGGTTGGCGGGAAGCTTGGCGGGACCTCTTCGCCGCTAGGGGCACATTGCACGTGGAGCTCAAGGAGTTGCTCTTGCATCGTTAAGGGTCCACTCTTCCCTTCTCTGGTTTTTTTATATATCATATTGCATGTAGCACGAGCTCACGAAGCCTCGCAGGGCCATCATCAGCTCCTCATCATTCTCACCCTCTCCACCACGCACCGTACCTCCACCACACACATCCACCACCCCACCCACACGCACTCAGCATCCACGCACTTCCGCTGCACCTTCACCACGCATTACACGCACATCCACCACCCCCACCCCCTACACGTCCTCCACCCACACACACATCCACCACCATCTCCAGACCATCCACATCTCAATCCTAGCCACAACCCTCATGCCAAAAGGCGTTGGCCCACAAGCCGACCTCCTCTAGGCATCGCACAACTACTACCACATCCACTTCCACACCCACATCATCACCATGCACATCCATCCCCACCACCACCTCACGCACTTCCACCACACCCACGACACCTCCACGCACTTCCACCACACCCACCACTATCACCCCACCATCCCAACCCCCCCCTCCACCACAGGCTCCCAAGAAGAGGAAGTCCTCGTAGAGGGCCCCTCATTCTAGGCCACGCACTGCCATATGCGTTCCTACCCCATCCCCACCGTCATCTCCTTCACCCCCACATGTTAGGAAGAAACGCCAGGATCCTAGCTCCTCAGCGGGGACATGCGCCCCTCCCCCCGAGTTAGCCCCCACCCACAGTACCACCCCCACCACCCCCACAGCCCGAGACGTCCCCTAGAGACCTACATCGTCACTTTTATAGATGACGCTCATCGTCGTACTTTTGCCGATCTCTCTAGGCGCCCGGTCGTTTCGACCAATTTCCCACTATTGAAAGCTATAAATACAAGGGTAGGGGGCTCTTAACCCTCTACACCTATTTCCCTACTTTTCCCTTCACAACATGTTATCAGCACGATCACGCTCGTTGGAGGAGACGGCGGCTCGCGGGGAAGGAGATCCATCAATCGCTCAGATTCAAGAAGATCGTAATCTTCTCAACGGGGAGCGAAAAGGGCATCCTTCACCAACCGTCGACTAGATTCCCTTGTCGAATCTAGAGGTAAAAATCAAAACTTTTAGATCAAAACTTGCTTTTCACGTTAGATCTGCATGTTTTAGGATCAAAAAGTTTTAAAACTCGGTAAAAATCACAATTTTATTTTAGATCCGCATGTCTAAAAAATAAAAATAAGTTTTTTGGCGATCTAAATTCTCGAAAAATCTGTTTTTTTACCCCCCCAAACCTTGATCCATACCTCGCACGCCCGAAGGGCTAAACGGCGGCACCCTACGAGTGCCGCCGGCGGAAAAACACCGTGGCCATCGGCCGCGGCGGCCGTGGCCTGAAGCCGCGGCCACGCTGCCGCGGCCTCAGGCCGCGGCGGCGCAGCCACAGGCCACGGCGGCCGCGGCCCGCTGCCACGGCCAGCCGTCACGGCGGCACGCCCCGCGGGCCCCCTAGGGTTTTTCGGAAACCCTAGCCCTTAACGGGCCAATTTTTCGGGGGAGGCCCAATTAACCCTAATGGGTTGTTTTCATGGCCCAAAAAGCCAGAAAATTAGCCCATTTACATAAATAATTTTTCTTCTTTATTTTGGCCCTAAAAAGCCCAAAATAATTAAAAGAAACTTTAAAGGGTTTTAAAGCGGTAAACAAAACATTAAAATATGGATCAAAGGTAAAATTTTTTCAAAATAAATTTTTTGCACGTCACACACAATTTAGATTATTTAAATTAATCTTTACATGCCTGTGATTGATTATCTGCGTGGTTGTATGTTTTCAATATATTATCTGCGTGGATGTGCAAATTGGGCTATGTTTTTAGGGATCAGTCAGGTTTCCGACACTTTTTAATTTCCTGCAATTTTTCTTTTTTTGAGAGAAATTTGTAAGTGAGGATATAAATGTAAAAAGAAGACCGAAGGACACCAAAAAGGAGCTGAAGGCGTACGCACAATGAAGATATGGGCTTCTCTCTGAAGTTCCCGAGTTGTATTTTATTCTTTCATACTATTTTTGATATAACTTCGGACTGTACTTCTTTTTATTTCGGTGTCGGCTGGCTGATCCCCATAGTCCTAAGTCATTTTCTTTTTCATTGCTTATGCATTAATTGCGTGGATGTTAATTATTTTAATACCATGTTTAATGTTACAATGAAACTGCCTAACAGCATGCGTGAATGTTAACCTTTGTTAATTATTCACATTATGAAACTGTAAAAAGCATGTATGTTAAATTTACTTTAATAAGATCCATGCTATGAAAAATGTTTGAAATACATGCGTGGATGTCTATTTTACTCAGTTTAAATGATACATGCTGTTTTTTTATATTGCTAGATCATTCAATGGCCAGACTTGCAAATGTCGACTTTTCGGTCCTGAAGGCCGATGGGTCAAACTACCTAAGTTGGCAGTTGGACCTGAAGTTCCATCTGCGCTCTCATGGTTTCAGTCTCACAAAGACTGAGAAGGCAACAACAAGTACTGCCTCAGTCGACAAGGATGCTTCAGTGGAAGCACCTCATACAGAGGAAGTTTCCGATATATTAAAGGCGAAAGCCATTATATATATCAGGAAACATTTAGACTCGACCCTGAAGGACGAGTACCTTACTGTAGAGGACCCTTACGAGCTGTGGGATGCACTCGAGGAGAGGTACAGGCATCAGAGAGATGTCATACTCCCCCGTACGCAGTACGAGTGGACTCATCTCCGCATACAGGACTACAAATCCGTAGCGGAGTACAACTCAGCACTCTTCCGTATCACCTCACGCCTGAAGTTGTGTGGTGAAACGGTGACGGAGAAAATGTTGCTGGAAAAGACGTTCACGTCTTTCCACGAAAAGGACATGATCCTTATGCAACAATACCGTGAGAGGAAGTTCACAAAGTACTCTGATCTGCTTTCATGCCTGCTTATGGATGAACATAACAGAGACCTGTTGGTTGCCACTCACAACCTGCGCCCTCCTGGCTCCGCTCCACTGCCACCTCCTGCAGAGGCACACTTCCAGTCTTCCCAGAAGAAGAAGATGGACAAAAATGAAAAATTCCAGAAATGGAAAGAACAAAAGCAGCGGAAGAAGGCCACTCCCCCAGCTCCTCCTCAGAACCAGAAGTTCGTGGACAAGAAGCAAAAGAGGGTGTCCAACAAAGGTGGCACTTCCAAGAAAGACTGGGAGGACAAGTGCTCCAAATGCGGAATGACGAGCCACTGGTCCAGAATCTGCCGCACACCAAAACACCTCCAGGACCTCTACCAGGCAAGCCTCAAGCCTCGAGCTGAGACAAACCTGATTGAGAGCGCAGCATTGCCAGAGACCTCATGGACTCCTGAAGACTTCATGGGAGATGACACTCTCTAGTTCTGGACCACTTCTATGTACTAGCAATGTATCTTCTTTTTATGCATCGTATCTAGTTTTATTTCCATGTCAAACAATATTTTGCGCATTTATTTTTATGAAAGTAGATCTTTTCTTTTCATATCATTTACTGCTTGAATGTCTTTCTTTTTAGATATGGAATTAATCTGCCTAGTGGACAGTGCATCGACGCACTCGATCCTTCAAAACATAGACTACTTCACAAGCATAAGTAGCTATTCTGGCCCACTGAGAACAATCTCAGGACCAGCAAACATAATCGAAGGTCAGGGGAAGCAATTATATTGCTCCCCGGTAACACACAAATCACACTTAAAAATGCGTTATACTCCCCTAAATCTATCCGAAACCTCCTAAGCTTTAAAGATATCCGTTTAAACGGATATCACGTAGAGACGGTCGAGGAAGATAAAAGGGAATACTTGCTTGTAACGTCTCTTACAAATGGTTCAAAAACTATTGTGGAACGTTTCAAGGGACTCCCCTCGGGACTCTACCAAACAAGTATACAAACTCCAGAAACATCCATGGCGGAGCACATGCAGTGCCCCCAAACACCAGAATTCCAACTCTGGCACAGTAGACTGGGACACCCTAGCTTTGTTATGATGTACCGCATCATAAAGAGCTCCAGGGGTATAGACCTGAAGAACCTGAAGATTCTTCAAAAAGGCAAATTCCCATGTCCACCCTGTTACAAGGGTAAACTGATCACGAGACCCTCTCCACTGAAAGTGGACGTGGAGTCCCCCAGCTTTCTGGAAAGAATCCACGGAGACATTTGTGGGCCGATACACCCATCAAGTGGTCCGTTCAGGTACTTTATGGTCCTGATAGACGCATCTACTAAGTGGTCACATGTGTGTCTACTGTCCACCCGTAACCTAGCACTATCTAAACTTTTAGCTCAGATAATCAAGTTACGGGCCCACTTCCCCGACTACCAGATAAAGAAACTTCGTCTGGACAATGCGGGGGAGTTTACGTCACAAGTCTTTCTAGACTATTGCCAAGCTCAGGGAATTGAAGTCGAACATCCTGTAGCACATGTTCACACCCAAAATGGGTTAGCAGAATCTCTAATTAAGAGACTGCAATGGATTGCTCGTCCATTATTACTTCAATCCCAGATGCCAGTGAATGCGTGGGGACATGCAATTTTGCATGCTGCATCTTTAATAAAATTAATACCTTCTGGAGGTCAGTCATCTTCTCCAATGCAACTAGCACTTGGAGCCCCACCAATTGTCTCACACTTGAGAATATTTGGTTGTGCAGTATACGTCCCCATAGCACCACCACAAAGGACAAAGATGGGTCCACAACGTCGTCTAGGCATTTATGTTAGGTTTGACACCCCCTCCATAATTAGATTCCTAGAACCCCTTACGGGAGACGTTTTCAAGGCACGTCTAGAAGACTGTGAATTCGATGAAACATCGTTTCCAAGACTAGGCTCACAGACAAAGAAGCCCGAAGCTTCAGAATGTATCACTTGGGATACAAAGACATTATGTCACTTTGATCCGCCCACAAGCCAGTGTGAGGAGGAGGTCCTGAAGATTCTCCACATCCAAAACACTGTCCATCTCTTGCCGGACAAATTTACTGACAACCAGAAGATTGTCAAATCACACGTCCCTGCTGCTAACACTCCAGCTAGGATTTACATACCGCAAAATGGATGCAATCCGCCTGCAGCAGAAATGGTTGGACCTCTCAAAAAGAGAGGGCGACCACCAGGATCCAAGGACCAAGTCCCTCGAAAGAGTAGGACCCTTGGCAATGGTAAACAAATACCACCACAGGATGCTAATATAAGCACTGCTACCCCATCTCTCCCAAACTCTCATGAAGAGGAAAAACCGGGAGAAAATGAAGTATCGATACACTATGTACGAACTGGGGAGTATTGGGACAGAAAGAGCACAACCATAGATGACACATTTACGTGTAATATTGCCATCAACGTCGCGTACTGCGACGATGATATTGAACCACGCTCTCTGACAGAATGTCAAAGCAGAGATGATTGGCCAAAGTGGAAAGCGGCAATAGGAGTGGAGTTGGATTCACTCACTAAACGCAAGGTCTTCGGACCCATAGTCCAGACACCAAAAGGTGTAAACCCTGTGGGTTATAAATGGGTATTTGTTAGAAAACGAAATGAACAGAATGAGATCGTTCGCTACAAAGCAAGGCTTGTAGCGCAGGGTTTTACCCAACGTCCAGGGGTGGATTTTGAAGCCACATACTCCCCGGTCATGGACGCGATCACCTTTCGATTCCTCATTGGCTTAACAGCCCAAGAGGGTTTAGATATGCAACTCATGGACGTGGTTACTGCATACCTATATGGCAACCTAGACCGAGGCATCTATATGAGATTGCCTGACGGTTATTCTTTGCCTGCAGCACTAAAAGAGAGAGAACGTGACATCTACTCAGTGAAACTGCAAAGATCATTATATGGTCTAAAACAATCTAGCAGGATGTGGTATAACAGACTGAGCGATTTCCTTGCAAAACAAGGATTCTCAAACGACCCAGTCTGTCCTTGCATCTTTATAAGAGCCAAGGCAACAGGATTTGTAATCATAGCCGTCTACGTGGACGACTTGAACCTCATCGGATCTCCTGAAGAGATCACAGAGATTTCTAGAAGCTTGACAGAAACCTTCGAGATGAAAGACCTCGGAAAGTCAAAATTCTGTTTAGGTCTTCAAATAGAGCATCTTAACGATGTGATCCTGTTACATCAGTCAACTTACACATCGAACTTATTGAAAAAGTTTCAGATGGATAAGTGCCACCCCCTCAGCACTCCAATGGTCGTCAGATCATTGGATATACATAAAGACCCCTTCCGGCCGCTAGAAGAGGGGGAGGAAGCACTAGGCCCTGAAGTGCCTTATCTAAGTGCTATCGGTGCACTCCTTTACCTGGCTAACTGCACTCGCCCTGACATAGCATTTGCAGTCAACTTACTAGCCAGATATAGTACTGCACCTACACAGCGGCACTGGGCCGGAGTTAAGCATCTTCTGCGCTACCTCCAAGGGTCCATAGACTTAGGTCTATTCTACAGGAAAGGGGCATCAACTGGTTTAGTTGGTTATGCTGATGCAGGATACATGTCCGATCCTCATACAGAGAAATCTCAGACAGGATACATGTTTACTTACGGCGGCACAGCCATATCCTGGAGATCTGTGCAGCAGACCATAACGACCATCTCATCCACTCACTCAGAGCTCCTAGCGATCTTCGAAGCAAGCAAGGAATGTTTCTGGCTACGCTCTGTGATCCAGCACATACTCACCTCCACCGGCCTGATGACCGGCATTCTTGCGCCTACTCCACTTCATGAAGACAATGCTGCATGTATAGCCCAGCTACAGGACGGCTACATCAAAGGCGACAAGACGAAGCATATCTCCCCCAAGTTCTTCTGGACGCACGACCTTCATAAGAAGAAGCAGATTGAGGTACAGAGGATCCAATCATGTAATAACTTGGCGGATTTGCTTACCAAATCCATGCCTACTAGTATCTTTGAGAAACTTGTATATGGGATTGGGATGAGGAGAGTGAGTAAATGTAAACTGGATCAGGATGAGAGGACTATGAACTCATAGATACATAGGAGACTAATGTATAGATTCATAGGAAATCTGCAAGCCTGAAGCTTGGTCAGATGAGGGGGAGTCAACCGCAGAGTTATACTCTTTTCCCTTGGCTACTGGTTTTTTCCCACAGGGTTTTCCGTAGTCAAGGTTTTGACGAGGCAACCTCGTTGACTCTGGATCCTGAAGTATCCACCCCTAGACACATCCCCAAAACAGGGGAAGTTATGGATTAACTGTTCTTTATTTAACAAGGCAGTTATCCTAACTGGGATCCTGAAGAATCCACCTCTTATTCAATGTTGGTTGGATAAGGAGAAGTGTTATGAATAGGCCCATTGGGCCCATTAGGTATCCAACCCACTATTGAAAGCTATAAATACAAGGATAGGGGGCTCTTAACCCTCTACACCTATTTCCCTACTTTTCCCTTCACAACAGTTGGGCATTTATAATTAATTGGTTAATTATTTGAGTTACCTACATTCAGAGGGAAACTATGTGGGTTGAGCCTTGTTACTACATTCGGCCGGTCCACGAATAGGAGAGAATATTTCATCTGAACAAAGAAGACCATAAGGAACATGAGGTTTTGCCCCATGGGCCCGAGAAGTCATCGTGGAAAGCGAACTGCTTACCCGATCAAAAGCCAAGCCACATTTTGCCCGTTGAGCTTCCGAGCCTCAAGAGATCGGGTAATGGCGGGCTTGATATTAATGGCAGAGTAATTGGATAGCGGTTATGCCATTTTTTTCAGGGACAATCATGTCACCATTAAAACAAAGCCGTTATCTGCTAACGACACTTAGGGGAAACCATCATCTATAAATAGTCCTAACGATGATGAGACAAGGGGACTCCATAGATACTAATTACTAAGTTACTCGGACAACTTACTCTCCTACTTCCACTTTACATTTCTTCCTCCATAGTTCGGCACGACAGCGATCAGACGACCTTCTATTAGGTCGGACCTAGCTGCCCCGAGCTTCTCTAAGTCTCTTAATGACTTAAGCATCGGATGTGATTTGGGTCGGAACCCAGATCCGATCCCATGACGAGTTCTCTGTGCTGCAGATAGCCAAAGATAGCTCAGAGCTCGTTCGAGCTTCATCTATTAGCGCCTCTAGCTCACCCAGACCCGGATTCTACCTTTCTCGGGTCCCACTCAACTGCCGACGAAACGCCACATTTTCAGAGGCGTCCACGTCAACACCACTCTACTGCGTGTCGAATTTACTCATCAACAGTTGGCGTTGTCTGTGGGAACAAAGTCAACATCCATGTTTTCAACTATGTCGGATCATCCTACTAACCAAGAGCTGTAACGGCCGCTTTCCGACCGTTTGTTTTTCGCGCGTACTTTCCTCTTTTGTACGCGTATTTTTCTTTGTCCTTTCTTCTATCCGGAATACGCAATGTTATATGTCGTTGTGACCGTATGGAAGAGTAGTTATTCGTGGAATTTTTAGTGAACGTCATTTCACAAGTCGTTCTCCCACAAATCCGCGTTGAATGAAGGGGTGTTCTAGCCCCTAGACTTCAACGCTTAGTTTTTATTTTTATCTTCGTTCTAGGTAGGCTTAGCTCGTGATCGGACCCCGTATCTTCGATCCTCTCGTCGTCACGGTCGTATCGATATTTTTTCATAATTTTCGGACACCATTTGCTTGGCCCATCACACTAATTAAAATCAAAGCCCGTTTAGCCCTAATCCATTTTGAAATTCAAATTAGTGTAATTTTTTTTGGATTCTTACGTATCACATATGATTCTTGGGACTATCCACACCTAAAATCTACTCCCTCTCTCTCACACACCCGCTCTACTTTTAACCCACAGTGTACCCCCCTTTAACTCCTATATAGCTAAGCTTAGCATGTTAAAAGCCTTTTCACGCAAAACCCTAGGAGAGAACGCAACTACAGCCGCCCCTCTCCAACTCGCGCATTCTTCTTCCTCCCATCGCCGCCGGCCAGCTCCGGCCACCTCTGGCCGCCACCCCTTCTCTCCTCTCTCCTCTTCCTCCTCTCTCTTCTCTCTCCTAAAAACCCTCAAAAACACCATTGCCGCAGGTTTTTTTGACAGCCCAGCTTGTACCCGCGGCCAGCCCTTTTCCGGCCACCCCGACCGCCGCCGACCACCCTCCGACGTTCCCCCTTCTCCATTGACAATCCATCATCCCTCCTCTCTCCTCTATCTTTCTCAAAACCCCTTGAAACAGCCATAAAAAACTGCCGTGTCGATGAAAATCTGTCGACAGCCCGGCTCACCTGAAAACACGCGCCCGCCGCTTTCCAGCCACCGCCGGTGACCCTCCTCACCGTCGTCGACTCCCTACATCCCCCTCTACATACTGCACCTCCTTTGCTACCTCCTCAAGCCGCGGTATCTTCGTAGCGAACCCAAACACCCGGTATATTCAGATCTGTCCTTTTCGCCTTCGAACCCGGCGGCCACCCACTTCTGGCCACCGCCGGCGACCTCCCTCGCCGTCGTTAACTCCCCACGACCCCCTCTACCCGCTGCCATCGCCATTTGCTTCTCCCTCGACCGTATCATCCGCTACGGATCCAAACACCCGGATTATCCAAATCTGTCATCTTCTCCGTAAAACAGCCCGGTTCATCGCCGTCGGCAGTTGCTCCGGCCACCCCTCAGGCAACGTGACCCCCTTCGATCTCCACCAATCCCTGGCAGCCACCGTACGTCGAGGAGTCCATGTACGTCGCTGATCTCGTGCGCTTTCCCCGACGTCGTAGCCGCCGCCGTATTGATTTGTTGCGCCACTCGCAACCGGAGAGATCTCGACGCTGTACCCATTGCCGAGCCATCTCGCTGCGCTACCCACAGCCGAGACAATCCCGAGACGACCCTTACTATGCTACCCGCAGTCGAAGACACGAGGATCTACCGCCGTTCAGACCAGACGTCTGATCTACGTTCAAACACCGTAAAGGTTAGTCCCTTAACTCGTAGTAAGAATCCAAATCGTAGCAAACCAAAACTTAATCTAAAAATCGCCAACATTAACTAAAGTTTACTTTACGCTCTTTAAAACGATGTTCAACTCTAGAAATCGACGAATGGACTTGATTATCTATGCACATAGGATAGTCGTCGATGAGGCGGAACAATCAAATCAAAATCATGACATGGAACTGTTAGGGTAGCCATGTTAAACCTAGAAATGAACCCTAATAGGAATAATGATGAGCGTGACTTGACACCGTCACTTGAATCGTTTCAGACGACCCCTTACCGACGCTCCGACTCGACGAGACGCTCCCGACGGACGTACCGCTCACCACCTCAGGCAAGTGTGTTCACTTGCGCAGTTTCGGCCACGTTTAGGCCATTATCTCCTTTAAACTGTAAAGAGCAATAACAAGAGAAGCATACGTGAAATGATAGCGTCTGGGACACCCCACGACAGCCTGGACTTGACGACGAAGTCCGGGCACAACAAGAACAGACACCATAGGTTTTATTTGTGTGTGCATGCGTGTGGACCCCCTAGAATGAACAACTCCTTACGACTTGTCATGTCATGAATGTTACATAAGCCTACGGGCGTTTCGGACGCTCTTCAAGCTAGAGAGAGTGATCTTTGTTACAGAACACCTACGGAAAGCTCGGTACTCACCTAGCAGAGTGAGTGTCCCTGCAGACTGTGAGGATAGATGCACTCAAGCAGAGTGAGTGGTCCTATATCGTAGTTAACACAATACCTATGGAGTGGGACGCGGCTATATTAATTATATAGTAAGTTAAAGCATCGGTTATGTGTTTGTAACTTCAATAGTAATGATGTATTCTCGTCGACCAAGGGAACCAACATAAAAGTAGCAAGTATATACCCATCCTGAGTAGGCAAAATTAACAGAAAACATCAATAATAATGTACCCGCGTCGTAAAGAAGAGAGTTATCATGAAAATAGTAACAAATATCCAACAACTATGCGAGGACACGTGAAAATTACAATGATATAACATCACTAATTAAGCGAAAAGCAACATGAAAACAATTAACACTATGTCATAACCATACAGGCGGAGAACAATGATGAAAAGTAATGTATCATTTTTTTTCCATCGTTCGCATTGGCCTTCAAGAGTTAAGTTCAAACATTTAGCTTTTAGCTTAAAACCCTCTTGTTAGCTGTTGAGTCTATATTTTCTATGTTTTTACCATGCATTTTCGTGTCGTTTCGATCGCACAAACTCATATTTCCGTATTATATCGCACCTTTTCTCGATACATTTGATTCTCGCGAAATTTTATATAATTTCAGGGATTTCGGTGCGATTTGGATCGATACGGGGTTTGGACACGACGTTGACGCCAAGCTCGCCTCGCCTCGCCACGGCGACCCATGGGAGGCCAAAGAAGCGAAGAAGAGGAGAAGAAGAGAAGAGATGAAGAGAAGAGATGAGAAAGAAGGAGAAAAGAGATGAAG
This sequence comes from Scilla litardierei, assembly GCA_030789695.1. Lineage (NCBI taxonomy): Eukaryota > Viridiplantae > Streptophyta > Magnoliopsida > Asparagales > Asparagaceae > Scilla > Scilla litardierei. The sequence continues at coordinate 210,720,059 of CM061133.1, forward strand.
AGAAGAGGCCAAGGATATGTTGCCAGATCGCTCGGCCGAGCGAGTGTCTCGCTCGGCCGAGCTGTGACACCAAAGGGAGCAGCCAAACCTTCAAAGGAGTGCTCGGGCGAGCGCTTTCCTCCCTCGCCCAAGCGACCAAGCCGCTCGCCCAAGCCAGCCGTAAGTAAATCCTCCTCCCTTTGTCTTGAAGCTCTCTGTCAAAGTGGCGTTTAATTCGCTCGGTCGAGCGGCCTCCCCACTTGATCGATCGACTAGAATTTTTGAGTTTTTTAGTTTAAAAATTTGAAAATCCATAAATAACAGAAGGTTCTTGATTTTGGCAGGGATTTGGAGGTCAGGACACCAAACGAAAGGGAAAATCAATGTGTGTGAAGTTAAGATTCAAAACGGCGAGAAATCCGAGATGGGCAGGGCTGCATATGCTGAGTTTCCAGATCGCCAAGGCGAGCGATCAAGCCGCTCGCCCAAGCGATGTATCCAACGCACTAGGGGGCGAGATCCATGCGTGTTCTCCCGAGCGGCAGACCGCAGGGCGAGCCCTATTTAGTTGATTTGGGTCGCTCGCTCGTATGTCATCATATCCCGAGCGAGCGCCCCCTTGCTTCCTTCCCCTTAAGCGGCCCGAGCAGCCCTCTCCCTCGATCTCCCTCTCCCCGAGCACCACCACCCCACCGGCACCCTCCTCCTCCGACAAACCTCCTCTCCCCGACTCCCCCTTTCCTACTCCCTCTCCTCCCCTCCGATCTCCTCCCCTAGATCCCTCCCTCCCCTTCGCCCTAACCTTAACCTCCCCCCCCCGCCACCGCCAGCCACCATTCAAACCCCCCCGAGCTTTGTCCCCTCCCACCCGAGCACCACCCCCATCGACCTCACCCTCCAAGCTCCCAAGCGCCACCCCCTCACCGACCCCCCCCTCCACCACCCCATCTCCGATCTCCCCCAACCCCCAAATCGAACCCAATTTTAAAATCTTCGGGTTGGCGGGACCTCTTCGCCGCTAGGGGCACATTGCACGTGGAGCTCAAGGAGTTGCTCTCTCATCGTTAAGGGTCAACTCTTCCCTTCTCTGGTTTTTTTATATATCATATTGCATGTAGCACGAGCTCACGAAGCCTCGCAGGGCCATCATCAGCTCCTCATCATTCTCACCCTCTCCACCACGCACCGTACCTCCACCACACACATCCACCACCCCACCCACACGCACTCAGCCTCCACGCACTTCCGCTGCACCTTCACCACGCATTACACGCACATCCACCACCCCCACCCCCACCCCCTACACGTCCTCCACCCACACACACATCCGCCACCGTCTCCAGACCATCCACATCTCAATCCTAGCCACAACCCTCATGCCAAAAGGCGTTGGCCCACAAGCCGACCTCCTCTAGGCATCGCACAACTACTACCACATCCACTTCCACTCCCACATCATCACCATGCACATCCATCCCCACCACCACCTCACGCACTTCCACCACACCCATGACACCTCCACGCACTTCCACCACACCCACCACTATCACCCCACCATCCCAACCCCCACCCCCTCCACCACAGGCTCCCAAGAAGAGGAAGTCCTCGTAGAGGGCCCCTCATTCTAGGCCACGCACTGCCATATGCGTTCCCACCCCATCCCCACCGTCATCTCCTTCACCCCCACATGTCAGGAAGAAACGCCAGGATCCTAGCTCCTCAGCGGGGACATGCGCCCCCTCCCCCCCGAGTTAGCCCCCACCCACAGTACCACCCCCACCACCCCCACAGCCCGAGACGTCCCCTAGAGACCTACATCGTCACTTTTATAGATGACGCTCATCGTCGTACTTTTGCCGATCTCTCTAGGCGCCCGGTCGTTTCGACCAAATTTGCCGACCTAGGAGCCTTGGAGCAGCTAGGCATTTTGCCCGGAGTTAGGCAGCTGTACGCAAACCTGGGTTTGGAGCATTTTCTAGGGGCTTCAGGCAAAGACGTACACTCGCTTGACCCTAGAGGCCCTCAGCTCACTTCGTCATACCGACACGGGGATTGCATTCTCCATACTGGACATGGAGATGTAGTTCACTTACGCTGGACTCCGGACCCTATTCCAATAGCCCGCAGTCCCCAACGTCGAGACCGCCTACATCCCCGGCTCGGATACTCCCACTGCTATTTACACTACACGCTTTTGGGAGAGGATTTCCGGTATGCCTTCCTCAGCACTAGCCGCTCGAAGGCCTCTCGATCATCCACCCTTGCCTTAGGCTAGCCCAGCGCCACATTGCCACCACCATGCTCTGCATGAATGAGCCCGGGACTTATGTCATCTATCTTGCTCGTCCTTTTGTGGGGGCATGTCCCTCCCTCGCGAGGCGCTACCAGATGGCACCTCTCGCCCCTCCTACCCTATTGATCATGCCTAGATCTTCTGTGACCGTTTATGTTGGGCTACTACTTTGCAGAGGGACCCCATCTGTTGTGGCGACTTTTTCACCATCGTCGCCCTTAGGGCAAATCTAGACCTCCGCGAGGATCTTCTTGAGGCGACTGGCCCTACCACCTTATCCTTGCGGGTGCTTACGCACATGAAAATTATTAGGGCCCATGGTGACCGACACGGGATATATCTTCATAGGCGTTTTAACGCCGATTATATGTTGCTCCCGAGCTCAGAGCAGACTGCCGTGGCCCCTCAACAGATTGAGTGGATCCTCCTCAAGCAGGAGCGCATCCCCCCATTTACGAGCTAGAGCCCGATGATGGGCAGGTTGCCCAGCAGCAGCCTGCTTAGCTAGGGGTGGCAATTTTTGGCCCGGCACGATAGGCCGGAACGGGCCCGGCACGATAAGGCCGTGCTTGGGCCAACAATTTTGGCCCGAAATCCTTATCGGACCGGGCCGGCCCGGTCCGGTTCATTTTCGGGCTGGACCCGGGCCAAGCTTTTCAGCCCATGGGCGACACGGCACGGCACGAAAAGCATTTGATCGCCCCACTTCAATTTGACCACACACTGATCTAAAGCTAATGTGCATTCATTTTATGGTGTTGAGTCCAATGTCATGAATCTTATCAAATCAAGCTCCAAATATCATAAATTTTAACAACTTCTCGCCAGCGCCAACTTTGATGTCTTCGGATCTTGGGGGTCAATCTCAGTTTCCGAGAAGAGACAAAGAACCACCAAACATGTTACTTCATCTTGCCAAATAAATGAAAACAATGTAGGACACATCACCTTATGCAACCTACTTAATCATCTTCTTTCGTGCTCCATTTCGATGCATCTTTAAGCATATGAGACAAGTTTGTGTTTAAAAATATGATAAAATATTATCACAATACATAATTCATTCAACCCTATCGGACCGGACCGGGCGGCCCGAATTTTTATCGGACCGTGCCAGGGCCTCTCTGGAATGGCCTGAAGTCTTATCGGGCCGGGCCGGCCCAGTCCTTTAAGAAAACCGGACCGGGCCGGCACGGCCCGATAAGACCGGGCCGGCCCGAATTGCCACCCATATGCTCAGCAGCCGGGCGTTGCTCCACTACACTCTGATGTGCCACACCCCACCCTGCCCCTATCTGAGCTTACAGCTGCCCCTTCTGTCTCCACTTCTGTTGAGGGCTCTGCATCATCCTCCAAGATCCCATTATCCTCCACTGAGCTGCCTCATTTTGATTTGACTGGCGATCTATCGGCCCATACTTTTGTCGAGGACCCAGCCTTATCAGCTGATGTCCTCATTTCTGATCTGCTCACCGACCCTTCTGTCTTCACATCCTCATTGCCACCTGAAACTACACCGGTGCCTGTATCTCTGTCCGTACCTATTACTAGCACCATCTCGACAATTCTCACGGAGAGTGTGGTGGTTTGTCTTCACAGCTGCTGCCACCACCTCTGCCGTGTCTGCACCTGCCCTCTCCTCACCTACACACACATTGGCCTTGACATCTGCTCCTTTATCTACTGCTGCTGTCACCACTGCCCCACTATCTGCACAGCCTACACTCCCGATGCATCCCTTCTTCACCACGTGTGGCACATCTTCTAAGGGAGCATCCAGCAGCTCCCGCATCCCCCGACATTGTAGGTCGATTATATGGGGTGGAGCAGTCTGTTGTAGAGCTCTGCATAGCCATCAGGACACTCAGCGGAATAGCGAGAAGCTGTACCGTATCCTTCAGCTTCTTCAGCCACAACCACCCCCCACCGGGTGGTGGTAATGCCTGATTTATAGCTTCTCGCTGTTCCAGAGTCTCCCTCTCATTTTTTGTGCCCATCTGTCATTTCGGGGCCCAGCCTCATCCAGCTTGGGGGCGTCACATTTTGGCGTCCATTTTATTGTACATAGTGTCCTTGTATATATTGCTCATCATCATCACCTACATAATCATCATCTCCATTTTTGTATATACATGCATACTATACATACACATTTGCATCTTTTATACTTTCTTTTATTTTCTTCACCCCACCCCCCATAGCATCATTTTCCATCTCTACACGCATGCTCTCAGCAGTGAGGACACTGCTGCGTTTAGCTTGAGGGATGAGCGCTATCGCTTTATACTTATTTTCTTTTCCGTATTTTCACTTTTTATTTCCATTTCCGCCACCACTTCTCTCTTTTTAGCATCATTTTATTTATTTTTTCTTTTATCTTTTATCTTTTTTTTGCATTCATGTTTTCCTTTTCTTTTTTCATTTTCCTTTTTATTAGACTGAAGATGATTCTCCTATGATTGCACTATAAGCTGCGCACAATCGACTTGTTTGCTTTACACACTCACGTAGGATTCATCATAGTCTATTGCGCTTCATTGCATATATTTATAAAATGGATTGTGATTTTGAACACCATGCCTCCATGAGTTAGAAATATTCCCTGATTAGGATGTATTTTAATATGCTTTTCTATGATGTAAATCCATCTCTCCACAATGATATTCTCGAAACAGTTGAGCTTAAAAATGCATGATTAATTGATAATTGAATCGAAAATCGCATGATTGTGTGAAAACGTTTATTTTCATAATGAATGGTAGTTCAATTGAGTCTGGATAACCCACGACACTTAAGTAGCGTTTACTAGATATTCTGACACCGAGCCATATCTCAACTCTATCTTTTTAATTTTTTTTGTATATAGCCAATTACGATCCTTGATCGTGCTTTGCATTCCATCGCGTTTACGCGAGTTTGCAAAAATCCCAAAAACATTGAAAAAAATCAAAAACCCAAAAATATATTACATAAATAATAGGCCCGAGGGGTTCTTCGTAATCCGATACCCTAAGACCGTCTGGTCTGGGATGCATATGTCGTCTCTTGTATATATTGAATTATCTCGTATATATAAGAAAATAAAAATGTGTGTATATAACGAAAATTGTATAGCCAAAAACAATTGTAAAAAGAAAAATCACACATCTTTACCTCACTTTCTATATAGAGCAGGGACATGGCAAGGTTGATGATTTCTAGGATTCGTGAAAGAGTAGTGAGGTAATTACTAGATTGTCATTGAATATACCATCTTCATTTATGAAATGTTAATAAAAATCATCTTGCATACTTGACATGATTGATCACGACACTACGCTGCTTAGAGAATGAGTTGTGGAGATTTGGACTCGGATCATGGATATTGTATATTAATTGCATACTATAATAGGAATTTTCCTCTAATTTCATATCATATATTCGAGTTCACGCTATTCATTGAAAAATCCATTCTATATAATCCGTGCTAGGCTTAATGAATTCTCGTGAATCGTGTGCTTTCATTTCTTATTGAGTTGACGTGTTGCAGCGTGCTATGAGATGAGGAGATGATTTAGCCACCTTTCTTATTTTCGAATTCTTTTTCACTTTTCTGTTTTTCACCCTCCGGCGAACTTCTTATTTGTCTTCCTCGAGGACGAGTAAAACAAAGCTTGGGGGATTTTGTTGTGTCCATATTTTCTACGTTTTAACCACACATTTTTGTGTCTTTCGATCGCCCAAACTCATGTTTCCGTATTATATCGCGCCTTCTCGATATATTTGATTCTCGCGATATTTTATATACTTTCAGGAAATTCGGCGCGATTTGGAGCGATAAGGGGTTTTGGACACAACGTCGACGCCAAGCTCGCTTCGCCTCGCCACGACGACCCATAGAGAAGAGATGAAGAGAAGAGAAGAGAAGAGGAGAAAGAAGGAGAAAAAGGGATGAAGAGAAGAGGCCAAGGATCTGTTGCCAGATCGCTCGGCTGAGCGAGTGTCTCGCTCGGCCGAGCTGTGACACCAAAGGGAGCAGCCAAGCCTTCAAGGGAGTGCTCGGGCGAGCGCTTGGCTCGCTCGCCGGAGCGACCAAGCCGCTCGCCCGAGCCAGCCGTCAGTAAATTCTCCTCCTTTTGCCTTGAAGCTCTCTGCCAAAGTGGCGTTTAATTCGCTCGGCCTCCCCACTCGACCGAGCGGGATGGATTCATCTTAATGACGCTCGAGCGAGCGACCCAATTTGCTCACCCGAGCGACCCTTCTCAAACGCCAAGACAGAGCCCAAGACAACGCTCCTCAAGGGGGCGCTCGGGCGAGCGAGCACTGTGCTCGCCCAAGCGGTAGGTTGGCAGACACCATTTTGGCTTGTTTTAATGGGTTTCGGGTTAGTTTTGTCGAAAAACCCGAACCCAAGTGACTTTGTATAAATAGTGAACAATTTTTTTAGAGTAGGTTAAGCTTTAATTTCTGTAGAAAAACATTCATTGCTATTGGAGTCTTTGTGATTTCATTTGCAATCTATTTCCTTGTTTGTACTTAGTTCTCTTTGATTTCTTTAGCATTGCTATTATATTGCTTGCTCTCTCTATTGAAATTGGTTTCATGCAATTTGGCCAAGTAATTATGTCTATCTCTATTGCTCCCATGTTTAGAGCCTTTACCATGCTAGAGTAGTGGGTTTCTATGGCTTAGAGAGGATTCCTAGGAGCTTAGTGTTTGGATGTTAGGTTAGACCTCCGTTGGACGAATCTAGGATCTCCTTATGGTGGTTTGAACAAGGGTTTTGGGGGATTAGTCTTAGGATTGGAGGACCGCGGAAGCGACTCCATATCCTAGGGAGAATCCCCACGAATCCGATTTGGAATTGGTGGCCATTTTCCGGGACTCGCGCTCACAAGGGTGACCCAAGAGCCGGGGGCGACCACTAACCCCAATCCGCTAACTACGAAAGTAGACCGACCGCTAGAATCAACCATATGATGGCGTCGCATTCCGTAGAGTAAGCGAGTGCCTACAGATTGCAAGGCGGGAACCAAGTGTCAAACGTAATGCACACATTCCTGTATGAAGCCAATAGCGAGAGCACGGCCCCGTATAGGGATGCTTTAGACGATCGTGACGACGAAAGTCTAATGCCCGTTCCCATTTCCGGATGTGACACTCCTATTCTAATCCATCGTCCGATGGAAAACCAATTGACTTGAAATTCATTACCGAAGGTCCTAGCGGGAAATCCCAAAAGCCTTAGACGTTTAATATTTAGTCTATTCCATTTCCCTCAACCAACCAATCAAATCACACGTGACAACCCCGACCACACATTCACCTCCTTACACAAAAAGCTAACCGTTAGACAATCGCCTCCCTAGAGTTCGACATTCTATATATACTTTAACACACCGTTCGTCCACTTCCGGTGTTCTAGTACGTAATGACGAGGAACATTAGCTTCAACACGTTGGTCAATTGTAACTGTCCACGGTGATGAAAAGGCACAAGTTTCAAAATAGTCTACCAAGATAAATTCATCAAAACACAATCTTAAAATTGTAAACTACGATATGTCAAAAAGGCGGGCAGGTCAGCAATTTCCTGTAAATACTGACAATTAGGGTTCCCTCATAACAAAGCAATACGGCATATTATCAAGAAATCCCCGCATCAACCGTGCAAATGTGCCATCGTGAAAGTAGCACCAGCGGAAAGCCATCAACTCAATCTATTCAATGAAACCATCCAGCCCTCAATTCAAATGATCTTGTTATACAGCCGGCCTTCAAATAGTTTTGATGTTGCAGGAGGAAAAAAGCGTATGAATTACAGAAAAGGGCCTTCATTCAAATATTATTCATATGAGGAATCAGCATACTGTCTGATGATGTTCATTCGACATCTCACAAGTTGCGAAAAAAGAACTCCTATAATGTTCATAAAGGCTTGAAAACTTCAGTACCTGTGGGCCAGCTTCTCCTTCTCCAGGTAATGCTGAACATACCTGAGAAATACCAACAAGTTTTCAATTGTTCATTTTCTTGCTCAAGTTCTGTGAATGATTTAAGAAATAGATGAACTGTAATGCTGCATTATACCAAGAGTCCAAGACAAACTTTCATTATGTTCACCTATGGCTCCCGCTTTATTCCTAACGAAAAATGATTATCACGAGAGCTTGCTTCTTGATCAGTAACCCCGAGCAGTCTTCCTAGAAATTGTAATCCAACCTTTCAGGTTTCCTTTTTAAGTGTCACACCACACTGGGACAACGTTGGCAATGCAAGATGTTTATAGCCTGCTTATAGTATCTACACTATCCAACTTAGATCATTTTGGGTTTTCTCAGTTCATTTAATTGTATTATCTACACTATCCAACTTAGATCATTTTGGGTTTTCTCAGTTCATTTAATTGTATACACTACACAACAATCGCTATATAAAGTTACATACAGGTTGTCAACTACATCATTTTAGGCAGTCATTTCATTTGTTGGTATACAACAAAACAGTAGAAATACAGAATTTGATATAGTCGGTAATAATTTATTATTTGATACAACTGTCTAGAATAGTGGATATGTGTAAACTTCCTCGAGATGAAGTACTCTATCCCACACTGATACAAGTACAAAGAACCAAAACACATGGATAAATATACTTCCAGTTTCTAGAATAAAATGATGTAAACTGCATACAGAAGCTGCACTTGTCAACTTAATTGTATACATTACAACAGCTATATGAAATTTCATTCAGGTTGTCAGGTAAATCATTTTGGGGATTGTCATTTCATTTAATTGTAAACAATAAAACAATATAAATATGTAATTTGATACATGAGGTGATAATTAATTATTTTATACAACTGTCCAAAGTGCTGGGCAAGCCCTTCCTTCCTAATAAAAAGGTACACTCTCACTTTGTTGCCGCAATCCTATGTAGCATGAACTCAGACACAAGGCACATATACAACACCATTGATATTAGGACACAACAAATTCTTTAAAAGGACACATGGACACTGCAACATAATCAATATGTGCGTGCATACATTAGTGTGTGTGTGTGTGTGTGTGTGTGTGTGTGTGTGTGTGTGTGTGTGATGCACATCAAAACTCATATTGATTAGGATGTGTATTTTATTATAAATAAAACGAAAAACAATATAATATTGCAATGATAAGAATTAAGAACCGATAGCTTCTAATCAAGTAACAAAAGCAAACAAAATAGATCTAAAATGAGCTGGTCGACACCTAATCTAGTTCTAGTGACGTTTAAGCTTTGTTAAAACAACAACTGCCTAATTAAGATCATGTTAATATTTTCTTTCAAAAGAAATGTGGCTCTAAAGTGACCGACACAGTGTCTTTATGTTTTATTTAAAGCCGACACATGTTGGGTATGTAACGTTTTGGGATTTTTGGACACACTTTCAGGAAGTGTCGATACATGTTGGTCAAGTGTTGTGTGTCGGTGTATAACACATGTCCGACATGGGCACGCACGCACGAACCTATTTTGAGGTGTATGTGCCCAATAGCCCCCACATGAATAGAAACTTCCCTGAGAAATATAACAATTGGACCCTTAACTTCTGACATGTCATTGGCCAATTGTTTGGGGGTATAATGATCTATTCCGGTACACACCCCCCCTTATAACTTGAAGGCATCTTAAAAATGGGAGCAGCATGCATTGGATGTCCATTTAGAAACTAAAGATCACCGTATAAAACCCCCGTTCTTAAATGAAACTATTACCGTCATGTTTTTATCCAACAGTCTTGACAAGGAGATAATCATATATTAATTTATAAAACACAGAAATTAAAAACATCAATAATTTTCTCAAGTTATTGAAGGTTTACCAAGAATGAATACCGTGTTGCTGCACACATAAAGCAATAGAAGTAGAGTGCGGGTGAGATAATAAGGATTGAGTTGATGATTTAGAGTCAGCATTGAATAAACGAACATGAGACAACTTGTAACATCCATTTGGATAATATATGGATGAGAAGATCAAGTAATTAGAATATATTTCTCAATTTTCCTGTTCAACCCAATGATATACCTTTGAATTAAAGATATTATAATTTAATATTATATGCAAAAATATAATGCAAAAAATGACTGGAGTTAATCAGAAAACTACACAACAAAGCAATCTCTTAATGATGAGGCGTTGAAAAAAAAAACTAACAGGCACAAGATGTTAATTTGACATTATAACAAGGAAGCTAACTAGTAATACCACTGTCTCATTTCAGCAATTACCTAGAACGGTAAATAAGACATACAAAGCTCCAAGATAAACTAATGGACATGGGAACCACCAGCCAGCACACATTTAGAATGTGTGCGCGTGCCAAAACAGACAGAAGTGCAAGAGAATGCACATACACTAATACACGATAAGGGATAAATTGCTATTTCATTCTTCAATGATATTCCACTTCTAACAGAAATTCCAGCCAGTTGAAATTGATCTTAGAGCGCCTTATACCCAAACATCAAGGGCATATGAGATTTCTTCACATGAATCAAGTAGCATGAAATGAAAGGCTAAAAAAGTAGATCAATACCAAGATATACGGTTTGGGACGAACTCTTAAATCTGTATTTCTTGCCCATGCATCAAATAGCATGAATTGGACAGCTGAAATTAGCATGTTGCTGAGATCTATGGTTTGAAACATACAATTATTGATCTAAAACATGATCCAGATGTCCAAAAACCCCTCATCATCATCATCATCAGGGGCGTAACTAGAGTGTTACTGCCCTGGGCAGCTGCCCAGGGCAAGAATAAATAAAATCTTTGTATATACTATGCCCAAGTGGTTTACTTGGTTGGTTGGTGTGAGACTTCACCGTAGTAACTTCCTCATCTTTGGAAGTTGCAGGTTCAAAACCTGCCATTGCCTTCATTTAATTGCATTTTTAAATGTAATTGTTTTGTAAATTTTTTCTTAAGTTAAAAATTCCTAAATTAAGTTTAGCTTAAAGAATCTTTTGTATAAATTCCTTTACAAAACATCCTAAGTTGGTTAAGCAATTTTTCGAGAGTAGGGATGTAATATTACCATTGGTTAATAGTATAATTTTATAAACATTTCCAATTTCATTTCTTAATATTGTCATTGGTTTATGTTAACATTTTTCGTGTGGCCTCATGAGTATACTAATTATTTCTCTGGAAAAAATTTCATAGCAATATCCAAAATAAGTATGATATGTTGATTGTTTAAAATTTTTGCGCCAGTCGTAAAATTCTAAATTAAGTATTGCTTAAAGAACCTATAGTATAAACTCATTTACAAAACATTCTAAGTGGTTAAGCAATTTTTTCGAGTTGGGGCGAATATTACCATTGCTAAATAGTATAATTTTATAAACCTTTCCGATTTCATTTCCTAATATTGTTATTGGTTAATACTATCATTTTTAGTGTGACTCATGAATATGCTAATTATTTCCCTAGAAAATTTCCAAAGCAATATCCAAAATAAGTATGAATATTATTTTTGATTAGTTACATAATTATCTAAAATCACATTCTTAGATGTGATAAACTTCCATCGTTATTGAAATTGCAACATGGTGTGATCTTTGTTTGAGATGAAGCGCATGAAGTCAATAGTATTTTAAAATATTATTCTTTCTATCCTCTTTAGTTTCGCCCAGGGCAAAAAAAATCCTGGTTACGCCACTGATCATCATCATCATCTTAACTTTCATTCCAAAAAAAAATCAGGGTCGAATTCATTGACTCAATAGAAAAAATGTCGGATCGTAATCACGTCGGATCGTGATGTTAGATACTCATTTTTCACGCATTACGGCCTAAAGCTTGCTCTTCTATCAAGCCAAAATCTTTCATATCTTTCCTTGTCAGTTCCATTCATACCTTCTTCGGTTTGCCTTTCCGTTTCTTGATCTTAAAATTCATATATTTTGTCGTTCTAACAAACGCATAAGTAGATCTTTGACGTATATGGTCAAACAATTTCAAGCAATATTCTTTCATCTTATCCTCTATATTGATTACACCTATTTTTACTCGGATATCCACATTTCTTACCCTATCTTTTCTAATATTCCCACACATCCACCACAACATTCGCATCTTTGTCACATCAAACTCTAGTCATGCATCTTAATGATAGCCTAATACTCCATCATTTAACAAAACCGATCTAATCGTCATTCTATAAAATCTACTATTTAACGGTACATTTTGATCGCACAACACTCTTATTACGACTTTCCACTTCAACCATCATACTTTAATTCTATGGTCAATATCTTCCTTAATCCATGCATCCTCTTAGATAACCGATCCGAGATACTTTAAGATTTACTAACCAATATACTTTATCCATCAAGTTTTATCGTGCTATGATCTTCATAACTTACTCTACCAAACATGAATTCCACATACTCAGTCGTGTTCCTATTAAGTCGTTCCTATTAAGTCTGAAACCTAGAATCTTCAATATCTACATCCACAAATCTGACTTTGTATTTGCATCGTTTTTTGTCTTATCTATCAAAAAACCATAACACACCAAATACCATTAGGTTTCAAACACTCTAATCTAAACAATCACTAGTTAGGATGTCCATTTTACATTTAATGCCTAGGCACAAAACTCTGGAAACATTGTAATAATGTACCAACTACTATCGAATTAAATTTTCTATCATTAAATTTAAATAAGCAAGATTTGGAAATTCTTACAGATGAAGACAAGTCAATTACATTTTACTGAAAAAATAAGTAATGTTTGGCATAAGACTTGGATCGTTTCACCCAATAGAAATTATCAGACGCTCATTGTAATATACTTCTAGGGAAATATTTATGCTTTGCAATAAGTATGATGAAGTCCTTAAAATGATAAATTATTAGCCATTGACAACAATATCTCATTTTGTTACTGCTTACCACAACTATTAGGCAAAAGGTAGCATCCCAATCTTGCTTACCACAACTATTAGGCAAAAGGTAGCATCCCAAGCTTCATAGCAGCAAATAGATATTATAAATCACTAAAAGAAGAGAGACCAAATTAAAATGAAATGAAAAAAATAGTGTGGGTTATGAATGAGCTTTTGTAGGCCCATATAAGGCCCATGTAGGGCTAGTGTATCCACCACCATGTAACCCGTTTACTATAAATACAAGGCTACGGGCTCAGTAGCCGCTATCCTTCACATCATGTTATGGGGTTTTTGATATTCTGATATGGTCATCTGATATGGTCATCTGAGATTTAAGCTCAGGGATGATGGTGACATCCTAGTTGAACCTAGTACTGGAAAATTAAAGACTTCTGAATGTGAATGATCTTCAGGATCTTATCGTCATTATCGAATCTTTAAATGAGGGCCCATAAGGCACAATCTATGAGATGTACTTTTAAATGCTTCCCCCTGTTTGGAGTGCTTGGAATCTATTTATATGGGATGATTAAGCCCGATAAATAGTTCTAAGACGACATTCTGATGAACTATAGTGATGCTATGGGGATGTGGACCCATCAAGGCACAATCTATAAGATGTGCTCTAAACACCACCTCCGTTTGGAGTTCTCCAAAACTATTTATCTAGGATGATCAGGTCCTTGATAAATGGGTTCTAAAGTGACGTTTTGATGGTCTGTAGTGTAATTGCATGTCCCCATGCAGTCACCAGCAATTGGATTTTTAACGGATGAGTAATCCATTTGAATGATTTACTATGCCCCATTTTTGTGTGTGAACACATTTTCCAGGATGTTCAACTTTATTCCAGTTTGCAAATTATTATTGATTTCCAGTATTATCCAATTTACCCGCCATTTAATAATGTGGTCTCTATGCTTTGAAAAAGCTGGACTGCAGTTGGATAAAATAATTGATTATGACCATTTTTAGAGGATATATGGATGAGTACACTAAGGTACTTCATCGACCCTTTACAGGGAGTGGATAAGTCCACTTTTATCCCTCGGCTACTCTCAAGAGCCCTAAAGGTCTTTTTATTTTAATGGTGATAAATTTAAACATATCTTATGAAATTCTATTTGATGAAGTCTTGTGAGTCAATGTCCACGTGTAGTGGAGATAATCTCGTAATCATTTTTTCCTTTAAATGGGACAATTGAAGCTCACCCTTCTGAAGAATCTTCGTGTTCTTTAGGTTATGATTATAGAATTGGGATATGATGCCGTGCATCACCGATCCAGGGTGGCATATTATGTTGTACCCAAGTCAAAACTTGGATGATTCTGTGCACGTCAGGTATTCCATTTGCTTCCTCTTTTCGAATTTTTTTAGGACTTTCCATTTGAACGCTCAGGTATGGTCTTCAGGCCATTATTTTTTGAGTCATTCAGTATGGATTTTATTTTGACAAATATCCATCGAAACTCGGTAAGTTTCTTTTTCAGCGAGTACTAGGCATCCTCATATAGAGTATTCAGATTTGTAATTCCTAAATATCAAGTCAGACGTACCAAAATAGTTTTCTACTGGACTATTACAAGGGTGAAATGTTATTGATAGCATACGTCTTGAGGTGTCAATGTGGATGATTGTGTTATCCACATTAATAAGGCGCATATTATATTACAGATGCTAAAAACCAAGCATAAATTTTGTAGTATAAATAAATTCAATGCCTTATTAATCATAAAACACAATAATATTATTCATTCATAACAATGACTAAAAGGAAAACATGCCATCAGTTATAATCTAAAAAGAAATTGTTTCTTTTACATTTATTGTATTAAATAGATAAAAGAGGGCATCAATCTGGGAGGTCGTCGTTCGTAAAGTCCTCGGCAGTGAACCGAGTTGGAGCCTGGACTAGGGGTGGCAAAATAGACCCGACCCGACCCGACCCGAACCCGGCCTCTTGGGTCGGGTATGGGTAGTGGCCAATCCGGGTCGGGTCGAATTCGGGTCAACCCGACCGACCCGGATAAAAATCTGGGTCGGGTACGGGTTTGACCCTTCGACCCGGTTGACCCGAATTCGACCCGTATTTTCACTCTTTTCACCCCAACCCGACCCGGACCCGACCCGAACCCGACCCGAACCCGACCCGAACCCGACCTTTTTTGAAAAAAAATAACTATTTCACACCAAACCCGACCCGAACCCGACCCGTACCCGACCCGTAAGAGAAACCGGGTCGGGTACGGGTCACCCGGGTTACTGCCGGGTCGGGTTCGGGTATCCGAACCCTGACCCGAATTTAATTCGGGTCGGGTTCGGGTTTACCCTTATTCGGGTGGGGTCAAACCTGACCCGACCCGAACCCGACCCGACCCGCCCGTTTGCCACCCCTAGCCTGGACTTGATTCTCCATCGGATTTGTCTCAGCAGTAGACTTCAGGCTTACTAGATACAAATCTTGAAGGTAGCATGGAGTACGACATATCCTGGACCAATGTCCAGTGATGCCACATCTGTGGCATTTGTCTTTCCAGTCTTTCTTGTGAGCAAATGTTTGTTCAGTGTTCTACCTCATCCACGTAAATTTCTATTTTCCCTCATTGTTGTGTTATGGGGGACATCAGGCATGCTTCTTCATTGAATTACCCTTCGGGGGGTATACCAGTGTGCTTGTTCTTTTGCTTCTGGGAAGAAACGGTGTGTGATTCTAGGGAAGGAGCATGCCAGCAATGCGCAGGTTATGGGTGTCCAGTAAGAGTTCTCTGTTTTGTTCTGCCATCAGAATGCATGAAAGGAGCTCTGAGTATTTCGTGAATTTGCATTCATGTTATTACTGCATGAGGATGACATTGTCATCCCTTCTCATGGAAGAATGTGAAGGTTTTCTCCAGTATGCACATCTCCGTGACTTCTTCACCACACAACTTCAAGCGTGAGGTGATACTAAACAACGTCGAGTTGTACTCGGCTATGTACTTGAACTCCTGAAGTCGGAGATTCTCCCATTGATAACATGCTTGAGGAAGAATAACATCTTTTTTATGTTTATACCGTTCCTCGAGTGCAGTCCATAACTCATATGAGTCTTCCACTGTCAAGTATTCAGCCTTCAGGGTCCGATCTATGTGGCGTCTGATATAGATAATGGCTTTCGCCTTATTTATATCACTTACTTTATCATTAGTAATGATAGTAAGACTCAAGCTCTGTGAGCGCAAGTGGAACTTTATGTCCAGTTGCCAACTTAGGTAGTTTTTGCCAGTAGCATCCAATACGTCGAAATCAACACTCGCTATCTTGGCCATTTTATCTAAGCATGTAAATTAACACGAGTTAAATATTTTTGTGATAAAACAAGTATGCAAACCAGACATATTAGCTTGTTGCATGGATCAGCTAGTCACCATTATAAATTACAGTCTAAAATTTATATACAGTCCCAAAAAGAATAAAGAGAAAAGTACAACGTGGGAACCATGTGGTCCCTATCTTCTAGTAAGTTGGTCTCCGTCTCCATAGGATGTGCATCCGGCCTTGGTTATTTATAAAAAAATCTTTACTACATTTTCACTCAAAAGAAAATGCGGGGAAAATAAAATGGTGACAACTAGCCAATCCAAAACCACAACAAAGCGAGTAATATATATCACAGGTATTAAATATACGTCAGGCATATAAAATTTGCACCACAGCCATTAAATATGCTTCAGGCATTAATTTTGTGTCACGGGCATAGAATGGACCAAAAATAAAAGGGGAAAGGAAGAATTAATTACACAGCCATGAATGACGGTGGATACTAAATTTTATATGGAGTTTTTCGAGACGTATAATTAATTCTTCCTTTTCCATTTTATATGCTTGAAGCATACTTAATATCTGTTATACAAATTTTATATGCCTGAAGTATACTCAATATCTGTGATGCAAATTTTATATGCCTAAAGCATATTTAATACATGTGATATATATTACTCGCTTCGTTGTGGTTTTGGATCGGCTAGTTTGTCACCATTTAATATTTCCTGCATTCTCTTTTTGCGCGAGAATAAAGTGAGGATTAATTTGTAAATAACCAAGGCTGGAGGCACATCCCATAAAGACGGAGATCAACTTGCTAGAAGATGGGGCCCACATGTTCCTAAGTTGTACTTTTCTTTTTATTCTTTTTACAACTGTATATGGACTTTGGACTGTACTTTATAATGGTGACTAGTCGATTCATGCAACAAGCTAATATGTCTGATTTGCATAATTGTTTATCACAAATATATTTAACTCTTGCTAACATGCTTAGATAAAATGGCCAAGATAGCGAGTGTTGATTTCGACGTCCTGGATGCTACTGGCAAAAACTACCTGAGTTAGCAACTAAACATAAAGTTCCACTTGCGCTCACATGGCCTGAGTCTTGCTATCAATGCTAAAGATAAAGTAAGTGATATAAATAGGGCGAAAGTCATCATACATATCAGACGCCATATAGATCGGACCCTGAAGGCCGAATACTTGATAGTGGAAGACTCATATGAGTTATAAACTGCACTTAAGTAGCGGTATAAACATCAAAAAGATGTTATACATTCTCGAGCACGTTATGAATGGGAGAATCTCTGACTTCAGGACTTCTCCATAGCCGAGTATAACTCGACGTTGTTTAGTATCACTTCACGCCTGAAGTTGTGTGGTGAAAAAGTCACGGAGACGTGCATGCTGAAGAAAACTTTCACATCCTTCCATGAGAAGGATGTCATCCTCATGCAGCAATGTCGTGAACGTAAATTCACGAAATACTCAGAGCTACTCTCCTACCTTCTGATGACAAAACAGAACAGAGAACTCTTACTGGCCACCCATAACCTATGCCCTGCTGGCACTGCTCCTGCTCTAGGGGCACACAATCTTCACAAACGCAAATGAACAAGCACAAGGGTAAACTCCCGAAGGGTAAATCAATGGAGCAGGCCTGAGGTCCCACACAACACAACAATAATGAGGGTAAGAAGAAATTTACGTGGAGGCAGAACACTGAACATACATCTGCTCCCAAGAAAGACTGGAAAGACAAATGCCACAGATGTGACATGACTGGACATTGGTCCAGGATATGTTGTACTCAACGCCACTTTCAAGATTTGTATCTAGCAAGCCTAAAGTCTACTGCTAAAACAAATCTAGGGTGAAGAATCAAGTCCAGTCTCCAACTCGGTTCACTACCACGGACTTTACGAACGAGTCCTCCTAGATTGATGCCCTCTTTTATCTATTTAGCACAATAAATGTAATAGAAACAATTTCTTTTTACATTATAACTGTTGGCATGTTTTCCTGTCATGAATGAATAATATTATTGTCTTATGATTAATAAGGCATTAGATTACTGCAAAATTTATGCTTAGTTTTTAGTATCTGTAATATAATATGCGCTTTATTAATTGTGGATAACACGATCACCCACATTGACACCTCAAGACGTATGCTATCAATAGCATTTCACCCTTATAATAGTCCAGTAGAAAACTATTTTGGGACGTCTGACTTGATATTCAGAAATTATAAACATGTATACTCAATATGAGGATGCCCAGTACTCTCTGAAAAAGAAACTTACCAAGTTTCATTGGATATTTGTCAAAACAAAATCACTTCTGAATGACTCAAGAAATAATGGCATGAAGACCATACCTGAGCATTCAAATGGAATTTCAAAAAGAAATTCGAAAAGGGGAAGCAAATGAACACTTAAAGTGCACAGAATCGTCCAATTTTTAACTTTGTAACGACATAATATGCCACACTCAGTCGATGATGATGCAATACATTACATCCCAATCCTATAATCATAACATGAAGAACACGAAGATTCCTCAGAAGGGCGAGCTTTCATTGTCTCATTCATAGGGAAAAATGATTATGAGATCATCTCTAGTACACGTTGACATTGACTCTCGAAACTTCCTCAAATATGATTGTTTACAGAATCTATCATTAAAAGGCCATTAGGTCTATTGAGAGTAGTTGAGGGATAAAAGTGGACTTATCTCCCTACAAAGGGCCGATGAAGTACCTTATAGTACTTGTTACGACCTAAAGATCGTGGGAGTCCGACTCCCGCCCAGATCCGCAGACATACCTCATTGACTCACCCCTTTGCAAAGGGGCCGCCGTCCCGGAGGTCCGAGGCTACATGGGAATGGGCGCACCTCGCAGCGCCCCCCCGGCCGAGGCGTACAACTGCAGTCGCTCGGCCCGCTAAAGGCAGTGCGCCTAGGGAGCACCCAGACAGTGCCGCCTGGGATGCTGACAGAGGCACATGCATATCCCACCCTGCCAGCGGTCCACGACCCGCGACCGAAAAGGTGCGCGTCCGGGCCGGACAACCCCCGAACAGGTCGACCCGGCGGGTCCCCACGACCCTGCCGCCGGGGATAGCATTGCCAGACCTTTAGCTCATCACGCACGACAAACAACCTGGTGTAAGGACACGACTGACACTAGCGCCGCCCGACCATCTGACAAAGCACCCCCTGGCCGCTGAGCCCCCTGACACTTAATGCTTTCGGCCCTGACACCCTGACAAAAGTGCCCCTGGCCGTTGCGCCATCTGACAAAAGCGAGGCAGACACTCCTGTTCCTGACATCCTCGTCCGAAGCCTCCGCTGACAGCCGGGCCAGCTCAACACATCGAGTCAGCATGCCAGGTCAGCCCCACCTAATCATCTCCCATCAGGTATAAATACCCCCTCAATTCTTACGGTGAGGAAGTTGGCAAATTCCCTCTGAATCCCATTATTCACACACGAGAGCAAAGGTCGTCCATATCTTTGTTTTCCCACATATAGCTCGTCACGTACGGTCGACACACCCTCAGACCGACCTGCGTGCCTAGCCCCCGCCTTAAGTCCAGTTACTGACTTAGGCATCGGAGGGGCTAAGGGTTGGACCCCAACCCGGCCCTTCTGACGAGTTGCTCGTGGTGCAGGGAAGCTCGCCCCTTGGTCGGCTCCCGCCGCCCGATCCTCCTCCGCCGCGTCCGGTGAGATTTGACTCCGTGGCCTCCCCCGACGGCAAGTTCAGCCTCTTCACCCCACTAATTACTTGTTAAATAGCCCATCTAAATCCTCTTATCAATACAACCACCGTGCCCTTGGTTCCCCTTAATACAAATTCATTGTACGCGAGTTCCACCCCGCAACAATTGGCGCCGTCTGTGGGAACCGAAGGGTCACACCCATGTTAGACTCCAAGCCGATCACTCGGAACCCTGACCACGGCAAGGATCCCGTGGGTCAGGAGCCACTCTCTCTACCAATCACCCCGGCGACCGACCCCCCTCCGGGGATAGGCGCCGAGACAGTCCAACCCTCGGCCCGCGCAATCCAGAAGAGCTTCGAGGCCGTTACTCAGGCGATGAGAGGCTACGCGGCGGCGGGAGCGGAGCCATCGCCCGGACCCTCGGAACCCCCGAACGTGAGACGGAATCTTCACCCTCAGTTCGAGGAGGAGGGGGAGACAAGGGGCTCGCCAAGGAGATTGCGGCCCAGCAGAAGCTCTTGGAAGAGGAAATGGAGGTCGAGCGGCTGAGGAGGCGCCGGGAGGAGGCGGCCGCCGCGCAAAGGCATTTGGACGAAGCGGCCGAGACCGCCCGGCGGGCCTACCAGGACGAAGAAACCGCCCGCCACCAGCTCCGCTTCATCATCGCGGAACGCGAAAGGCTACGGAGGGAGAACGAAGGCAACCGGGAAATCTCGGAGGTGACGGCGATGGGCCGGCGGCCCGGGGACGGGCGCGGCCCGCTGTTGGCCCGATCCCCACCGGGAGGAGGGAGTCCGCCTTGCCGGCACCACTCCCCCGATCGCCAGCACGAGGAAGCCGTTTGTCGACAACTACGCTTCCTCACCGCCGAGCGCGAAAGGCTTCTGCGGGAGAATCAGGAGCGGATGGAGATCCGGGGGGAGGCGGCCGGAGGGTGATGGTACTGGGAGAACCGTAGCCCACAACCCGTCGAATCCTCAACCCGGGGAAGGAGTCCCCCCAGGCGACTGTCACGCCACTCCCCGGGGCGGGAGGACCGTCGGCAGCCGAGGCGCGACCGGAGCCAGACCCCCGAATGGCGAATGGGGGTGAGCCCGAGCGCCCTGCCTACCCGGAGGAGGCCACGCCGCTGGCACTGTGGATCATGTCCGCCCCGAGGCCAATAAGGTTTAAACCCCCCACCTCGCCACTTACAACGGAAGAGGGGACCCCCTCACGCACGTGCAACAATACCGGGGGGCGATGGAGGCGCAGGATGTGGATGAGGCGTTCCTGTGCCGGCATTTCTCACAAAGTCTGAGGGACACGGCGTTGGATAGGTACTTCGGCCTACCCGCGAGATCCATTGGGAGCTTTGGCGAGCTGTCCCACAAGTTCTGCCAAGAGTTTCGGGCCGGGCGGACGAAGAAGAAGCCCTTGGACTATCTCAGCACGATAGTCCAAGGAGAAGGGGAGACGACGGGTAGATACCTGCGCCGCTTTCAGGATGAGAGACGGTCGGTGGTGACCTGCGGCAACGAGGTACTCATGCTGGCCTTCAAGACGGGATTGCAGACACGGAGCCTCCACAAATCCCTGCTCCAAGATCCGCCGGCCGACTATGAGGTGCTGGTTGCTATGGCGGAGAGTTATGCATTGGCCGAAGAGACTCTCGGCACAAAGGCCCTATTTCCCCCGGCGAAGCCGCTCCAAGGCGAGCCCCGATCACACCCTCGGCCAAGGCAAGAAGAGGGACATCGAGGGCGTGACCAGCTGGCCCAACCAAGGCGTGAACCGACGGGGCGACGCCCGCAAGATCGCCCTGACCCGGCCCGAGAGTTTGCCCCGGCCCAAGGGCCCACCCGAGTCATCCCGAGACAAGAAGGCCCCCTACGGGAGCATACACGCAGCTCAATGCCCCCCTGATAGAGGTGATGGCCGCGGCAACGAGAGCCGGACTGCTGCCGGAGCCGCCCCGGGAAATGAAGTCGGATCCTGCTCGGAGAGATTTCCAAAAATATTGCCGATACCACCGGGACCACGGCCATGACACCGATGACTGCTTCACCCTCAAAAGGAAAATCGAGCGGCTGATCCAGGCGGGCCACCTCGAGGGCTTCGTCGGGGGCAGGAGACCAGACCGAGAGGGGAACCACCGGAGGGCACGAAGAGCAGACCCTCCAACGCACGGTGAGCGGGAAGAACCTCTCCCCCCGAAACCGGTCATGCGCATAAACACGATATGTGGCGGGCCATCCTCCGGGGGAGCGTCATCGTCAAGCAAAAAGGCGTACGCGAGGCAAGTGATGACGGCGGGTTTCGGAGGGGATCCGAGGGGGAGAAGGATAACCTACCCTCCCATTACTTTCAGCGACGAGGATCTAGAGGGAGTCGAGCTGCCCCACGACGACGCCATCGTCATCGAGGCCCAAATAGGGACGGCCATCGTCAGCCGCCTCCTGATCGACACAGGGAGCTCTTGCGACATTCTGTTTATGTCCACAATCGAAAAGATGGGGTTAAGGCCGACGGACCTGAGACCCTGCACCGGGCCCCTCGTCGGCTTCACCGGTCACTCGACCCCTATTGTAGGAGTGATCACCTTGCCAATAACCCTCGGAGAAGAACCGCAGGTCGTCACCCGAATGACTCTGTTCGTTGTGGTCAACATTGCGTCGGCGTACAACGGGATCATAGGACGACCCTACATGGCAGCCATCGGAGCGCTCCCCAGCCTGCTCCACCAGATGGTCAAGTTCCAAACCCCCCGAGGGGTTGGGTCAGTGCGGGGAAGCCAGAAGCTGTCCAGGAGCTGCTACGTGGGATCGACCAAACACAAGGGTCCAGAGTGAAACCTGGTGGTCGACCTACCCGGGGGAGGGACGACTCCTACCATCAAAAGCCGGCTCCTGTTGACGGCACCGCAGAAGAGGACCAGACCTGCCGCGCCCGTCCCAGCCCCCCTTGACGAGGGCGGGCTAATCCCTCTGAAGAACGCGGAACGCTAGTCGCGATGTAGTCGGAAAATGTAAGTCTCGAATGAAATATCCTTTTCCCTTTTGCATCTTTGAATTTCGCCATTTCCACCTGAAAATTTCAGCCCAAAAACGCAAGACTCCGGGGCAGGACCAATCCTCGCCACCCAAACCGGAGAGGGGCACGGGCCGAGCTACGCGCTCGCTCCCCCCACCAAAGAAGACCTTCGGGGCAAGCTTACGGAGCTTAGCCACCCAAACCGGAGCGCCATATGCGGGGTAGACGACGGCCCAATACCCGTCCGACTATAGAAGCCGCGGGGAGGCGACGGCCCAATACCCGCCCTCTCAAAGACTCAGGGGCAGGACCAATCCTCGCCACCCAAACCGGAGAGGGGCACGGGCCGAGCTACGCGCTCGCTCCCCCCACCAAAGAAGTCCTCCTGGGCAAGCTTAAGGAGCTTAGCCACCCAAACCGGAGCACCATATGCGGGGTAGGCGACGGCCCAATACCCGTCCGACTATAGAGGCTGCGGGGAGGCGACGGCACAATACCCGCCCTCTCAAAGACTCCGGGCAGGACCAATCCTCGCCACCCAACTCAAACATCGGGAAACAAATTAGGGCTCGCGGATCGAGGCAACCCTAACGCAGGGCCAACACTGATGAGCAACACCTGACACCAATAAAGCCGACGACTGAAATGACCCATCAAACCAAAAAGACGCTCGGGGCAAGCGCCACTGATAACAGCACGCCCGCTGAAAAACAGGAGTTGATGAGTCACATCGGGCGCCACTTATCAGGAGCAGTTTCCAAGGGGCACGATTCCAATAAGCTGGCTCCAGCTCATCGCGTTAAGGGGAGGGGGAAGGCTAAAGATATACCATTATAAATACCCCCCTCAACCCCTTCAAAGGGAGGGGACGAAAGAGATAATTTAAGGGTAGGCCAATCCCTCAGCCCCACTCTCCCCCAAGAAGGTGCGGAAAATGCGAGGGACCCCAACTGCTCTGGCGGGCAGTCTCCCCCGACACGATGACCCCCGATAGGTTACTCCTCTTACATGAGGGGCACCCCGCCCGCAGCTCCCCGACTTCCATTAGACAACTTAAGGCACGGAAACTGGAGCTCCAATGGCATACCGTGCCCCTCCACGGACGCCCCGCGGGCGCGGGCGCGGCTGGCCGACAACCCGATGGACGGGGCAGACCTGCCAAATCACCCCATCGGGCACTCCAGCACCCGCCAAAGTTGCACCAGCCTCAGCGGCCTCGCACCCCCCCCCCCCGCGCCGGAGCACGCCGATAGGCTATTCCTCTTACATCAGTAGCGCCCAGCCTTCCACCCCTCGACTTCTCCTGGACCACATACGCCAGGGAGAGGTACGGATCGGTGGCAGACCACCCCTTCCAACACCCGTCCTACGGCGACTCCAGCCGACTGGAGGGATAAAGCCTCGCGGGATAGAGCAACCACCAAGGACTCCCTCCCCCAATTCTGGAACGAGGGATAAAGCAGCCTCAACCGCCCCCGACGTCGACACGTCGCTCCCCACCTCTCCCGGGCGTGGACCCTCTGAAGTGACCCTGCACCCCTTCAGGGGCACGACGACGGAGAGGGACGCGCCAAATGAAGCGAGGACGTCCACCTAACTAGAACGGCTCGACAGTTCGCCTACGGGCCGACCTACACACCAAATCTTGTCCCTGTCCTGTTTATTAAATTTTGATAAAAGCTAATGAAAAGACTACTCCCAGTAGACCATTAGCAATAACTTAGGCGCACTCATGCACGGGAATAACCCCCGAAAAGAGGGGGGACGAGCTCTACGCCACGCGCCCCACCGCCCCTGCCACCCCGGAGCTGGCGGGGGAAAAAGACAGTCTAACCGGCTGAAAACATTCTCAGGCGCACTACCCTAATAAAGGGAATAAACGTAGCTCGACCTACGCCGGGCTAGAGACAGCAATACCAAAGCATACCAAGAAAGGGAATCTCCACACACTCAGAGCCTGAAGATTGCAAAAGTACGGGTATCAACCCCACAAAACTTTACTTACTTTCTTTCTTAACACCTATACAAAACTAATCGGTTACATTCCCCGCACCGACGGCGCATCCGCCAGTCGCGACATCCTTCCCGACCCCTTCGGAGGAATCCCCCCTGCCGGTCTCCGCCTCGACGTCCCCGCCTCCCTCGCCGATCACCTGCTCGCCGTCCCCCTCCGCCTCGAGGTCGAGTTCAATTGGCGGGGACATGCCCGCCACCCTCTCCTTTATCCGGACCAAGCAGGCCTCCCACCCCTCCGCTCGGCCTGTCTCCATGCCCCGGGACATCGAATCTGCTAGGGCGGGGATGACAATCGTGTCCTGGTACGAGCGAAATTCCTCGACCTTCCGAGCCAACTCCTCCTCGGCGGCCTTCGCACGACCCGCCAGACCCACCGCACGCGCTTCCTCCCTCACAAGGGCCTCCTCCAGCTCCTTCGACCTATCTCTAGCAGCGGTCGCCTGCACCTCATGATCGGCCAAGACCGACTTCAGGCGCTCTACCTCCGCCTCATACTAGCTGCACCGCTCCCTCTCCTTCGCCATTCCCTCGCCAGCACTCTTACGAAAGGGGGCGAACTCGGCCGCCACTCTAGCTATGCACCCTCGGCCTTATGTATGGCCGGCACGTGCCTCATCACTCCAAGCATCAAATTGATGGCCTGCACAAAAAAAGAGAACCGAGTTAGGGTGTTCAATAAAATCCACTGGCAAACATCACCCGGCTCACAAAACCTACCTGGACACCGTGCCACACCGCGGTTCCGCACAGACCCTCGGGCTCCACCGCCTCCAGCGCCACCCTATCGCGGGGCAAGAAAATATTCTCCGCCAGCCTCGCCGCCACGCTACCATCCTCGAACACGGACTCATCACCCCTCACCTTGAACGGCGCCCGATGAAGAGCTTCGTCAGGATAACCCTCGACTTCGGTCCTCTTAGCCTTGAAATGGACAAGCGAGGCCTCACAGCTGGGTTCGGCGGCCCTCTCCAGACCGAACAACGGACAGCCGTAGGGCCAACTGTCCCAGCCGGCTGACTCGACCGGGCCGCCCGACGTCTCGGCCCTCCCCTGCTGATCGGTAACGGCTACCCCCTCCACTTCAGCGGGAAACCGGGGGCTAGATGACCATGTCCCGGGGGCCTCCACCCATCCCCCAGTCGACCCTTCGTCCCCGCCCTCCAGGTCAATGACGGGGGTTGCGATCCCCTCCCCGGACCCGCCCCCCTGCTGACCGGTATTCCCCCGCCCCGGAGCATCAGGGACAGACGAGCTCGCAGGCAGCTTCCTCCTCTTCGTGGACACCTGCCCCCTCGTCGAACTACCCACCACGCCTTCCTCTCGCAACCTCTTGGGGACCGTCCTCTTCGACGTTCGCCCCGCCTGCTCCGCAGCTCGTTTCATCATCTCCTCAAGGGACAAACTCATTGTGCGACCTGCCAAAGAAAGAAAGTTCAGGGTAAGCACTTCAGATGCACTAATACCAAAATCTATTATACCTTCGGGCCAGATGTTCAACGCTATCATCTCAGCCCGGGCGAGCGTCTGGTAATCTCGGCCCTCCACCGGTATCGCCATTAGAAACTGTGCCACATGTTTCTCCTCGTCCCCCAATTCAACCCCCTCCTTCGCCTCGGATTCAGCTCCGCCCAATCAGACCTCATCAGCACATCCTCCGGCACGCTGACAAACACATACTGCTTGCGCCATCCCTTAATCTTCCCGGGCAACCCCCTAATGAGCAGATGGCTCCTCTTCGCGGAGAGATAATAGCAGGACCCCAACCTCTTCACCGTGAAGAAATAGCGAAATAAAGACAGCGAGGGGCGAACCTGGTTGCTCACGCACAGCACAAGGAAACCCACAACACTAATGGCATTGGGCATCAGACGATACAAGGGCAGCCCCAGGAAATTCAACACATCTAACACGAACGGATGGGGGGGAAGCGCAACCCTTACTCGAAGGAGGACACATACACTCCCACCTCGCGGTCGCCCTCGAAACATACCCTCTCTTGCGCGTCCGGTTCGCGAACAGAATACGGTGGCCTGACATACATCTCGAAGATCTCCGCGATGGACCTCTTCAGCACCGACTTCACGCCCGCAATCTCGAGGGGCACCTCCCCGGTTTCCGCGGCGGAGCTCTCTTCCCCATCCGCCCTCGACCCCTTACCACGAAACGAAGACGTCGAGGATGACATCGATAAAACGGACCTCTTACCTAAAGGGCTCCGGCGACTCGGACGGCTACGCTACGTCGGCGACCGCTTCCACGAGGACGACTCCGGCAAGGACAATGAAATCTCTGACAAACACCAGCCGCTTGGAAAACCTTCGCCCAACAATCAGCTTCGCTTCGATCCCCTCCCAGAGATCTTTTTACGCGACTACGCAAAGCATCGTGACCGTCGGCCTCGCGACACATGTCATCAATCCGCTCGCTCTCCCGCGTCGATCCACGTGGTCTGACGCTTCGCGTAATGGCAGCCGTCACTTCTGCCACGCGTCAACCTTGAAGTGGTCGGGTCGCTTCGATTCCCGCCCGCCGTCGAATCGCCAGGATGACGTCTAGTCACGCGACCGCCAACAGGCCCCTTCGATTCCCGCCCAAATCCCGGCGAAATGATTACCCCCACTCGAAACTACGCCACCCTTAGCCTCTTCTTTCTATCCACCGCGCGTACCAAGGATGAGTCCGGCCTCCGTCGGGGCGGCCGAAACAAGAATGCGCCGCTTAATCAATTTCGGATTTCGGTTTCAACGCTTCGCAAACGATCGTACGGACTGCACCACCTCGCCATGCCTCTGCGATCCACCTGGAATCACACTTAGTTTCCCAACAAACCCCTGGTAAACACGGTACATCTCAACTTCCCTCTCCCGACGACCCGAATATCCTCGGCATAGCGAAGTTGGGGGCAGTGACGTCCCTCACAAAACTAATGGTCTACTGACACAACAAGGAAGAAGACAGTCCGACACAAGACCAATACAATGCATTTATCCAAATAGCAAAGATATACATTGAACCTTCCGCACACTACAACAAGACATTGGTTATAACCCTCACACAAGAAGGTACAGGATTCCCCGAACCCACTTTCTCAGCGACGCCGCCTCTCAGCCGACCGAGCCCTCACATCTCTCGCCACCTGGCGAACCCCCGCATCCCTTGCCTCTTGCAACATCGGCACAACATGCTCGTCATGGTAGCGGCGAATAGCGGCCTCGATCACTTCGCCTTCAACTTCCCGCTTTTCCTCCAGCCGCCGCATCACGATACCCTTCTCCCTCTTCTCCGCCTCAAGGGCCTCCTTTAGGCCGGCTATTTGCCGCCTCTGTAACGCGATCACCGCCTCCTTGCTAGCCAACTCTGCGGCGTGCTTCGACCGGATGTCATTCCTCTCCCGCGTCACTTCTAGGAGTTGGCGCTTGACCGTTGCTTTTGACGAATCAACGTACGCGGCCCGCCCCTTTTCTACCTCACAGGCCATCCTAACTTTCTCCAGCTCCGCTTCTGTGTCCCTCAGCTTCACCTTGACCTCGCCGAGGTTCGCCCTCGCTACCTCAAGAGACGCTCTGGTGGCGGCCACAGGAGTGCGACCCAGCAGGGCTACCAGGTCTGTAACCATCTACAAAAGACCCGAATTAGCGGGGCACGAATAAAGAAAGCCTAAGGGCGAGACGAGGAAACCGGCTTACCTGCACGACGTGCCATACAGCAGAGCCGCACAACCGTTCCGCCCCCACGCGAGTCAAGGATTCGCGATCTCGCGGTAACACGCAATACTCTGCGAGGCGCGCTGCCACCCCTGCGTCCTCGAATACCGACTCATCACAGCCCACTCGAAAAGGGAACTTATGGAGACGGTCATCTGGATACGTCTCGACTTCCTCTCGAGTCCTCTTGAAATGAATGAGGGCACCCTCACAACCCGGGCTCATCGACCTCCCCATATCCCACTAAGGGATCCCGTATGGCCACTTCTGAACCAAACGCGCCTTGCGAGGCTCGACCACCTCCGATACACCCGGCGGGACGGAGGGACCTGCCTCCCGTGCGGACGAGCCCGCAGGAAGATCATCGCCGAGCCCATCGGCAGAGATACCCGATTCGGCCGCCCTCCGTCCCAGATGCGCTCTCTCTCCACGGTAGGGATGCGAATGGACATGCCCAAAGCCCGATTGGGCTTCCAATTGGGCATGCCACCTCATCATCCCTACAATTCCTTCATTAATCCATGAATGGATTAATGAAGGAATTGTAGGGATGATGAGGTGGCATGCCCAATTGGAAGCCCAATCCGGCTTTGGGCATGCACATTCTCATCCCTACTCCACGGGAGACCCCGCCTCCCCGTTCCCAGGATCCCACCTCGCGCGCCACCCCCTTGCCTTTCTCGCAAGGATCAGTGTCCTTCGCGACGGGGACTCCGGCCAATCCCGACACCTCCTCCGGCCCTCGCATCACGTCTCCACCTACGAAGGAAAAAGAGATCAGGGTAAGCCTAGCTAAAGGTTTACCAAATGTCAAAGATACCTAGGGACCAAAAGTCCTGGGCGAGCCGACTGCTCCGCGTCAAACTTGCTAGCTGACGGTACGCCTCGGACAGTTCCATCAGAATCTGAGCTTTTGCTAGATCTTCCCCAGTTAGCTCCACCCTTTCATTCACTAGAGGGTTCCGCGCCCCCCAGTTCGACATCAACACCACGTCGCTTGGCATCATCACGAAGGCGAACTCCCTCATCCATTCACCGACATCGTCGGGCACCCCGCGGATAAGCTCTCGTCCTCTCCTAGCACAAACACAGTGATACATTCCCCTCTTCCGGATTACGAAGAAATGCTGGAACAGCACCAGTGAGGGACTCAAGGAGTAGGCAAGACACAAGACGACAAACCACACCAACAAGCCCCAGGAACGGGGCGCTAGGGCAAATATCGGCAACTCCATGAAGTTCAATAGATAAAGCAAATACGGGTGGATCGGGAAACGAAGCCCCAACTCGAATGACCGGACATAAACCCCGACCTTGTTATCTCTAGGAGAGCACACCGTTTCCTCTGACCCGGGGACCCGTACCTCATAGGGCAGTCGCACGAACCGCACGCGTATCTCCCTGATGTTAATCCTGTCCAACCTACATTGGAGGGACCCAATCACTCTCGGAACAACGGTGCGCCATAACCCCCTCTCCCTAGACCGCGGCACCCCCCGCGGCAACGCCCCCTCTTCCACCAGCTCCTCCCCCCCACTCGGCTACCGCCTCCGACCTCGAAACGAGAAGCCATCGGTCGGAAAGTAAAGAAATCATTATTATTATTACCTAGCTGATCCGTCAAATCGGGAAGACTTTCGGAAGAAGATGACCGGCGGCGGAAGTCGCAACCAAGCCAGCAAGCGATAGACGGAAGTATTGAACACCGGAGAAGAATCGAAGATGGAAGAAAACTCCCGCCGACCGCCTTCCAACCCTTTTTATTTATAAAGTGGGCCACCGGGTCATCACAACCGTCGGTCCTCCGCCACGCAGCGCCCATCGGGATGTCCTTAACGCCTCGACTGGCGTGAGAGTCACCTCATCCACGCGTCGCAAACCCAATCGTGGAGACGCTTCGCTTTTCTACCATCCTTTCGAATCGTAATAATGACCAGTAGGGCGGGAATTCCGAAGCTAACGCCGCCACCCCCGGGCGTGGGCCGGGATCCTTGCCGACGGCTCGGAACGTCGGAGATAGTTCGCCCTCCGAGCCGAGCCGGGCTCCCGCCTCAGGCTCGAAGGCCGGGGGCAATTGTTACGACCTAAAGATCGTGGGAGTCCGACTCCCGCCCAGATCCGCATACATACCTCATTGACTCACCCCTTTGCAAAGGGGCCGCCGTCCCGGAGGTCCGAGGCTACATGGGAATGGGCGCACCTCGCAGCGCCCCCCTCCCGGTCGAGGCGTACAACCGCAGTCGCTCGGCCCGCTAGGGGCAGTGCGCCTGGGGAGCACCCAGACAGTGCCGCCTGGGATGCTGACAGAGGCACGTGCATATCCCACCCTGCCAGCGGTCCACGACCCGCGACCGAAAAGGTGCGCGTCCGGGCCGGACAACCCCCGAACAGGTCGACCCGGCGGGTCCCCAGGAACCCTGCCGCCGGGGATAGCATTGCCGGACCTTTAGCTCATCACGCACGACAAACAACCTGGTGTAAGGACACGACTGACACTAGCGCCGCCCGACCATCTGACAAAGCACCCCCTGGCCGCTGAGCCCCCTGACACTTAATGCTTTCGGCCCTGACACCCTGACAAAAGTGCCCCTGGCCGTTGCGCCATCTGACAAAAGCGAGGCAGACACTCATGTTCCTGACATCCTCGTCCGAAGCCTCCGCTGACAGCCGGGCCAGCTCAGCACATCGAGTCAGCATGACAGGTCAGCCCCACCTAATCATCTCCCATCAGGTATAAATACCCCCTCACTTCTTACGATGAGGAGGTTGGCAAATTCCCTCTGAATCCCATTAATCACACATGAGAGCAAAGGTCGTCCATATCTTTGTTTTCCCACATATAGCTCGTCACGTACGGTCGACACACCCTCAGTACGACCTGCGTGCCTAGCCCCCGCCTTAAGTCCAGTTACTGACTTAGGCATCGGAGGGGCTAAGGGTTGGACCCCAACCCGGCCCTTCTGACGAGTTGCTCGTGGTGCAGGGAAGCTCGTCCCTTGTCGACATCCGCCTTCGGCTCCCGCCGCCCGATCCTCCTCCACCGCGTCCGGTGAGATTTGACTCTGTGGCCTCCCCGGCGGCAAGTTCAGCCTCTTCACCCCACTAATCACTTGTTAAATAGTCCATCTAAATCCTCTTATCAATACAACCACCGCGCCCTTGGTTCCCCTTAATACAAATTCATTGTACGCGAGTTCCACCCCGCAACAGTACTCATCCATATATCCTCTAAAAATGGTCATAATCAATCTTATTATCGAACCGCAGTCTAGCCTTTTCAAAGCAAAGAGGACACATTATTAAATGGCGGGTAAATTGAATAATACTAGGAAATCAACAATAATTTGCAAACTAGAATAAAATTGAACATCCGGAAGATTGTGTTCACACCCAACAATGGGTCATATAAGTAAATCATTAAATTAATTCAAACGGATTACTCATTCGTTAAAAATCCAGTTGCTGGTGACAGCATGGGGACATGCAATTACATTGCAGGCCATCAAAACACCACCTTAGAACCCATTTATCAGGGAATGATCACCCCAGATAAATAGTTTCAGATAACTCCAAACGGAGGAGGCGTTTAGAGCACATCTTATAAATTGTACCTTGATATGTCCACATCCCCATATCACTACTATAAACCATCAAAATGCACTCCAAACAATGGAAGCATTTAAAAACACATCTTATAAGATTGGCATTGATGGGCCCGCATTTAAAGATTCGATAATGACGATGAGATCTTGAAGATCATTCACACTTAGAACTCTTTAATTTCTCAGTACTATATTCAACTTGGATGTCACAATCATCCCTAAGATTAAATCTCAGATGACCATATCAGAATATCATAATATATGATACGAGAAGTATGAATTATGATGAGATCCTGAAGATCCTCCACAATTTTTAAACTGTTAAACAGCCATCGGACATATTTACTGACAATCCGAATATTGTCAAAATCACACATCCCTGTTGTTAAAAATCCAGCTAGAATTGACATACCAAAAATGATGAATGCAATCCACCAGCAGCAGAAGTGGATGTCCTCAATGAAGAGATGATAGACCACGATGCTCCAAATAGAGGAAAACTCCTGAAGACCTTAAAACAATACCGCCACAGGAAAGTAAGCTCTCTCCATATCCTCTCCTTTTCCAAACCTCCAGAAGAGGAAATTATGGAATAAAATGAAATATAAATGAATAATGTACGTACATGGGGAGGTGTTTGGATAAAAACACACTTGTCGACAATTATTTCGCGATTCATTTTGCCATTTAAATGATAGTAATTGGTCCACACTCCATTGCTAAAAAGCAAACGTGATTGGCCAAAAATGTGGAACGATGCAAAAATAAGTTGAGTTGGACTCACTTATGAAACGTGAAGTGTTTGGACCTGAAGTCCTGATATCAAAAACTATCAAACCTGTGGGAATGTGAGTATTGCATAAAATAAAAATAAATTCATATGCTATAAAGTATAACATATAGCTTACATGTTTCTTTTGACTGAAACCAGGAAGTAATAAAGTAAGATGAGCTTGACTCGCTTATAAAACATAAATGATGCATCATACTCCCTGGTTATAGTTGCGAAACCCTCACAATTGTCTGAATAGACTTCGAAACGTTTATTCTATGAGAAATAATAAAATACAATTAATAAAAATGATTTGAGAAAAACTCGAATATCATCAGATCTCCTAAAGAGAAAACCGAAATATTTGTTTAAGCCTAATACGATATGCAAGACCTAAACAAAAAATAAAGACGTCTTGGCTTACAGACATATCATCCTGAAGATGAAAATATCATCCAGCAAATGAAAATATCATCCAGAAGATGAAAATCATGACATTAAACTTCATACATCTGAAGTTGATGAAGAAACATATATCATTGTCATCCACTAAATACACATATAGGTTATATGGATTTACATAAGGACCCATTCCGTCCGCTGGAAGTGGTGGAGGAAATACTTGGTCCAGAATTACCTTACCGAAGAACTTCTTTATCTGGAAAAACTGCACGCGTCCTGATATAGCGTTAACAGTAAATCTGTTAGCCAGATACAGTGCAGCGCCTGCAACACACCACTAGACTGGACCTACACATCTTCTGCGCTACCTCCAAAGGTCAATATTATAAAGGATCATCATTCATATTAAATGTATTTGTATATGCAGGAAATATATCATCACGATGACCACCAGAAAAGAATGGCCACCTCCTATCTGCAAAGCATGCAACTAAAGCAATATGATCCTACCATTCCGAGAAGTTCACCATCCAAGAAGCAAATCAAGAGTGTATAGGTATGCCCTGAAGTACCTCACAGACCAGTGACGACTGGGTCAAAGACAATAGAAATGGGGCTATCTACTAAGTTCGTAGACCATGCCACTTTCCTAGCTCAACCTAGATGAGGCTACATCAAAGGCGATGAGCTAGAACACACCTCTCTAAAGCTCCTTTGGATTAAGCAGCTGCCATAAATGAGAAATACTTGTATTTTGTATTTATTCTCGGAATGTTGTAAACTTGAGTGATATATAGATGCCTAGGAGACATGCACGCCTGAAGCTTGAACAGAACAGGGGGAATTAATGAAGAGTTGTACTCTTTTTCCCTTAGCTATTGGTTTTTCCCACTGGGTTTTCCATAGCCAAAGGTTTTAACGAGGCAATCATATTAACTCTGAATCCAAAAGTATCCACCCCTAGTGATATCCACAGATCAGTGGCAGTTAAGGAGACTTGTACTCTTTTTCCTTAGCTATCGGTTTTTTCCATTGGGTTTTCCATAGCCAAAGGTTTTAACGATGCAAAACTTCCTAACTTAGGATCCAGAAGTATCCAAATCCACATGATACTAATAAGCACTGTGAATCATGAAGTATTCAATGTCGAGCTTACAATGTTGGATGGAAATGGGAAGTGTAATGAATGTGCTTTTGTAGGCCCATATAAGGCACATGTAGGGCTAGGGTATCCACCATCATGTAACCATTTTACTATAAATACAAGGCTATGGGCTCATTAGCCGCTATCCTTTACAACAGTATGCACAATTACAAAAAATGATAATTTCCCCAAAACTAAGATGGTAAAAACTTCATATATAATATTTTTTTAAATAAATAAAAATAAATAGACAAATACATGTATGTGCCATTTCCAAGACCAAATGGCATAATTCAATGAAAAAGACAAAGACCAGTGATACAACAAATTTTCTGATACAGCTCACGAGCCATTATATCAAGAGGATCTATTTAATCCTTCAGAATTAGGCAATGGACGCATTTAAACTAATCAATTAAAGTATTAAAAATAAATGATGATGATGAAATTCATGATTTGGGCATTTAAGATAACAAACAACCGATGAAATATTTGATCAAAAATCACTTTTTGGGGAAAATAACTTTAAGACAGTGCTGAGTGCCAAATTCTGAAGAAAGCTCAGACAGCCTAGGGGGGTTACTCTTCAATTTCTGAAGATTGAACACCATATCAGAAACTCTAGTCCGCATAAATTAGGCTCATCACATCATCGACTCAATTTTGACCAAAAAAGAAAGATAAAATTTTAGAGAACAAATATGAAACCAAAGATGTCTCTTGTGATATTCTTTCCCATTATTTCATTGATAATTATATATGATGATACAACTGCTGGTGGCATGTAATCTGACATCCATGACTTCCAAATGTATGACGCTTAAGAATTTCCCAACGGTTACC
The DNA here is from genome assembly GCA_030789695.1 of Scilla litardierei. NCBI lineage: Eukaryota > Viridiplantae > Streptophyta > Magnoliopsida > Asparagales > Asparagaceae > Scilla > Scilla litardierei. Next base: position 210,755,789 of record CM061133.1, read on the forward strand.
CTATAGTATACAATTTCCAACTATAATCCAAAATTTCTCCTTTTTCATTTTCTTGGTTATTTAATTTGGAATTGCAAACAACACGCATATTATCAAATTACTAGAATAGCAAAAGGTAGGATTCAAACCGAATCCACAAATCAAAGGGAACCAAGCATCACAATCACAACAACAAAACGGATAAACAGCCCTAATTTTACATATAGACTTGTCCATCGCCGCCCTAATTTCAACGGATCATTAAGAAACGCTAATATAAACCGCATCCACTCACAGAAACAACCAAAGATCTCATCAAAAAAATCCAACTTTCTTCAGAAAGAAACCCTAATTCGATCGATCGATGGAGAGAGAGAAGAGCAATTACCCGTAGGTACCGACGAGGGGGCCGAGGAGGAGGATGGTGGAGATCCAGTTCTCGGTGACCTTGTGGTGGAGCTTTCCGGGGAGATCCTTCCACAGACCCGGCATTATCTTCTGCTGGAACGGCGACAGCCCGTACACCACCGCCCTCATCTTCACCGGAATCTTACCCATCTTCTTCCTTTCTTAGATCTCTGCCTATCTCTGATCTTCAATCGATCGATCAATGGATCTCTCGCTCTCGCTCTCTCTCTTATGATTGCCGCCGCCTTTTTTTATCGCTTCAGATCTCCGAGGGTTGAGGTCCAAACGGCGTCGGCTTGATTTGGTCTTGGACCTCAAGTGGCCTTACCGGCCCAAGATAAATTCATAAATGTTATTGGATAAGCCCATTACTGTATTCACAACCTTGCTCACGGCAAGAACCGCTAAAGTTGGGCTATTTAGGCCCAATTTAAATCCCAATGAGTTGTTGCGGCCCTCGTTCGCGTTTGATGGGGGCAGCGTGACCTTTAAATAGACCTGCGCGGGCCAAAAATATATGCAGTGTTTAATTTGACAAACCCATTTAGCAAACCCAAAACGCTTTCGTCCATGGAATATTTTGTGCGTTGACGTTGTCCAATCAGGTCCATGGTCATTATGAGCTAAATTTTCGTGTTAGTTTACAAAAAAAGCTTCCTTGTTATGAGTGGGGGAGACCATAAGTCTCCCCCTCATTTATCCACCATAAACGTCCCACTGCATGGTAGTGGGGTGGACCTTTGGCATACTAAAGACCATTGGTCTCCTCTCCTATGATCATGATATAATAAAATGGTATCATTGGCCATTGCCATGGTTGATTGATCTTCCAACACGTTATCAGCATGATTAAGCTCTAGAAAAAAATTTTGAGCCACAAAATTTTCATACTTCCCACAAAATTTCCTTTTGCGAAGGAATCTTATGGTTGCAGCAAAACTTTTGCGACGATGATCGACTGATTTCTTTCACGGATTGCGGGAGCAGAGATTTTTATCTACAGATTTTATTTGTTCTTCCCTAGATCTTTGATCTAGAGATAAAATTATATTCCCGTTGATATATATTATGGATCATCTTCTATTACATTTGTATATTGATCGTTTTACTCAAATCAACATATCAAAAAAAAAATAGAATTAAAAAACAGCTACTTCCCCTAATTTGTGGTTTATAACAGATTTTTAATAATAATAAAACAAAAATAACCCAACCCCCCAGGGGCACCGCCGACGCCCCCCTGTCAGGGGCGCTGTCCCCCCTTCAAGTCGGGGCATATACGCCTCGATCCCCAACAACAAGGCCGTCCATATTGTCAAAAGAATTTCTGCTTGGGAAGAACATATCTTCAAAGGTGTTTCAGAGTGTTTTCTCACTACAAAAGCGTTGACCGTGGACAACCCGGTCAACGTGGTCAAGGGGCCCGCTTGGGTCCCTCGGGTATGTCGAGTCGGTGCAGACGAGGCGCGAGTCGGAGTTGCGGACGACGCGGAGCGCGTCGGCTGGGCCGAGTCGGGATCCTCGGTCGCAAGGGGGGCGAGGGGAAGCCTCGACACGGGTTGAGACGCTCGGCCTCGGATGGACGTGCTCGGCCTCGGCGGTCGGACGACGAGGGGTAGCCTCGATCGTCCTGCTGGTTACGCGGCCGGTCGCCGGGCGGAGGGGAAGCCTCGGCCCGTGGATCTGATGTCCTCCTGCGCAGATGAGAACGCTCGTCAGGGGGGCCGGACCTTGGTTCCGGCCAAATCCCCTCCGATGCCTAAGTCAGGCAGTGATCTGAAAGAGGAGGCCCGGCGGAGACGGTTCGACTCGAGAGGAGATCTGAACGGCGTCTACCGGCGCGAGCGGGGAAGGAAGGAATTTGGAATGGGGGAACTAGGTCGTTGATGGAGTACCTTAGGTTTTAGTTACCTCAGATGCGGTCCTTTGTCCAGTCGTCCTTCTAGCCCTTTTATAGACATCCCGCCGTGATTGCCCCCGGCCCACGTCGCTCGTCCGCCCTCGATCGTGCCCCCTCAATCCGCCCCCCGTCGCCGCTCCCTGCGCCATGCCAGCACCTCCCCATCACGGCCCTTAAGTGGTAACGGGATCAGGGGAACGGTTATCGCTGGAGTGGGCGGGTGACTCGTGGGTTATCGGGGCCGGGTCGGATTGATATTTGGGGGCCCTCTATGGGACTTCGCCGGGTGGGCCTGATCGCGCAGATGGGCTACCGATCGGCGGTCGGGCATCCAGGCTCGTATATTTCGGGCTTCGTTTGGTGGGCTGTGCCTTTGGGCCTATGCTGTTGGGCCTTCGCAAAATAGACGTATCAATTGCCCCCATCGGTGGGGCCGATCGGCCTTGGCCAGCTCGGTTCGACCGATGTGACTCCTGGGGTTCCGTGTGGTGCTTCAGTCGAGGCGTCGTCATAAATGGAGGTCATGATGGGGTGGATCGATTGGACTTCCCTTGGCGCCGATTTTGAAACGCCGCCGGCTCCTTGAGGCCTGCCACGTGTCCCTGTCAGGCGTTTCGAATTCGCCCCTGGGTCTGGTATATAAGATCCCCGGCCGCGTTGATCCCAACTCCTTCCTTGCACTTTCCTCTGTTCTAGGCTTTTCACAACTCGGAGTCTCCCGCCGCCTTCGTTTCCTTTTCCTCTCCGAAAAAAAAGGTAACTCCGTTCTTATTTTCATATCATGGCCGCTCTTAGGATAGGTGGTTCCGTCCAGGGGGCGAGGGATCTTCCGGAGTCCAGGCAGGGCGGGCCCCGACTTGTGGGATCTGGTCCCTCCTCTGGGAGCCGTCTCCTCCAAGATAAAGGGAAGGGGAAGCTCTTCCCGGACTATGCCGGCGACGATGCGGCATCGGTGGCCGTGCGGCTTAATGTACCTCCGGTTATCCTCCGAACGCCGTCGAGGACTCCTCCTCTATCGGCCGCAGAGATCCGAGATAGGTATCTCTGCTACCCGTACGATGTTCGAGTCCCCTTTATCGACGAGCGGATCTGTCTTCCGAGGAGCAATGAAGTCGGCGTCTACGTCGAGATGTTCCGCCTGGGTCTTCGTTTCCCGCTCAATCCCTTCTTCATCCAGGTCATGGAGTATCTCATGGTGCCCCTCTGCCAGTTCACCCCCTGCTCGATTGCGGTACTGACGGGCTTCGTGACGCTCTGCTGTACCCGTGGTCTGGAGCCATCTCTCCCCCTTCTCTTCCACTTTTATCAGATCCAGACGGTCGGCCCAGGGTCATGGTTGCACCTCCGAGCCCGCTCGAGGAGGGAATGCCTGATCGGGCTACCCCGCTGGTCGGGGGATTGGAGCTCGGATTAGGTCTTCGTGACCTTCCTGGAGGACGCCCAGATTTTGACAGGTTGGGGTGGGTCTGTCAGGCCTCGCCCAACGCTAGCCCTCTCTGAGGCCGATCAGGCGGCCACCGCGCAGCTGTCGACCCTCCCCTTGGAAGCGAAGTCCAGCTGGTCTTTGTTGGATGACCTACTCCTGAAGGCCGTCTTGTGGTCTCCGGGTAGGTCACTTTTTTAGTCCTGAATTGCCCCGTGGCTTACCCTGATTTCGGTTTCCCTTGCAGGGATGGCTGGTTGCGAGTTCATCCGTGATGTCGACGAGCTGATCCGTCGTGGAGCCGCTCGGAGCCGAGGTAGTACCTCTGGAAGGGCGCCTCGACGGACCGTTGAGGAGGAGGTGCGCCGAGCCGAGCCCCCCGTGGGTAAGGTGGTGGCCGCGCCTCCCGCATCTTCTTCTGGCGATCTCCCCCCCGGGGGGTCGTAAGGGCCGGATCCGCCCCACCAGTCCAAGAGGCGGGGGGCAACGACGGGTCCGGTGCAGCTTCCCTTGCGCTTGACGTGCCCCCTCTTGTCCCCGAAGATGGAGGTGGCTCGAGGCGGAAACGCTCCCCTTCGGCACCTGCCGAGCCTCACGAGGGGAAGAGGAGGAGGGAAGGTGAGGCTCCCTCTGATCCGGCGTGTCTTCCGGTGGCCCTGACAACCACCCCCATCGCAGCGTCTCCGCCCCCAATACCGGGAATCGGTGCCCTACTGGCGGGCAGCTCGGCCTCCCTCGAGGTCACCCCGGGGAGCTCGGTGTTTGTCGACCGAGCCCTGGCTCAGTAGTTCGCCGAGGGTTCCGTCCTCCCCCGGGACCGCAGTCTCCTCGAGAGGATCCCCGCCGACAAGGTTTCAGACACCCTGGTCGGGATCCTTCAACAGGTTCGGCTATCCTACTGTCCTTTCCTTTGCTCTCTTCTTGGGCTCATGTCTTGTCTTCCAGGGTTCAACGCTCGCTGTTGAGTCGCAGCGTCGAGCCGTCCATTTGAGGGAGTTGGAGGAGTCCTCTGTGAGGGCCCACGAGCGGGCCGGGGCGGCGGAAGTAGCTATGACGGAGGCCCAGATGGAGTCTCGGCATCTCAAGCTCCGGGTGGCCGAGCTGGAGGGACGAGTGGGTGACCTCCAGGGAAAGTTGGAGGACGCTCGGCAGTCGGCTGAGGAAGCAGCGGAGTCGTTCCGCCTGGAGAAGGAGGAGCTTCAGAGGGAGCTGTCGGATCGGCGTCAAGTGGCGCGGTTTGCGGAGGAGGTGGAGAGGGGAGTCGTCGGGACCCTGGGGGAGAGGATCTTCGAGGTTCTTAGGGAAGCCTTCGGTACATATGAATGCCTTATCGGCCCCCGGATCGTCGAAGTCGTCCAGTCTTCGTTCCGGGAGTGCACGGAGCGTGTCCGGCAAGCTCCCCCGCCTGTCGATCCCCCTCGCTCCGAGTAGGGCGAGGCGCCCGAGGATGTGTCCTCTCGAGCCCGGGCCCCCTAGGTCGTCTCTCCTAGCCCGTTATCCTTGTTTTTATCCTCAAATTTTTTAGCATCCGCTTCGCTTTGGGTCGGTCTACTCGAAATGGATCCCCGACCCCGCAATCTCCATTGGCCTCTTCACTGGTTCTCTGCTTCGGAGCCAATAATTGCTGGTTGCATGGATGTTTGCTTAGGCCAGCAACTTTGGGTTCTTGGTCGGCAAGTTTTGCTCTGCCGGTGTTACCCTAGTTTCTGTAGGTGACGAGCTCTTGTTGTCCGCCGAGAGCGGATTATTTGTAGGACGGTTTCTCCACTTTGATTTCCTGTAAATAAGACACATTTTTGTACCTTGATCAATTGCTGGAAATGAAATTGACTTACTCGAACTTCTCGCGTATTTTGCTTTGTTGCTTCATCCTCGACCTAGGACCGGTTGACGCCCGAGCTGGCTGGGGGAATTGCCTCCAGATTTACGAGCGGAGGAGACGGTCAGCGAGGGCCAAGCTCCTCGGCTTAGGACCGGTCGGCGTTTGTGCTGGCTGGGGGAGTTACCCCCAGACTTACGATCGGAGGAGGCGGTCGGCGAGGGAAAAGCTCCTCGGCTTAGGACTGGTCGGCGTCCGTGCGGGCTGGGGGAGTTGCCCCCAGACTTACGAGCGGAGGAGACGGTCAGCGAGGGCCAAGCTCCTCGGCTTAGGACCGGCCGGCGTTTGTGCTGGCTGGGGGAGTTGCCCCCAGACTTACGAGCGGAGGAGACGGTCAGCGAGGGCCAAGCTCCTCGGCTTAGGACCGGCCGACGTTTGTGCTGGCTGGGGGAGTTGCCCCAGACTTACGAGCGGAGGAGACGGTCGGTGAGGGCCAAGCTCCTCGGCTTAGGACCGGTCGGCGTCCGCGCGGTCTTCACTCTTGTGCACCCTTAGTGACATGTTGATTCCGTCGAAGTAAAGATAAAAGGGAATGCATTTGTACTCTTAAGGGTCCTATTGGACTAGTACATTTGGAGGAAAGAAAACAGGAAATAGAGCTAGACGGAGGGGGTGTAAACCTAGATAATCTCCTCCGGACTAGGTAGCGACTGGGGGGAGGGGCCTTGCCCGCTTACTCTATGATGCGGAGGGGTCCTTGGACAGTGTTGATCCTCTTCCCCTTGTCCGGCTGCATGGGAGTTCCTTCTCCGTGGGCCGGCTCATCAGTTAAATTCCTTGCGTGCCCTCGGCTCATCAGCTTCTCAATGTCCTTCTTCAGGTGCCAACAGTCTTCAGTGTCGTGACCATTGTCCTTGTGGTACTTGCAGTACTTTTCCCCGTTCTTCCCCCCTCTTTTTGTCTTCGATGGGGGGCGATCGGCGCGCTCTTCCTTCTGTTCTTGAGCGAGGACGGCGTCTGGGGTGGCGTCCCTGGTACCCTCTCCCCGCTGCCTGTTTCTCGTCCTCTTCTCGGTCCGGTATCCCTCGGGGCTGCGACGCTCGCTATCGCCGCGTTTGGTCCCCCGTCTGGCCTTTCCTGCCTCAATGGCCAAGGTCTCTTCGATCAGCATGAAGCGCTCGGCCCTCGCCATGATCCCCGGGAGGTCCTTCGGGGGATCGTTGTGCAGAGATTTCTTCAGGCCTCTGTGGCGCAGCCCCTTCTTTAGGGCCGTTTGGACGACTAGGTCGGGGGGGCTGTTCACGTTCAGCCGTTCCGCGTTGAAGCGACGCATAAACTGACGGAGCGGCTCGGTCGGGCCCTGCACTATGTTGAACAAATGCTCAGCGTCGAGCATCACCTGTCGCCCTGCCATGAACTGTTTGCAGAACAGCTGGGTGAGTTCCTCGAAGCTGTCGATGGAGCGGCTGGGTAGGCTGCGGTACCAGGTTCTCGCCGCTCCCCTGAGGGTCGAGTAGAAGCCCCTGCAGAGCAAGTCATCGTCGGCTCCTTGGAAGGACATGTCACCCTCGTAGTCCATCACGTGGTTTCCCGGGTCTCCTATCCCGTCGTACTTCCCCAGCGCCGGGATCTTGAATCGAGAGGGGACCCGCGCGTCGGTTATTCTCCTCGACAGAGGGCACCGGTCTCCGTGGATGCCCCCGGGGGTCCGACACCCACCTACCTCCAGCTCGTTCGGCGGTGGAGGGGGCACAGGCGCCGGTGGGGCTGGCTCCACGGCCCTCGCCACACTAGGGGTCGGGCTGACCCGGCGTTCCCGGCTCCTCCGGCGGGAGCTCCCGCTCCGCCGTGATCAGTCTCTCGAGTGGTGTCGATCGCTTCTTCTGCGGTGGGGTGATCGTGGTCGACGGGACGACGCGGTCACCGACTCGTCCCCCGTGCCTTCGGTTTCTCTTCGGCTCCTTTCACGATAAGGGGAGGAGGCGCGTGATCTCGCCTGACGGGAGCCAGACCACGCGGACCGACGCTCAGTGTTCGGTCTTCGGTTCCCGTGGTCATCGACCACAGCGGACCGTAAGAGCGGGGGGCCCCCCGCCCAACGATGGCCGTCGCCCAACACGTCTCCGTTGGCCGGCGCAGCGCCGACGAGCTACTGTACCGTTGCGACCAACGTCTGGAGGCTCGCGTTGGTCTCTTGGGCCAGGGCGCGGAGCTGCCCCTGCGTGGCTAGTTCCGACCTGCCAGCCTCTTCGGTTGAGGGGGCGGGGCGATTGTCGTCGGGTGCGTCCTCAAGGTTGCTGTTGGGTGTGCCATTCCCCTCTTCCGGGATGGGGGGCATGCATCTTTCCATTGCAGGCTCGTGCCATTGCTGGTGTGGTTTGTTTCTTCGTGGGACGGTTCTTTCCCACAGACGGCGCCAGATGTTTCAGAGTGTTTTCTCACTACAAAAGCGTTGACCATGGACAACCCGGTCAACATGGTCAAGGGGCCCGCTTGGGTCCCTCGGGTATGTCGAGTCGGTGCAGACGAGGCGCGAGTCGGAGTTGTGGACGACGCGGAGCGCGTCGGCTGGGCCGAGTCGGGATCCTCGGTCGCAAGGGGGGCGAGGGGAAGCCTCGACCCGGGTTGAGACGCTCGGCCTCGGATGGACGTGCTCGGCCTCGGCGTTCGGACGACGAGGGGTAGCCTCGATCGTTCTGCTGGTTACGCGGCCGGTCGCCGGGCGGAGGGGAAGCCTCAGCCCGTGGATCTGATGTCCTCCTGCGCAGATGAGAACGCTCGTCAGGGGGGCCAGACCTTGGTTCCGGCCAAATCCCCTCCGATGCCTAAGTCAGACAGTGATCTGAAAGAGGAGGCCCGGCGGAGACGGTTCGACTCGAGAGGAGATCTGAACGGCGTCTACCGGCGCGAGCGGGGAAGGAATGAATTTGGAATGGGGGAACTAGGTCGTTGATGGAGTACCTTAGGTTTTAGTTACCTCAGATGCGGTCCTTTGTCCAGTCGTCCTTCTAGCCCTTTTATAGACATCCCGCCGTGATTGCCCCCGGCCCACGTCGCTCGTCCGCCCTCGATCGTGCCCCCTCAATCCGCCCCCCGTCGCCGCTCCATGCGCCATGCCAGCACCTCCCCATCACGGCCCTTAAGTGGTAACGGGATCAGGGGAACGGTTATCGCTGGAGTGGGCGGGTGACTCGTGGGTTATCGGGGCCGGGTCGGATTGATATTTGGGGGCCCTCTATGGGACTTCGCCGGGTGGGCCTGATCGCGCAGATGGGCTACCGATCGGCGGTCGGGCATCCAGGCTCGTATCTTTCGGGCTTCGTTTGGTGGGCTGTGCCTTTGGGCCTATGCTGTTGGGCCTTCGTAAAATAGACGTATCAAAAGGGAATTGCTATTAGAACATACCTTTCTGCTGAGTTTACATACCATCTAAATTTTTACTGAATGGGACAGACCTAAACACCAGTTTTGCTGAATTCACAGACCGGTTTGACAAAAATACACATTAATTAGGTCAAAACTAAACAAGCCAAAATTTCACACAGCCCTTCTTCATCGCTCCTCGGCGATCTTGGCTTCCGAGAAGAAGAAAAGTGGTTCTGGGCTTCCATTAGCTTGTCCATCACTATTCTCTCTGCTTCGATCTCTCAAAAAACGAAGCCTTCAAAATCGAAGCTCGCCCGCGTTCAATTGCTGAGTCTGCAAGTGGGTCGACGAGCAGTGCGGCCACGTTGGGTGCTGGCCGGCGGTGGATTTCTACTGCATGTGCTCTTTGCGTCCTTCCCATTTGAGATCTCGGAGCTCGCCATCCTCTTTCAGGTTTGGTCAATTTTGATTTCTTTGGGTGTATGTGCTTCTTTTGAAAAATTATGTAATGAGATGCCTTCAAAATCGAAGCTTGATTTGGTTTCTTTTACTTAATGCAAAATCGAAGATCGATATATCTGGGCTTCCTCTTTGGCTCCTTGAGTGACAATGTGGATGATGCCATGTGCTAAAAGGTCCTCAGGTCATGTTTTTCAAGCTTTTAAGGACATGAAGAAATTTGATTTGAAGAAAAAATGAATAAATTTGATGGAATGTGTGCCTTAGCTTGGATCCATTGAATTTCAATGAACTGATTAGATGCATTCAGTTGCAAATCACTAACCTTTCCATAAACAAAATGACCTCACTTGTAGAAACATCATGCCGTCTTCAATGAACTGATCAGATGCATTCAGATGCATTCAGATGAAAATATCAATTGTAACTGAATAGGGTTTATGTAGAAATAACAGTTAGCAGTGAAGGTAAAAAAGTAATACTTTGGTGTTATGCGGATTTTTTTATTAACATTCATTCGATATGGATTTTTTATTGCTAAGATTGCGCTAGTGAAAAATATGCAGGATTGTGGGGGTTTGTTAAGAATTTCAATACTGAATTTCATAGAACAAGATTGTGTATGGCTGCTCATAGTGTTGGGTGACTGGAAAGTGTATCATATTATCTGGCTGTGTTTTGGCAAGTGGTGATAATGTTGATATGGGAAGAATGAATCTCATTATGTAAACATTGCCTCAAACTCTTGGTCCTAGTATCGGGAAAATAGTAGCCAAAACAATGTTGGATATTTTGGGAGGTGTTTATCTGAAATCTTTTTTGAATCGGGTATTTTCCTCTAAAAGTTCTGGGAACAATGGAGGGTAGAGCCTATGCGATGTTTTGAAGTGAACAGTGGATGAATTTTGGACAAATCATAGCAGTATTTTGTTGTGAACCATATTACCATATAAATTGTTCAGTTCTATTTTGTTATTGTGCATTGGGGAGAAAGAAGTCCTCATACAATTAATCTGCTATATGAAGTGAATGTAAACATATATGTAATTGTGCCCTCTACGCCCTACGGTGGACTCTTACATGCTTCCACCTCCTAATTTTACAGTGAATGTAAACATGTCCTTAAAAAGTTAATGAACAAAAGCACACAGGATGCACTGGTTTTCTTGGTCCATTGGAAATCTCAGAGTTTGTGTGTTTGTAATTGTAGTTACTGTACTTTTTTTATTCCTTTGAATTTGTATTTTTGCCTCATCTGAGTGTTTGGTTGAACAGGTTCTTGGAAACAATATACTGGAAAGATGCATTCTTTCAGGTGATTCCACAAAGGAAAAGAGGGGGGATCGAAGGTGACACTGAACCAGAAGTTGGCGCTGAGGATGATGAGGATCCTGCAGTAATAGTAAGTGCAGATGAAGATGGTTTGGAAGTAGACGAAGATGAAGGCTTAGAGGATGAAGGTAGCGATGGCTACATCAGTAAAAAGCAACATTGTTTTGGCTACTGTTTGAAAAGTTCTGGGAACTTGGAACCTGAGCTTGAAGCAACTTGAATCAACCTGCACCAACCATGATGCTTGGTGTCATTGAGGCTTGAATGACAAATTTTGTGTAGAACTTAGTTGTTTACTTTGTTTAATTTCATGTATGTTGTAGTAGCCAACACACTTTTTTGAATCCAAATGCAATACAGAATCAAATTGAACTAGGGTTAATGATGAAGGCATAAGATTGAATGCAAGCTAATTCTTGATAAGTATTAGCTGTCATAAGCCAGAATAATGCAAGATAATTCTTGATTTTGTGTTAACCTTGAAATGTTCTTGATTTTAATAAAATGTTCTGTGTAACCTTGCAAGACAAAACTAATGAATCTTAAACTTATATCTGGCATATCTGAAATACATAAACTCTATTTTCAAAAATAACTGAAGATGTAATTGAACCATAAAACTAGTTACCGAGAAAGGTATAGAAATACATATACTCTATTTTCAAAAACATGTGATTTGTTTCTGATTTTAAGGCTCTGAAACTGCCAAATTCCCATACTTGACTCCCCAATTTGAAAAAGATGGAATTTTCAAGCAATTTCAACATTCTGAACTATTTGAAATGGAGTTATTAATGCATTCCAACATTCTGAACTATTCTGAACTATTTGAGACGAGAGAGAGGATGGCTTCCTCGCGCGAGGGGAAGGGAAATGGCTTGGAGCCATGGCTTCACCTGGGGGAAGCCAGAGGTCGCTGAATTCAGCAATTTTTACCGCGTCTTCGGTCTGTGTTCAAACAGCAAAAAGGTCTGGGGAATCAGCAATTTGTAGGGTATTTTTGGGGTTTTTGGTATTTACCAGAAAAGGTTATTTTTGTCATTTTTTGAAAAAATAGACGGTCTGTGAACACATCAGTTTCGTCTGTTCCAATAGCAATTCCCATCTTCAAATGTTGCGACTATTGGAACAAAGCTGTTGATGATACACTGGGGAATCTGGTTGCATACCTTAGCTCACGCAGGTGGTTGGGAATTTATCAATTTGCCAACACAAATAAACAGAGAGTCCCAAGTCAACTATTTACATGGCTTCTGTTACTTTCAGTCAATCCTATTGTTAAATAGGCATTGAGTTTGCTTTGTTAAATAGGCATTGAGTTTGCTTTGTTAAATAGGCATTGAGAGGAGGGGCTCTCCAACTGTACCGCCCCCTCACTGTCAGAGGGGGTTCTCTTTCGCCCCCCCTGTCGGAGGGGGACTCTCCCTGAGACCCTTTTTTGGGGGTTTTTGATAGCAACTTTTGGGAGAGATGATGATTTTGAGGATGGGGGATTATGGGAGATGAAATTGTTTTCAATTTCATTGTTTTTGGGGCTGAATATTATTTTTTGCAACACTAAACATATGGGCTATTAGCCCATTTACCCATTTCTAATAAATAAAAATTGAGAATTTTTTGGCTTTTGGGCCTGAAGCCCGCAGCAAGCCTAAGGGCTTTTATTGACATAATTGGGTTATGTTATTTTTCTGATTTAAATATAATTTAAACTCAGAAAAATTCAAATTAATCTAGAAAAATATCAGAAAATTATTGGAAATTCTGAAAAATCTGGATAATTGAAGTGTTGCATTAATATATTCTTTTTGGGATGCTACTTGTTTTTTGGTCCATATTATATCAATAACATCAATATCTGCATAATTTGGATTAATTAGATTTTTTTATTTAATAATTATGAAAGGTCCTGAGATCGCTCTGCCGTTGGTTATCTAACCTAACGGTGCATGATATGTCTGTAACGGCCGCTTTCCGACCGTTCGTATTTCCCGCGTGCACGTGCTTTATCGTGCACGTATTTTATTTGGCTATTTCTGAGCTCCGGCATATGCGATGCGATGTGCCGTTGCGATCGTTTCGGGGCGTTGGATTTTATTGTAATTCTCAGGAACGTTGTTTCACGGCTCGTTTTCTCGCAAAATGACCAGGAACGATAGGGGCGTTTTAGTCATTTGACTCGAAACGCCGTTTCCAATTTTACGTAATTTCTTGTTAGGCGTTACGCACGATCGGGCTCCGTAGATCTGTGCGTCTCGTCTTCACGATCGCCCCGGTATTTTCGGATTATTTTTCTGACGCCCGGATTGAGAGATATCGCCCGGATTAACCTCGACCGTCGATTTTTTCCCCATTCAGATTCAAATTTCGAAATGGTTAGCCAAATCTGGCTAAATCTCTTTTAAAATCATTTTAAAATCTTTCCCTAATCTTCTTCTCTATTGACCCCAGGACTTACCACAAAAATTACACACACTATCTCCTTGAGCCCTACACTTTTGGCTAACCCTAGATGATGTATAGCAAATTTTATTAATATTTATAATAACCCAAATCCTAAACCCTAACTCTAAGTTAACCCTAACCCTAAAAGTTTGTACAGCCGCCACAAAATTTCCAACGGAGGGAGAGACTCTCTCTCTCTCTTCTCCCTCTTCCGTACACATGATCCCCTCCCCGATCGCCTCTCCTCCCTCGCACCCACGGCAAGCCGCCACCTGATTCCGCTCGCCCCGCCGCGATTTGGCCACCGTACCGCCCTCGTCGGCGTTCCCGTCGCCTCCCCTTCCATTCCACGGCGAGGTCTCGACCGCCGCCATCTCCCTTCAGGCGGCGCCCTCACCCTCGGATCTCCCCTCGACGCTCGGCGCCCCGCGATCCGACGCCGGCGACCTCGCAATCCGCACTGATCCCTACCACGATCCACCGCCCTCGCAGCCGTGACGCCGCTCCTCCCTCGAGACCTCGTCGACGATCTCCGACACCCGAAGCCGCCCCCTCCTCCGTTGCCGGCGGCATCCCCCGACGCCGCGACCGCACCCCCCTCCGTGGCACTTCTCAGAGCGCTCCGCCACCATTCGGGCCCGCGCCGCCGCCGCTGTGCTACGCTCCGCCACCGCGCCTGTGATCCTCAGCCCCGACCCCGATGACCAGCAGCCTCGCCACGGCCGCTCGCGACGTCTGAACCCCCCGACCGGCGGCTTCTACTTCCGATCGCCGCTGCAGACACCGGAGGAGCTCCGCGATCGCCGTAGTCGCTTACACATCGCTGTTCGTCACTGGGAGGGAATTCTCGATCGCTGGAGAGTCTTCTCTGATCCCCTGCGCCACCAAATCACCACCGTGCGGCTTTCTTCCCCTCGGCAGCCCGCTGCTACCCTCCGGCACGGCACTGAGGCCGTACATCCCGCCAACAGCCACCGTGCGGCTACCTACCTCCCCAACCGCCGCTGACCCGACTGTCCTGCCTCCTAATCATCTTCCCGACGTCTTGTGCACTGTTATGCGGCCTATTTCCGCAGCTGCAAGTGGCAGCAAATGCTGCCGCTGATTTTCTGGTGACGTGCCACCGCGGCGCAGCCTTGACAGCCTCCCCGAGTCACGGCCTGACCTCCCCCAGGCTGGATCTCCTCTTTGACAGCCTCCCTGAGTCGGCCAGCGATACATCCGACGTTCTAGCGACGTCGTATCGCCGTTACTCGCTGTTTTGGCCTCCGGGGTCTTTGTTCCTCCTTGCTCGCTGATCCGCAACTCCTTGACACCGCCTACACATCCTACGTACTGCTACCAGGCCGTACTCGCTGCTCGTGCACTTTGTCCGCTGCCCGGACGAGTCTCACTACGCTACCTGTAGTCGAGACGCTGTTGACGCCGCAGGGCTCACGATCTTTCGGTATTGTGGCCGTTACCGCTACCATTCACATGCCGCCTCGTTACAGTACTCGCGACCAAGGCGGTTCCGACGCCGTTCCCGTTGTCGTGCCGTTTCACTGCGCTACCCGCAGCCGCTACGATCCCGAGACGACCTCCACTGCGCTACCCGCAGTCAGGGACACGAGCACTGCCACCGTCTCCAGACCCGACGCCAGATTAAATGCGCGTTCGTCACACCAGGTTGGTCCCCCTAACTCGTAGCAAACCCACACCGTAGCAAAATTGAACCCTAAACTAAAAATCGACAATTTGAACTAAAATTTATTTTCCAGCACCAGTAAAACATTGTACAAATCTAGAATCGACGAATGGACTTTGTTGACGATGCACATAGGATAGAATCGTCGAATAGGGCTGAACATCAAAATTGTGACTGCTGACGATTAGGGTAGTCCCGATAATCTAGAAACAAACCCTAATAGGACTTGATGGAAAATTGCGACCTGACACCGTCGCCGTGACCCTATTTCAGACGGACTTCCGCGGACGAGACGCTTGGACGAGACGCTTCGAGAGGACGACACACTCGCCATCGCAGGCAAGTGTATCCCACTTGCACTTTTGGCCGTGCTTAGGCCTTAGTTGGTTAGAATTGTTAATTGTGAACAAAAAGGATCGGACGTGAAATGATAGCGTCCGGGACGACTCCTGACGGCTCAGACTTGACGACGAAGTCTGAGCCTGACAACAACAACAACTTTTGACATCATAGGGCTATCATGTGTGTGCGTGTGTGTGGACACCCTAGAATAACCCTTCCCGTCTTGTCACGTCCCGTCCCGTCTTGCACAGCCTGCGGGCAATAGGGCACTCTCCGAGTGATCCCTTGTACTGATTCACAGCCTACGGGCAATAGGGCACTCTCCAAGCTAGAGAGAGTGATCCCTTGTACTGATACATAGCCTGCGGGCAATAGGGCACTCGCCAAGCTAGAGCGAGTGATCCCTTGTACTGTTTGTCTTGTCTTGTCTTCCTTGGGGTTTGGGGTTGGGTTGAGCGTGCGCACGGCAAGAGGGTCTGATCCCCCTTGAACCGTAAGGCGTGAACCCTTTCGTGTCTCACTTGTCTTGTCTTGCCTTGTCCCGTCACGTCCCGACTTGTCATGACACCTGTAGGTTAGTCCCGTAGTTGGTAGCACACGCTACGACTACTACTTGTCCCGTTTTACTTTTCTGCTGTGTTACTTCCTGTTGTGTTACTCTGTTATAACCACATCATGCTAATCAACCAGTAAACTGTGTGTAATAGAACCTCAGCATGCTAATCAACCAGTAAATCGTTGTTTAAAAATTGATACACTTGCAGTTTGGTCTAACCCTTTTTGTAGACCTTACCTGACGTACAGTTCCCTCTTTTGGTGCTGTACGTCAGGTGCTCAGCCAGAGTTCGTGGACGAGGCAGACTCACTGGAGTACGGGGAGCCGAGGATGTCGACCCAGAGTACGTGCCCGACGAGGACCAGACCTAGAGGTCTTTTTAGTCGTCACTTCCAGATGTTACTGCTTTTAGTTGTTTTTAAATATTTCGTTGCCATGCATAGGCTTCTTTTAGACTTTGTACTCGTCGGATATTATATTTCTAATTTAATGAATGCAACTCCCTTTCTGTACTTTCTGTTGTTTCGAACTGTATTAATGCAAGAACATGAAACTTTTAAAATGGTACCCCTACAGACGCTCATTGGGTCCGAGCTTCTCAGCTCTGGCCTAAGCGGGCCTTAGTCACGCTCCGCCTCCGTCCATTTTGGAAAGCAGGGCGTGACAGGTTTTAGTGGTGGCCCATGCAGGTCTTGCAAAAGTTCGGAACAATAAAAGTACCGCATTCATTTAATATCCACGTACAAGTCTGAATTAGTTTCCCAGTCTCAGATAGTAGGAAGACTTAGGTAGACGTCCCAATTTGATAGTCTGACGTCTTGGTTAGGAATTATTCATCCTCGTCCTAGAATACCTTAGTAGCCACTTGACTCTGACCGTGTTAAATTTCCTAGAGCCCTTCTTTTAGTTTAGTCGCTCTCCCAGCTCCATTGACTTCGGGCCCAGCAGGACTAACCTGGATTCTCTTAGGAACCTTCCCAATAGAGTCTAGCTCATTAGGAAATCTTAGTGCCGAGCTCTCCTGATCTTAGGCGACCCGATAATTAGAATCCCTGACTTCTAGCGTCTCCCTGATCTTTACCCTTTTCGTGATATCGACCGTAGAGTTCCATCGTAGCTTCGTGAATCGTATCCTAAGTGTATCCATCATGCGATCTTTTCCTTTCTTCCAATTCACGAAATCGTTCCTGACGAGTGTCGTTGATCCTTCGAGTCTTTTCCCTTGCCAAGTCTGCCGCCTCTAAAAATATTTTTGAAATTCCTATTAAGTTTTTCGCTCTAGCTTGACTTCTTTGGAAACCCCTATATTATACATTTCAAAATTTCTTGTTTTTCTTTTGAGTTAAATTCTTTCACTGATCTTGAAACATCCCTGGTCGTAAAATTATTTTACTATCTTGTACCTATTTTCAAATCGGCATCTTTCGTGTTTCAGTTTTAAACCTTGTTATCAATTCTATAATCCAATATATATATATATATTTGACAACCCAGAAAAATCCCCAACCCCCTCCCCCAGCCTTCGGCATAGGAGGGTAAGGCGAAAGCCCGGCCGAGACTATGTAAACTGGGGGGAAACCGCCGTGCCCCCAACGGCCCCCGGGTAAGTCCGAGAGGGGAGATGTAGCCCCAGGATATATAATCCCCCAACAAATACCAACCCATGTAGGCTAGATGCCTTGAACCCATGACTCTTGGCTTTGGAGTGGAATGACTTACCACCAGGACACCCTCTCGTGGGCAATATATATATATATATATATATATATATATATATATATATATATATATATATATTCTAAACTACAAGATCTATTTATAACCACTTACCGTAGATATTTTTTTTTAAAAAATATTTTCTAAACTAGAGGGAACCCCAATTATTTTATTATTATTATTGTATCAGTGACCACATTTCAAAAATCTTTGTGTAAACTTATTTTCATTTGCAAAACAATCGTTTCTCACCCTACCCATCCTTCCTTCGTCTTACTTTTTCCAAAATTTTAATTTGCTACATCTGCTCACTTTTAAGTATGTAAACATATATATTTTTTTAAAGATATATGATACCATATTTTGCACAAAATCCCTCTTTCATCGTTAAATCATTTTAGCAATATTTTTGTCATGTCCACCCGACTATCTTCTTATCCTCGCCTTACCAGACTTCGCTTTTTCGATCTTGTTTCGTGTCATTTTTGGTTTCGGTCTCCCTCTTGTATGTCGACATCAGCGCCTGTAGTTGCCTATGTCATCTCTAGCTAGGAGTAGGCCCTTGGTAGGTGATGTTGTCGTGATGCATGAGTATAGGTAGAGAGTGTAGACCTGTATGAGTGTGTCATCTTTAGGATCCTGATAATTGTTTTTTTTGTGACTTGAATGTGTACTCAGTGTTAACCATGATATGATTGAGGTTGTCTGAATGACGGTATTCATACGTATATGAATAGGGTCATAGCAGGCAATTTCCTTAGACGTAGTTTTTCACGATTATAGAATAGCTTATCTTTGACTGCATGTGATTGTATCAAAACTTTGTTTTTTTTAAACCAAACCTTTAAGTTTTTTTTGAAATTAGCTCACAAGATCACAAATCAATTATCCTTCCTCGTCCATTACCACGACTCCACACGTTTTTTCCAAATGTTTTAAAAATGTGTCACTGGTTTTAAGTTTCCCTTTCTTCTTCCCTCTCTCTCCATTTAGAAATGTTATGGTATGGTTGTTATAGTTTTGGGACTAGCTATTGTTGTTGTGGGATTTTGTTTCAGGGAGAGATGAGATTTGTTATAGCAATGATTAACCAATTTTGGAACAATAGGATATTGGAATAGATTTCCTTCGGATGAAAAGAATGGGCTGTCCAAGACTTATTTATAAAACCAAAGTGTGGCGGACTCGATGGAGAATTCTGGTTGAAAGAGATTATATGCGTGAAGATGAGAACTTATCAGATTTGAGGCTTAGACGAATGGTAGATAGGGATGGCTACAGAGTATGGTAGGAGTTAGGGTGATCATGAGATTGAGTAGAGCTTTTATTAGCATCGAGACTTGATTGTTGAGTTGACGTGAGAAGACATTGGGAGTAACACGACGTGTTGAGATAAATGGATGGTTAGATTGTCGGATTTAATATTGGTTGAAAATAATTATAATAAGTAGGAGGAGATGTGATCTTGATAGTTCGATTATTTGACGGATAAATTTATGGGAAGATATGACACGGAATGTATTGAGGACACGGCGATTGTTGATTTGTGAAAGGTGTTATAAGATAGACAAAGTTTTCGACTTGGATTGGTGATCGACTAGAACACCATTTTAGCGACTGATTAATATTGGGAAGAGATTGAGAAAATTTAAAGATGTTATGGAGCGATGATGTGTAGTAGAGTGGTATGGTAAGAGAAGGTGATTATTATTCTCTTATGAGGACTCGGAGTTGGAAATTTAACAGCAGTGATGGATCTATGGTTGAGTTTTAGGATGTGAGATTAGTCGTGGCATTATCCAGTGAAAAGATGGGTTATGATGGATTAGTTGAGGAACGATGTTGAAGTTATAGGAGTAGAGATCCTTGTGGGGAAGATGGGAGTTATAAGCTTAAGTATTGATGGATTTTATAATTAGTCTTAGAATGAGTGATTCCGAGGGCGGAATCATTTCTAAGGTGGGTAGAATGTAACGGTCGCTTTCCGACCGTTCGTATTTCCTGCGTGCACGTGCTTTATAGTGCACATATTTTATTTGGCTAGTTCTGAGCTCCGGCATATGTGATGCGATGTGCCGTTGCGATCGTTTCGGGGCGTTGGATTTTATTGTAATTCTCAGGAACGTCGTTTCACGGCTCGTTTTCTCGCAAAATGACCAGGAACGATAGGGGCGTTTTAGTCATTTGACTCGAAACGCCGTTTCCAATTTTACGTAATTTCTTGGTAGGCGTTACGCACGATTGGGCTCCATAGATCTGTGCGTCTCGTCTCCACGATCGCCCTGGTATTTTCGGATTATTTTTCTGACTTCCGGATTGAGAGATATCGCCCGGATTAACCTCGACCGTCGATTTTTTCCCCATTCAGATTCAAATTTCGAAATGGTTAGCCAAAACTGGCTAAATCTCTTTTAAAATCATTTTAAAATCTTTCCCTAATCTTCTTCTCTATTGACCCCTGGACTTACCACAAAAATTACACCCACTATCTCCTTGAGCCCTACACTTTTGGCTAACCCTAGATGATGTATAGCAAATTTTATTAATATTTATAATAACCCAAATCCTAAACCCTAACTCTAAGTTAACCCTAACCCTAAAAGTTTGTACAGCCGCCACAAAATTTCCAACGGAGGGAGAGACTCTCTCTCTTCTCCCTCTTCCGTACACATGATCCCCTCCCCGATCGCCTCTCCTCCCTCGCACCCACGGCAAGCCGCCGCCTGATTCCGCTCGCCCCGCCGCGATTCGGCCACCGTACCGCCCTCGTCGGCGTTCCCGCCGCCTCCCCTTCCATTCCACGGCGAGGTCTCGACCGCCGCCATCTCCCTTCAGGCGGCGCCCTCACCCTCGGATCTCCCCTCGACGCTCGGCGCCCCGCGATCCGACGCCGGTGACCCCGCAATCCGCCCCGATCCCCGCCGCGATCCACCGCCCTCGTAGCCGCGACGCCGCTCCTCCCTCGAGACCTCGTCGACGATCTCCGACACCCGAAGCCGCCCCATCCTCCGTTGCCGGCGGCATCCCCCGACGCCGCGACCGCACCCCCCTCCGTGGCACTTCTCAGAGCGCTCCGCCACCGTTCGGGCCCGCGCCGCCGCCACTGTGCTGCGCTCGGCCGCCGCGCCTGTGATCCTCAGCCCCGACCCCGATGACCAGCAGCCTCGCCACGGCCGCTCGCGACATCTGAACCCCCCGACCGGCGGCTTCTACTTTCGATCGCCGCTGCAGACACCGGAGGAGCTCCGCGATCGCCGTAGTCGCCTACACATCGCCGTTCGTCACTGGGAGAGAATTCTCAATCGCTGGAGAGTCTTCTCTGATCCCCTGCGCCACCAAATCACCACCGTGCGGCTTTCTTACCCTCGGCAGCCCGCTGCTACCCTCCGGCACGGCACTGAGGCCGCGCATCCCGCCAACAGCCACCGTGCGGCTGCCTACCTCCCCAACCGCCGCTGACCCGACTGTCCTGCCTCCTAATCACCATCCGACGTCTTGTGCACTGTTATGGCGGCCTATTTCCGTAGCTGCAAGCGGCAGCAACTGCTGCCGTTGATTTTCCGGTGACGCGCCACCGCGGCGCAGCCTTGACAGCCTCCCCGAGTCATGGCCTGACCTCCCCCGGGCTGGATCTCCTCTTTGATAGCCTCCCTGAGTCGGCCAGCGATACATCTGACGTTCTAGCGACGTCGTATCGTCGTTACTCGTTGTTTTGGCCTCCGGGGTCTTTGTTCCTCCTTGCTTGCTGATCCGTAACTCCTTGACGCCGCCTACACATCCTACGGACTGCTACCAGGCCGTACTCGCTGCTCGCGCACTTTGTCCGCTGCCCGGACGAGTCTCACTACGCTACCCGTAGTCGAGATGCTGTTGACGCCGCAGGGCTCACGATCTTCCGGTATTGTGGCCGTTACCGCTACCATTCACATGCCGCCTCGTTGCAGTACTCGCGACCAAGGCGGTTCCGACGCCGTTCCCGTTGCCGTGCCGTTTCACTGCGCTACTCGCAGCCGCTACGATCCTGAGACGATCCCGAGACGACCTCCACTGCGCTACCCGCAGTCGGGGACACGAGCACCGCCACCGTCTCCAGACCCGACGCCAGATTAAATGCACGTTCCTCACACCAGGTTGGTCCCCCTTAACTCGTAGCAAACCCACACCGTAGCAAAATTGAACCATAAACTAAAAATCGACATTTTGAACTAAAATTTATTTTCCAGCACCAGTAAAACGTTGTACAAATCTAGAATCGACGAATGGACTTTGTTGACTGTGCACATAGGATAGAATCGACGAATAGGGCTGAACATTAAAATTGTGACTGCTGACGATTAGGGTAGTCCCGATAATATAGAAACAAACCCTAATAGGACTTGATGGAAAATCGCGACCTGACACCGTCGTCGTGACCCTATTTCAGACGGACTTCCGCAGACGAGACGCTTGGATGAGACGCTTCGAGAGGACGACACACTCGCCATCACAGGCAAGTGTATCCCACTTGCACTTTTGGCCGTGCTTAGGCCTTAGTTGGTTAGAATTGTTAATTGTGAACAAAAAGGATCGGACGTGAAATGATAGCGTCCGGGATGACTCCTGACGGCTCAGACTTGACGACGAAGTCTGAGCCTGACAACAACAACAACTTTTGACATCATAGGGCTATCATGTGTGTGCGTGTGTATGGACACCCTAGAATAACCCTTCCCGTCTTATCACGTCCCGACCTGTCTTGCACAACCTGCGGGCAATAGGGCACTCTCCGAGTGATCCCTTGTACTGATTCACAGCCTGCGGGCAATAGGGCACTCTCCAAGCTAGAGAGAGTGATCCCTTGTACTGATACACAGCCTGCGGGCAATAGGGAACTCGCCAAGCTAGAGCGAGTGATCCCTTGTACTGTTTGTCTTGTCTTGTCTTCCTTGGGGTTTGGGGTTGGGTTGAGCGTGCGCACGGAAAGAGGGTCTGATCCCCCTCGAACCGTAAGGCGTGAACCCTTTCGTGTCTCACTTGTCTTGTCTTGTCTTGTCCCGTCACGTCCCGACTTGTCATGACACCTGTAGGTTAGTCCCGTAGTTGGTAGCACACGCTACGACTACTACTTGTCCCGTTTTACTTTCCTGCTGTGTTACTTCCTGTTGTGTTACTCTGTTATAACCACAGCATGCTAATCAACCAGTAAACTGTGTGTAATAGAACCTCAGCATGCTAATCAACCAGTAAATCATTGTTTAAAAGTTGATACACTTGCAGTTTGGTCTAACCCTTTTTGTAGACCTTACCTGACGTACAGTTCCCTCTTTTGGTGCTGTACGTCAGGTGCTCAGCCAGAGTTCATGAACGAGGCAGACTCACTGGAGTACGGGGAGCCGAGGACGTCGACCCAGAGTACGTGCCCGACGAGGACCAGACCTAGAGGTCTTTTTAGTCGTCACTTCCAGAGGTTACTGCTTTTAGTTGTTTTTAAATATTTCGTTTCCATGCATAGGCTTCTTTTAGACTTTGTACTCGTCGGATATTATATTTCTAATTTAATGAATGCAACTCCCTTTCTGTACTTTCTGTTGTTTCTAACTGTATTAATGCAACAACCTGAAACTTTTAAAATGGTACCCCTACAGACGCTCATTGGGTCCGAGCTTCTCAGCTCTGGCCTAAGCGGGCCTTAGTCACGCTCCGCCTCCGTCCATTTTGGGAAGCGGGGCATGACAATGTCTCCACGTGGCTCAAGTAATTATTAAATATTTTATATTTATCCAATAATATTGCCTGAGATGTGAATAAAATGTATTGTGTATGCCTGTGTGACCGGCGCCCCGTTTACGGTATGGGCGCGGTGTCGTTTTACCGCAAGTGCACGGTTAGTGTAGGGTGCGGGTATATCGAACACAGGGAGGTGGATGGCTTGAGTGGCTACTAGCCTCGCCTAGGTCGTGTGCTAGCTACGCGGATGATATGGGTGGAAGTGTAGAAATAAAAGAAAGAAATGAAAAAGACACGAAATGAATCCCCGCTAACACGGGCTAGAGCACTCATGACACTTGGCATTTGACTTGATCCAGGGTGAGACATTGCCCCAAAAGGTGGTACCTAGCGTCCATGTCCCGATATTCCGGTCGGTGCCAAGCACGCTAGGCCTACCCGGTTCCGGACGGTGGGCACTCCCGTGTCCATAAACACCTTCCGCAACCGGGAGCATTAAGGCCACAATGATATCTCCCAACACTTCGTCCAAGCCGCTCCCGCGCGCGAGGACTCGATGTCTACGCTGGGGGCGTGAGCTATGGCTAGGGAGTCAACCGCCAAGTTTATTCCCCCTTGGCCCGACGGTCAAAGGCGGTCTTTTTCCCGCCGATGACAATGAAACACCCCCGCGTAACCCTAATGGCCAAATAGGTCAAATGTGATTTCTAGCAATACATCGAAGCGGATCTTGACAGGACAAGCACCGGACCCCAATCCCCAACACATCTAGTGTGTTGCCGTACGAATTGGACCCAGATTGCTAGAAATCCCCATTGACACATTTCATCGAACACGTGCCATGCAACCAAGTCTAATGTAAATTCCCAAGCAACAATCCTACCCTAACCCGTATTAGGGTTCATCAAAACTACTCCATGATGAAAAACATATAAACAAACAACACAAAACACACACAAACATTCATCATGAAGCAAAAGAAATACAATACAAAAAAATGGAGAACAAGAGAAAGAAATACTTATCTTGAGTGAATCGTTGATCCCATACAAGACTTATTGAACAAAATACCTAATCTAAAACTAACCTAGAACTCCCAAGAGAAGGGGGGCAAAAGCCCTAAAAAACTGAGAAGAGATCCCTTCAGTCGGCCAGCCTCGTGTATTTATAGCCCCACTTCGAAACCCTAGTGGTTCGGGTCCAAACCCGCAGGAAAAGCGTCACCCGATCGGTTGACAAGTCAACCGATCGGGTGATCTGTTACAAATAGTAAACAGAAAACGGCGGCGCTTCACCCGGTCAGATGAACCGGTCGGGTGAGTTCTTGAGTGACCGGTTGGATCTTGGAGCCGTCGGGTGAAGCGATCGGTTGGACGCCCGTGTCTTCAGCTCTTCAACATCAGCTACAGATGAACCGATCGGGTGAGAGTCACCCGATCGGTTGGAATTCTGCTCGAGAAAACAGAGAACAGCCGCCCGCAGAACCGGTCTGTGAACCGGTCGGGTGACTTCTTTGTGAGCTGCGGTAGCGACCGGTTGGTGCACGCGTGCATCACCCGATCGGTTGGAGATGGCCAACCGACCGGGTGAGGGGCTGAAAGATGAATTCTTTGACGTTTGACCCCCTGGATCACGCGTGACTCCTCCCGTTGCTCCGGGGACTTGGGATATCGTCATTAAACGTCCCCTACACGGTCAATCTCCTGCAAACATGGGCAAACAAGGAAAAGTGAAGGAAAACGAGAAAATACAAGAAAACGAATAAAAGACGGCGGAAAAACACGGGAAAACACGGAAGAAAACGTGCGCAAATATATGAAATATAAACGCACGTCAAAATCCCCCAAGCTGAACTCTTCCTCGTCCTCGAGGAAGACGAGTGAGAGTAGGAGCTCGGAGGGAGAAAATAGAGAGAAGGAGAGAAAAAGAGAATTCTATATCCTAGATCGCCCGTAAGGGCCAACAAAATCAAACACACCACACGAAGCAAGCATACGACAAAACACAACACTAAACCAAGGAATGTGAGTCCAAACAAGTGTCGTGGGCCCACGCGGTGAAGCGCAAGTGAGCGTGGTCGTGTGATAGCAAACGGTGTCACTATCTACATTGTGCAGTAAAGCTCGATATACACAAATCCAAGGTATGACCCAAATATCGATTTGAATTGAATAAAGCGGTGAATATATAGTTCAAGCATGCATGAGAATAGAGAGAGAATCGAAACATATCATGTGTCAGGGACTCCACAACTAGGGTCAAGGAAATCACGCCTCTATAGCTTAGATACAAGCTAAATAGCTCCTAAGCCAAGCGTTTTCGATAACGACGGAGGTTGAGATGATGTGGAGAAGAACACTCGGTGCAAATTCTCGCCTTCCCTTTATTCTCGACAAGTAGGAAAATATTCACACGGGAATTTTTGGGTTTTGGGTATTTGTATTTTTTTTGGATTTTTTTGGCTATACATATATTTTTTTTTTCTTTTTTCTTTGGGTTTTTCTTTTCTTTTCTCCCTTTTTTTTATTTTTGGATATTGGGATATATACATGTGTACTCTCCCAAGTGGGAGAACGGTACACGACGAGGGGATTTGCACCAAGTAAAACAAAAAAGAAATTGGGATCTAAACACTTGGGCAAAGGAAACTATTCTCGCTAATTAGAGCATGGGCTAAATGGGTTATCCTAGTCCTTAATTGTGGAATCCCGACACATGCGAAATGAAGTATACGATATATATAGCATGCATATAGAAGCAGACATTAGAAGCAAATACCGCATATTCAACATCGAAGCATGATAATCTAGGGGTCAACCAAGGGTAGGTATATAAATCAACATCACAAAGTAGAAGCACACTATAAGCTAGATACGACACACGACTCACATAAAAGCAAAGTGGACCCACGAAGCGTGAAATGCAATGGGATTCGGCTTCCAAGAGTTAGTGAGTGTGATTATCTAGGCCATGCTAAGTGTGCGTGTGATTTTCGTGGCAATTCATCAAAGGGTTCATCTCTAGGAGAAAGAGATAAAAAGAAGAAAAGAAAAAGAAAAAGAAAAACACGGAGAAAAACGACTCAAATAACGAAGAAAAAGAGACAAAAGACGCACGAAGTGCGACTCCCCCAAGCTAAAACTTGCATTGTCCTCAATGCAATAGTAGTGAATACGGGAGGGCAATGAAAATGGGGGGGAGTTGTGCA
The DNA here is from genome assembly GCA_030789695.1 of Scilla litardierei. Classification (NCBI taxonomy): domain Eukaryota; kingdom Viridiplantae; phylum Streptophyta; class Magnoliopsida; order Asparagales; family Asparagaceae; genus Scilla; species Scilla litardierei. Next base: position 210,782,132 of record CM061133.1, read on the forward strand.
CCGACAAAAAAAATGAAAAACACGAAAAACACATGAGCGAAACTAAAAAATAAGACACACGAAAACATGCACACAAATCGATTTCCCCCAAGCTGAACATGACAATGCTAGCAAAATGGTATGATCAATGTGATGCAGAAATATGCAAGGGGAAGAACGGAAAAGAAAGAAATCAGAATGCAGGAGAGACAGTCTGCTCGTTCTCCTCTGAAGAGGATGTGGGGTGAAATGATAGAAGGGCACGACATGATGGGTTATTAAGATGCAAAAGCAAATCCTAGATACGCTCCCCTCGCTAATGAGAGGAGACGAGATTATTCAAATCTAAACTAGAAAGCGGTAAATTTTTACACTACTGGATTTAGATACACCTGAGCATAGGCGGATCCAAGATCTGGAGTGGGGCAGGTAGCTGCTCTAACTGCTCCTTCTGTGGCTCCGCCAGAAGCGCTGTGCCACGTGTGCCAATGGACCCAAGCAATGCACCTCCAAGCATCCCTCGTAGGTGTCCACCTGCGACCTGCAAAGGACGAGGTGCATTAGTCCATGGCAAAAAATCTTTCCCCAAAATAAAAGTATCCCAGAGATAATCGTCAAAATAAGATTGAAAAATAGTGAAAGTGTGACGAATACTCCCTGAGAATGGGTCGCTATCCTCTATACTAGCGACGACCAAATCCTCGCTCTCCATGGGAAGTGGCTCTCCAGGTGGTGACACACCGCAGCATACCTCAGGGGAAGTAGATCCTGTGTCCTGCGAGAGGTATGGTATGTCAAATATATACGAGTCTAAAGAAATAGGAAGTGAAAAGCGAGACTCAAAAGTGGAGTGAGAGTGAGTATGAAAATCTCCCTGAATAGGGGCAATATGCTCAAGTAGATGCTCAGCCGCAGAAGAAGTGGAGAGCGACGGTAAAGGTAGATGTGACTCGGGCTCTATAGAGTGGACCATCGTATCCAAGCCCTCATGCACATCCTCCTCGACGATATGCTCATGCTCCACCATCTTCCCGATGTCCTGAATGACATCCTCATGGTTGACCACCGACCAAGGAGGAAGCTGTGACAGAGATGGTTGTGGAGGTGGATGTGGAGCGGACCCCTCGTATGTGGTCGTGGTGTCGTCGTCCTCACGCACATCCCCCTCGCCGGTATGCATAAGCTCTGTGGCCTCCTCGGTGCTCTCATAGGACTCATATGGGGTATCCAAATAAAGATGACAAGTCTCTCCCACAGATCCTAGAGACATCTCCCCATCCTCACTATCATCATCAAAAAATGCTTCGTCATCCAAGTGGTAGTGATGAAAAAATGGGGTATCGGCTTGAGATGTGTCTATGGTGGCCGATGGCATGGTGGTCTCAACCATGAAAGTGGGTATATCCTCTCCTTCATCCCCTCTCCTCGGTGCCGGCTCGGTGATTGGTACCATCAAGTTTTGTAATATTTGCCCTTGGTTAAACATGGCACTTTCAAGGAGAGACACGAGGCTTGATTCTTCTTGTATTTGTGGAGGGGTATAAGGTTGAGGAAATAGATGGGAGGTGTTTGGGCTAAGGTTGTGGGAAAATGTTTGGCCTTGGAGTGGGGGGAGGCCCTCAAGGCAATCATAATACATGTGCCCCGCCATCCCACAAGCCTCACAAACAAAAAATGAATAGGGATTGTGGCCTCTCATCTGAGCATCGTAATCTGATCTCCACATGGCCATATCAAAGATACCTGGACAACAAAAATAAGAAAACTAGAGAGGAGCGTCAATAGTACAAGAGAATAACAAAAAGATAATATAATGGTGGGGGAAAAATTTCTTGGTTATTGAATATATTTTATTTTTTTATTTTTTATTTTTTATTTTTTTATTTTTTTATGCGTAGTCTAACGAACCCAAGCTAAGCTGATATCAAACCGAACGCCTCCCCGGCAACGGCGCCAAAAACTTGACCGGCGCCCCGTTTACGGTATGGGCGCGGTGTCGTTTTACCGCAAGTGCACGGTTAGTGTAGGGTGCGGGTATATCGAACACAGGGAGGTGGATGGCTTGAGTGGCTACTAGCCTCGCCTAGGTCGTGTGCTAGCTACGCGGATGATATGGGTGGAAGTGTAGAAATAAAAGAAAGAAATGAAAAAGACACGAAATGAATCCCCGCTAACACGGGCTAGAGCACTCATGACACTTGGCATTTGACTTGATCCAGGGTGAGACATTGCCCCAAAAGGTGGTACCTAGCGTCCATGTCCCGATATTCCGGTCGGTGCCAAGCACGCTAGGCCTACCCGGTTCCGGACGGTGGGCACTCCCGTGTCCATAAACACCTTCCGCAACCGGGAGCATTAAGGCCACAATGATATCTCCCAACACTTCGTCCAAGCCGCTCCCGCGCGCGAGGACTCGATGTCTACGCTGGGGGCGTGAGCTATGGCTAGGGAGTCAACCGCCAAGTTTATTCCCCCTTGGCCCGACGGTCAAAGGCGGTCTTTTTCCCGCCGATGACAATGAAACACCCCCGCGTAACCCTAATGGCCAAATAGGTCAAATGTGATTTCTAGCAATACATCGAAGCGGATCTTGACAGGACAAGCACCGGACCCCAATCCCCAACACATCTAGTGTGTTGCCGTACGAATTGGACCCAGATTGCTAGAAATCCCCATTGACACATTTCATCGAACACGTGCCATGCAACCAAGTCTAATGTAAATTCCCAAGCAACAATCCTACCCTAACCCATATTAGGGTTCATCAAAACTACTCCATGATGAAAAACATATAAACAAACAACACAAAACACACACAAACATTCATCATGAAGCAAAAGAAATACAATACAAAAAAATGGAGAACAAGAGAAAGAAATACTTATCTTGAGTGAATCGTTGATCCCATACAAGACTTATTGAACAAAATACCTAATCTAAAACTAACCTAGAACTCCCAAGAGAAGGGGGGCAAAAGCCCTAAAAAACTGAGAAGAGATCCCTTCAGTCGGCCAGCCTCGTGTATTTATAGCCCCACTTCGAAACCCTAGTGGTTCGGGTCCAAACCCGCAGGAAAAGCGTCACCCGATCGGTTGACAAGTCAACCGATCGGGTGATCTGTTACAAATAGTAAACAGAAAACGGCGGCGCTTCACCCGGTCAGATGAACCGGTCGGGTGAGTTCTTGAGTGACCGGTTGGATCTTGGAGCCGTCGGGTGAAGCGATCGGTTGGACGCCCGTGTCTTCAGCTCTTCAACATCAGCTACAGATGAACCGATCGGGTGAGAGTCACCCGATCGGTTGGAATTCTGCTCGAGAAAACAGAGAACAGCCGCCCGCAGAACCGGTCTGTGAACCGGTCGGGTGACTTCTTTGTGAGCTGCGGTAGCGACCGGTTGGTGCACGCGTGCATCACCCGATCGGTTGGAGATGGCCAACCGACCGGGTGAGGGGCTGAAAGATGAATTCTTTGACGTTTGACCCCCTGGATCACGCGTGACTCCTCCCGTTGCTCCGGGGACTTGGGATATCGTCATTAAACGTCCCCTACACGGTCAATCTCCTGCAAACATGGGCAAACAAGGAAAAGTGAAGGAAAACGAGAAAATACAAGAAAACGAATAAAAGACGGCGGAAAAACACGGGAAAACACGGAAGAAAACGTGCGCAAATATATGAAATATAAACGCACGTCACTGTGATGTTGCATACTTTTATAAACTGACTGGAATGTTGGTAAGACTATGTTGTAGTTTTTTGGATCGGCTGTTATTAGTCACCACCATTAATTTATCCTCGCATTTTATTTTTTCTTTTTGAGTGAAAATGTAGTGATGAACTAAATGTATAAACCAAAGCCCGGAGAAACTTCGCCTGAAGACGGAGGAAAATTGCTAATGCTGGGACCCCCAATGGTTTCCAAATTGTAATTTTAATTTTCTCGTAATTCAAAATGTATAAAGGACTTTGGACTTTTATTATTTTTTGTGGTGACCGGTCGATCCCCACAACAGTCTTAGTGTTACTACTATGCATGTCTTAATTTTTGAAAAATATTTAATTCATGCTTATTCCATGCTTAGATAAATGGCAAAGATTGCGAGCGTCGATTTTGATGTTCTCGATGCGGCTGGAAAAAATTACTTGAGCTGGCAGCTGGACCTGAAGTTCCATCTGCGCTCATAGGGCATAAGTCACACAATTCAGGCTCCAGCTACGGCTGTGACAACTGATGAAGAGACTTCTACTGTTAGAGTCTCCGATGTAGAGAAGGCGAAAGCCATTATCTATATCAGGAGACATATTGATCGGACCTTGAAGGCCGAATATCTAACAGTGGAAGACCCTCATGAACTGTGGACAGCACTTGAGGACAGATACAAACATCAGAAAGATGTTATCCTCCCTCGTGCACGTTATGAGTTGAAAAAATCTCTGACTTCAGGACTTCAAGTCTGTAGCTGAGTATGACTTAGCTCTCCATAACATCTCCTCACGCCTGAAGTTGTGTGGTGAACAAGTCTCGGAAACCTGCATGCTTGAGAAAACATATACATCCTTCCATGAGAAGGATGCTATTCTCATGCAACAGTATCGTGAACGCAAGTTCACGAGGGACTTTGATTTACTCTCCTGCCTTCTTATGGCAGAGCAGAACAGAGACCTCATAGTGGCCACTCATAACCTACGCCCTGCTGGCTCTGCTCCTCTCCATGCAGCTCACACAGTTTCTGAAGGATCCTGTCCAAAACAAAGTTAGGATCGATAATATGAAGTGTAGACTTACGCTTGTGTACGCTGCACGGTAGTCTACGAACTTCGCCTTCGGATTCGCCACGACGGATCGAGTCTACTCACGAACGGAGTAAGGCTACTAATCCCACAATCTAAATCTCTATTTTAGATTAAGAACTTGGATGGAGGGAGAGGAAATATTTCTGCAGAGCTTCGCTATGAAGAAGATGCATGCATGAATTTCATGCAAAATGTGTAAGGAAAATGGCTACCCTTGGGTCTTATTTATAGCCCCCAAGGTAGTTATTTTAGGGTAAGTTGTTCCTTTGGAACAACTTAATTAAGGTGTACCATGATGCATGGCACATTATAAGCTTAAGTTGTACCATATGCATGGTACAACATAAGCTTAAGATATTCCCCCTTTATTAGCCATATGTCGCATGCACTTATGCATATATAATGCGACTTTCCCGCTCATACAGAGATCCTCTCCGCAAGGGAACAGATTCCCTTTGCACATGACTTCGTGTGCGCGACGTTCGAGGTCCGTATTCCCTCGTACATCCCCCACAAGGGTGTACAAACGTCTTCCATATCCAACATCTCCCACTCACACTTGAGGGGATTGTAAGAGAACGTCTTTCCCTTAGTTCTTTCATCTATCATACCGAGAAATAGACCGTGCGACCGTCATGCGCGTAGAGTCTGTTGTTGTGCACTTGTTAGAGATACACAACGACCTCGAAGGTGCAAAGTTGAGTAGTTCAACGCATGCTTTACCCTAGATTATTTCTTCACATTTCTTATACTTTATATTCAACAATTGAATCCCATCTGGATTACAATTGGCTGGCCAGCTTTGAATCATTAAAGTCCAAATGTGAATATGAAATCAATCTTCCTCTTCTTGTGAACCTTCTGATCTTGACTTGATTCGCTTTTCTAACGTGCCCCGCCGAGCCGAATTACCATAGCCCATTAGTAACACGCTAAGATAGCAATCATCTCGTCAAATCTAAAGGAACCAATTGGAGTCCTTGAGGGTAAGTGTTAAGACCCGTATGGCCTTTGAGTCTCACATAATAGCAAACACTATTGCTACTAACTCAGTGGTCGAAATGCATACGTGGTATGAACACGTATTACAACATCACTCCTTTCCCAGGGAGAGTATGTCTTAATGATGTTGTACGGATGAAAAGATCAGACACCACAGTGCCTATCTTTTTTGAGTCCCCATACTACTCGTGAAATACTCACGGACTCTCATCCTGCATAAGACAGATAGGATTCAAAAAATCCAATGAGATCTTTATATCCTTGTGATACAGATCTCAGATCTTTTGTAAGCATCCGTATGATGCAGATCTTTTATTCGACTATCTTGTTTAAGTCATGACTCTAAATCATTTGTCTAATGATTTTGACTTTAAACTAGTCTCATCTCTATCTTATCCATCTGATAAGATAAGGCGGTTGCTCATGTGAGAGAGCCAACCTTAATCTGTCCGACATACACACAAAAATAGCTGAGACTTAAACACAAATGTATATAAAATCATTTGTAGGAAACTTGTATGCAAATTAAATTTTGATCTTCTATAGACATGGGAAATATTACATGATACAGCTCAGCACCTACGCATTCCCATAGATGATAAGTGTTTGAAAAACACATCTCTGGGGATCGCCTTAGTAAGGGGATCCGCTATCATCTCATGCGTGGATATGTATCCTATGTCTACTTCCTTCCGTTTATCATAATCCTTCGCAAACTTGAATCGAATGTCAATGTGTTTGGTCTTACAATGAAATTTAGGATCTTTGACATAGGCAATCGAAGCTTGACTATCACTGTATATAGGAACAGTGCTCGAGTCAGAGGCATTCGTCAGCCTGTCTAAGAATTTCCTAAGCCAAACAGCTTCTTGGACCGCCATGCTGAATGCTACGAACTCGGCTTCCATGGTTGATAGAGCGATGCAGGTTTGTTTCTTGCTGCTCCAGGATATTGCACCATTCCCGAGTAAGAAAACAAAGCCTGAGGTAGATCTTCGCTCGTCGAGATCACCCGCCCAATCAGCATCGGTATAGCCTTCGAGTCTCAAGGTATTGCCTTGATAGCATAACGCATAGTCCGCAGTCCCTTTGAGGTATCTTAATATCCTCTTCACCGCTTTCCAGTGTGCCTGCCCTGGGTTGGATTGGTAACGGCTTACCATACCAACAGCATAGCAAATGTCGGGTCTAGTACACATCATGGCATACATCAGACTCCCGACAGCACTGGAGTATGGAACTTTTTCCATAGCTTTCTTTTCTTTTGGATCTTTGGGACACATCTCCAAACATAGACCCTCACCTTTGCTTATTGGAGTATCAATTGGCTTGCAGTCCTGCATATTAAACCGTTCTAAAACTTTCTTTATATACGTCTCTTGAGAGAGAGAAAGAAGTTTCTTGGAACGATTCCTTGAGATCTTAACCCCAAGGATATATGCAGCTTCACCCATGTCTTTCATCTCAAAGACGGATGAAAGCCAAGCTTTGATATCCAATATAAGATGCTTATCATTTCCGGCTATAAGTATGTCATCTACATAAAGAGACATAATTATATACTTGTTTTTAATCCTCTTAATATATACGCAATTGTCTTCGTCGAGCATGGAGAATCCATACGACAAAACAACTTCTTGAAAGCGCATATACCACTGCCTTGAGGATTGTTTAAGACCATATATGGATTTACGAAGTTTACAAACCTTATGTTTGTTTTCTTCTTGTACGAACCCGTTTGGTTGTTCCATGTAGATCTCCTCATCTAGTTCTCCGTTAAGAAAGGCAGTCTTTACATCCATCTGATGTAATTCGAGGTCCAAACAAGCCACCATTGCCAGAATTAAGCGAATCGAGGTAAAACGCACGACAGGAGAGAAAGTCTCTTCGTAGTCTATTCCTTCCTGTTGCGTGAAACCTTTCGCAACAAGGCGAGCTTTATATTTCTCGATGGAGCCATCAGCCTTATGCTTGATTTTGAGAACCCACTTGTTCCCAATGGCTCTACGTCCCTTAGGTAAATCAACCAAGTCCCAGACTTGGTTTGTTTTCATGGATTGAAGTTCTTCTTCCATTGCCGCTATCCATTTATCTTTAGCAGGGCATGTGACGGCCTGTTTGAAGTTTGCAGGTTCGTCATCATCTTGTAGTAATGTCATGAATGTTTGAGGAAATTCATCCTCAAATCTCAGAGGTGTTAGCCTCGTTCGATTACTACGTCTTGTTTGAGTTTGATCACTCCCACTTGGAATGACATCACTCCCACTTGGAATAACATCACTCCCACTCGGATTAGGATTGGTATCGTTCGTATCATCCATTGGTGAAGTTTGAAACGTATTTTCTTCTTCACCAAGGATTCTCCCACTCGAACGTTCCGATCCTTCTTGATCCCAAGTCTCAAACAAGGATAAGTCTTGACTTATCTCACCCTGTCTTGGAAACTCTTTTTCCAAGAAGACAACATCCCTCGATTCGAATTCTATTAGACCCCCATTGTCCTCTTGACCGACGAAAACATATCCTTTGGAGTTTTCAGCGTATCGGATGAAGATACACTTCCTCCCACGTGGCCCAAGTTTGCCATATTTGTGAGAGGATAAATGTGCGTAAGAGGCACAACCCCAAGGTTTTAGAATGTTTAAGTCTGGAGTTCTATTGTTCCACAACTCATAAGGAGTAGAACTTACCGACTTCGAGGGTACACGGTTTAAGATGAATGCTGCCGTCAATAATGCGTCACCCCAAAAGGTGATAGGCAAATTTGCCTGAGACATCATTGATCGGACCATTTCCATCAATGTCCTATTCCTTCTTTCCGCAACACCGTTTTGTTGCGGAGTGTAAGGCATAGTTACCTGATGTACTATGCCTTTTTCATCACAAAGTTCCTTAAAACTTATTGATTGATATTCACCGCCCCTATCGGTTCGCAAAACCTTAATCTTGCGATCTAATTGATTCTCCACCAAACTCATATAGTTTTTAAAGCAAGCCAAAGCTTCACTTTTGTGGGATATCAAATAGATATGTCCGAAACGGGTGAAGTCATCAATGAATGTGATGAAATAGGACTTCCCGTGTCTTGTCTTAACATTCATTGGACCGCAAATGTCCGAATGGATAAGCTGTAATGGAACTTCGGCCCTTGTGCCAGTTCCAAACGGCTTGCGACAAGTTTTCCCTACAAGACAATGTTCGCAAGTTGACATTTCAACTTTTGAAACATTAGATAGCAAGCCACTTTTGGCAAGTCTATCCATTCTAGTTGGTCCAATATGACCAAGTCTTGCATGCCAACAAATGATTTCAGACTCAGAGTTAGAAGCATTTGTCAAATGAAAACTTTCATTAATGGAAGAAGCAACATCATACATTGTATTTAAAACAATTAATCCATTACAAACATTACCAGAACCAATCAAAGAATTATTACAAACAAGGTCAACACATTGTTTATAGAACCTCCACTCATAATCTAAAGACATTAACATGACCACGGAAACGATATTCCTTCTAATATCTGGAGCAAAGAGGACGTCGTGCAATAATAAAGTCCGGCCGTTGTCGAGAACTAGCTTGCATGTTCCGACGCCTTTGACTTCAACACGTGTGTTGTTGCCGACGTATATCCACTTTGTTCCTTGAGTTATCTTTCGATACTCTACGAAGAACCTTCTGTCCTTCGCAACGTGGTCTGTGGCCCCTGAATCAATCAACCAAAAATAGTTAGATTCAGCAAGAAACACGGAACTAGAAACACATATGTAACTAGCCCTACAAGTTACCTTGTCACTTCCATCCGTACACTTACGGGCGAAGTGACCGTACTTGTTGCACTTAAAGCACTTGATCTTCTTCAAGTTTTTCTTCTTTGAGTGCACATTCTTTTGCCACTTTTTGTTCTTTGTCTTCTTTGAGGTCTCCGGTTCTTGCTTACGTTCGTTCACAAACCTTAAGCGTTTCCGCTTATTTCCTCCATGTGAGGAACTAGCGGCCACGTGCACTTCTGCACTTGGTTTTGCGGCTTGAATCCGCTCTTCCTCGAGTTCGAGGTGTTTCGAAACATCGCTTAAAGTTTTAATGCATTCATTATGAGTGAGATGCATTTTCATGTTATCCCAGCTATCTGGGAGTGAACGAATGACCGCTTGGATCTGCTGTTCGTCAGACAGCGTAACACCCGCATCCTTTAATTCAGATATAATATTCGCCATGTGGCGGAGATGCTTTTTCATAGAATGATCTCGCCGCATCTTGTACGAATCAAATTGAATATTCAAGGAGCGGAGTTTGGTAACCGAAGTTCCACCAAACTTTATCTCTAGCTCAGACCATATGTCTTTAGCTAGGTCGAATTCCCGAAATAGGCGCATTATGTCATGGTCCATCGCGGACAGTAACGTAATACGTGCTATTTTGTTCTTTCGAGTCCAAGTGTCATAAGCTTCCCGGTCCCTTTTGTGTTGGGCCGTATTGCCCAACTCAGGTTCTACCATTATGTTTTGGAGTGTTTCGAGCACATCTTGCTCCTCCAAAACATATTGGATCTTTATTGACCAAAGTTTATAATTGTCGCCGTTGAGCTTTTCACCTTTGTTAAGCTCTGCGACAATATTCTTAGAAGCGGTAGACATTTTCGATTCAAAAAACTGCAAAGAGAATGAAAAACACGATCAAAATTCTATGCATAAAGTTTCGATTCTTTAAACACTTGATAAGTTCCTTGGATGCGTTGAAATGTTACTCTAGAATCGAGAAGTTCACTACGTTCCCAACTACCATCTAGTAGTAACTTTCAAAGTATCCCTCTTACTTATCTCAAGTAAAAAGAAATCAGAAATAATACCCGTATGGTATTAGCAGCGGAAAATCACTTTGAAAAACTTATCTTTCAAAATAGAATAGGTGAGAATTAGCGCAAAGAATTTTAACGCAACAATTGCCAAGCCACGAGACCTGTTCTACACACCCATGGGTTAGATAACCATGGCCGGATCGTGGTAGGACTTGGAATTCTAAATTGCGCTATCCCGATTTAAGGACGGGACATAACCTATTTGAAAAACATCTTTTTCCAAAAATTTTGAAAGCACGTTGGCTAATCTCCGTAGAGTAGAGCACAACGTCACAAGTACATTGGCTAATCTCCGTAGAGTAGAGCACAATGACATGGCTAATCTCGCATGAAGTAGAGCACTATGGCTAATCTTCAAGGAGTAGAGCCCAAAAAACTTCATTAAAACGTTAGTCCCGTATGAACTATTCGGCACTGTGGTTAGCCCCGTATGGACTAATCTACACATTCGAGTTTGACCAAGGCCATTTGTTACCCCGTATGGGTCATCTGGCAAGTTTACAATCGACCCAGACCATTTGTCGGATTTGGTCGACCAAAAACACAAAATTGGTCGACCAATTTTCGAATTCAACTTCTTCCCGGTCAGGGCCTCTGCCCTGACCCGGGCTTGGCCAAAGGCCGGCCAGGGCCTCTGCCCTGGCCGGCCAGAGGGCCTGGCCCCCCTCGGCCAGGGCCGGCCAGGCCCTGGCCTCTGCCCGGGCCGGCCGGCCAGGCCCTGGCCTCTGCCAGGGCCTGCCGGCCAGGCCACTGGCCGGGGCCAGGGCTCCTGCCCTGGCCTCGGCCAGGCCCTGGCCTGAGGCCAGGGCGCCGGCCCTGGCCTCTGCCAGGGCCGGCAGGCCGCTGGCCGGGGCCAGGGCGCCTGCCCTGGCCTCGGCCAGGCCCTGGCCTGAGGCCAGGGCACCGGCCCTGGCCTCTGCCAGGGCCGGCCGGCCCTGGCCTCTGCCAGGGCCGGCCTGGCCGGCAAGGCTCTGCCAAGGCCGGCCACTGCCGGCCTGGCCCTTGGCCGGCCACTGCCGGCCTGGCCATGGCCGGTCATGGCCAAGGCCATTCGGCGTTGGCCGGCCATGGCCCCTTTGGCCATGGCCGGCCATCCCCTTTAAACGGGGTTGCCGCACTCAATCCTCCCCCTTGATGGGGTGGTCGCCGGTGGTTATTGGCCGTAGCCAACCCCCTCCGCATGGGGAGAGGGGATGCATGGCCTTCATAGCCCATTTGGCCATGGTGCACATGCACCAAATTTTCCTCTTACCCGATGGAAATAACTTCCATCATCTTCCTCGATGAAGCACCCGTTCGTCGAAGAAATTAGTTATCTCTTAATGGCCGTGTGCCAAAAATGAATAACGCACTACGTGAACGGTCGGTTCTTCCCGTCACGGAGAGTTCCTACCATATCCGTAATGATAGAAGACCCTAACGTGAAAAGAACAACCGCTGCGTTCTCTCCGTCACGAAGCGTTCCTACTATATCTGTAATAGTAGGAGACCCATTCGTGAAAAAGACAACGACTCGTTCGTAGTTTCGACGGGGCGGTGGATTGACCGGGGCGAACCCATATGGCTCTGATACCAATTAAGGATCCTGTCCAAAACAAAGTTAGGATCGATAATATGAAGTGTAGACTTACGCTTGCGTACGCTGCACGGTAGTCTACGAACTTCGCCTTCGGATTCGCCACGACGGATCGAGTCTACTCACGAACGGAGTAAGGCTACTAATCCCACAATCTAAATCTCTATTTTAGATTAAGAACTTGGATGGAGGGAGAGGAAATATTTCTGCAGAGCTTCGCTATGAAGAAGATGCATGCATGAATTTCATGCAAAATGTGTAAGGAAAATGGCTACCCTTGGGTCTTATTTATAGCCCCCAAGGTAGTTATTTTAGGGTAAGTTGTTCCTTTGGAACAACTTAATTAAGGTGTACCATGATGCATGGCACATTATAAGCTTAAGTTGTACCATATGCATGGTACAACATAAGCTTAAGATATTCCCCCTTTATTAGCCATATGTCGCATGCACTTATGCATATATAATGCGACTTTCCCGCTCATACAGAGATCCTCTCCGCAAGGGAACAGATTCCCTTTGCACATGACTTCGTGTGCGCGACGTTCGAGGTCCGTATTCCCTCGTACATCCCCCACAAGGGTGTACAAACGTCTTCCATATCCAACAGTTTCTTCCCAGAAGATGAAGAACAGGCACAGAGAAAGATTCAACAAGGGAAAGCTGCAAAGAAGCAGACCAGAGCTCCTCCCCAGAACAACAATAATGAGGGGAAGAAATAGAATACGTGGAAGAAGAATACCTCTGATCAGACGTCTACTCCCAATAAAAACTGGAAAGACAAATGCCACAGATGTGGCATGACTGGACATTGGTCCAGGGTCTGTCGTACTCCACGCCACCTCCAAGATTTGTATATGGCAATCCTGAAGCCTTCCGCAGGAAACAAATCTGGTGGACATACAGCCTTCAACTCGGTTCAACACCGATGATTTCGAGAATGACGACCTCCTTGACTAAAGCAAATTTAGTCATCTTATCAGCCTTTATCATTAATGTTTTAAATGTATCTTCAATTATGTCCTTTTTTATCTTGATTATGAATCGAATGTGGTTTTACTTTTCAGTAAAAATTTTTACATTTGTTTCTAGAGATAGAGATGAATTGTGGCTGCCTAATGGGACCACAAGTTATAATAAAAGATGCTATTTTCTCCAATAAACAAACAGAAATCTATTAATTTTCAAGGACACCCGTTTAAACGGATATTACTTGGAAACTGATGATTTCAATAGTGTTGAATAATTGTATGTTATTCGTCATAAGGATGATATTAAAACCATCCTAGAATGTTTTAAAGGACTCACGCCGAGCCTTTATCAAATATACATCCAACCTATAGAAGCTAATCTAATATAGCACCAGCAGTGTTCTACATCACCAGAATTCAGTCTCTGGCAATTATAGACTAGGTCACCTAGGATCGGTAATGATGTACTGCATCATAACACACTCCCGTGGACATAAATTGAGGAACCTGAAGATTCTTCAAAAGGGTGATTTTCCTTGCACCCTGTTATAACTGTAAAATTAAACAGGAGACCGTTCCACCTGAAAGGGGGGTTTTGAATCTCCTAGCTTTTTGGAGAAAATACAAGGAGACATTTGTGGGCCAATTCACCCATCAAGTTCTCCATTTCGGTACTTTATGGTACTGATAGATGCATCTTCATAAAATTATTTTCCATACTAGGCTCACAAAACAGAAGCCTGAAGCTTCTGAGACCATTTCTTAGGACACTAAGTCTTTGTCTCAATATGATCCGTGTACTAATTGTAGGATCCTGTCAAAACAGAGTTAGGATCGATAAATGAAGTTGAGACTTACGCTTGCGTATGCGGCACGGTAGTCACAGAACTTCGCCTTCGGATTCGCCACGACGGATCGAGTCTTCTCACGAACGGAGTAAGGCTACTAAATCCACAATCTAAATCTCTACTTTTAGGTAAAGAACTTGGATAAAGAGAGAGGAAAGATTTTGGCAGAGCTTCGCTAGAATGAAATGCAAGGCAAGAATACCATGCAAAAGTGTAAGGAAATGGCTAACCCTTGGGTCTTATTTATAGCCCCCAAGGTAGTTATTTTAGGAGTAATTGTTCCTTTGGAACAATTTAACTAAGGTGTACCATCATACATGGCACATTATAAGCTTAAGTTGTACCATATGCATGGTACAACATAAGCTTAAGATATTCCCCCTTTATTAGCCATATGTCGCATGCACTAATGCACATATAATGCGACTTTCCCATTAATCTAGAGATCCTCTCCGCAAGGGAACAGATTCCCTTTGCACACGACTTCGTGTACGCGACGTTCGAGGTCCGTATTCCCTCGTACATCCCCTACAAGGGTGTACAAACGTCATCCATATCCAACATCTCCCACTCACACTTGAGGGGATTGTAAGAGAACGTCTTTCTCTTAGTTCTTTCATCTATCATACCGAGAAATAGACCGTGCGACCGTCATGCGCGTAGAGTCTGTTGTTGTGCACTTGTTAGAGATACACAACGACCTCGAAGGTGCAAAGTTGAGTAGTTCAACGCATGCTTTACCCTAGATTATTTCTTCACATTTCTTATGCTTTATATTCAACAATTGAGTCCCATCTGGATCACAATTGGCTGGCCAGCTTTGAATCATTAAAGTCCAAATACGAATATGAAATCAATCTTCCTCTTCTTGCGAACCTTCTGATCTTGACTTGATTCGCTTTTCTAACGTGCCCCGCCGAGCCGAATTATCATAGCCCATTAGCAACACGCTAAGATAGCGATCATCTCGTCAAATCTAAAGGAACCAATTGGAGTCCTTGAGGGTAAGTTTTAAGACCCATATGGCCTTTGAGTCTCACATAATAGCAAACACTATTGCTACTAACTCAGTGGTCGAAATGCATACATGGTATGAACACGTATTACAACATCACTCCTTTCCCAGGGAGAGTATGTCTTAATGATGTTGTACGGATGAAAGATCAGACACCACAGTGCCTATCTTTTGAGTCCCCTTACTACCCATGAAATATTCCCGGACTCTCATCCTGCATAAGACAGATAGGATTTAAAAAATCCTATGAGATCTCTTTTAAATATCCTTGTGATACAGATCTCAGATCTTTTGTAAGCATCCATATGATGCAGATCTTTCATTCGACTATCTTGTTTAAGTCACGACTCTAAATCATTTGTCTAATGATTTTGACTTTAAACTAGTCTCATCTCTATCTTATCCATCTGATAAGATAAGGCGGTTGCTCATGTGAGAGAGCCAACCTTAATCTGTCCGACATACACACAATAAAATAGCTGAGACTTAAACACAAATGTATAAAATCATTTGTAAGAAACTTGTATGCAATATATAAAAGAACTTCTTCCTTTTATTAAACTTTGATCTTCTATAGACATGGGAAATATTACATGATACAGCTCAGCACCTACGCATTCCCATAGATGATAAGTGCTTGAAAAACACATCTCCGGGGATCGCCTTAGTAAGGGGATCCGCTATCATCTTATGCGTGGATATATATCCTATGTCTACTTCCTTCCGTTTGTCATAGTCCTTCGTAAACTTGAATCGAATATCAATGTGTTTGGTCTTACAATGAAATTTAGGATCTTTGACATAGGCAATCGAAGCTTGACTATCACTGTATATAGGAACAGTGCTCGAGTCAGTGGCATCCATCAGCATGTCTAAGAATTTCCTAAGCCAAACAGCTTCTTGGACCGCCATGCTGAATGCTACAAATTCGGCTTCCATGGTTGATAGGGCGATGCAGGTTTGCTTTTTGCTGCTCCAGGATATTGCACCATTCCCGTGCAAGAAAACAAAGCCTGAGGTAGATCTTCGCTCGTCGAGATCACCTGCCCAATCAGCATCGGTATAGCCTTCGAGTCTCAAGGTATTGCCTTGATAGCACAACGCATAGTCCGCAGTCCCCTTGAGGTACCTTAATATCCTCTTCACCGCTTTCCAGTATGCCTGTCCTGGGTTGGATTGGTAACGGCTTACCATACCAACAGCATAGCAAATGTCCGGTCTGGTACACATCATGGCGTACATCAGACTCCCGACAGTACTGGAGTATGGAACCTTTTCCATAGCTTTCTTTTCTTTTGGATCTTTGGGACACATTTCCAAACATAGACCCTCGCCTTTGCTTATTGGAGTATCAATTGGCTTGCAGTCCTGCATATTAAATCGTTTTAAAACTTTCTTTATATATGTCTCTTGAAAGAGAGAAAGAAGTTTCTTGGAACGATTCCTTGAGATCTTAACCCCAAGGATATATGCAGCTTCACCCATGTCTTTCATTTCAAAGACGGATGAAAGCCAAGCTTTGATATCCATGATAAGACGCTTATCATTTCCGGCTATAAGTATGTCATCTACATAAAGAGACATAATTACATACTTGTTCTTAATCCTCTTAATGTATACGCAGTTGTCTTCGTCGAGCATGGAGAAACCATACGACAAAACGACTTCTTGAAAGCGCATATACCACTGCCTTGAGGATTGTTTAAGACCATATATGGATTTACGAAGTTTACAAACCTTATGTTTGTTTTCTTCTTGTATGAACCTGTTTGGTTGTTCCATGTAGATCTCCTCATCTAGTTCTCCGTTAAGAAAAGCAGTCTTTACATCCATCTGATGTAACTCGAGGTCCAAACAAGCCACCATTGCCAGAATTAAGCGAATGGAGGTAAAACACACGACAGGAGAGAAAGTCTCTTCGTAGTCTATTCCTTCCTGTTGCGTGAAACCTTTCGCAACAAGGCGAGCTTTATATTTCTCGATGGAGCCATCAGCCTTATGCTTGATTTTGAGAACCCACTTGTTCCCAATGGCTCTACGTCCCTTAGGTAAATCAACCAAGTCCCAGACTTGGTTTGTTTTCATGGATTGAAGTTCTTCTTCCATCGCCGATATCCATTTATCTTTAGCAGGGCATGTGACGGCCTGTTTGAAATTTGCAGGTTCGTCATCATCTTGTAGTAATGTCATGAATGTTTGAGGAAATTCATCCTCAAATCTCAGAGGTGTTAGCCTCGTTCGATTACTACGTCTTGCTTGAGTTTGATCACTCCCACTTGGAATGACATCACTCACACTTGGAATAACATCACTCCCACTCAGAATAGGATTGGTATCGTTCGTATCATCCATAGGTGAAGTATGAGGGTCATTTTCCTCTTCACCAAGAAGTCTCCCACTCGAACGTTCCGATCCTTCTTGATCCCAAGTCTCAAACAAGGATAAGTCTTGACTTATCTCACCCTGTCTTGGAAAGTCGTTTTCCAAGAAGACAACATTCCTCGATTCGAATTCTATTAGACCCCCATTGTCCTCTTGACCGACGAAAACATATCCTTTGGAGTTTTCAGCGTATCGGATGAAGATACACTTCCTCCCACGTGGCCCAAGTTTGCCATATTTGTGAGAGGATAAATGTGCATAAGAGGCACAACCCCAAGGTTTTAGAATGCTTAAGTCTGGAGTTCTATTGTTCCACAACTCATAAGGAGTAGAACTTACCGACTTCGAGGGTACACGGTTTAAGATGAATGCTGCCGTCAATAATGCATCACCCCAAAAGGTGATGGGCAAATTTGCCTGAGACATCATTGATCGGACCATTTCCATCAATGTCCTATTTCTTCTTTCCGCAACACCGTTTTGTTGCGGAGTATAAGGCATAGTTATTTGATGAACTATGCCTTTTTCATCACAGAGTTCCTTAAAACTCGTTGATTGATATTCTCCACCCCGATCGGTTCGCAAGACCTTTATCTTGCGATCTAGTTGATTTTCCACTAAACTCATATATTTTTTAAAGCAAGATAAAGCTTCATGTTTGTGGGAAATCAAATAAATGTGACCGAAACGGGTGAAGTCATCAATGAAGGTGATGAAATAGGACTTCCCGCGTCTTGTCTTAACATTCATTGGACCGCAAATGTCCGAATGGATAAGCTGTAATGGAACTTCGGCCCTTGTGCCAGTTCCAAACGGCTTGCGACAAGTTTTCCCTACAAGACAATGTTCGCAAGTTGACATTTCAACTTTTGAAACATTAGATAGCAAGCCACTTTTGGCAAGTCTATCCATTCTAGTTGGTCCAATGTGACCAAGTCTTGCATGCCAACAAATGATCTCAGATTCAGAATTAGGAGCATTTGTCAAATGGAAACTTTCAATAATAGAAGAAGAATCATCACACATAGTGTTTAAAACAATCAATCCATTACAAACATTACCCGACCCAACTAAAGAACTATTACAAACAAGGTCAACATTTTGTTCATAGAACCTCCATTCATAACCTAAAGACATTAACATGACCACGAATATGATATTCCTTCTAATATCTGGAGCAAAGAGGACGTCGTGCAATAATAGAGTCCGGCCGTTGTCGAGAACTAGCTTGCATGTTCCGACGCCCTTGACTTCAACACGAGTGTTGTTGCCGACGTATATCCACTTTGTTCCTTGAGTTATCCTTCGATACTCTACAAAGAACCTTCTGTCCTTCGCAATGTGGTCTGTGGCCCCTGAATCAATCAACCAAAAATAGTTAGATTCAGCAAGAAACATGGAACTAGAAACACATATGTAACTAGCCCTACAAGTTACCTTATCACTTCCATCCGTACACGTACGGGCGAAGTGACCGTACTTGTTGCACTTAAAGCACTTGATCTTCTTCAAGTTTTTCTTCTTTGAGTGCACATTCTTTTGCCACTTTTTGTTCTTAGTCTTCTTTGAGGTTTCCGGTTCTTGCTTTCGTTCGTTCACAAACCTTAAGCGTTTATCCTTCCGTTTCTTTCCTCCATGTGAGGAACTAGCAGCCATGTGCACCTCGGCACTAGGTTTTGCGGCTTGAATCCGCTCTTCCTCGAGTTCGAGGTGTTTGGATACATCGCTTAAAGTTTTAATGCATTCATTATGAGTGAGGTGCATTTTCATGTTATCCCAGCTATCTGGGAGTGAACGAATGACTGCTTGGATCTGCTGTTTGTCAGACAGCGTAAGCCCCGCATCCTTCAATTCAGCTATAAGATTCGCCATGTGGCGGAGATGCTTTTTCATAGAGTGATCTGGCCGCATTTTGTACGAATCAAATTGAATATTTAAGGAGCGGAGTTTGGTGACCGAAGTTCCACCAAACTTTATTTCTAGCCCAGACCATATGTCTTTGGCTAGGTTGAATTCCCGAAATAGACTCATTATGTCATTGTCCATTACGGACAATAACGTAATACGTGCTATTTTGTTCTTTCGAGTCCAAGTCTCATAAGCTTCCCGGTCCCTCTTGTGTTGGGCCGTATTGCCCAACTCAGGTTCTTCCATTATGTTTTGGAGTGTTTCAAGCACATCTTGCTCCTCCAAAACATATTGGATTTTTATTGACCAAAGTTTATAATTGTCGCCGTTGAGCTTCTCACCTTTGTTGAGCTCGGCGACAATGTTCTTAGAAGCGGTAGACATATTCGAATCAAAAAACTGCAAAGAAAATGAAAAACATGATCAAAATTCTATGCATAAAGTTTCGATTCTTTAAACACTTGATAAGTTCCTTGGATGCGCTGAAATGTTACTCTAGAATCGAGAAGTTCACTACGTTCCCAACTACCATCTAGAAGTAACTTTCAAAGTATCCCTCTTACTTATCTCAAGTAAAAAGAAATCAGAAATGATACCCGTATGGTACCAGCAGCGGAAAAAATACTTTTGAAAAAACATGTCTTTCAAAATGGAATAGGTGAGAGTTTGTGCAAAGAATTTTAGCGCAACAATTGCCAAGCCACGAGACCTGTTCTACACACCCATGGGTTAGATAACCATGGCCGGATCGTGGTAGGACTTGGAATTCTAAATTACGCTATCCCGATTAAGGACGAGACATAACCTATTTGAAAACATCTTTTTCAAAAAATTTGAAATACATTGGCTAATCTCCGTAGAGTAGAGCACAACGTTATAAGTTCATTGGCTAATCTCCGTAGAGTAGAGCACAATGACATGGCTAATCTCGCATGAAGTAGAGCACTATGGCTAATCTTCAAGGAGTAGAGCCCAAGAAAAAACTTTATAATATGTTAGCCCCGTATGGGCTAGTCGGCACATTCGTGTTTGACCAAGGCCTTTTGACACCCCGTATGGGCTAGTCGGCAAGTTCATGATCGACCAAGACCTTATGCCGGATTGGTCGACCAAAACACACAAATTGGTCGACCAAAAATTAGTCTACATCACTCCCGGCCAGGGCCCCTGCCCTGGCCAAGGCTGGCCAAGGGCCGGCCAAGGGCCTCTGCCCTGGCCGGCCAGGGGCGGCCTGCGGCAGCCCTGACCACTGCCAGGGCCGGCCAGGCCACTGGCCTGGCCTTGGCCAGAGGCAGGCCTGGCCTCGGCCAGAGGCCGGCCAGGCCTCTGCCTGGCCTGGCCTAGGCCAGAGGCCTGCCAGGCCTCGGCCTGAGGCCGCTGGCCGGGGCCAGGGCCCTTGCCCTGGCCTCGGCCAGGGCGGCCAGGCCCTGGCCTGAGGCCAGGGCGGCCAGGCCCTGGCCGGGGGCCTGGCCCTGGCTGGCCAGGGCCGGCCATGGCCTGGCCTGGCCAGGCCGCGGCCAGGGCTCTCTGGCCCTGGCCGTGGCCGGCCAGGGCCGACCGGCCATGGCCCGGCCATGGCCATGGCCGGCCATGGCCCGGCCATGGCTTATTGGCCTTGACCGGCCATGGCCCTTTGGCCATGGCCGGTCTCCCCCCTTTCATGGGGTGGCCGCATGCCCCCTCCGGAGGGGGTTGCCGTGGTGGTTATTGGCCGTAGCCAACCCCCTCCGCATGGGGAGGAGGGGTGCATGGCCTTCATAGCCCATTTGGTCATGGTGCACATGCACCAAAATTCATCTTCCCCGATGAAAATAACTACCACCTTCTTCTCCGGTGAAGCACCCGTTCGTCGAGGAAGTAGTTATCCTCCAATGGTCGTGTGCCAAAAAATTAACCCACTTCAAAAATTCGTAAACTATGCGCTCCACATGAAGAGAGCGCACATTCCCTATGAATGGAGACTCAGCATCCATGAAGAGAGCGAGTTTGACGATATGAACGGTCGGTTCTTCCCGTCACGGAGAGTTCCTGCCATATCCGTAATGACAGAAGACCCTAACGTGAAAAGAACAACCGCTGCATTCTCTCCGTCACGAAGCGTTCCTACCATATCCGTAATGGTAGGATACCCATTCGTGAAAAAGACAACGACTCGTTCATAGTTTTGACGGGGCGACGGTTCTGACCGGAGCGAATCCGTATGGCTCTGATACCAATGTAGGATCCTGTCAAAACAGAGTTAGGATCGATAAATGAAGTTGAGACTTACGCTTGCGTATGCGGCACGGTAGTCACGGAACTTCGCCTTCGGATTCGCCACGACGGATCGAGTCTTCTCACGAACGGAGTAAGGCTACTAAATCCACAATCTAAATCTCTACTTTTAGATAAAGAACTTGGATAAAGAGAAAGGAAGGATTTCGACAGAGCTTCGCTAGAATGAAATGCAAGGCAAGAATACCATGCAAAAGTGTAAGGAAATGGCTAACCCTTGGGTCTTATTTATAGCCCCCAAGGTAGTTATTTTAGGAGTAATTGTTCCTTTGGAACAATTTAACTAAGGTGTACCATCATACATGGCACATTATAAGTTTAAGTTGTACCATATGCATGGAACAACATAAGCTTAAGATATTCCCC
This sequence comes from Scilla litardierei, assembly GCA_030789695.1. NCBI lineage: Eukaryota > Viridiplantae > Streptophyta > Magnoliopsida > Asparagales > Asparagaceae > Scilla > Scilla litardierei. The sequence continues at coordinate 210,804,105 of CM061133.1, forward strand.
CTTTATTAGCCATATGTCGCATGCACTTATGCACATATAATGCGACTTTCCCATTAATCTAGAGATCCTCTCCGCAAGGGAATAGATTCCCTTTGCACACGACTTCGTGTACGCGACGTTCGAGGTCTGTATTCCCTCGTACATCCCCTACAAGGGTGTACAAACGTCATCCATATCCAACACTAATCTCTGTGAAGATGAGATCCTGAAGATCCTTCACATTCAGAATACTTTTACTACCGGATAAATTACTGATAACCAGAAGATTATCAGATCGTACATCCCTGCTGCCAATACGCCAACTAGGATTGACATCCCCAAAGATGGGTGCATTCCACCGGCAGCAGAATCGTTGTACCTCAAATAAAGAGGACGACCGCCTTGCTCCAAGGATAAATTCCCTCGTAAGAGGAATATACCTGGAGAAATAAAGAATATCCCACCACAGGATGCTGAGCTCGGACTAGTAACCTCTCCCCTCCTTCAGTCCCCCGAAGAGAACAATACAGGAGAAATATAATTAAAATTCGTATGTACTGGGGAGGTACTAGACAGAAAAAGCACTGTCGACGACGACGACTTCGCGTTCGATATTGTTGTTCATGTCGCTTATGTCGACGATGATATCGATCCACTATCTCTAGCTGAAAACAAACACAGAGATTGGCCAAAGTGGAACGAAGCAATAGGAGTAGAGCTGGACTCACTCTTGAAACACAAAGTCTTTGGACCTGTAGTCCAAACACCAAAAAGGTGTAAAACCTGTGGGATACAAGTGGGTATTCGTAAGGAAAATAAATAAGAATAATCAGATCGTACGCTACAAAGCACGGCTTGTAGCTCAGGGATTTTTCCAACGACCGAGGATAGATTATGAATATACTTCCACGGGTTATGGATACGATCACATTTCTGATTCATAATAAGCTTAAATGGAAGGCCTAGAAATGCAGCTCATGGACGTTGTGACTGCATATCTACATGGCAATATAGATAAAGATATCTATATGAAACTTCCAGATGGTTTCAAAATACCAACATAAATAAAATATAGACCTCGGGACGTCTATTCTGTTAAACTGCAAAGATCATTATATGGTCTTAAGCAATCAGGAAAAATATGGAATAACAGACTGAGTGATTTCCTTGTTTCACAAGGTTTCAACAATAATGAAGTCTGCCCGTGTATTTTAACCACGAGAACAGGATTCGTAATAATAGCCGTCTAAGTAGACGACTTAAACCTCATCGGATCTCATGCAGAGATTGATGATATATCTGCAAGCCTCAAACTAATGTTTGAAATGAAAGACATAGGCAAGACTAAAATATAGTCTTGGCTTACAGATAGAAAACCTCAGCGGAGGAATCCTGAAAAATTACTGAAAATTTTCCAAATGGGATAAATATCATCCTCTAAGTACACCAATGGTCGTTTAGATCCTTGGATGTACATAAGGACCCCATCCGTCCGCTGGAAGAGGGGGAGAAAATGTTAGGTCCTGAAGTACCTTATCTTAGTGCCATTGGAGCACTTATATATCTGGCTAACTGTACGCGTCCCGATATAACGTTCTCAGTAAATCTTCTAGCTAAATATAGTACAGCGCCCACAAAGCGCCACTGGAACAGAGTTAAGCAGCTTCTGCGATACCTCCAAGGGTCAATTGACCTGGGATTATATTTTCCTAAAGGTGGATCTCCCACTTTAATTGGTTATGCAGATGCAGGTTACAGGTCTGATCCTCACATCGAGAAATCAAAGACTTGTTTTGTGTTCACCTACGGTGGTATAGTAATCTCCTGGAAATCTGTGAAGCAAACCACTACAGCTATCTCTTCCAATCATTTCGAGCTCCTCGCGATCCATGAAGCAAGCAAAGAATGTGTATGGCTTCGTTCAGTGATTCATCACATCCTAATGACTACCGGCCTGAAGACTGGTGACTTTGAGGCAACCACGATATTTGAGGACAACACAGCCTGCATAGCTCAACTACAGACTAGTTTAATCAAGGGCGACAAGACGAAGCACATATCTCCTAAATTCTTCTGGACGCACGACCTACAAAAGGAGAAGCAAGTCGAAATACACCAGATTCAATCTTGTAATAATTTAGCTGACAGGCTCTACCTAGATGTATTTTTGTAAAGATTGTAAAAGGAATTGGGATGAGACAGCTGAGAGACCTACAAGCCTGAAGCTTGTACGAATCAGGTGGAGTAACCTGTGGGTTGTACTCTTTTTCCTTAAGACTGTTGGTTTTTCCCACTGGGTTTTTCACAGATAAGGTTTTAACGAGGCAAACACGTTTACTCTGGATCCAAAAGTATCCACCCCATTAGCATCATGAATCCTGAAGTATTCATATGCTAAGTCCAAGATAATGGATGGATAAGGGGGAGTGTTATGAGTGGGGGAGACTTATGGTCTCCCCCTCATTTATCCACCATAAACGCCCCACTACATGGTAGTGGGGTGGACCTTTGGCATACTAGAGACCATTGGTCTCCCCTCCTATGATCATGATATAATAAAATGGTACCATTGGCCATTGCCATAGTTAATTGATCTTCCAACATTCCTTAAATTATCAACGAATTTAATAATGCAAACTATTATGAATATATTATCCAGTAGAGGATTATGAGTTTGTATCATACACAAACATTATATCTTAACATTGTATAAATTCTTCTTATTCCCCTATAAATAAAGGTCTGAGTGTTTTCCACAAAAAACAACTTCACTACACGTTATCAGCACGATCTTCCTGTGAGAGAAGGCTCGGACGTTGCGAAAGCTTTGAAGGACGAAGGAGGATTGCCCGTGCAGGAACGAGAAATCAAAACCCTGCCCCGCATCCGTCTTCTTCGATCATGAGGTATACATAAAAAGACAGAATTTTTTTATCATGATCATGATATCTGTCAAAGAATTGATACCATATATCGATTGAGATCAACAATTTTTAGGGGAAGAGCTGTAGCCACCGGCCGCCAGCCTACCTCAGAGGGGAGAGTGCGGCAGCCAATGGCCGCCAACCCTAGGGTGGCGGCCAAGCGCCAGCCAGCCCTGCCAGTCAAAGCTAAAACAAAAAAAGAATGATTGCTACAGTCAGCCGATCGACGGCCCAAAGCCGCCTGTACAACCCCACCCCACCCCCCTTTCCACCACTGTTGCAGCGGCAGTCCGCCGGCATCAGCGATCAAAACCCCAGTAGAGTTTTTTCAAAAAGAAAAGAAAAATTAGATCGTTGCCCGGTGGCTTGGGCTACCAGGCCCCCTACCACCGTTAAAGTGACGGTGTGTCACCGGCGCTGCCAACGACGCATCCCTCACCCCACCATACTACCGCCAAAGCGGCGGAGCGTCGCTGCCGTCGCTGGCAACGGCGGACCAACCACCCCTCAACAATTTCTGAAAACAATTTCCCTCTAAGCTGCGGGCCAAAGCCTACCGCCACGGCCCACAGGCCTATTCGAAAGAAAAAAAAGGTCGGGGACAGCAGCAAAATTAGCTGCGAGCCGAAGCCCGTAGCACCAGGCCGTGGGCTTCGGCCTGCGTGGGGTTTTAAAGCAAAAAAACAAAACAATGAGGGAATTTGAGGGGGCTGCTGGCTGAAGCCCGCAGTACCTTAAAAGGGGGGATTTTCGGTGGCTTGCGAGCCTTTTATCCCCCAAAGAAAAAACAAGAAAAAGAAAAAAAAGTATCAAAAGGGTAATAAAACAGGAAAAAGAGCAAGAAAAATTGGGGAAAGAAATAAAAAATTTTCTAAATAAATAATATATGCACGTAGCTCAGTTTTAAATTTTTTGAACTAAACCACATCACCCATGTTTATAATTCATTTCTCAGTATATTATTCGTCTGTGATGCCTATTTTAGGATCATTTAAATATGCTTCATATCACAAATTATCTGACAGTTACTTGGGATATTTTTTCTGCCTATTATCGTAAGCATTAGCTTAATAATTATGAGGATCCTGCGACTGCTCTGCCGTTAGTTATCTAACCTAACTGTGTATGACGTCACCACATAGTCCAATTAATTATTAAGTATAAAATATTAAAAAATTTATATATCCTGTGAATCTGCGATATCTGTGGTATGACTATAAAATGTGATGAACATGTTTTTGAGCACAAATTTGCAAGAATGGCTATATTGTGGTTTTGGATCGGCTTTGTAAGTCCCACTTTTATTTTTCCCGCGCTTTTCTTTTCTTTTTGAGAGAAATTGTAGTGAGTAATATTATGTAATGCCCAAGACCGATGGCCATTTCCATGGAGATGGAGGCCACCCCTGATGAATAAGAATTTTTATGGGACACATATGGTTTCCAAAGTTCTATTTTCTTTTTCATTTATGTAAAAATGGACTGTATAATTTGGACTTTAGACATTATTCTTTTGTGGTGACTGGCCGATCCACACAATTAGCTTATTCATTTCAAATTGCCTTTGCATGATAAAATTTTCAGTATTATTAATGCATGAAAATTGTGCTTTTCTAGATAAATGGCAAAAATCATAAGTGTTGATTTTGAAATTTTGGAAGCCTCTGGGAAGAACTACCTCAATTGGCAGTTAGATATCAAATTCCATCTGCGAGCTTAATCCATAATTGCCACAATTACAAAAATAGCTCTGCGACAGACATAGAAAAAGCGAAGGCAATAATATATATTTGTCACCACGTGGACAAGACCTTAAAGGCTGAATACCTCACAGTCAAAGATCCACTTGAGCTGTGGACTGCCATTTAGGATAGGTATAAATATCAAAAAACTGTTATAAACATCAAAAAGATGTTATACTTCCAAGGGCCCGTTACGAGTAGGAGAACCTGAGACTACATAACTTTAAGTCCATAGTTGAGTACAACTCAGTTTTGTTCAGCATCACCTCACGCCTGAAGTTGTGGGGTGAAGAAGTCTTAGCCAAACGCATGGTAGAAAAGACTTACAGTATTTTAATGAAAAAGATGGAATATTAATGCAGCAATACCGTAAACGAAAGTTCACTAAATATTTTGAGCCGATGTCATGCTTATTAATAGCTGAACAGAATAGAGAGCTTCTCCTCGCCACTCATAACATGCTCCCTCCTGACACGGCCCCTCTCCCAGAAGCTCATAATGCATCTTCAAAACAGAAGAAAAGAAAAGAGAAATTTCAGAAGGGTGACCAAATAAAAAGCATGCTAGAGGACAAAGCCACCAGAACAACAAAAAATGCAGCGAAGAGGAAGTTCACATGGTGGAGAAATGAAAATAATATAAAAATGAAACACCCTCCACCAAAGAAGGAATGGGAAGACCAGTGACATCGTTGTGGTATGACAAGCCACTGGTCAAAAGTGTGCAGAACTCTGCCTACAAGATTTGTATCAAGAAAGCTTGAAGAAGAAAGCTGCGTCAAATCTAGTAGCTGATCACTCCCTAGCTCCATCGCAATTTACATCTGTAGATTTTGAAAATGAGAACTTGTTCGATTAAATGCCTTTATCTTGATTAAATAAACATTGTCATGGAGAGCATTTTTTCATAACTATGTATGGCTTTATTTCCATTAGTTATGTTCTACATGATCTATTCTCATATATCCTAGATGGATTGTTCTCATGACTAGTTACTAAATAATAAAGGTCATGAGTTTTTATCATTACATGTTGTAAATTGCAATACAATAATTATACTTCTATGCATTGAATCATATAAAATGTTTTCCTTACATGCCATAGTTTAAAATAAAATGGTTATGTTTTTGCATTGAAGTATATGTTGCAATAGTTATGCTTGCTAAAAGTTTGACTAAGTAAACTTGTCAAACGAACTGTGGATAATTTTACCATCCACATGATCACTCATGACGCATGCTAATAAAATCATCCCACTCTAACGATAGTCTCGAAGTATTCTCTTTGGGACGTCTGACTTGAGGGTCAAGCATTGCAAGCATGAACTCTAAGAGAAATGGAAAAAGAAAATCACCAAGTTTCAAGGATATTCGTTCATACGAAATCCATATTGAAACTGACAATATATTAAATACCGAATATTCTTATATAATGACTCAGTAAAATTAATGGACCATACTTGAACGTTTAAATGCACCTTCAAAAGGTCCATACCATACGAAATTCAAAGAATGGAGTAAAATTAACAGAGCACACAAATGTGCCCGAACTCGTATAAGTTTATACTTTGATACAATTGGTTTAGGCACCTAGGATCGGTGATGATGCACTCCATCACATCCCGATCCCATTAAAATAATCTGAAGAACACAAAGATTCTTTAGAAGGGTGAATCTCCATTTTTGGAGTGAAAACCAATCTCCATTAAAAATAAAATAATAGGACTTTTTCCTTGAGAGTACTTGAGGGATATTTATCCACTCCTCGTGAAGGGACGATAAAGTACCTTATCGTACTTATCATCATCTAAATGGTCATAAATAGGCCTATTATCCGACCGAAGTCTAGCTTTTCTAAATCTATTAGGACAAATTATCAAAATTGCGGGCACAATGTACAAAGCAAGGATTCCTCCTAAAGGTTGTCTTTGTAGAGGAATATGCCCTCGGATCATTTGTATTTGATGCAAACGATAATTTAAGCCTAGATAGGGACTAATTTGCATATGATGCAAAAGAGATTAAATGTATCTTAAATTGTTTAAGACTATATTTAATTAAATAAACGTGTTGAAAAGGTTACCTAGATGACGGGATCGTCCCGCTCTAAACGCAGGTTCAAACCGCGTCAAAAACGGAGTCCAAATGCACAAGTTATAGCCAAAACAAGTCAGCCCAAATTGTTGGGCTGAAACAAGCGAAAATGGAGGCCCACCAAGCCCGAATTTTCTGGTTAGGGTTTTTTGAAACCTGGGATTTTCTTGACGGTTACGTTTCTAAGAGAAGCATGACTTTTGGCTAACTTTGGACAATTGTTTGAAGGGTCAAACGGACTCGGATTGACGAGCCGTTTTTTCCTATGCGTTCACCATTGAACGCCCTTCGAATTGATAGGTTGTATCAATCATGAAGCTCAACAGTGAGTGAGTTAAAATTCATGGAAGTTTGCACTTTGTGAAAGGCAAACTAACTTGATTTAATTAACTCTCAATTATTAGTCCCACATCTGATTTTGAGAAAAGGGGAGAGTCCGCCGCCTATATAAATAGGGGTCTGCTCTCCTCCTCAAAACTCGTCCCAAGCTCTAGATCTGAGCGGCTCTCGTAAATGTTGGAGCACGCTCGGATCTAAGCTAAATTAATATTTCTCCTCTCCCTATAAATTTCTGCCTTGCTCCTGAGGGCTCTAGCAAAGCCGCAAAGGAGTTCGGATTCAGATCCGAAATCTAGACGGAGGTTTCACTCGAGTGAAAATTTCTTCGGTGCGTGGTTGGCTCGGCGACATGGGATTGATCGCCTCGGGATGCGGAGCGGTTCGAGGAGCAGTTCGGGGAGCGGTTCAAGGAGCGGCTCGGCGTGGGACGGGAGCAGCTCGGAAGACGGTGCGGAACATCTCGCCTGCCCCAGGGCTGAGATTCCGGGTATGTGTTTAAGTTTTTCATTTAATTATTCGCAGTAGTTAGATCCCTCTTGGGGTGGTCAGATCCACCCCAAGTTGGCAGAGATCTTGGCTAATAGGGTCTGGTTCCTTAGGGTTGCATGTTAATTAGATTAACATAAAAAAAAAAATTTTCCGCTGCATTTCTGTCTATGTTCCGTCCGACTTAGGACGGGACTAGAGTTTTTATGCCCTAAGGGTCCCAGAAAATCCTGCATTGGTATCAGAGCCATCTCTGTATGCTGATCTAGGACTGCGAATTTATTATTTGAATGCTTTTACAGAAAAATGTTTTCTTTAAATTTATGCGATAAATTTAAATTGTTTTTTTTTTGTTTAAAAAATTTATATGATAAATTTTAAGCATGAAAGTTTTAAAATGGAATTTTTAAGTTTATGTGATAAATTTTAAAATTGTTTTAAAGCTTTAAAACTTTATGCGATAAGTTTAAAATGTTGTTTAAAATTTTATGTGATAAATTTTAAACATGGAATTTTTTAAATGATGTTTTAAATTTATAAGATATTTTTAAAAACTGATTTTAAAAGATTAAAATTTTTATGCGATAAATATTTTAAAGAAGCATGCAAATGTTATGATTTTTTAAACAAGCTTTTACTTTATGAGATAAAATAAAATGTTTTAAAAATCGTATTTTTAAATTTAAATGTTAAATTTAAGTATGCATGCTAAAATTGTTTATGCGATAAACTTTAGTCTATTTAATTGTTAAATAGTTGTACACTTTTTATGCGATAAAATTAGTGTAAAATTTTAATGGATATGTCTTCTTGTCCCTTATTTGATAACACAAGACAACCCTTTAGGTTAGCCATTAAAAATGATTAAAATTTATTTACTTGAATTTTAATGACATGCTATGTTTTAATAAAATATTAACAACCCTTTAAGACCTAATTCCTGATTAGGGTAGTCCTTTTAATGATTTCTTAATTCTAATTGTTATTATTAATTCTCATTAAAGGACCTCGCTTTTAGCGTTGGTTAATAATTTTATTAAAATCCTAATAACGATTAGGATAGCACGTGAACCTTATAGTTGATAAGGACTTAATAAAAGTTATTAAACAAATCCTAAAATTTTGAATTTAAGGATGCAACCAGTTGATAGGATTAATTAGTTGTTAATAAAAGCTGTTTAGTCTATGGCACACATACAAAAATGACAAGCTTCATTCAATGGACCATGATCCAGTCAATGTGCTTGGCTAAGAGTTCTGGGTCAACCATTGCTAGTACAAGGGGCAGTGATCCTGGCTTAGTCAATTCCCTGGCTGTGTTCCGCTGGACCGCAATGTCGCGAATCATGATTTTATGACACCCTGGACTATATCTAGTCAATGCGTTATAAATCTTATTAAAGATTAATTCGTATCCCTCCTTGATTTTGGAGCTTGGTAACTCAAAGAAGACAATTATAGTTGTTGAGTCTCCTCAAGCTGTGACTTGTTTTTCTTTAAGGAACAAACTCCAACATATATGTGATGTAGTCTAGACTTGACCCAAATCGATGCGTCGGGTCTCCTCGAGTATCGATCTAAGTCAAATCTGGACACGAAATCAAGGGTCTGACTAGACAAGTCATTATGATTTGTTGAGTCTCCTCAAGATCATAAGTGACTGTGGGTAAAAATCGACAGGGAATCACATGTGATGTGATTGACCAAGAGTTAGTCTACCAGTCATGGAACCAATCAACTTGTTGAGTCTCCTCAAGGTTGTGAGGTTCGGGATGATTGGATCCCTCTTTCACTAATTTTTAAATTCGATTAAATCGTTCGTTATTAAGCTTTAAAACGATCGTAAAAATAGTGGGAGGATATAGATAGATAAAAGCCATTCTACTTATATTTAATATTGAACATATGCTAAACTAGGGCAAGACTATGTTTACCGAAGGAATCAAAATATAATGGAATTAGTTAATTGGTCAAATAGGTTGATTAATTGAATATCATGTTAAATTCTAATTGATAAGATTAAACTATACTCTCGTTGACATTAAAATGACCTTCTAAAGAACAGACTTAAGAAATATGATTTCATTAAGTTCTGGGTCCAACAAATAAATTCACGCAATATGTCACTCGTCTCTATATGAGGCAGCTTGAACATATAGGATATTCGAAGTATGTTTCTCCCTACAACTTGTCGAGCTACCCTTAAGGTTGTATGGACAAACAATTCTGATCCGCAAAGTTCGAGAATTCGATCAAACCGTTTGAGTCGAATACGAGTGCAGGAGTGGTGCAAGACTATGTATCCCAACCGGATCTTGAGACAAGCAACTTCTTGAGCTACACTCAAGATTGCAACTCTCAAGCGTTTGGATACATGAGTCGCTTGCATAGCTATTCATTTATGTTGGGCCATTTAAATATCTAAATGTGATTTAGAAAAGGAAGATGGCACACCGGAAAGTCAATCGAGTTAAATAGTTTAATTTATCATTAGTAAAGGCATAAGTAGGAGGAAATAAAAATGTGACATACTCTGAGGTCACGATTTCATGATTATTGTTATACAGAAGTTTAACACATTTTGACGAATGTCGTCACATTGCTTTTGAAGCAATGAGTAAATTGTATAATGATAATATATGTATTAAATGTTAATATATATAAATACACAAGATAGTAGCAAACTTATATGGCAAGATAGACTAGGCCGTATCGAGAGACTAAGCTTCACAAGTCACATAAAGAGGGGTCTGACCTCTCGTATTATGAAGTCTGCGGACACTTGTGAGTCTTATCCTCTTAGATAAAATGGCCGAAACCCATCTGTAAGACAGTGGGAGAATGAGTTGTCGAACTCAGTCTGGTACATACTGATGTACCCGAGTCTAGATTAACCAAAATAAGTTATTCGTATATTTTATTAAGACACGTGTTCTTGATGAAACACTAGTCTGATAAAATAAAGAACGAAATGACTAAAGTATTTAAAGTGATTCGATTAGATCGAATGGTCAAATACTTAGCTACATTAAATCTTGCATAATTAATAGAAAATGTGATTTTCTCTCAGGTCAAGTCTGTTAACACATCGGTTTGTTAAAGGTATGAATCACACTAAGTTAGACTTGGTGCGATCCATAACAAGTGACACTGAGTTGAGTCCTCCTTTTGGGTTAAGTCCCAGATAGTAATGCCTAGGTTTTGATAATGTTCTGTGAGGAAATTATCAATAAGATATTCATAAAATCAATCATTAAGAAGTTGTAAATTACTCGAATCTCGTAAGATGAAGAGTCGAGTTAGACATCATAATTGATGATGACTTAGCCAACTTCTAGGATGAAAATTCGGAATAGTAACTCCGATTTAAAAATTTGATGCAATCAGAATAGGTCCGTGTGCGTAAATAAATTTTGGAATTTAGCTTACATGCCCAAGGAAAAGGTTTCCCCACTTTCTACAAGTAAATCTTTAAGTTGAAAGATTTGTGCAGAAAGGAAAATAGTGAAGTGCAATCATGTTAGTCAAGAACGGTTTTCATCCTAATTCCTATAAAACGGATTATGTTGAAACTGTCTCGCCATCAGATGTGCACAGATCTACTCGGACCAAGCTCGATGTAAAACACTCAAAGTTGACCATGAAAATTGGGACATTCACTTATAAGTTCGTTTTTCTAAATATGATTTAGACGGACCAACTTATATGAATTAACCAGAAGGTTTTCAAGGTCAGTGGGAGCGTATAAATTACATGCGAGGCATCAAAGGGATGGAACATATTTTTTTGACAAAGTGATCAAAAGAGTTTGATACTTTATCAGAAATAAATATGAGCCATTTGAAATGACCAGTAACAAATTTAAATGATTATCGTAAGGTACGATGAACTGGATGAGATCCAAGGAAATAAAATTATTATAGATTCCGAAAGACCAAATGAATTATTTGAATGAGATTCAAATGGTTGGTCCAACATGAACATAGAAACCCCTTAAGTCTATAGTGTAGACGATTTTAGCAGATCCACTCACGAAGGCTCTACCATATGAAGTCGGGAAAACTTATGTGTAAAAACGGTATTAGATACCGAGATAAATGGGCCTGAGTGCAAGTGGGAGATGTTGAGAGAAGATACCTTCGAGGCAATCTATCTCTGTGTGTGAATAGCACAAACATCTTGTTCGAAATAACAGTAAGCTGTTTGGTAATAATTTATCTAAGTTATGTTATAATGTAGTTAACATTAGATATTAACTTATGTAAAGTCCTGAGATTTTATGCAAGGTCAAACAGGTATCGAGATGAGTATCTCGATCATGGAGAAATGTTTGACCGTCTGTAGCATAAGTCTAAAAGGGTTCGTGGTCGTAGATGTTTCGAGACAAGGATATCAAAACATCGGATAGACCATTGTGTCTTAGTCTTCACCGTTCAGCGGTGGTGATGATCTCATGATCGCTTGACTTGGCGAAGTCGGAGACGAGACACATGTGCTCATTAGAGAATGAGTTCACTGAACGATCCACAAGAGTTATCATATGGTTACATTGACCAATCTGTCAATAATAACTCTTAGTGATGATAGGCTAGTTGGTCTTTTGACTTGAGGTCATTTTGACGAACCTATGCGTGAACGGTGCCACTTAGATCAAATGACCTAGCTTCGAGGCAAGGCCTGTCAAAAGGTCTTTGATTGGGTGACACTTGAAGCGTATGAGGAGAGTAATGACCAAGAGAGGATTCGTCTCTCCCGGTCAATGGGAGTTAGTGTCGTAGGGTTAGTTCGGTCTTTAGTAAAAACTCTGGCCAGAGTATGTTGGAAGAAGTCCAACATTTTGACTAAAAGATCGATAGAAAATAACCGGAGTCAAGTTATTGGGGTTGACAGTTTGACCGTACCCTAGACTTGATTTACATGACATAGTTTAGACGAAGAGACTATAACTGCGGAACTCATCACGAAAACAGTCAGGGTGGTCCCGACAATACTCATGTCAATGAGTCAACCACATAATGATGATTCCTGAAGCAGGGACGGCAACCACTGCTCGTGGTCACTGCCGTATAGGGCTTCGAGCCCAACCTGTTGTAAGGGTCGGGCTGTAGGGTCTCACACAGAGTACGACCTTCGTCTAGTAATAGGTAGAAATTAGTTAGGGAGAATAATTTGCATTTGATGCAAGGGATAAAATATTGCAAAAGATGTTTGCAATCATCTCATGCATTCGGGATAAATGATCCTGAGTGCAAGTGGGAGATGTAGAGGAATATGCCCTCGGATCATTTGTATTTGATGCAAACGATAATTTAAGCCTAGATAGGGACTAATTTGCATATGATGCAAAAGAGATTAAATGTATCTTAAATTGTTTAAGACTATATTTAATTAAATAAACGTGTTGAAAAGGTTACCTAGATGACGGGATCGTCCCGCTCTAAACGCAGGTTCAAATCGCGTCAAAAACGGAGTCCAAATGCACAAGTTATAGCCAAAACAAGTCAGCCCAAATTGTTGGGCTAAAACCAGCGAAAATGGAGGCCCACCAAGCCCGAATTTTCTGGTTAGGGTTTTTTGAAACCTGGGATTTTCTTGACGGCTACGTTTCTAAGAGAAGCATGACTTTTGGCTAACTTTGGACAATTGTTTGAAGGGTCAAACGGACTCGGATTGACGAGCCGTTTTTTCCTATGCGTTCACCATTGAACGCCCTTCGAATTGATAGGTTGTATCAATCATGAAGCTCAACAGTGAGTGAGTTAAAATTCATGGAAGTTTGCACTTTGTGAAAGGCAAACTAACTTGATTTAATTAACTCTCAATTATTAGTCCCACATCGGATTTTGAGAAAAGGGGAGAGTCCGCCGCCTATATAAATAGGGGTCTGCTCTCCTCCTCAAAACTCGTCCCAAGCTCTAGATCTGAGCGGCTCTCGTAAATGTTGGAGCACGCTCGGATCTAAGCTAAATTAATATTTCTCCTCTCCCTATAAATTTCTGCCTTGCTCCTGAGGGCTCTAGCAAAGCCGCAAAGGAGTTCGGATTCAGATCCGAAATCTAGACGGAGGTTTCACTCGAGTGAAAATTTCTTCGGCGCGTGGTTGGCTCGGCGACATGGGATTGATCGCCTCGGGATGCGGAGCGGTTCGAGGAGCAGTTCGGGGAGCGGTTCAAGGAGCGGCTCGGCATGGGACGGGAGCAGCTCGGAAGACGGTGCGGAACATCTCGCCTGCCCCAGGGCTGAGATTCCGGGTATGTGTTTAAGTTTTTCATTTAATTATTCGCAGTAGTTAGATCCCTCTTGGGGTGGTCAGATCCACCCCAAGTTGGCAGAGATCTTGGCTAATAGGGTCTGGTTCCTTAGGGTTGCATGTTAATTAGATTAACATAAAAAAAAAAATTTTCCGCTGCATTTCTGTCTATGTTCCGTCCGACTTAGGACGGGACTAGAGTTTTTATGCCCTAAGGGTCCCAGAAAATCCTGCAGTCTTTGCATCTTCATAAAGAGCAAAGGACATGATTTGAGATCATAGTTGAAAACAACTTAAATCTCATCTGATCTCCTGAAGAGAAAACTGAAATATCTGTTCAAGCGTGACTATCAAATATCATATGAAAGACCTTGGAAAAATAAAGATATGACATGGCTTAGAGATTTATAAAAGATATTACATTAAACTTCATACACCCAGAGTGTGTTTAAGAATTTAAACAAGGACTATTATCATCCAATAAGTAGACCTTTTGGATTATGATCACTAGATGTATATAAAGACCCATTCCGTCAGCTGGAAGATGGGGATGATATTCTAGGTCATGAAGTCCCTTATCTAAGTGCAATCAGAGTACTTCTGGCTAACTGCATACGTCTCGATATATTAGTTGCAGTAAATTCACTGGCCAGATATAGTGCTGCACCTACAAAGTGCCACTGGATCGGAGTTAAGCATCTTCTGCGCTACCTCCAAGGGTCGATACACCTTTGGACTTATATTATAAAGAATTATCCTGTATGCTTATGCAGATGCAGGTTACCCATAATGAGAAGTCATGAACTATGTATGTACATTGGGACGGTCATCTACTGTAGATCTGCAAAGCAAACTATGAAAGCAACATCATCCTATCATTCCGAGATCCTCACCATTCCAGAAACAAACCAAGGGTGTATTTGGGTATGCCTAGGGGTACATCACATCCCAGTGACGACTGAGTCAAAGGCTAATGATTTGGAGCTGACCACATAGTCTGATGACCATGCAACAAGCTTACCCTAACTTTGAGGAGACATCATCAGAGGCAACAAGACAAAGCACACCTCTCCAGAGCTCTTTTGGAGGCCAGTAGCTGCCTAATAATGGTGGTATCTGTAATTTGTACATACTTTTCGGAATGTTGTAAATATGATTGATAAAAACGCCTAAGAGATCTGAAAGCCTAAGGGCTTGTACATATTAGGGGGAGTTAAAGGAGAATTGTACTCTTTTTCCTTGGCTGTGGTTTTTTCCCATAGTGTTTTCCATAGCCAAAGGTTTTAACAAGGCAAATCCCATTAACTTAGGATCTCGAAGTATCCACCCCTTGTGATACTCATATGATGCTTAGAATATCAAAGTATTCATGAGCAGAGTTCACACTTATGGTAGGATTAGGGGGAGTGGTATGAATATATTATCCAGTAGAGGATTAGGAGTTTGTATCCTACACAAACATTGTATCCTACCATTGTATGAACTCTTCCTATTCCCCTATAAATAAAGGTCTGTGGTGTCTCCTCCAAAAAAAACTACTTCACAACATGAACATAATTTAAAAATTCATCAAAATTATCTTAACTTTGGCGGTTCAGCAAAACACTCGTAACAATTTTTCATCAAAACCATCTAAACTTAAGCATTGCACATGAAAAGTATCATAAACTTTACGGTTGTTTATAAAAAATACCCTAAATTTTGAGATGAATTTAGTCAAACTTGTAATGCCCTACCAGCTACTGCACAAGTACTAGAGGGGGGGTGAATAGTACTTTAAAATAATAAGGAGTATAATTCCAAATTAAATTGCAAACAACTACCAAATCAATTTGCGGAAGCTTAAATTGAATGACAACACAAAATTAACAAAGCAAACAAATGATGTTAATGGGTTCGGATCCACCCAAGTCTCCCCGACTTGTTCCCGGTGATCCTACGTCCCAACCACCCGGATCCCCTCCGGATACTTGAGTTAGAAACCCTAACTCAAGATTTCCACTATGAATATCTTGTGAAAAACCTTCACAAGATCAAATCATACATGCAATAACAAACGTGAATCCCACAACCCGGGATCACAACCTTCTCTCACAACCGAGAGAATCACAAAGCAATATTAAAGAGTTTAATATGAAATAAACAATCTTACCACAAAATCCTATACCTTGAGTTTTTCTTACCCAAATGGTGAAATGAAGGATTTGAGGAAGATGAAGTCACCAAGACCTAGCACCAAGGAAATGACCAGCAAACGGTGCCTAGGAATGATTTGGAGACTTGGATCAAGCAATAGCTTGAAGAGCTCACCAAGAACAACCTTCTCTCTAGATGGATTCTAGATCTAGAAATGAGAGAGAATGGGTTTCTTGTGAGGAAGAGAGCTTTAGATTAGAGTGAGAATGGCTATCTCTTTAGAACTCAATGAATCTCTTAATGGCAGCTCTAACCTAGATAGAAATGACCTAGGATCGTATTTATAGGGTCCCATAAAAACAAGTTAGGTCATTCTCCAACGGATAGAAATCTGTGAGAATTAGTCGGTCAAAGAACAATCACTGACCGACTAGTTCATCAACTAGTCGGTCAGTCAAACAACGTGGACCGACTAAGTGAGGATCTGAGAAGAGATAGAAATTCAGACCTAGAAATCTAGTCGGTCCAAGAAGACTTTCTGACCGACTAGTTTCACAACTAGTCGGTCAGTCAGTGAACGTAGACCGACTAAGAGCAAAAAGAATTAGTCTGAGTACAAAGTGACTTAGTCGGTCCAAGAACAAAAGTTGACCGACTAAATTGTCAACTAGTCGGTCACCAAACGTTCTTAGACCGACTAACGATAAACAGTAGCTTAGGAGAATTTTAGCATGAACAGTAAGTCACAACTAGTCGGTCAAAGAAGCATCACTGACCGACTAGTTCACAAACTAGTCGGTCGGTGAGTCAACGTAGACCGACTAACTGTAAACAGTAAAGTCCAAGAAATTAAGGAATCAAACTAGTCGGTCCAAGAACAGTTGCCGACCGACTAGATCACCATCTAGTCGGTCAGTACTTGTTCTTGTACCAACTAACATGCACATACAAGTCCGAATCGAAGCGCAACGCTTCGAGGAAGTTAGAATGAACTTGTGCAAGGATCCTAGAGCTACGAAATGAGCGTAATGAAGATAGAAACGTAAGATATACTCAAGGCTTAACATTCTATATATCGAAGCTAAAAGACTATAAATAAAACCTTAATAAACGGTCTTCGAGAGCTTCGATTGAATCTTCATAACTTCCAAAATGGCGCAAGAGCTTCAACGAATCTTTAGGCATGAATACGAGCTTTGGGAAGTGTTGAGATGTCGCTTTGAATGTTCTCGTGAATTTGGCGACGATCTCCAATACTGCGCTCACAAATTGTTAGTTCATGGATTATTTATGTTTGCTCATCATCAAAACCAAATCCGGGGAGTCCAATATTCAACATTCTCCCCCTTTTTGGTGATGACAAACCAACATAAATAATAATCAAAAATAATGATTCAAATGTAAAATACTTACTCCCCCTGCATTGATGACACGTTAATTCCAAAATGAATATATATGAATTGCATCAATCAGATGAGTAAGATAAATAAAGAGAATCAATTTTCGAAATATCGGATTTTGAAAATCCTTATATGTATCTTAACTCCCCCTGAATCTAACATATCAAACTAGATTCTTGGAAATTGAGTTAAATTTTCATTTGCGCTATTTATTATCATTATCTCTCCCCCTTTGGCATTATCCCAAAAATGGGGGGCATACAACGACAACAACTAGGAAATGGAAAATCCAACATCGGGAGTCGTAGATAATGACGATGGACCAAATTGACACCAAGGGAAAAATGTGGAAATCAAATCAAGGTGTGCCAAAATGTCCATTATCAAAAAAAAAAATCAAAAATCATCAAAAATACCAAATAATTATTCATTTCTTGAATAAAGAAACATACTCTTCAATATTCAATATTCTTGGTTAAATTTGTGCATGGAAAACAATTCTATACAATTCTAGAATTTAAATCTATTTAACCAAGTTTTCATGCGTCGAACGACGTATTCACACATTATATGCATTTGAACGAATATTAAATGTGCACGACGAATTAAGACAAAGAGAACGACGATGTATATATATAAATGATAACATCATGAGTACATCCAAAGAGATATCCCAACGAGTACATCAAAATACAAACGACCATGGATATAAACATCAAAAGATACATCATCATCGTCAACATCAAAATACAACAAAATAACCATCAGCAACATCATCCAAAGTGTATCAAAACAACCAACACCGAAACCCTGAAAGCTCAAAAATACATCAAAACAACTCTCAAACCCCATCCAAACCTAAAATACTCTCACTAAAAAATATATCATCCGAAGTGTAGTGGAGAGTCCTCGAAACTGACAATCACAAGGAAGTGGCTGGATCTGCAGTCTCCGTGGGTCCAGTCGACGGAGTGGACTCAGGCTCTGCAGGGAGTAGAGGTGTCTCAACAGACGGGATCGTCGGGGTAGGTGTGGAAGCAACAGCAACAGGCTCAACATCAGCAGGCACGTCATGAGTGTCAGCAGGAGAGGCAGCAGGCTCAGAAGTCTGAACTACTGCAGCAGAGGTCTCTGGAGCACCGGTAGAGGTGCCATCACCAGGAGCTGAAGAGGTAGCAGCAGCAGCAGTGGCCTCATCGCCACAGGCTAAAGAAGTGACAAGCTCGTCAAGCTCCTCATCGTCCATCTCCTCGTCCTCAGACACGGACGGAGGAAGATCAATGCCCATCTGACGAGCCATACGGCAAACTACCTCCTCGGTACGAGCCAAGTGAGACTCGTGCCGACGAAGTATCCATACGACATCATCCAAAGTAGCAGGACGAGAGGGGGCACCAGCAGCAGAGGGAGTCGCCTGAGAAGCAGATATGGTAGACCTCTGTACGTGACGAAGCACCGCTAGAGATTTCTTCACGGCCGTCGCGTTCAGAAGAGTACCCAAGGGACGCTCATCGTCAGGAGGGAGAGGGACTCGGAAATGACGAAACACAAGGGTCAACAGACAAGGATATGGAATATGCGCAGACTTATTGGTCTTGTGTATACACTCGAAAGAGTCCCTCTGATCGAGTATCACGCGAGCCCAATTAATCTCGCACCCCAAGAAAAGAGCGTAGATCAATTTCAAGAACGGCTGGGATGGAAGTGAAGATGATCCATATTTAGGAAGAAGGCATGAATTCAAGATCAGGTTAAGGACCCACGCATTCGGCTTGAAAGATTTCGATGGAACACCAATGAATGCGGAGGGGATAACCTGGAAGATATCTGCAAGAATTGACTGATCCAAGGAGGAAATATCATCGACCGAAATGTCCGAAGGAAGGAGACCACACGACGAGCAACCAAGAATCTCCCCCAAGATTTCTGCCGTGAGAACTATAGGAGTTCCCAAGACAGTAGTCTCAATGGAGTGGCTGGCATCGTACTGGCCTCGAACATGATTGGCATAGAACAATTTCACTAGGCGAGGATAAGGTTTGGGATTGGCCTTGGGGTCGTATCGGAGATAATCAAGAAGACCACTATAGGACAGAAGATCAGCAAGGCCGAGAAAATCAGAAAACTGAACGTAATGCTCTAACAACAGTGGACAGTGCTCTATACGGTTGTACGCTGCGAGACACTGAGGGTCATCGCGGCACAACGATATGTCTACACCGCCGACTGGCATATGAGCTTTACCCTTAGCCTTACGGGTCTTCGGAGGAGGAGTAGGTTCCCTAGTAGGCTCATCCTCAGGGATAAATTCAGAGTCGGAATCGGGAGGAGTAGCTGGAGTTTGAAGAATAGGCTTCTTGGTCTTTGATTTTCGGGGTTTAGCTGTGGCCGTCCTCGGCTTCTTAGGAGGAGGCGAAGATGGAGAGGCTTGGGTAGACTTGGCATGACGCTTAGGCTTAGGGGGATTCCTAGGGTCGGAAGGCCCTACGGTCATAGGTGAAGCCCCAGAAGAGGCGATGGGAATCCTCGTCTTTGCCATGGTCGAGGCACGACGAGTACAAGCAAGCGATCACGGAGGATCAACAACCCTAAGCACACAACCCTAGAAGCACAAGCCCTAACTCACAAGCCCTAAGAAGAAAAACTTAAAACCGAAACCCTAGAATACTTAGAAGGTGAAATCAAACCCTAGGGAAAGAAATCGACCTAGGAGGAGGGGGAAGATACCTAGGAGGAGGAGGCGACGGCGGCGGACGGCGGGGATGGCCGGAGTGATGGCCGGAGTCGATGGAATACGAGGGGGCTCGAGAGGGGTTTGGGGGCTTATCGGGCTGGAGCTTAGGTGAAGACCGACTAGAATAAATTTTAGTCGAACGAAAGTGAGTATAAGTCGGTCTGGAATCAAAAAGACACATTTGCCCTAACCCACTTAGTCGGTCACAGTTCAAGTACTGACCGACTAGATTACGATCTAGTCGGTCGGTCAATGAGCTTGAACCGACTAAGTCGAAACAGAGGCAAACAGGAAATTTTAGGGCTAGAATTAGTTGGTCGCAGTATATTCACTGACCGACTAGTTTTCAATCTAGTCGGTCGGAAAGTGTACTATGACCGACTAACGAAAGAAAATGATAGGAGATGGATGAAAGCTTGATCTAGTCGGTCTGAGTTCACTTGCTGACCGACTAGATGAGCATCTAGTCGGTCGACAAATGAACTTAGACCGACTAGAAGAGTTCAAAATTTGATAATTGATTTCTCTTCACAAACCACTTGGATGAAACAACTTAAAACTCTCATTAGTCATCTAAATTACCCCATAAAACGTCGAAATCTTAAATACGACATTGAAATACGAATTCGATCATAAATTCAAACATATCACATAAAATTCCCAAAAATTCAATAAATCTAGCATGAATGAAATATCGCAAAATATAATAGCATGCGAGATAATTGAATGAAATATGAATCCTATATCTCGGATTCACCCATAATCCCCAATTCTCGACGCAACCGCAAAGGAGTCCTCCTTTAGGGGTTTCGTGAAAATATCGGCGATTTGCTTTTGGGTTTCAACGTACACTAAAATGATGTCCTTTTTAGCAACATGATCATCCAAGAAATGGTGTCGGACATCTATGTGTTTTGATCGGGAATGGTGCATTGGATTCTTTGAAAGACAGATAGCACTTTGGTTATCCACCATGATAGGGCTAGTATCACAGTGAATACCAAAATCCTTCAAAGTGTGTCTCATCCAAAGAACCTGGGCACAAGCGGCACCGGCGGCAATATATTCCGCCTCGGTGGTTGAAAGTGATACGGAATTTTGCTTCTTGGAAAACCAAGAGACAAGAGAATTTCCTAGAAAATGGCAAGTGCCACTAGTACTTTTCCTGTCGGATTTGCATCCCGCATAATCGGCATCACTGTATGAGACTAACTCATACGTGCTAGATTTCGGATAAAGTAATCCAAAATCTAAAGTGTAACTTAGATAACGGAAAATACGCTTTACCGCTACTAAGTGAGACTCCTTAGGTTGAGACTGGTAACGAGCACATATGCATACGGCAAACATAATATCGGGCCTACTTGCGGTAAGATAAAGTAAACTACCTATCATACCTCGATATATACGAATGTCTACATCCTTATCGCCCGTATCCTTGTCAAGATGCGTAGTCGTGCTCATTGGAGTCTTTTTCCCGGAAGCACTTTCCATTCCAAATCGCTTAAGCAACTCCACCGTATACTTCGTTTGGTGGATGAAGATTGCATCGTTCATTTGGCGAATTTAGAGACCTAAGAAATATTTGAGCTCGCCCATGTGGCTCATCTCAAATTGGTCCTTCATAACATTAGAAAACTCTTCGCAAAGAGTGAAGTTAGTAGCACCGAAAATGATATCATCAACATAAATTTGAACTAATAAAATATCATTATTCGCATGCTTAACAAAAAGTGTAGAATCGGCTTCGCCCATTTTAAAATTCAAATCCAAAAGAAAATTCTTTAGGCGATCATACCAAGCTCGAGGAGATTGTCTCAAACCATAAAGAGCTTTCTTTAGTTTAAAAACATGATTTGGAAATTTTTCATTTATGAAGCCCGGAGGTTGAGAAACGTAAACTTCCTCAACGACATCTCCGTTTAAAAATGCACTTTTAACATCCATTTGAAATAACTTAAAATTTTTATGGCATGCATAAGACAATAAGAGTCTAATCGATTCTAATCTAGCTACCGGAGCGAAGGATTCTTCGAAATCGATACCTTCCTCTTGGCGATAGCCTTGAGCTACTAACCGAGCTTTGTTCTGGACGACGACTTGATTTTCGTCGGTTTTGTTCTTGAAGATCCACTTTGTCCCTATGACGGTGTGGTTCTTCGATGGCAAAGGAACAAGCTCCCATACCTCATTCCTCTCGAATTGAATGAGTTCCTCCTCCATGGCAAGGATCCAAGCACTATCTTCGCACGCTTCAACGATATTCTTTGGCTCTATCGATGAGGCAAAGGCACAATTGGCGAAGTGGTGGACTTGAGATCTCGTCTTGACACTATCATTAATATTGCCAATAACTTGCTCATGGGGATGGTCGCGAACGGTATGAAGCCGCTTGGGAATACCTTGATCACTAGGCACATTCTCAACAACTTCATTAGTCGGGTTAGTCTCAATAGAATCAATTGAATCAATAGACTTAGAATTTTCAAATGAATCACATAAAACATCCATAGAATCATTATCATTTGAAATTCTAGAAGTAGTAAAATTCTCATTAAAAGAGACATGAAGTGATTCCTCGATCGTAGAGGATCTTTTGTTGTATATCCGGTAGGCTTTGCTACGTGAGGAATACCCAACAAATATCCCCTCATCCGATCTCGGATCAAACTTGTCCAAATTATCATATGTGTTTTTAATGAAACATTTTGCGCCGAAAACACGAAAATGTTTAACTTGAGGCAATCTACCAAACAACAATTCATAGCAAGTTTGTTTGGTGCAGGGCCTCAAAAGTATTCTATTAAACACATAGCAAGCGGTGTGTACCGCTTCCACCCAAAATTGATAACCAAGTTGACTATCTTCGAGCATAGTGCGAGCACACTCCACAAGCGTTCTATTCTTCCTCTCAACAACACCATTTTGAGGAGGTGCGCGAGGGAAAGAAAACGTGTGAGTAATTCCAAGATCATCACAAAAATTTGAGAAAGACTCATTCTCACATTCACCCCCATGATCACTACGAATAGTGACAATGGTGGTTCCGATGAGATTTTGTACTTTCTTCACAAATATTGTGAAGTTTTCAAAAGCTTCATTTTTATTACATAAGAAAAATACCCATGTAAATCTTGAATAATCATCAACGATGACTAGTCCATATCTTGCATTTCCTAAGGAAGCAACTCTAGTTGGCCCAAATAAATCTAGATGTAATAGCTCTAGTGGCCGTTTTGTAGAAATGCTTTTCTTAGGTTTAAATGAAGATTTAGGAAGATTGCCACGTTGACAAGAATCACAAAAACTTTTCTTTTCAAAAACGAGCTTCGGAAAACCTTTAATGGAATTTAATTTTGAAAGCTTATAAAGTGTTCCAAAGTTCACATGTCCAAAGCGTCGATGCCATAAGTGTTGTTCACTTGTGTTGGCAACGAGACATTGTTCATATGACTTAGGAAGATCCAAAATATAAATATCTTTATGGCGTGTGCCGGAAAATAATAATTTATTATTATCATTTGAAATATGACACAATCCTTTCGCAAAGCTAACTTTGTAACCTTTGTCACAAAGTTGGCTTATTGAAATAAGATTATGATTTAAACCATCAACTAGATAAACATCACTAATTAAGGGTTTAGAAGGGTTACCCACTTTACCAACACCGACGATGGTTCCGCTCTCGTTGCCTCCAAATACGACGCGATTTCCATTTGCAATGGGAACCACTCCGGAGAGCAATTGAGCGTCACCCGTCATGTGTTTTGAACACCCGCTATCGAGTATCCAATTTCCTTTGGAGCTAAATTTAAATTTGTTGCTCCTCTTCTTTTTCTTTTCCTTGAGTACCTAAAGATAGAAACTTTCATATCATGGTACCCAAGGTCATTGGGTCCTCAAAAGTTAGACCTTTGGAAGCCAAGTCCAATTGGACTTTGACTTCCCCACATAATCTCTACTATGCACAACATCCGAAAAATAAGCATTCATATACATTTGTTTTTCGTCCATGCTTGTGTCCTTTGGGCTCCAAATAGTGAAAATTTTGGGAGCCATCATCCTATTGGGTGCATGCATGCGACGTTGATTTCTACGTGATGCATGTTGTGGATAGGCATACGGAACATGATGGAATGGTGCATGACGAGAATTATTCATACGATGAGGTGGGTGTACATATGCATGTGTGGGAACACGTGCGTGAGGGTGTCTCACATGGTGTGCACGTGCCCGTGAACGTGTAGCATAGAAATCATCATATGTGTGAGATGGTGGAGTAGGACGTGTGTTCCTACGTGGCATGGTATTTGTGTACATATAAGCATGCCCCTTCTTTGGAGGTCCACCCAAAGTGGGTTTCTTTCCAAAAGAGGGTGTGGACGAGGTGGAAGCACCATTGGTAGATGAACTACCAATAGAGTGTTTGCTACTACTCGTTGAGTCACCGGAAGTTGGCCTAACAAAAGTAGTGGCCGCTTTGGATGGACATCCCATCGTATACCCCAAACCAATGTGGTGATTGGCCGGAAGTAAGTCATTTAGGATTTTATCCAAATGGTCCTTACCCTTATTGAATCTATTGATTCGGCCTAATGTGTTCTCATATTTCTCTTTGAGAGAACGCATAGAAGTATCTAATGTGGATACTTGCGATGTGAGCACATAAACATGAGATTTAAGATTCTCGTTCTCAATACTCAAAGTAGAGTTTTGAGAAGTTAAATCCGCTATCCTATGTTCTTCCGGATCATCAATGCTAACATGTTCAAGTTTAGATTTGAGATTAACAATCTCATTTCTTAACTCTTCAACAACGGTGTCGTTGTTGGTGATGATAGTCTTAGGCGAGGTTTGAATGCTAGCTAGGTCATCTTTTACTTTAGTATATCTATTTACTAATTTAGTGTATTTAGACCATAAATGAGAGTTAGCATCCCTAAGGTCATCCATAGTTACCTCATCGCCTTCGTCGTCGCTATCATCGGAGGAGGAAGATCCTTGATCATGCTCCTCTCTTGCCATGAAGCACATGTGCGCTTGCTCCACTTTCTCATCATCCGACTCTCCGCTTGAGGAATCCTCGGAGTCGGTGAATGTTGCTCCGACAAGTCCCTTCTTGTACCCCTTTTTGTACTTCTTTGACTTGTCGAACTTCGGCGCCTTCCACTTCTCCTTTTGCTTGTTTTGAGGACAATCCGCTTTGATGTGTCCTGGCTTATTGCATTTAAAGCACAAAGGTGGAGAGGCGTTAGTAGAAGTAAACTTAGATTTTTGTTTGAAGTTACCCTTTCGGAAGAAGCGATTGAACTTCTTTGCCATGAGTGCAATGGATTCCATGTCCATTTCTTCTTCCGAGTCCTCATCATCGGTAGAGGTGGATGAAGCCGCCTTGAATGCAATCGACTTTTTCTTAGGCGCATCTAGGTTCAAATAGGACTTCATCTTTTCTTGTAACTTCACCTTGCTATCTTTGCGTACCTCGTATGACATCAAAGTACCCATTAGTTGAACTACGGTATATTTGTTCATGTCATTACCTTCCTCGATGGCGAAGGTACGTTTTTCCCAAGAAGAGGGAAGTCCTTCAATAAGCTTTGAGCACTTCTCCTTTTGAGTGTAGGACTTGCCGAGGGCCTCTAACTCGTTTATTATGTCAACGAAGCGAGCGTAATATTCTTTCATCTTCTCGCCCTGTTGCATATGAAACATTTCGTAATCTTTGTTTACGACTACGAGTTTAGAGTCTCTTACCCTACTCGTCCCTTCATGAAGAATGAGGAGGGAGTTCCAAATTTGATATGCACTCTTACATGTGCATATCTTATTGAAATCCTCGGGCTCCAATGCGCATTGCAAGGCGTTCATTGCCTTGGCATTGCTTACCTCCGCGGCGACCTCCGCGGTAGTCCATTTCTCAAAGTCTTCTTCTTTGGGTTCGATGTATTCCTTCATTGTAGTCCTCCATAAGGATGCACTCCGGAGGAAGGTTTCCATCCGGCATTTCCAATACCCATAGTTGGTACCGTTGAAGAATGGAGGCCTCGTAGAGGAATGTCCTTCCATCACCGAAGATGCTCCTTCACGGTTCCTGAAGGTGTCATAGTTGGAAGGTGGAGGCACGGTCTTGTTGTCGTTGGCAGACATAGCTGAGCATCTGGCTCTGATACCAAATGTAATGCCCTACCAGCTACTGCACAAGTACTAGAGGGGGGGGGGGTGAATAGTACTTTAAAATAATAAGGAGTATAATTCCAAATTAAATTGCAAACAACTACCAAATCAATTTGCGGAAGCTTAAATTGAATGACAACACAAAATTAACAAAGCAAACAAATGATGTTAATGGGTTCGGATCCACCCAAGTCTCCCCGACTTGTTCCCGGTGATCCTACGTCCCAACCACCCGGATCCCCTCCGGATACTTGAGTTAGAAACCCTAACTCAAGATTTCCACTATGAATATCTTGTGAAAAACCTTCACAAGATCAAATCATACATGCAATAGCAAACGTGAATCCCACAACCCGGGATCACAACCTTCTCTCACAACCGAGAGAATCACAAAGCAATATTAAAGAGTTTAATATGAACTAAACAATCTTACCACAAAATCCTATACCTTGAGTTTTTCTTACCCAAATGGTGAAATGAAGGATTTGAGGAAGATGAAGTCACCAAGACCTAGCACCAAGGAAATGACCAGCAAACGGTGCCTAGGAATGATTTGGAGACTTGGATCAAGCAATAGCTTGAAGAGCTCACCAAGAACAACCTTCTCTCTAGATGGATTCTAGATCTAGAAATGAGAGAGAATGGGTTTCTTGTGAGGAAGAGAGCTTTAGATTAGAGTGAGAATGGCTATCTCTTTAGAACTCAATGAATCTCTTAATGGCAGCTCTAACCTAGATAGAAATGACCTAGGATCGTATTTATAGGGTCCCATAAAAACAAGTTAGGTCATTCTCCAACGGATAGAAATCTGTGAGAATTAGTCGGTCAAAGAACAATCAATGACCGACTAGTTCATCAACTAGTCGGTCAGTCAAACAACGTGGACCGACTAAGTGAGGATCTGAGAAGAGATAGAAATTCAGACCTAGAAATCTAGTCTGTCCAAGAAGACTTTCTGACCGACTAGTTTCACAACTAGTCGGTCAGTCAGTGAACGTAGACCGACTAAGAGCAAAAAGAATTAGTCTGAGTACAAAGTGACTTAGTCGGTCCAAGAACAAAAGTTGACCGACTAAATTGTCAACTAGTCGGTCACCAAACGTTCTTAGATTGACTAACGATAAACAGTAGCTTAGGAGAATTTTAGCATGAACAGTAAGTCACAACTAGTCGGTCAAAGAAGCATCACTGACCGACTAGTTCACAAACTAGTCGGTCGGTGAGTCAACGTAGACCGACTAACTGTAAACAGTAAAGTCCAAGAAATTAAGGAATCAAACTAGTCGGTCCAAGAACAGTTGCCGACCGACTAGATCACCATCTAGTCGGTCAGTACTTGTTCTTGTACCAACTAACATGCACATACAAGTCCGAATCGAAGCGCGACGCTTCGAGGAAGTTAGAATGAACTTGTGCAAGGATCCTAGAGCTACGAAATGAGCGTAATGAAGATAGAAACGTAAGATATACTCAAGGCTTAACATTCTATATATCGAAGCTAAAAGACTATAAATAAAACCTTAATAAACGGTCTTCGAGAGCTTCGATTGAATCTTCATAACTTCCAAAATGGCACAAGAGCTTCAACGAAGCTTTAGGCATGAATACGAGCTTTGGGAAGTGTTGAGATGTCGCTTTGAATGTTCTCGTGAATTTGGCGACGATCTCCAATACTGCGCTCACAAATTGTTAGTTCATGGATTATTTATGTTTGCTCATCATCAAAACCAAATCCGGGGAGTCCAATATTCAACAAAACTACCTTGTACTTTAAAAATTTTTATAAAAAATTCTCTCTAAACTATCTTCTGTTCTGTTTGTTGGTAGTTAAATATCTCGCCACATAGCATTTTAATTTTTTCTTTATTTTTAATTTGTTTTTGGGACCTGCATGCTAGTTTTAGAAGATTTTATTATTATATTTATATTTTAATTTTATAATGTGTGCCGATAATAACCGATAAGTCCATGGTCATGATTGTTTTGAGCTTGTGCATTGTACTTATTTCTGTTTTTATGTTTAGAATATCATGATTATATGCAAATTTTTAGACGGTTATGATTAGTATAATGAACCGTCCATGGTAAAAATATCATATGGAAAAATAAAACCCTAGCAGGATCTATATTATCTAAGGAGAAGGGCACGTCTATCTCACATAGATAGATCTAAAATATTTGCTGCTAAATAAAGAACAAACCTTATGTTTTTGCCGTTGCAAAAACAATCTCCGTAAGGCGATGTCCCGAAGCGATTGCAACGCCTCGCCTTGGAGCTGACCACTTGCCCAAGAAAGTTTCACATTAGTTGAATCCTCGCCCCAAGCTTTTGATCAAATCCAAACTCCCTTCAAGTTTTGCTAGAACCTAAAAGGGAATAAAGAGAAAAAAAAGGAAAAATGTTTGGTCTCCTTTTAATCAAAGTTTGCTCTAATAATTTCGGAAGAGTTCTTTTGATTAAGACTTAGTAAGTTTTATAAGGAAGAGGAGCTCCCTTTACATGGAGATTTGAGCTTTTAGCGGAGTATCACATTCGATGTGGTACTATGAAATAGAATACTTATTAACTCAAGTTTCTCTCCTTTCAAGGACTAAACTTTGAGCAATTAATTCTTCCTCTTCGAATCAAAATGATATATTATTTTGAAGATCATCAAACAGAGATCGCATAGAAATAATCGACGCTCAATTTCGAGGTCGTTTCACACTTCAAACGATGACTCAAAATCTGCAAAATCTAGCCCTGAAGAACAGTCACGTACTGTTCAGTCGGTGGGGTCTGTTGGTTATTGCAACACCCTAAGTTGGTTTTGATGATTAAGTAAATAATTAGTGTTACTAATTATGTTTTAAGCTGATTTGTGGATGTAGGTCATAAAGTCAACAATGGTCAACTCAAGCTTGGAAATTAATGAAGAGATTGAACTTAAGCTTAATGAGGAGTCAAGGGAACTAGAGCTCATATGGGAGATCATAAGCTCAAGCCAAAGACTCAAAAAGTGCAAGACTTCACAGACAATGAACTCAAGCTTAAATGAATGCATCAAAATCACTAGATTGAGTGAGTGATGCATTTTATTTTAATTCTTGTCTTAGAACTAGTCATTACCCGTGCCCGAGGGCACGGTTCAATTAATAATTTCCCTCGCAAAATCTTTGTTCCCCAGAAATGTTCGTGGGCACTCCCATATAACAAAAAATCCCCCCCAAACTTTCCATTAAATTGCACAAAAAACCCCCTCCGTCCCCTTTTGCAGTTTGGTCCTTTTGGCCTCCGTATTTGCGTGCTTGTTCTCATTTTACCTCCCGCCAAACGCCGACACACACATCCAAAATTATTGTTCCTTCTCGGTTGCCAGCGTGCATCGTGGTGTGTTCCTGGGGGGTTGTTTTTGCTGCGTACACCAAGTGCACATACAATTTCTAAGTAATAATAGAGAACCTAATAGAATTTTGAAAGCCGAATGGAATTTCTAGGCAAATTTCCTACACCGTTCCTTCAAATGCCAGGTTTAGGAAATAATAGAAAACCGAATGGAATTTTTAAAGCCATTCCCTGAAATCAGCATTAATACTCAAATCAGCATTAAAAGCATTCCCTTAACACTCAAAATAGCATTAATAGCCATTCCCTTGCGTTTCAATGCAAACCGAATGGAATTTTTAAAGCCATTCCCTCAAATCAGCATTAATACTCAAATCAGCATTAAAAGCATTCCCTTATAACACTCAAAATAGCATTAATAGCCATTCCCTTGCATGTTTCAATGCAAACCGAATGGAAATTTGAAAGCTCATTTGGTAACTGCTATTCACATTTCCCCATTGTCATCGTTTAATGCCCCAACAATATTATTACCAAATGACAACAAAATTCAACCTAATGCCTCATGGTAAGAAAAACAAAATCTGAACAACAGATTTAAAAACGAAGTTTGTCAACTAAATTAAAGTTAAACCTCAGTATTAAATGACATTTCCGTTCCAGTCTTCTCATCCTCCACTTATGAATCAACTCATGTGCCAACTTCTCCTTCTCACTACCATCAGCATGGGAGCACCCCCTTGCAGGAGCTACTTATTTCCAACAAAAAACAAACAAAAAATTAACTTTTGTTTTTTGAGGAATTGCTACAAACAATTGGGGGATAGCGGGACGCCCACCCTGGTGATCTCCTAGCTGATGTTGTTGGTTGCGCTGGTGACGATGAAGGTGGTGCCATAGAGCAACATGTGAAATTGGAATTTCGTGAAAAATGAAGGGAAATCATTGAGATTCGATAAATGAAGATAATCTTATTAACAAACACAAACAAATCCCAAAAAATGGTTATTTTTGTATTCAAACTATTTCCAAGACAGAGTAACCATGAAATGTATTTTGACGACATTAGTTGTAGACATTAACAGTTTGAATAATTCAATTTGCTGTTGCGAGAACATAACAGCCCATGGTCATCATCTTCATTTTAATTATGCATGCATTATTGAGGTGCCTAAAATCTAGTTTCTATATTGGCATTTTAGAGGACGTAGTATTTCTGAATGGGTTTTATTTGACTCGGCCTTGGCCGACTTTATGGGCCATGTTCTCCATGATGCCCACATGGTCAATTACTGCCAGATCGAGCACATGTCGTTTAATTAATTGCATGCAACAGAGAATATATGTGAACAAAAGAAATGGCTTCAATACACCAACAGAGAATATATGTGACCAACTCACATCGTTTTCTTCTATTTATAAATCAATCTCTTTTCATGATGCAAGAATCAAGATCAACTTAATTTCAGCCTCCACACACCTTCATGATCTGAAAAATCAACTATCAGCATAAAAAACAAAGAACAAAACAAATTACCAAAATGCCACAAAAATCTCATGCAAGAAATTGTAATAAACCCAACAAATACTATTTCATTACATCATACTACTACAATCCACACCATTGCAAAATAGAGAGGTTTCCTTTGAACAAAGTAAAATGTTGAGGATCTTATTGCAAAATTGCCCCCCATCCCATCTTTTTCTTATTTTATTCTTCCTACCAATTCTAACATTTTCATATCAACACCCCTAAAAAAGCATAATCCTATTTTCTCCTATTACTTTTGTTGTTGGCGAGAGCGAAAGATCAGTAAGCCCACTCAGATGGCAACATGACTCATGCAGTATATAGTAAAATCTTATAAATAAGATATAAATAAAACACTTAAAACAGTATAATAGTATCTTATTGCAGCAATAGGACACCAGAAGTATATAGTAAAATCTCCGCCCAAAAAAACGATCGTAAAATATAAATAAAATACAACTTAAAACACTTCATTAACAACTTAAAACAACTTAAAAAAACGATCAACTTACAACTTAAAACAACTTAAAACACTTCATTAAACACAAAAGATGAGTAGTAAATGAAAAAAAATTTATAAAAAACCACACCATCGTCTCGTGGGTGAACAGCGAAGTCGTCGGCGCCTGCACCACTCTCACCGGCAGGATCGGTTTGGGTTCCGGCTCGCCTGGGCAAGAAAACTCCGGCCCACTTCGACTCTCTCCTACCGCCGTTGAGAAAGTGGTCCGGAGAGTGGCTATGTGCCTGGGCCCCCTTTGAAGCGGCGGCCAAGCCGATCTCGACAGCCCAAGCGGGCCCTCCTCCGACCTCAGCCTCGCCTTCAAGCTGCTGCTGTAATGAAATAGCATTTGATTCGTTGGCAGGGAGCTTGGATCATGCATGCACCTACAAAATTTTACCGAAAAGTCACCAAAAACAGCAATTTTTGGGCGCGAGATCTTACCCAAGGCGAGATTCCGCGAGGGCAGCAGCTCCCTTAAGTTGAAATGAGAAAGATCTATGCCTTAATGGGGTTTTTGTTGCTCGAATTTGATGCTCGAAATTGTGTCTCCTGTTGATGCTCGAATTTGAAGCTCTCCTGTTGAAGATGGAGAAAGATGAAGATGGAGAGGGATGGAGATGGAAAGGGAGATATATGGAGAGAGATGGAAGGGAATTTTCACATTCAAATTGCTGTCGTTTTCAGAATTTGAAGAGGGAGAGAGAGATGGAGGGGAAGAGCAAGAGCCGAGAAAGTCTGTGAACACCTATGGACGCCTGTTGCTCTCTCCCAAAAAGTCTGTTGCTATACCCGAAAGAATTGAATTTCGTGATATTATTTAAGCCTGTTGTTCTATCCAAAAAAATCCTGTTGCTATCAAATGGGACCCACAAATATAAAAAGTATGTGTTAAAACACAAAACAATCATCCTAAAGTTTAATCCCAACCATCGATTTATCAAGATTAAATCCTGGCCGTCTTTTATCAACCAGTTTGTCCTAGTCAGCTTGTCCTAGTCAGCCCTAGGATTCAAAAACCTCTGTCAAATGTATAATAGATGTTAAAGTCATTAGATGGAGGTTGCACACACACACAAAATGATGTTTTAAACTTCACAAATATTTTAGGAAAGAATAAAAAAAATTGAATTGATTTTATGAAGTTTTCATAGTTTAAAACCCCAATATCAGAATTAGAGTCGACTGTTTTTAATGGGAGAAGAGTTTCGCTCTCTTGACCCCAAAGTAGTCGACCACAGATATGCTGTGAGTCGACCACAGCTTTATGGGGAGTCGACTAATGACTATACAGGAGTCGACTACCAACTATACATGAGTCGACTACTGTTGGGAAAAACACAGCCCTGAATTTTGCAGAGAGCTGTCGATTTTTCTGTTACAAGGGCTTTTTCGTCCATGATTTTCAACAGGATTTTGAGGGCTATCTAATGAGATTTGACTAAGAAATTTTTGCACCTTAATTGTTTAATATTTTGAGTTTTATAAGCTTTAATTTCTTCTTCAAGCTCTCAAGAATTTCCAAGCCCTAAAATTTTGATTTTAATTTCAAAGCTTTTAAGCACTTTGGGCTTTTGATTAAGAATCTCCTCAAGCTTCATCTTGAATTTTTGAGATTCTAATCAATTTTTTAATTGATCTGTCAAAGCTTTAATCTTCATTTCTTTTGAGATCAAAAGTTTTCTATAGCCATTAACACTATACACTAAAGCTTCATCCATTTGCTTTAGGGAAGCATAAGAGTACCATTCAACTTCAAGAAAGGTTTGTGATACCACAAGAGATGTGGTAAGTTGGTCCAAAAACTTGGTAGGCGCAAAATAGTGCTTCTCTCAAGCGCAAGAGTCCGTACAAGTAATATAATCTGGGAGTCCAGATATCGAATCCTCAGGAGAAAATCTGTTGCAACCACAGCTTAAATCAAATAGAAATCCAACGAAAAGAAGCTAACCACTTATGGTGACGATGATTTTAATGGGTTTGATCGTGGTGAACAATGCGAACAAAGAAAAGTCGTGTATGAAAATATCGATGAAAAGTATGCACATGGTATGGGTTCATTAGGGTCCATGCGTCGTATTAATTTGGTTGACGAATATAACACAATGAATTCTCTTTTTGAGAGCAATTCACCGGAAAATACCCAATATAACTCAATGAATTCTCCTTTTGGTAGCAATTCATCGGAAAATACCCGTTTGGGGGTTCAAGCACAAAATTCAATAAGATCGTTGCTAAAGTTTTAGTCTTTTAAATACGATATGAAAGTCCCTTTTGGGGAAATCAAAACTCACCCTTATGGGGTGATCATCTACTCTAACACGTTCTTTTGGAAAATGAAGAGAAGATTTAATAACAAAGACTATAACTTTATCAACGTTAACAATTTAGCACAACGAATATTCAACCAAACGAACACAAATCATATCCCCTAACTACACCATACCAGGCACAATAAGAATTTAGCTACTTATGGTGCAAGAAAAATCAAGTTTCATAGCAAAATACATCATTCTAATAGCAAAATACAATAGAAAAGCACCAAATACGGGGTATAAGTTTAAGAATTTATCACCAAATCTCCAATATAGACACCAAAACTCTCTGAAAATAAGAAGAATAGCCTCTGAAATTTTACAGAATTTTTCAGAGGAGAAATACGGCTCCTAGAGCCTCCAATACGCCCCGAAACCCTAGAAATACCTTATATAATTAGATTGCGGGTTTGGGGGCTTAACGGGTACAAAACCCGCACCAATTAACTCAAAACCCGAACCACACCGACCGCCACAAATTGCCACCGTTAGATCTGTGCGAGATCTTCGCTGGTGCTGACACGCGTCCGCAGATCGGGTCTGCTGCTCGCCCGCGCCCGTTTGCATCCGAGTCCGGCTCGGAGTGCTTGGCAACCGTTCGATGCAAGAGATGGAAGGCCAGGATCGCTCCACGTCATTCGTTAAAGATCCCCGCTTATTCGTCGCTTCTGCTGATGTGCATGTACTTCGGTCCTTGGAGACCGTTGGATGCGAGATCATGCGGTCATCATTCAGCCACGTCGCCTGCGGTATATGCATCGCGTTTCGATTTCGAATTCGAAGCGGGGGTGATGTTGTCCGTTGGATCTTCATCGCACGGCCCTGAAGCGGCCACGTCACCCGCTGCTGCTTCGTTCGTCTGGGTTGCGCTCCGTCGTTCGATCGCGATCGAACGAACATGACGTCGCCCGCTCGTCGATCAGATCTACTTGTTTTCGTCCGTTCGATCGAAATCGAACGTTGCACAGTACGCCGCGTCGCCGTTGCGTCTGGGCCGTAGGATGAAGGCGAGAAGTGATATGATGCTGCCACGTGGCGCGCCAAGATTCGTGCGCTGTATTTCTTTTGTATTTCTTCATTTTATTGGTATTTTGCATTCAAAAATTCATAGTAATTAGCACAAATCTCAGAAAAATATAAATAAATAGTCGTTGGAATCGTGAGATCGAGACCAAGTTAGGAAAAATATAAAAAGTGCAGAAATACTTCATTAATTACTGTTTTGTGCTCAAATAAGGTGTTTTCTCTAATAAATGGTGTACAAAATATGAATGTATTAGAGAACAATTTAGAATCATATGAGGACAAAATAGGGCTAAATGGGGGGTTAAATATGTAATATTCAACCCGAATCATTGGTGATTCTTTTAGTTTGGGTTGGGTTATTGTAAAATCCTATTTGGAGAGGAGGTAGTGTTGAGTTGTTGTATTGGAAGACCTACTAAGTGAAGCTACACAATTGTAGTTGGAAGCCCTCTTTTGTGAGGCATTTGCTATCTTGATTAAGAGAGTTGGATAATGGAAATCCCAATAAGATGTTGGTGACTGGAGTAGACCAGGGTGAGTGAACCAAGATAAGTTTGTTGTGTTTGTGATTGTTGTGTATCTTTCTATATTGCACGCACTTGTGATTGAAGGATCTGAAACTATAGGTAGAAACAGTTGAGGGAGAAACAGTAGAGGGGGTGAATAGTGTTTTATAACGATAATAAGGAAATTACGCCAAATTATAAAAACCTTATGCAACCTTTGTACTGAATAGAAAAGAGAGAGCCACAACACAAGAATGCAAACACAAACACAAGATTTACCCTGGTTCGGATTCACCGAGTCTCTCCGACTCCTTTGAATCCTACTCCAGCAACCCACTATCCAACCCGCTAGTAATTAGTGTTCTACTAATACACACTTGCCAAAACCTAGTAAGTGTAAAACCAATACACCTTCTTCTTCCATTTCCCACAACCCATGAATGAATACTCTCACAAACCGAGAGTATCTCTCAAATATCAAAGAGAAAAGAGAACCGAAATATGAAACAACTTTACACAACCTATGCCTTGAATAATACCTTTAAGAATGAGGCAATAAGGTGTGTGTGATGCACTCTAAATGATGAGCGTATGATCACTTGCTACTTATCTCAAGATGGTTAGCAATGAATGCTAGAAGCTTGATCTTGAAACCTTTGGAGACAAGTTGAAACTTATAGCTTGAGCTTGAATGGCTTTGAATGCTCTTGAATGATCTAGAGAGAAATTAATGACTTGTAATCACTTGGGAGTGTATTCAATGGTGTATAAGAAGATTTCAAGTCAAGACATTAAAGACATATAAATAACCCATCGAACTCAGTCTAGAATCAGATAAAAATCCCAAGCATTTAATGCTGGAAATGGCTATAAACGAGCAGAAATCCTTAGTCACCAGGCACCTGAAGTAAGCAGACCAGACGCCTGCTGTACTATTTTGACTGGGTCATAAATGCAGTCTAACAGACACTTGGCAGACGTCCAAAGAAGACCTCCCAGATGCCTGCACCACTGCCTAGACGTCTGGCCCAAAGGCATTAGGCGCCTGATCAAATTGACATGAAGGATTTGGGTTACTAAATTTTTTTCTTATAATAACCAAGCGTATGATGTATAACATCCAGGTGCCTGACACATTGTGCAGACGTTTGGAAGCATAACTTTAGAGGTCTAATTTCTATCAGACCATAGAGGCCGAGATGCTAGAAGTTTGTTTAGAATTGTTCAGACGTCTGATTTCTGTCAGGCAGGTGTCTGACACACTTGTGCAGACATGTGGGATGAGAACTTCAGGCATCTGTACATGGTAGGGTTTAGGAGAACTGACAGTGCATGAACACCAGGCATATATAGACCAACCACCAGGCACCTGGGTAGGCTGAAAAAGCTCTACTTCAAGCTTATGTAAATTCTAACCCCATGAGAATCAATGATACATGATCTAAAGTGGTGTGAGTGTTCTGAATGATATTCTATCAAGTCTATTCAAGGCTTAACATGCTAATTCAACAACGAAGTAAAGAAAGAAAGATTTACATATTAATCCTCTTCACTTCCTATTGAATTCCTTGACGACTTTCATTGAGCTTATTGAGTCCAACACTTTAATTTCCTTGCATTCATTCCTTGATTTCCATGCTTCATTAATTGATGTCCTTACATCAATGATCCGAGTCATCGTCTTCATTTGATATGACTTTATCTATATTGACGATGCTTTCATTAACTATAAAATATGGGAATTAGTCACAATTAATTATGTTTGTTTATCTCAATTAATTATTTGCACCGGCATTCAGGTATGTTTACGACGCGACAGATATGGTTAAGCTGAACTACATCATATGTATAATGGAACTGGTTCCCAAAGATAAATATGATGTAGCTTGGGTGTAGCCCAACAACTATAACATGTGTTGGATCTCCTGACACACCAAATTCACTAGAGGGAGTGTGAATAGTGTATATCACGACGAAATTACAAAATTAAAAGCAACTAAAAATTTGCAATAAGAGTGCATAAGTAAATAACACAATCCACCGAATAGAAAACACAAACACAAAGATTTATCCTAATTCAGATCGTTGCGATCCTACGTACAGTCCTCTATCACATAGAGATTCTCAATAAACTAAAACACTTGCTTCCTGCAAGCAATCAACATGCAACGATGCCAACACTCCATGTATTGCAAATTTGTACAATCACTTCAACGAGAGACTCACCAAATAAAAGAGAAAGAGTAAAGAAACAATAATACCAATAGC
Source organism: Scilla litardierei (assembly GCA_030789695.1). Lineage (NCBI taxonomy): Eukaryota > Viridiplantae > Streptophyta > Magnoliopsida > Asparagales > Asparagaceae > Scilla > Scilla litardierei. The sequence continues at coordinate 210,841,833 of CM061133.1, forward strand.
CTTGATAATGTAGGAATTATAATGCAAGGAAGGTGATGGAATCTCCAAGGTTCTGGATGAGAATTTGTGATAGAACACGCTTGGAGAATGGACTTTCTAAGGAGGAAAATTTTCTATAGCGGTTCCTCAAAGAAATCAGAAAATTACTCTCTTTCTAGTGAGAGAAAGAACACTTGAGAGAGAGAGAGAGAGAGAGAGAGAGAGAGAGAGAGAGAGAGAGAGAGAGAGAGAGAGAGAGAGGGAGAGGGAGAGGGAGAGGGAGGGGGAGAGGGAGGGGGGGGAGAGGGAGAGGGAGGGGGGGGGGGGGGGGAGAGAGAGAGAGAGAGAGAGAGAGAGAGAGAGAGAGAGAGAGAATTAATTCGTGTACTTAGGCAGAGGTCTTGGGGTCTATTTATAGGACAAAGGGGTAGATTGACCGTTTGACAACTGTCCAAAATTTCAGGAAACTCTAAACCGTTTTTACTTAAATTGGTTGACTAGTAGGAAGAATTGGTCGACCAATATTTCTGCCAATTCTGGGGTTTGACTGTTGAGACAGCCTTTGATGAAAGGACATCAGAAACTGACAAAAGCTAACATAAACGGGCAAATTTTTATAAAATGGTTTGTAATGGTTCTTTAGCTATTCTTAAAGTAAAAAAGTTAGACACTGTAACTTGGATATAAAATGTACAACATAGTTATAGAAACTTGCTATGAGATGTCCCACTTCTAGCATGGTCATCCAATACTTTCTGGGTGGGATATCCTCCATATATGCAATTGCCTCTTTATTCTATTGTGCATCTTTTTAACCCATAACTCTTCTGTACAAATCATAGTGTTTACTCAACTCTCCTAGCAAATCTGGTCAGACCTACCTCCAATTGTCCTCCCTATGCCAAGTAGAACAGCTATTGTCATATAACCACAGTTACAATCCTTGGCATCAGTGACCTCCCTTATATATTGTGTTATACCATCTGGAAAGTGACCAATAAATGGTATAATTTTTGAAGCCACATGGGACTTATACACCATTTCTTTTTGTCTCCAATGGCCTCTTAACAGATCCTGTAATGGGTGTGGGAACGGAGCAACCAACTTCAGCAGATAAGACATGCTTAAATTTAGAGGGGTTATGAGAGATGTATGTATCAGTTTTCATCTTCTTCTCCATTTTTCCGACCACTCACATTGACCTTAACCTCCAGCTCATTAAGCAACTTTGTATTTGGGGTTAATAACTCCTTCAACTTTATTAAAGCTGCATCTTGCTAGGCCCATCAAGCTATTCGTAATGCTTGTATATGTGCTCTAACTCAGCCTTCATTAAAAGTTGTATCTTGTTAGGCCCATCCCTTCCTTCTTGGGCTCCATGTTTAGCTTCTTCCAATGTGGATGTATGGAATATAAGATAATGGGGCGATTATCCCTATTGAATTCTCCAATCTCATGTGCACATGGTAATCCATAAATGTGTCTAGCTAGACAATCATATAAGTCTGTGTCTGTCCCAATTGCCTCAGACTGTATTGCTTGCTGAAGAATTATCTTCATCGCATTCTTAGGCGTAAATCCAATCAGCTTCATGTATAAGTGGCCCTTCATTCTATGCTACACGATGGTCTTTGATTTCTCCAATGAGGCCATGATCCCCCTGCACTGCAACTTTAGCAAAGCATGAATTGTTGTCCCTGATGAGGCAAAGCTATAGGTCGATGAACCCAAGTGCCGTTTAAGCTTAGTGCGTGAACTCTATACTATGTTGGTTGTGACATTGCCAAAATACAAATTTCTATCAGTATATAGCGAAATGAACTTCTCCTTATACTTTTCCGAACAAGCTATCTTCACATAGCTGAAGGACTTTGGGTAAGAACGGAAATTTTTCTCCAATGCAATGAGTTGTTATCCATGAACCTCCTCCATACGTGACATCACCAATAAATTCCCGCTTAATATGAAGGCTTCCTATCTATCATTAACTTCAAAATACTTCTTGTAATTGGCCAAAACATTTCTAGAAATATGCCATCTATATAATTAGTTATGGACAGATAGAAATACCTTGCTAATGGAATTCATAACTGCAAGTCTCTATCTATTAAAATTACTCGTAGCATCGTGTATCCATTTAGCAAAGATCTCAACTTGTCCAATGCCCATATATAGCAATCCTTCCGTTCGGCCTCTATGTAACAAAATACGACTGTGAATGTCATTTCTATAGAGGTAACACTTACAATTTTCAATAATGGTAGCATGTATTTGTTTGTCTTATACGTACAGTCCATGATCTAATTTTTTAAAAATACACGTAATAAATCCACCGACGTCAGATGTTTGCAAAACAAACTCCTCATGGCCGATGTCTCTTCATCAACAGAATGATACTCAATATACTTCTTCTAACTCAAGATCTTCAGTAATTGCCACATTTGAGTTCTCCCAGCCATGTCTGCATCTTTCAGCCTTTATCTTGCATTATATATTGTTCTAATTGTAGTCACATTGTATATATCCTTTTTCTTCAGAAATTTCAAAAATTCTTGGTCTCACCATGCTATTAGACAAGTCTCTCAACGTATACATCTTCGACACTCTCAACCTTCGGCATAGGAATGTCCCTCGTGGTATGTCACGGTGAATGGTTGTGCATGTCGTAGATGACCATCAACTTTCACTTATCTTTATTGCCCACCATATTAGCCCTAAAAAAGAACAGACATTGACAATTATTACTTCCAGTTAGATTTTTGGTCTTTTTCTCAATCTTGCTCATGTGTCCCCGATACTTCCTGTTTCTTTCACAAGCAAAGTTCAAAGTTGGGACTCAATTACCCGAGTTACTCATATTTAAAGACCTTGTAACAACCACAATTCCATTTGCAGTCCAGATGTACTTTATCCAATTAACAAGTGCTTCTTTACTTTTGAATGTGGTCATGATTGTAAACTTATTTGTAAAATCTTTGTTACGTTATCCTGAATTTTACAATAAACATACCACTATTATACCATTTATTACGGTACTAGTCATAACCTGTGCCCGTAGGGCATGGTTCATTTAAGATATTCTCATGTCAATAGCTTAGTTCCCCGAAAATTTAGATCATCCCAAAGAATTTAGTTCCTCACAAAAATCGTAGTTACTCAATAAATTTAGTACATCTCCAAAATTTATGGTTCTCCCAGCTAAAATTTTAATTTCCAAAAATTTTAGTTGAACCCAAAATTTAGATTTATTACCCAAAATTTCGGTTGTTAATTTATTTGTTGAACGTGTGGAATTTGGTATTTGATGAAATCGTTGTTTGTTATTTAGTTTTTGCCATATTCTAGGTAGTGATGTCATCAAATATCAGTAAGTTTCGTCAAAGTAAGTAGCTAGTTAATGGCTACTTAGTTTGGGTTTGCATGGTGGTTATAGAGTAGCAATGTTCTATAATTACATGGCCACACTACTGAAAGAGAAGAAAATCTCTGTTGTACACTTCGCCTTCGACCTTAGCTCACGAAAGACTCCATTTTTCTACAAATTTTCACTTCAATATTATCCCCCCCTCTGTCCGTCTCTCTCTCTCTCTCTCTCTCGGGCATTTCTGTTTGCGGTTTCTGGGCAGCTCACATGTTCATTCAATGTGCAATTATTTCTACTACCACCATCCCCAGATTATAACCTGTAGATACCTTACCAGAAAAAGATGAAAACTTTGCATCCCAGTCTAAGAATTATTAATAAAAAAATCATTATAAAGAAACGTTTACCTCAACGTCCGCCCAATGTCAACGGTGACATTCGAAGGCGAGATCATCTTCATCTTCGTCACTCGCCTGTCGATTATATCCAGCGGAAGATCAAACTCGCCCACCATACACGATGGGATCGCCCTGCCGCACAGCTTGTAGTTGTCCAGCTTCCTCTCGATTAGCACCGTCTCGATCCCACCCTTAGCCAGCGCCACGGTCGCAGCTCCACCTACTGGGCCGCCTCCTACCACCGCCACCCTTAGGTTCCAACCGGTGAGCTTCGGACTCGACTTAATCGCACGAATCCTGAGGCATTTGCTGGGGGTAGAAGCTTGGTGGCTCGACGGTGCTGATCATGGGGAACTCATTTTATTACTAATGGGAATAAAAATCCAAAATTCAATTTGTATGTTCACCCATACAATGAATGTAACCAAATAATAAATTGGTTATTTGGAACATGGAGAACATGAAGAACGTGTGTTTGTAATTAAAAAATTGTTATTTGAGAACGTGATTTGGGAAATTTGTTATTACCGTAATTTGTTATTTGAGAGCATGTGGATAATTAACATGAGGTTATTTGTTATTTGTTTTTGTTCTTTGGTTTGTTAAAAATGAAGAAGGCCATGTCCTAGTCATCAAGCACAGTCATCGGTTTTTGTCCTAGTCATATTTTGGTTGACACATATGACAAAATTAAAAAAAATTGTCAATTGTATAATCAATTATTGATGAACATTTAGCAAAAATTTCGTACCTTGGATTGTTGTTCATCTTCTTCAATCCCCTCACTATTATATAATTCCAGCTCCATCTAATTAATTTATCTGCATTCATGTACCAACAATCAATTTTTAGCAATAAATTACCAGTTAATTTCTAATAATTAATTTTTTACCACTTGTAAGATGAACCGACCCGTTTTAAGTTTTCGTCGACAATTTTAGGGTAAAAAAATTCCTAAATCTTTTGCTCTCGTTGCACAACTTCTTTTGATCTATGAGAGATCTTTGGATGTCTCTTGTGATCCAAGAAATCTTTGAAATTCTTTGGAAAAAATCAAACCCTAGTCGTTTGCTTTTCGCGCGTTACAACTAGGTCTATGCGCTTTAGAAAATTGATCACGTCTGTTCGCATTTGTTCGTGTTGAGAAAATGGTTTTGTTTTTCTAGTTGTGTGCAGTAAGTAATTTTGATCTGTGCATCAATTTTTACTCACCGTGCACAATATGCAAAATTTTTCCTGTTGTGCACGGTGAGTAAAAAGTGATGAACTATGCGCATTGAGTAAAAATTGATGCAAAGACCAAAATTACCATCGCGCATAACATGCAAAACTTTTGCATGTTGTGCGCGGTGCGTAATTTTGGTCAGTGCATCAATTTTTACTCACCTTTTGCCTGTTGTGCATGGTGAATAATTTTGGTTACTCACATTGTACAAACATGAAAATTTTTTTGCTTGTTGTGCGCGATAAGTAAAAATTGATACACAGACCAAAATTACTTACCATGCACAAAATGAAAAAGTTTTGTTTATTGTACGCGATGAATTTTGCCAATTGTGTACCATGTGTATTTTTGGTATGTACATCACATTTTTCTCATCGCTCACAACATGAAATTTTTTTGCCTGTTGTGCACGGTGAGTAATTTGGTATCTGTTATGACAACTTAACATACATAAGGACCACTTGACATCGATGTTTATCAGTACTAACTGAAAGAGTTTTGTATATTCAAGTGCACACAGAATAAGCAAGAGCATGCACCGCTTCTTTTTTACAAGCTTAATAAGCTGGAAGAGTCAATGTGTTCTTGGTAACTTTAGTTTAATAAATTTGAACTAAGGATTGTATGCAGATCAGAAACGACAGTATACTGTTGGGCTCAATTCGAACAGCTGAAAGTTTGAAGACCGATTTTCCTCTTGTTAAACAAAAATCTTTTGCGCGATGAGTAAAAAGTGATGTGTTGAGTATTGGACTTCTCCCTACTTGGTGTTAATGATGAGCAAACATAAATACTTGTGAATAATCCCCTATTTTGCAGTTAATCCATTGCCTAAACTTATTATGAAGATCAACTAGCAATGGATGACTCACAAACGTCATTGAAGGCAAATGATATGAATTGGATGATCGTAGATTGATGATTGAAGCTCCGTAAAGACTTCAAGCTCATACGATGAAAAGAAGAGATTATTCGTCAATGTAATTTTTCTTTTATCTCTTCTAGTATGTAGCTCAGAAGTAGAACTTTGATGGAGCACTCACACACATCTACATTCTGTCATAGGACATCTTTAGACTTTTGTCCTTTGATCCCAATTCAATTCAATTTTGTTTGTGCTAGGATTGTTTATAACAGCCGACTGCTTAACAGTTTACAGTCGCCTGTCTCAACAACAGTTGACTGTGTTTTGTTCTACAGTCGTCTGTTATGCACAGACTATTACAATGTAGTTTTGGGCCTTCTCTGATTATTTCGCACAGTCTACTGTTGAACGATTCATAGGCGCATGTCCTAGTGACAGTCGACTGTGTATTGTAAATCAGTCGCCTGTCTCTCCTTGCCCAAACTCTGTTTGATCTGATTTCTACAGCCAGTCGACTTATGCTGTATATACAGTTGACTGTCTATTAGATCAGTCGACTGTCTATGCTGCAACAGTCGCCTGTCTGTAAGTCTATTCTTTGACTCAGCTCTCTGGAAATTTCTCCTGACTTTGACAGTCGTCTGTTTAAGGATATACAGTCGCCTGTTCTGATTAACAGTCGACTGTGTTACTTGCATCAGTCGTCTGTCCTGTATCTTGTGAGATTTCCAGTATTTGTCTAACTTACTCTTCTCTCGGCCAGTCGCCTGTCGAAGAATGTACAGTCGCCTGTTGGCTTAACAGACGACTGTCTTTGCTTCATCAGTCGACTGTCCATGTGGTAAGTTACCGTTATGAATTCTCATCTACCTTTGCTGACTGTGCAACCGTCGAATGTGGATTGTTCAACAGTCGACTGTCGCGAGTTCAGATTATATCCGTTGAGATTTTTCTCACGGATTTCGATTGGGTTTTTGCCTAAACTGTTTTGTGGATTTGAGAAAGCTATAAATAGAGCTTCTACTGTTTCATTGGAAGGTTACTCATTCATTTGCAAAATCCTTCAAGCTTTCATTTCCAAAGATCAAAGCTCTCAAATCCAAAGCCCTAAGTATTTCCAAATCTTGTTCTCTTGCTCTCAAACCTAGAACCAAAGATTGATCTTCTAGGCATTTGGTGCAGTCAAGAGAAAGGGCTTTCTCCTCTCTTCCAAGAGAGTTCTTCAACACACATCACACTTCTCCTTCAAGTTCTACTTCAAGGCATAGGTGATTGTAAGTGTTGCTTTCATATTTCATAACTTTCGTTATATGAGTTGTGCTCTCGGTTGTGAGAGTGGTTTTGCTTGCTTCCTGGTTGTGGGAGTCAAGGACATCGATTGTATTCGATTGCACTTGTAGGGTTGCTACAAGTGGGCTATAAGGAAACCTCAAGTTAGGGTTCTAACTTGAGTATCTGGTGGTATCCGGGTGGTAGGGACGTAGGATTACCGGGAACAAGTCGGGAGTTGACTTGGGTAATCCGAACCCTTGTAACATATCTGCGTTTGCGTGTGTTTCTCTTTGGGTCGTTTTTCTATTCCGCACTATTTGTTGGATTGCATTTTATTTGGCGTAAATTCCTTTTAAATTTGCATAAACACTATTCAACCCCCCTTCTAGTGTTTTCCCCATAGACAGGGTCCTTACAATTGGTATCAGAGCGCAAGGTTTCATCTATGGCATCCAACAACAACAACGTTACTCCGCGGCCTTCGTACAACAATCACGACCGTGATGGAGCGTCCACTCTTTTCGATGGTCAATATACGGTACGTCCTCCACGTTTCAATGGTACTAATTTTGGCTGTTGGAAGTGTAGGATGGAGACATTCCTTAGGAGTGCTTCTCTTTGGAGAACTCTCCACAAGGAGTACGTCGAGCCCACCGAAGATGACTTCGAGAAATGGACGACTTCCGAGAAGTCCGCCGAAGTCAACAACGCTAAAGCAATGAATGCTCTTCATTGTGCGTTGGACCCGAATGAGTTCAACAAGATATGCACATGTAAGAGTGCATATCAAATTTGGAACCATCTCATCGTTACCCATGAGGGAACGAATAAGGTAAAGCTTTCAAAGTTATATGTTGCAGTGCAAAACTTCGACTTGTTTCACATGCAGGAAAATGAGAGCATTGCGTCGATGTACGGACGCTTTACCGACATCACAAATGAATTGGAAGCCCTTGGCCAAATCTACACCGAACCTGAAAAGGTAAGGAAGATCATCATGGGGATGACCTCCAAACGGGAAAGAAGAGCAATCGCCATTGAGGAGGTCAATGACTTGAAGAATTACACCGTGGTGAATCTCATCAGGACTCTTATGTCTTACGAAGTAAGACGAGATAACCGATTGAAGATTCGAGCCATGATGAATCCCTCGGAGGCCAAGAAGAAAGCTTTGGCATTCAACGCCAATTCATCATCCTCTGAAAGTGATGAATCCGAGAACGAGATGTATTTGGGTGATATGGCCCAAATGGCGAAGAAGCTCCAACGCTTCTTCCGCAAAGGTAAATTTTCCTCTAACAAACGTTTTGAGTCTACTAATGCTACTTCCTCCCTTTGTTATAAGTGTAATAAGCCAGGGCACATCAAGAGGGATTGTCCAACGCTAAACAACAAAGAAAAATGGAAGGCACCAAAGTACCACAAGTCCGACAAGAACAAGAGAGACAAGAAGAAAGGAATCGTAGGTACCTTTGATGTCTCAAGTGATGACTCATTAAGCGATTCCGACGATGAGAAGGGTGAGAGCGCCCACATGTGTTTCATGGCACTTGAAGACCCACTCTCGGATGAGAGTGACTCCGACACGGATGACACCGAGGTAACAATGGATGAACTTCGTATAGCAATGAAGAACTATTTGCTAAATACCAATCTTTTATGCTTAGATACACTAGCTTAAAGAAATCAAATGTTAGCAAGTCATCCATTCCATGCATTATTAACAATGACACCATTGTTGATACTTTAACTCTTGAGAAAGCAAACTTAGCTTCTCAAAATGTCACATTGAGAGATGAGGTGAATTCCGTCAAATCTCAACTAGATCAAACACATCCCAAGGATAATAGTGATCTAGTTACACGTCACACACAATTGGGTTTAGAGAATGACTCTCTTAAAACCCAAGTGCACGAGCTCAAAGCCCGGGTGTCCACCTTGGATACCAACATTTCTTCTTTAAAGGAGAAATATGAGCTCATGTCCTCCCGTATTGTGAGATTCAATAAGGGAAAAGGACAATTGGATGATTTGCTTGCAAACCAATTTCCAGCCACAAATCGTGTTGGTCTTGGATTTGTAAAAGCAAATGCATCTAATGCTCGCACCTCCTATAGTGGTGTCACTATAGATTTTGTGAGGCCTTCCTCCGGTGCATCCACAAGTGGTGTCAAAGACACTATAGGTAGCAATACTACCAAGAATGTCACCACATCACCTTCTCTTCCTTTTGGCAAGAAACCCACTAAGGGTGGAAACCAAAAGCAAGGCCATGCTTTTATGTACAATAACACTCATCCACATAGGAAACTATCACGCCCCGCTTCCCAAAAATATGGAGGCGAAGCGTGAGAAGGTCCGCTCAGACTTGAAGCTACAAAGCTGCAAGTCCGATAAGCGTCAATCAAATTTAAAACTGCAGGTCCTTGCAACGCGAACGAAACACAATAATAATAATGAAATGAGACAAAAGAGATATATCAGAATATCCATAAAATAAGTTTCAACATCATAGAAAAAGCCACCAGGCTAAAAGAAAAGAGTCTAAAGGCCCAAACATGGCCAACAAAAGTATAGCGTACAAAACAAAGGTGCCACGCACCGACAACTAACAACAAAGCCTAAAACAAAAGGAACTCAGCAAAGTCACCAAGAAAGGTCTCCGGTGTCCACAAAACTCCTCCTGGGCCATCATGGACTCAGACTCAGCGACAGCAAAACACCACGTACTCAGCAACGGTCTCTGGCTCAGGGTCTAACATGTGACACCCAAAAGAGCAAGGGGCACATGTCAGCAAGTCTACAAGAGACTTGTGCAAGGAAACTGAAAGTAGGCACAAGTAAAGCAACCTAGCAGTTCTAGCATGAATGCAATGACATGGTAGTTAAAGTATGAGTGCAACAAGTAAAGTAAAGTAAAGTAAGGTACGAGCATGACATTTAAACATGGCATGGATGACAAGTTTTACAAGTAACACTCACTAGTACAAGACAAGTAAGGTAAGCACCTCGTGCACAGAGATTCCGCCTTCTGGCTAGAGTGGCTGATCGGGCCACTCCTAAGCTCAGGTGACCGTTTATCCCTACCCCTCCACGTGTATCGAGCCAGGGCCTTACCCCCGAACACGGAATGCTCGCTTCTGGATCACGAGCCAGGAAGTGTTTTTAACAAGTATGGCATAGGGGTGCACCTAGCCGGACAAGGAAACCGGGCATTGGCTTTTGACCAACACATGAGGCCCGTTCCCAGGAAGTAGTATTCAAGGAGTACAAGTACAAGTATTGTAGCGTGTGCTACGAATGCAACAATCAACTTGGATGACATGTAGAATGCAATGCATGGCAGTTAAAAGTGCGTACAGATAAGGAAAGTTAACGTGACAATTTAGAATGCATGATTAACAAGTTTAAAGAGTTGGATCTAGCTTCGTTGTCAAGCTAGATCCATTTAGGTGACGGATCTAGTTTCGTTGTCAAACTAGATCAAGTAGGCGTCTAGCCAGCTATCATTTCACTGACTTGTCTCTTTTACGCTGAAAACAAGGAAGTGGCCTAAAAACATGGCCCTACACAAGAGTTGGCAAGTTTCACTTGCCTGCAAGTACAACGTCTGAGAAACACCGTCCAAGAGAGTCCAAAATCACAATTATCCTACGTGCACAAGTCCACCGGCCTAAAGTCCATATTATTAATCTTGATTAGTGAATTTAAAACATTTAAAATACTTTAAAAATACTGATTTTAGTCTTGATTAGCATGCAATAGGTTGGGGGTCCTAAGGGTGCAAAGCGTTACCTCAACACGACGCGAAAGCTACACCGGCGTCGGGTAGCGACGCCGGGGGTTGGAATAAGAGAACACGCTCCAAGTCCTGATTCCAATATAGATTCCTCGCTGGAAAGTTCAGAGCATCAACCGGAGCAGTGATTCGAGATTCCAAAGCTAGCACGTGCGACGACGGGCTACGACGTGTCGCAACGTCGTACGCGGCAAATCGTCGGAGAGAAAGCACCTAGGTGGGGCCCACAGTAGTCCTAGGGACCTATGGGGAACCCACAATACCTCTGGAGAACTTGGGGGTCCCACGGTGGCAAGCGGTGCGACGGGTGCGGGGTTGCGACGAGTGGCTCTCGGTCGGACACTAGCCTGACCGAGAGATTGGCTCGGTCAGACACAGCGCACGGCGCTGCACAGCGCAGCGGGTCGGTGCGGCTTGGTTCTCTCGGTCGAAGCGGGGAAGGCCATCGGTCGGGCGCCTTGGATGCGGGAGAGCGCAGCGCTGCAACGTTGCAACCGTTGCAACGTTGCGGGCTTCGGTCGGTGCGGAGAAGCGGCCCGATCGGACACGACGCTGAGCGGGGGAACGAAGCGGGCTTGGTGCGGGGACTTGCAGCGGTGCGGGTGCGGAGCGGAGCGGGGAAAACTCTCGGACTGACCGAGAGGATCTCTCGGTCGGACACGGGGATGCGAGCGGGGCGATGTGGAGCGGCTGTTTCTTCGGTCGTGCGGCTGATGTTTGTCGCAACGTTGCGACGATTCGTCGCAACGTCAAATTTGAGTTTTGGAAGCGGCTAGGGTTATTTTCTTGCGAAAATAGGTCTTCCTAAAGGTTGTTTATATAGTGTAGATGGGTTGACTAGGTCTAGGGCTAATCCTAAGGGGATTAGAAGTTTAAAATAATTTAAAATTCAAATCCACTCTTCCTAATCACATAGGGATTGGGTGAGGCTAGGATAGGGGCTAAGATTTGGCTCAAAAATTATTTAAAACGTTTTAAACTCAAATAAATTTTCTTTGGCCGAAATTAATATAAAAATTAATTATTGAAAATATTATAAACCTTGTTAAAAATATAAAAGTGGTCAAATAAACTCCAAAAATTATAAAATAAATATCGGGGTGATCGTGATGACGAAAGTGAGCTAACTAAGAAGACGGATCTCAATTTCGACGTCGGATAACGAAACTAAAAATAGGAACGCCTCCCGTCAAAAGTGAAAATCGCAACGTCTCATCGAATAAGGTTAAGTTGTGGGAAAACGACTCGAGAAACGTCGTTCCAAATTAGTGCCACAATTTACTGCTCTCAGAGACGTTCACAACGGCATATCACAACAAAGTGTTCACAAACAAACAAAGTCTCACGTGCACGGCCAAAAGCACGTGCACGAACAACGTACAACGAAAAGTGGTCGTTACATCCTCCCCACCTTAGAATAAAGTCCGTCCTCGGACTTTCTAATATATCTAGTCCCTCTAGTAACTACCCCAATCAAGTCATTATAATTCAAACCAGGTATAGTCATTACAAGTGCTCATATATGCACTAGGTAGTCAAACATTAACACTACCAACATGTATATATGTCTATATTCACGTATGTTATACACTTATACCTATTATAGTCAGTCAATTTCATACATGTATTTCAATCATATATATAAGCATACATCCCTTATATAACTACTACTTACCTAAACACAAAACAATATTTCAGATACTCATATAAGGATAGTCTCACACTTAACAAATACAATCATTGCTCTACGTTTAGATAGCTACCTATGCACAAACAACATGGGTATATGACTCCCTAATATTTCCTAGTATACATTCAATACTAAACACATCAACATAGGTAGTCACACCATACTATAATTAAATCCAGTTTCACCGTATCTAATATATATATTCACCATCACTATAGTTTCACAACAAATAGTCATTCAAATGCATGCAAATAGTTCATCATATATTCACATCACATACGGTCCTATAACTGTATTTACGACACGCCACATATACTATAGTCACCAATAACTATAACTAAGCACATACTTACCCGTGCATGGTGCACACCCATACACGCTAACATTTCATTCATACCAATCACACCACTATATACTTAGCACAACTACTCATCTAGTTTAGCTAGTACACATATGTTCACACAATAAGTCCTTAGTAAATAACTATACCACAAGACCAACACCTATAACTATATACTGGCGTAGCGACCCACAATCATGTGCGTAGCACAACCAGGCACCAACACTCCTATCACTATACATACATCAATCATCGCTATATTCAAACTTCAGACATACATATCAATATACTTAGAGTATACCCACTCAAGCTTGAGTGAGACTCAATACACATATCAGAATATTCTACATATGTAACACAACATTTATACCTATACTATACCACCCCAATATATATATCTACCAATACATACCATAAGTCAATCACACTTAATATTTATTCAGGTAATACTCACATAGTTCAATCACTCTATATACCATAATAATAATATAGACATCAGCACACATATAGTTATAATACACTCCTTAATACATACGCATTCATCGTATAGTCACACATATGTAACATATATATTCACACCATAGCCTACCACTTATAATTAGTATACTAACACATCTACACATACATAATTAAGATGTGCAATAGTCGTGTATACCTCACGGTATGCATGCATGCAACATCCCGCAAAAGCAAGCAATACCAATCAAAATTATAATCCTACTACCATATGTGTATCACCTATATACTCATGCAATGAACGTAACTACTTACATATAAGCACATTTCATATCCACATACGAGCACATACACATACGTACTAATGTACGAGTCACTCAATAGGCCTACTCACTTAACTATACGTACATTTATTATTATCGCATCTAGCATACCATAGCTTTACCAATCATTTTATTTCAACCTTTACAAGTATCTCTAACTACGTACACTCCATTAGATATTCCAACACTAACTCTTATATACACAGGCATCCCTAGTATGGTATAGCTAACCACATACAAATCTATAAATAATAACACACAAACAACTTCATAATATCACGAGTAACTCCGCGTATATATATACATATATATGTATATATATACATATATATGTATATATATACATATATATGTATATATATACATATATATGTATATATATACATATATACGTACACAATAGGCAAGCATCAATATACTATGGGGGGGTACCCTTATTCAAGCCCACGTACGTAACTTAGGTACATGCACAACGGCTACCTCACAAGGTCCAAGGGCCTACTAACAACTTAGAGTTGACACAGACATTGACGAGCACTAAAGCCTAAGCAATAGAGGGAGGTCGAGGTCGAGAGCGTGACGAGGGTAGGATCGATAAGCACGAATCCAGATAGGATGTATACAAGGAGACAGCTTGGTTAGGGAAAACTGTGATTCACTGGTGAATGTTTAGGTAAGGGAAGGGAGATGTAGTGATACTTATATAGGATAGAGGAAGGAAACAGCGTAAATAACATAAACTAAAATACGTGAAATTGAAAATTGTTGTACTTCAAAAGTTGGAATCCTCGTCTTGTATAAAAACATTTGGAGGTCGAAAAAACGAGTTGTTCAAAATAAGTTTGAGTCGAGTATTCATAATAAGAGAAAATGGTCTATTGGTTTAAAAAAATCATTATAAAAGGAAGTAAATTCATTTACACGAATATTAAGGACGGGGTTTTAGAAATCTTATACGTCAGTAATTTAATATAATGTTGTCAAAAGTTTTGAAAGTCAAAGAATGAAATCAAGTAACGGAAGAATTTAAACTCATGTTAAATGCTTTCAAAACTTTAGGCTATGGAAAATTTAAAATGATCAATTTGAAACTACTTTTAGAGAACCAGGGTTTGCCAAAAATGAGAAACTGATTTACACAAGGTTCTTAATATACGAGCACAACAAGTCTGGTACGGATATAAAAATAATTGAAAGTATGTATGGTGCACGGAAAAATAATAATAATGACTTAGTATAAGAATTATCAAGATCGAATAGGAAGCCTTTAAAATCAAATCATGGAGGGTCTACATCAGGAAGTGGTTATGAAAATAGTAATTTTGCAAAAATCTGAAGTAGCGAAAACGACGAGCAAAAACCAACTTGCTGAAAGCTGAAATTCCATGTGTCTTGAAAGTATATTAAAGTAAACACGACGTATCATTCGTATAACACAAATAAGAAGGAAAATTATAAATCGAATTGGGCAAAGCAAAAGTACGGTTCAGAATAAAATTAATATATGAAGGGACAACGCAATTACATAAGTACGAAAAATATAGGCTGAAAAAATATTATAAGCTAGAGTTCAAAATTTCCGACAAAAGTTTTAAAATTTTAAATCAACGAAGGAGGATGAAGTATAAGTACATATACATTAAAATTTGGAACAAGGTTAAACTTCGGAAAGGAGGAAGTCGAAAAATACTTTCAGGAGATTCAAGGTTCGTAATGGAGAGGTTCGAAGATTGACGACGATCGTCATGAGGCGATCTCGTGAATCGAGGCAAGGAAATTAGTCGGATGATCAGAACATACATACGCCTAGGATATGAATCAGGAGAATCTACGGGGAACTCCCACGGTTGACCAGCTAAAGATTAAGAACTAAGCGCTAAGACTTTCTAAGGAGCTAGACGGTAATGAAATGCGTTCAGCTTGGTCCGAAATCGATGAACCCAAACGAACGACTGAAGGAGATTCTAGAAGTCTAATATGGTCAGAGGTAGACAAAGACCACTAAGGTAACTCATACGACGATTAAATCAATTGCTGACAGGGAGTCTAACTAACAGTCAGGGCCTTTATCTAGCAAGCACAGACGTCTAACTAAGCCTTCTTACTCCTAGTGACATAGGAAAGCGACTAGACTCAGGGCTTATGACTCGGATGTTGCAATTTATTTAATGGACATTCCGTTATTATCGTTGTTCCGTTAATTCGCAATTGCAAGACTGGACCTGCATGGGCCACCAACAAAACCTGTCACGCCCCGCTTCCCAAAAATATGGAGGCGAAGCGTGAGAAGGTCCGCTCAGACTTGAAGCTACAAAGCTGCAAGTCCGATAAGCGTCAATCAAATTTAAAACTGCAGGTCCTTGCAACGCGAACGAAACACGATAATAATAATGAAATGAGACAAAAGAGATATCTCAGAATATCCATAAAATAAGTTTCAACATCACAGAAAAAGCCACCAGGCTAAAAGAAAAGAGTCTAAAGGCCCAAACATGGCCAACAAAAGTACAACGTATAAAACAAAGGTGCCACACACCGACAACTAACAACAAAGCCTAAAACAAAAGGAACTCAGCAAAGTCACCAAGAAAGGTCTCCGGTTGCCACAAAACTCCTCCTGGGCAATCATGGACTCAGACTCAGCGACAACAAAACACCACGTACTCAGCAACGGTCTCTGGCTCAGGGTCTAACATGTGACACCCAAAAGAGCAAGGGGCACATGTCAGCAAGTCTACAAGAGACTTGTGCAAGGAAACTGAAAGTAGGCACAAGTAAAGCAACCTAGCAGTTCTAGCATGAATGCAATGACATGGCAGTTAAAGTATGAGTGCAACAAGTAAAGTAAAGTAAAGTAAGGTACGAGCATGGCATTTAAACATGGCATGGATGACAAGTTTTACAAGTAACACTCACTAGTGCAAGACAAGTAAGGTAAGCACCTCGTGCACAGAGATTCTGCCTTCTGGCTAGAGTGGCTGATCGGGCCACTCCTAAGCTCAGGTGACCGTTTATCCCTACCCCTCCACGTGTATCGAGTCAGGGCCTTACCCCCGAACACGGAATGCTCGCTTCTGGATCACGAGCCAGGAAGTGTTTTTAACAAGTATGGCATAGGGGTGCACCTAGCCGGACAAGAAAACCGGGCATTGGCTTTTGACCAACACATGAGGCCCGTTCCCAGGAAGTAGTATTCAAGGAGTACAAATACAAGTATTGTAGCGTGTGCTACGAATGCAACAATCAACTTGGATGACATGTAGAATGTAATGCATGGCAGTTAAAAGTGTGTACAGATAAGGAAAGTAAACGTGACAGTTTAGTATGCATGATTAACAAGTTTAAAGAGTTGGATCTAGCTTCGTTGTCAAACTAGATCCATTTAGGTGACGGATCTAGTTTCGTTGTCAAACTAGATCAAGTAGGCGTCTAGCCAGCTATCATTTCACTGACTTGTCTCTTTTACGCTGAAAACAAGGAAGTGGCCTAAAAACATGGCCCTACACAAGAGTTGGCAAGTTTCACTTGCCTGCAAATACAACGTCTGAGAAACACCGTCCAAGAGAGTCCAAAATCACAATTATCCTACGTGCACAAGTCCACCGGCCTAAAGTCCATAGTATTAATCTTGATTAGTGAATTTAAAACATTTAAAATACTTTAAAAATACTGATTTTAGTCTTGATTAGCATGCAATAGGTTGGGGGTCCTAAGGGTGCAAAGCGTTACCTCAACACGACGCGAAAACTACACCGGCGTCGGGTAGCGACGCCGGGGGTTGGAATAAGAGAACGCGCTCCAAGTCCTGATTCCAATATAGATTCCTTGCTGGAAAGTTCAGAGCATCAACCGGAGCAGTGATTCCAGATTCCAAGCTAGCACGTGCGACGACGGGCTACGACGTGTCGCAACGTCGTACGCGGCAAATCGTCGGAGAGAAAGCACCTAGGTGGGGCCCACAGTAGTCCTAGGGACCTATGGGGAACCCACAATACCTCTGGAGAACTTGGGGGGCGCACGGTGGCAAGCGGTGCGACGGGTGCGGGGTTGCGACGAGTGGCTCTCGGTCGGACACTAGCCTGACCGAGAGATTGGCTCGGTCAGACACAGCGCACGGCGCTGCACAGCGCAGCGGGTCGGTGCGGCTTGGTTCTCTCGGTCGAAGCGGGGAAGGCCATCGGTCGGGCGCCTTGGATGCGGGAGAGCGCAGCGCTGCAACGTTGCAACCGTTGCAATGTTGCGGGCTTCGGTCGGTGCGGAGAAGCGGCTCGGTCGGACACGGCGCTGAGCGGGGGAATGAAGCGGGCTTGGTTAATATATGAAGGGACAACGCAATTACATAAGTACGAAAAATATAGGCTGGAAAAATATTATAAGCTAGAGTTCAAAATTTCCGACAAAAGTTTTAAAATTTTAAATCAACGAAGGAGGATGAAGTATAAGTACATATACATTAAAATTTGGAACAAGGTTAAACTTCGGAAAGGAGGAAGTCGAAAAATACTTTCAGGAGATTCAAGGTTCGTAATGGAGAGGTTCGAAGATTGACGACGATCGTCATGAGGCGATCTCGTGAATCGAGGCAAGGAAATTAGTCGGATGATCAGAACATACATACGCCTAGGATATGAATCAGGAGAATCTACGGGGAACTCCCACGGTCGACCAGCTAAAGATTAAGAACTAAGCGCTAAGACTTTCTAAGTAGCTAGACGGTAATGAAATGTGTTCAGCTTGGTCCGAAATCGATGAACCCAAACGAACGACTGAAGGAGATTCTAGAAGTCTAAAATGGTCAGAGGTAGACAAAGACCACTAAGGTAACTCATACGACGATTAAATCAATTGCTGACAGGGAGTCTAACTAACAGTCAGGGCCTTTATCTAGCAAGCACAGACGTCTAACTAAGCCTTCTTACTCCTAGTGACATAGGAAAGCGACTAGACTCAGGGCTTATGACTCGGATGTTGCAATTTATTTAATGGACATTCCGTTATTATCGTTGTTCCGTTAATTCGCAATTGCAAGACTGGACCTGCATGGGCCACCAACAAAACCTGTCATGCCCCGCTTCCCAAAAATATGGAGGCGAAGCGTGAGAAGGTCCGCTCAGACTTGAAGCTACAAAGCTGCAAGTCCGATAAGAGTCAATCAAATTTAAAACTGCAGGTCCTTGCAACGCGAACGAAACACGATAATAATAATGAAATGAGACAAAAGAGATATCTCAGAATATCCATAAAATAAGTTTCAACATCACAGAAAAATCCACCAGGCTAAAAGAAAAGAGTCTAAAGGCCCAAACATGGCCAACAAAAGTACAACGTACAAAACAAAGGTGCCACGCACCGACAACTAACAACAAAGCCTAAAACAAAAGGAACTCAGCAAAGTCACCAAGAAAGGTCTCTGGTTGCCACAAAACTCCTCCTGGGCAATCATGGACTCAGACTCAGCGACAACAAAACACCACGTACTCAGCAACGGTCTCTGGCTCAGGGTCTAACATGTGACACCCAAAAGAGCAAGGGGCACATGTCAGCAAGTCTACAAGAGACTTGTGCAAGGAAACTGAAAGTAGGCACAAGTAAAGCAACCTAGCAGTTCTAGCATGAATGCAATGACATGGCAGTTAAAGTATGAGTGCAACAAGTAAAGTAAAGTAAAGTAAGGTACGAGCATGGCATTTAAACATGGCATGGATGACAAGTTTTACAAGTAACACTCACTAGTACAAGACAAGTAAGGTAAGCACCTCGTGCACAGAGATTTCACCTTCTGGCTAGAGTGGCTGATCGGGCCACTCCTAAGCTCAGGTGACCGTTTATCCCTACCCCTCCACGTGTATCGAGCCAGGGCCTTACCCCCGAACACAGAATGCTCGCTTCTGGATCACGAGCCAGGAAGTGTTTTTAACAAGTATGGCATAGGGGTGCACCTAGCCGGACAAGGAAACCAGGCATTGGCTTTTGACCAACACATGAGGCCCGTTCCCAGGAAGTAGTATTCAAGGAGTACAAGTACAAGTATTGTAGCGTGTGCTACGAATGCAACAATCAACTTGGATGACATGTAGAATGCAATGCATGGCAGTTAAAAGTGTGTACCTATAAGGAAAGTAAACGTGACAGTTTAGTATGCATGATTAACAAGATTAAAGAGTTGGATCTAGCTTCGTTGTCAAACTATATCCATTTAGGTGACGGATCTAGTTTCGTTGTCAAACTAGATCAAGTAGGCGTCTAGCCAGCTATCATTTCACTGACTAGTCTCTTTTACGCTGAAAACAAGGAAGTGGCCTAAAAACATGGCCCTACACAAGAGTTGGCAAGTTTCACTTGCCTGCAAGTACAACGTCTGAGAAACACCGTCCAAGAGAGTCCAAAATCACAATTATCCTACGTGCACAAGTCCACCGGCCTAAAGTCCATAGTATTAATCTTGATTAGTGAATTTAAAACATTTAAAATACTTTAAAAATACTGATTTTAGTCTTGATTAACATGCAATAGGTTGGGGGTCCTAAGGGTGAAAAGCGTTACCTCAACACAACGCGAAAGCTACACCGGCGTCGGGTAGCGACGCCGGGGGTTGGAATAAGAGAACGCGCTCCAAGTCCTGATTTCAATATAGATTCTTCGTTGGAAAGTTCAGAGCATCAACCGGAGCAACGATTCCAGATTCCAAAGCTAGCACGTGCGACGACGGGCTACGACGTGTCGTAACGTCGTACGCGGCAAATCGTCGGAGAGAAAGCACCTAGGTGGGGCCCACAGTAGTCCTAGGGACCTATGGGGAACCCACAATACCTCTGGAGAACTTGGGGGGCCCACGGTGGCAAGCGGTGCGACGGGTGCGGGGTTGCGATGAGTGGCTCTCGGTCGGACACTAGCCTAACCGAGAGATTGGCTCGGTCAGACACAGCGCACGGCGCTGCACAGCGCAGCGGGTCGGTGTGGCTTGGTTCTCTCGGTCAGAGCGGGGAAGGCCATCGGTCGGGCGCCTTGGATGCGGGAGAGCGCAGCGCTGCAACGTTGCAACCGTTGCAACGTTGCGGGCTTCGGTCGGTGTGGAGAAGCGGCCCGGTCGGACACGGCGCTGAGCGGGGGAACGAAGCGGGCTTGGTGCGGGGACTTGCAGCGGTGCGGGTGCGGAGCAGAGCGGGGAAAACTCTCGGACTGACCGAGAGGATCTCTCGGTCGGACACGGGGATGCGAGCGGGGCGATGCGGAGCGGCTGTTTCTTCGGTCGTGCGGCTGATGTTTGTCGCAACGTTGCGACGATTCGTCGCAACGTCAAATTTGAGTTTTGGAAGCGGCTACGGTTATTTTCTTGCGAAAATAGGTCTTCCTAAAGGTTGTTTATATAGTGTAGATGGGTTGACTAGGTCTAGGGCTAATCCTAAGGGGATTAGGAGTTTAAAATAATTTAAAATTCAAATCCACTCTTCCTAATCACATAGGGATTGGGTGAGGCCAGGATAGGGGCTAAGATTTGGCTCAAAAATTATTTAAAACGTTTTAAACTCAAATAAATTTCCTTTGGCCGAAATTAATATAAAAATTAATTATTGAAAATATTATAAACCTTGTTAAAAATATAAAAGTGGTCAAATAAACTCCAAAAATTATAAAATAAATATCGGGGTGATCGTGATGACGAAAGTGAGCTAACTAAGAAGACGGATCTCAATTTCGATATCGGACGATGAAACTAAAAATAGGAACGCCTCCCGTCAAAAGTGAAAGTCGCAACGTCTCATCGAATAAGGTTAAATTGTGGGAAAACGACTCGAGAACCGTCGTTCCAAATTAGTGCCACAATTTACTACTCTCAGAGACGTTCACAACGGCATATCACAACAAAGTGTTCACAAACAAACAAAGTCTAAAACAAACTCGTGCACGGCCAAAAGCACGTGCACGAACAACGTACAACGAAAAGTGGTCGTTACAGAAACATCCTACTTTACAAGTGGATAATCATGACACATTTTATGCTCCGCACCCACGAACACGTACACAACCACACATGAGAAATACTCATGTACGTGCTCCTACACACCCGTATGCTTATACACATCATTCCTTTATGTATGCTCATCCTCCACATGTCATGCATGATCCTTATGTTTCATATAATATGCATGTTCCCAAGCATACATATCATCCTAGAATGTACAATGCTTATCCTCCACCACATCTCTATGCTAGAAATCATGTTCCTAAGAAGCATGCACCACATAGAAATCCAACTCATATGCATTCAACTAGGAATAGGACTCCTAAGATGTACACTATTTGGGGTCATAAGAACACTAGTCTAAATGTTAGGAATGCTTATGTTGATTCCTACTTTCATGATGTAATTAGAAATAGTAACTCAGTTGGGAAGCGGAAGTCCACTTGGACTTGGCTTCCAAAGGGCTAATCCCCTTGGACCCAACAAACATTGGGTACCATAAGCTTATGGTATATTATATAGGTACCCAAGAGAAAGAAGAAGAGCAATAAATGCCTTATTAGCTCTAAAGGGAAAGGATGGATTCTTGATAGCGGTTGCTCCAAACACATGACGGGAGATCCCTCATTGCTCTCTGAAGTGATTAGCATCAAAGATGGTGCAACGGTCACTTTTGGAGGTAATCAAAAGGGAACCATCATTGGAGTAGGTATCGTTGGTAATCCTTCCAAAGCTCTAATGACTAATGTTTATCTTATTAGTGGTTTATGTCACAGTCTCATTTCCATTAGTCAACTTTGTGACAAAGGTTACAAGGTTAACTTTGGAGAAGGATTGTGTACTATTGTTGATTGTGATTCAAATGTTTTATTTTTCGGTATTAGGCGTAAAAATATTTATTATTTGAGCTTGCCTAAAACCGTAGAACATTGCTTAGTTGCTAACACAAGTGAATAACTATTATGGCATCGTCGTTTTGGTCATGTTCACTTCAAGCACTTATATAAGTTAGCTAAGCATGATCTAGTCAAAGGTTTTCCTAAGATTGATTTTAATAAGAAAAACTTTTGTGATTCATGTCAAAGAGGTAAATTAAGTAAATCTTCATTTAAGCTTAAAGAAGGGATTACTTCTAAGAGGCCCCTAGAACTTCTACATCTAGATTTATTTGGGCCAACTAGAACCGCTTCTTTAGGTAATGCTCATTATGGACTAGTTGTCGTTGACGACTTTTCTAGATTTACATGGGTTTCATTCTTAACTAATAAGAATGAAGCTCATGAAGAGTTTACCAAATTTGCAAAGAAGATTCAGAATCTTTTAGGATCCACCATTATCACTATTCGTAGTGATCATGGAGGAGAATTTAAGAATGAGTCTTTTGCTAAGTTTTGTGATGACTCCGGGATAACTCATAACTTTTCCTTTCCTCGTGCTCCACCACAAAATGGTATTGTAGAAAGAAAGAATAGGACTCTTATTGAGTGTGCTCGCACTATGCTCCATGATAGTCATTTAGGACTACAATTTTGGGCAGAAGCGGTGCACACGGCATGTTATGTGCTCAATAGGATCCTAGTGAGACCCCGAACAAACAAAACTTATTTTGAGTTGTTTTATGATAAAAAGCCTCAAGTGAAATATTTTCGTGTTTTTGGTTCGAAATGTTTTATAAAGAACACCTTTGGTTATTTAGACAAATTCGAGCCAAGATCCGATGAAGGAATTTTTGTTGGATATTCCATACGTAGCAAAGCCTACCGGATATACAACAAAACTTCTTCAACGATTGAGGAATCACTTCACGTATCGTTTTATGAAGATTTTGATTTTCCTCATGTTGATGATGATAATGTAGAGATTCTTTATGACTCTCTTAGTAATGTTAAGATTAATGATAATATTGTTGAGACTAACACTTCTAACAAAGTTGTTGAAGTTGTTCCTAGTGATCCATGTATACCCAAAGCATACCCGACCGTTCGCAACCTTCCCCATAACCAAATTATTGGAGATATTGGTGTGGGTGTTCGAACGAGAACAAGAATTGAAGAATTCTCTCATTGCGCATTTGTCTCTACCATTGAGCCAAAGAACATCCAAGAAGCTTGTGAGGATAGCTCTTGGATAGTGGCAATGGAAGAAGAACTAATGCATTTCGAGAGAAACGAAGTTTGGGAACTTGTATCTCTTCCAAGTGGTCACCAAGTGATTGGGACCAAATGGATCTTCAAGAACAAGACGGATGAAAACGAGGTAATTGTAGTGCCCTGCTAAGCTACTGCACATGTACTAGAGGGGGGGTGAATATTACTTTAAAATAATCAAGAGAGTTATTCCTAATTATTGTGCAAGAAACAAACGACAATGCGGAATAAACAACAATCAACAAGAGATAGTCAAATGCAAAAAAATGCATGTAACGGGTTCGGATCCACCCAAGTCTCCTCGACTTGTTCCTGGTGATCCTACGTCCCAACCACCCGGATCCCCTCCGAATACTTGAGTTAGAAACCCTAACTCAAGATTTAGCACTATGAAATTCTTGTGAAAAACCTTCACAAGACCAAATCATACAAATGACATGTGACTCCCACAAACCGGGATCACACCCTCTCTCACAACCGAGAGACACAATTCAAATATCAATTGAAATGAAATATGAAACACTTACCACAAAATCCTATGCCTTGAGTATAACTTACCAAATTAGGGCAAAGATGGATTTTGAGGAGAGAATGTCACCAAACCGAATCTCCACCAATAAGATCAGCGATCGAAGGCTAGGATGGGGGATGGTGACTTTGGATCAAGCTCTTGGCTTGGAAGGCTCACAATGGAGAGAATCTCTCTTGAGGAATATGGCTCAAAGAGTTGAGGGAGAGATTCTTGTGAGGAAGAGAAAGCTTTAGAATGGAGTTGAATAGCTTCTCTTTGATATCTCTAAACCTCTAAAATGGCAGCCTTGAATATCCTTGAAGAACCCCTCCAAGTATATATATGATAGAGGAGAGAGAGAGAGAGAGAAGAAATCGAGTCAATAAAGGCTCCAACGGCTCTATTCTGAAGCAGACTAGTCAGTCTAAGAAGGATCGCTGACCGACTAGTTCATCAACTAGTCGGTCGGTGATTCAACATGGACTGACTAACAGCTCGACAGCCAAAAGAAAGATTTCTAGGCAATATGAACTAGTCGGTCTAAGAAGACTTGCCAACCGACTAGTTTCTCAACTAGTCGGTCGGTGAGTGTTCTTTGACCGACTAAGCATGAAATGCACTAGGCTGAATTCAAGTTGAACTAGTCGGTCGAAGAACAAAAGTTGACCGACTAGTTTATCAACTAGTCGGTCGACAAACGTTCTTTGACCGACTAACGATAAACAATAATTATGGCTGTACAGGGAAAACTCAACTAGTCGGTCTAAGAAGGATTCCTAACCGACTAGATCGTCATCTAGTCGGTCGGTGACTCTTCTTTGACCGACTAATAGATCAACAAATCTGGGCTGAAATGAGCAAGGCATTCTAGTCGGTTCAAGAGGAATTGCCGACCGACTAGATCGTCATCTAGTCGGTTGGTTCTTCTACTTGAACCAACTAACATGCACTAGAAGCCGAGGGAAGAAGCGATAGGCTTCGGGAAAGTTTCTAATGGCTTCTATGATAATCCTAGCTCTAAGATATGAGCAAAATGAAGATAATAATTTAAGTCCTACTCAAGGCTTAACATTCTAATCTATGAAGCTAGAAGACAATAAATAATACATGACGAACCGTCTTCGAAGCTTCAATTTTCATTCTTCTTGACTTCAATATATCTCCTTGAGCTTCAACGAAGCTTCAGGCACACGATCACACGTATTGAGAAGTCTTGAGACGTCGCTTTTGATATACGTATTCTTTTGGCGACGATATCCATAACTGCGCTCACAAACAGTTAGTACACGATATTTATGTTTGCTCATCATCCAAAACCAAATCCGGGGAATCAATACTCAACATTCTCCCCCTTTTTGGTGATGACAAACCAACATAAATAATAATCAATAATAATGATTCAATTGAAATTTACTTACTCCCCCTGCATTGATGACACGTTAGTCTCGTATTAAATATTAATCATACGCATCAAGCAGATGAGGAAGATATGAAATATGAACCAATTATTGACATATAGGACCAAAATCCATTTTTATATCTTCACTCCCCCTGAATCTAACATATCAAATTAGATTCATGGTAAATTGCTTTGAATAATCAATTAGCACATTGTCATTATTAATTCTCTCCACCTTTGGCATTAGCAAAAAGAGCGGGAGGAGAACAACGACAAATACAATGGCTAACAATAAAAGCACGGGAGTCGAAGAATACGACCACGGTCCAAATGACACCAAAGTAAAATACCAAATGTAAAATACCGAAGAAAATCAAAGCGTGCCAACTTGACCATAGTCGAAAATCGAAAAACGAAACCATCAAACCATAGGCGAAAATCGAAATACGAAATTATCAAGCCATAGGCGAAAATTGAAATACGAAATCATCAAACCATAGGTGAAAATCGAAATACGAAATCATCAAGCCATAGGCGAAAATCGAAATACGAAATCATCAAACCATAGGCGAAAATCGAATCTCCAAAACTCAAATTAATTTCACTTATTGAGTTATGGAACATACTCTCCAATATCAACATTCTTAGTTAAATAGAGTGCATGGAAAACAATTCTATGTTTCCATAGAAAGAATTTCTATTTAACCAAGTTATTATCGTCGAGCGACGAAATCAAACATCAGAGACAAAAATCCAATGTGAAAATCAAATGTAGCAAACATGATACCAAAGATAACATGCAAAAGTGTTATGCCAAACATATATAGAACATCATAAATCTATGCCATACACAATTCTAGCATACTAATTGAAACAAAATGATACCAATGTAAATATTCTAACAATGTATGCATTCAACCTACATGGATACCAAATATATGTCAAATGTAAGAAGATACTTACAACATTAAGCGCCCCCTACGTTGGTGCATCACTTAAGCACCATCAACTCCATTTGAATGAAAGACTTTGCAAATCAATGAGTTGGTAGGGTTGGTATCCCATGATGGATTGAACCTAGAAAGTATCATTTTGGTATCCAAAAATCTTTTTGGATCCTATGGGTTAGGTGATCACTCAGTATTTTACACCTTTTTTCCCGCATGTTTGCATGCCATTTAGATCGCTCAAGTCATGTTTTTCACGGTTTATCGACAATATTGCGATACCTTTCACGATTTGTTGTTTTTGTCGTATTTCAGGGGATTTGGAGCGATTTGGAGTGATTCCGAGATACACCTACTCCAGAGGGTCACCGATGACTTCCCTGAGGGGTATTTTGAGATTGGAGAGGAGCGGAAGAAGAAAGAACGTCGTAGGAGCGACGAGGAGGCAAGAACATTCAAATTGGGCATTTTTAGCATCTCACTCGGCCGAGTGAAGGAGTCGCTCGGCCGAGCATCGAGACACCGCTCGGCCGGCCAGATCGGACACGCTCCAAGCGTGCACTCGGCCGAGCATCAGAAGCCCACTCGGCCGAGTGACGTATCCCGTCCGCCCGAGTGGCACTCAGATGACGCCCATCAAAAACTCCCGACTTACTGTTTTTCGTCAGTCTGAGCATCAGAAGACACACTCGGCCGAGTGGCAATTGTCGACCGCCCGAGTGAAGATGAACCCATCGGCCGAGTGACGACAACTCACTCGGCCGAGTGACGCCCGAAGTGACGACCCCCAAGACCCCAGACTTACTGTAAATTCTCAGGGTCTATCACTCGGCCGAGTGACATTTGTCACTCGGCCGAGTGAGCCGAGCGCCTGTAGCGGAAAACACGATTTTGAAGAGGCGTAGGGGCAGTTTGGTCACGAATTTTTGGGCAGTTTTGGGGGGTATTTAACCCCAGATTCTAACCTAGGTTAAGAGCTTTTTCATTGCTTTTGGCAGCCTTTTTAGATTAGACTTTTTAGAGTTTGATTCTTGTGATTGGAGAGGAGAAGAAAGTGTTATTTTGTTGGATTCTTGGAAAGCTACATTGGTTTGTCTCCCTCTCTATTAAAAATCCTATTTTTATTGCTATTTTGATTATTGCCATGAATTCTATTGCTATTTCAATTGATTGTTCTTCCATTTACGATATGATTTGTGAGTAGTCTTAACGTCTTAGGGCGTGGGGATGAACCCTACGAGCCCAATTTCCGATTCGTGACGATTTGGTAGAACTATTGCTAGAATTGATTAGGGTTAGTTTGGGATTGATATAATACGGATAGCTAGGTGTTCATATCGATTGGGATTTGCAAGAGATTGGATCCCAATTCGATAGGAAACCCTAGAAATCCGAATTGGGTTGAAATTGAGTTTCCGTAGTTTTGGTTTGCAAGAGATTGGACCGATACTCGGATTCTCGATTGCAATTCTATACCGATACCCGTTTGCAAGAGATTGGACGGGTAGGAACTATCCCAACCTAGGTCGTAGCCCGAGTTTGCACGAGAGTGGGCTCGGGATGCGATTGAACAATGATGTTGATCCTAATGCTAGCTTGCCTAGGCTTGGGTTTGCAAGAGATTGGACCCGAGCCTAGGTCTGCTATAGACCGGCAACAGCGCGAGAGCGTGAGCTAGGTTTTACACTCAGTTGTAACTAGTTCATCCGACATTCTACCCTAGCAACTGTGAAACCGATGAATCACAATGACGAGATACGGTGAGTAGCGGGGATTCCCTATTCCCTAGGCGTCTTTATTTGATTTTATATCTCTTTACATTATTTGACGATTGTGACAACATCGCCGAAAGGCAATCTCCTACTTTTCTGTCCCTATAGCCAGGTTGTTCGGAGAAGGCACTGTCATACGTCCTCCCTGTGTTCGATACCCGCTCGCCGCTACACCGTGCGCTTGCGGTAAAACTACACGGTCGCTCTTTAGGGTGTACGCCTGGGCGCGATCAAGTTTTTGGTGCCGTTGCCGGGGATTTATCTCCGTGTATTTGCGCCATACTAGGTTGTGCTCTAGGGTTGCATTTGGATCGATCAAGTTTTTGGCGCCGTTGCCGGGGACGGCGTTTTGACAGAGTTTGATTTGGATCACCCGGTCATTTCTCTTCAATTTCTTTCTTTATTGCTTCATCCTTTTCTAACTCTGTTTACAGCCCCATTTTGCAATCCCTCCCGAAATTCTCCGCGAAACCTTATCAGGTAAAATGGGGGATGCAATTCCAATGACTGAGTCTGGTCAGGGAGATGATGAATCTTTTGCGGAGCTCCTCAAGGAACTTATTGATGAGGTCTATGCTACCGGAGCTTTTTCCATTAATATCGAGGACCCCGTCGAACAACTGTTTGCTAGCTTCGTGATGGATCAAATCTCCCCGGATGGGACTATTGGGGGCGATATCAGAGTTGATGTGAGGGATGACAAGCTATATTTTGAAGGCGATAGAACGTGTGTCGAAGAGTACTACACTCCCGAGGAACACTTCGAACAAACCGATATTCAGGGAGATACACTCTATGACCCTCACTCTTGCATTTATGAATCTACTGACGTATTTCTTGATCTCAGGAATGAACCGGAGCAAGGTGGTGGTCCTGTCGATGCAGGCGCAGAATCGGAGAGCGTCTATTTCGATGCACCGTCCTCACTAGGAAGCGAATCTGAGCCCCCATTCGAGAGCAAACTAAACTCAGATGTTGAAGGAGAAGTTAAATTCACACAAGGTGACGAAGCAGAGGGTGCGGCTGTTGGATATGGAAGACGTTTGTACACCCTTGTGGGGGATGTACGAGGGAATACGGACCTCGAACGTCGCGTACACGAAGTCGTGTGCAAAGGGAATCTGTTCCCTTGCGGAGAGGATCTCTGGATGAGTAGGAAAGTCGCATTATATATGCATAAGTGCATGCGACATATGGCTAATAAAGGGGGAATATCTTAAGCTTATGTTGTACCATGCATATGGTACAACTTAAGCTTATAATGTGCCATGTATCATGGTACACCTTAGTTAAATTGTTCCAAAGGAACAATTTACCCTAAAATAACTACCTTGGGGGCTATAAATAAGACCCAAGGGTAAGCCATTTCTTACACTTTTGCATGGCATTTCTTGCATGCATTTCATTCTAGCGAAGCTCTGCCGAAATCCTTCCTCTCTCTTTATCCAAGTTCTTAATCTAAAGTAGAGATTTAGATTGTGGATTTAGTAGCCTTACTCCGTTCGTGAGAAGACTCGATCCGTCGTGGCGAATCCGAAGGCAAAGTTCCGAGACTACCGTGCCG
This sequence comes from Scilla litardierei, assembly GCA_030789695.1. Classification (NCBI taxonomy): domain Eukaryota; kingdom Viridiplantae; phylum Streptophyta; class Magnoliopsida; order Asparagales; family Asparagaceae; genus Scilla; species Scilla litardierei. The sequence continues at coordinate 210,871,847 of CM061133.1, forward strand.
CATACGCAAGCGTAAGTCTCAACTTTATTTATCGATCCTAACTCTGTTTTGACAGGATCCTTCATTGGTATCAGAGCCATACGGGTTCACCCCGGTCAAACCACCGCCCCGTCGAAACTATGAACGAGTCGTTGTCTTTTTCACGAATGGGTCTCCTACCATTACGGATATGGTAGGAACGCTTCGTGACGGAGAGAACGCAGCGGTTGTTCTTTTCACGTTAGGGTCTCCTATCATTATGGATATGGTAGGAACTCTCCGTGACGGGAAGAACCGACCGTTCACGTAGTATGTTATTCATTTTTGGCACACGGCCATTAGGAAATAACTAATTTCTCGACGAACGGGTGCTTCATCGACGAACGGGTGCTTCATCGAGGAAAAAGGTGGTAGTTATTTCCATCGGGGAAGATGAAATTTGGTGCATGTGCACCATGGCCAAATGGGCTATGAAGGCCATGCACCCCCCTCCCTAAGCGGAGGGGGTTGGCTACGGCCAATAACCACCGGCGACCACCCCATCAAGGGGGAGGAGTGTGTGCGGCAACCCCATTCAAAGGGGGTGGCCGGCCATGGCCAAAGGGGCCATGGCCGGCCAATGCCCAAAATGGCCTTAGCCATGACCGGCCATGGCCAAGCCATGGCCGGCCATGGCCAAGCCGGCAGTGGCCGGCCAAGGCCAGGCCGGCAATGGCCGGCCTGACCGGCCCTTGCCGGCCTGACCGGCCCTGGCAGTGGCCAGGGCCGGCACCTTGGCCACTGCCAGGGTCGGGCCGGCCCTGGCAGAGGCCAGGGCCGGCGCCCTGGCAGAGGCCAGGGCATGGCCGGCCCTGGCCGGCCTCGGCCAGGGCAGAGGCCCTGGCCGAGGGGCCAGGGCCCCCTGGCCGGCCAGGGCCCCCTGGCCGGCCAGGGCAGAGGCCCTGGCCGGCCATTGGCCAAGCCTCGGCCAGGGCAGAGGCCCTGGCCGAGAGAAGTTGAAGACCAAATTATTGGTTGACCAATTTTGTTGTTTTGGTCAACCAATCCGGCAGAAGGCCTTGGTCGAATTTGAACGTGCCGACTAGCCCATACGGGGTGTCCATAGTGCTCTACTCCTTGAAGATTAGCCATAGTGCTCTACTTCATGCGAGATTAGCCGTAATGCTCTACTCCTTGAAGATTAGCCGTAATGCTCTACTTCATGCGAGATTAGCCATGTCATTGTGCTCTACTCTACGGAGATTAGCCAATGAACTTATAACGTTGTGCTCTACTCTACGGAGATTAGCCAATGTGTTTTCAAATTTTTTGAAAAAGGTATTTTCAAATAGGTTATGTCCCGTCCTTAATCGGGATAGCGCAATTTAGAATTCCAAGTCCTACCACGATCCGGCCATGGTTATCTAACCCATGGGTGTGTAGAACAGGTCTCGTGGCTTGGCAATTGTTGCGCTAAAATTCTTTGCGCAAACTCTCACCTATTCTATTTTGAAAGATATGTTTTTCAGAAGTATTTTTCCGCTGCTGATACCATACTGGTATCATTTATGATTTCTTTTTACTTGAGATAAGTAAGAGGGATACTTTGAAAGTTACTTCTAGATGGTAGTTGGGAACGTAGTGAACTTCTCGATTCTAGAGTAACATTTCAACGCATCCAAGGAACTTATCAAGTGTTTAAAGAATTGAAACTTTATGCATAGAATTTTGATCGTGGTTTTCATTTTCTTTGCAGTTTTTTGATTCGAATATGTCTACCGCTTCTAAGAACATTGTCGCAGAGCTTAACAAAGGTGAAAAGCTCAACGGCGACAATTATAAACTTTGGTCAATTAAAATCCAATATATTTTGGAGGAGCAAGATGTGCTTGAAACACTCCAAAACATAATGGAAGAACCTGAATTGGGCAATACGGCCCAACACAAGAGGGACCGGGAAGCTTATGAGACTTGGACTCGAAAGAACAAAATAGCACGTATTACGTTACTGTCCGCAATGGACAATGACATAATGCGTCTATTTCGGGAATTCGATCTAGCCAAAGACATATGGTCTGAGCTAGAAATAAAGTTTGGTGGAACTTCGGTTACCAAACTCCGCTCCTTAAATATTCAATTTGATTCATACAAAATGCGGCGAGATCATTCTATGAAGAAGCATCTCCGCCACATGGTGAATCTCATATCTGAATTAAAGGATGCGGGTGTTACGCTGTCTGACGAACAGCAGATCCAAGCAGTCATTCGTTCACTCCCAGATAGCTGGGATAACATGAAAATGCACCTCACTCATAATGAGTGCAATAAAACTTTAAGCGATGTATCGAAACATCTCGAACTCGAGGAAGAGCGGATTCAAGCCGCAAAACCAAGTGCAGAAGTGCACATGGCCGCTAGTTCCTCACATGGAGGAAATAAGCGGAAGAATAAACGCTTAAGGTTTGTGAACGAACGAAAGCAAGAATCGGAAACCTCAAAGAAGACTAAGAACAAAAAGTGGCAAAAGAATGTGCACTCAAAGAAGAAAAACTTGAAGAAGATCAAGTGCTTTAAGTGCAACAAGTACGGTCACTTCGCCCGTACATGTACGGATGGAAGTGATAAGGTAACTTGTAGGGCTAGTTACATATGTGTTTCTAGTTCCGTGTTTCTTGCTGAATCTAACTATTTTTGGTTGATTGATTCAGGGGCCACAGACCACGTAGCGAAGGACAGAAGGTTCTTCGTAGAGTATCGAAAGATAACTCAAGGAACAAAGTGGATATACATCGGCAACAACACTCGTGTTGAAGTCAAAGGCGTCGGAACATGCAAGCTAGTTCTCGACAACGGCCGGATTTTATTATTGCACGACGTCCTCTTTGCTCCAGATATTAGAAGGAATATCGTATCCGTGGTCATGTTAATGTCTTTAGATTATGAATGGAGGTTCTATAAACAAAAGGTTGACCTTGTTTGTAATAGTTCTTTAATTGGGTCTGGTAATGTTTGTAATGGATTAATTGTTTTAAACACAATGTATGATGATTCTTCTTCCATTAATGAGAGTTTCCATTTGACAAATGCTTCTAACTCTGAATCTGAGATCATTTGTTGGCATGCAAGACTTGGTCATATTGGACCAACTAGAATGGATAGACTTGCCAAAAGTGGCTTGCTATCTAATGTTTCAAAAGTTGAAATGTCAACTTGCGAACATTGTCTTGTAGGGAAAACTTGTCGCAAGCCGTTTGGAACTGGCACAAGGGCCGAAGTTCCATTACAGCTTATCCATTCGGACATTTGCGGTCCAATGAATGTTAAGACAAGACGCGGGAAGTCCTATTTCATCACATTCATTGATGACTTCACCCGTTTCGGTCATATTTATTTGATTTCCCACAAACATGAAGCTTTATCATGCTTCAAAAACTATATGAGTTTAGTGGAAAATCAACTAGATCGTAAGATAAAGGTCTTGCGAACCGATCGGGGTGGAGAATATCAATCAACGAGTTTTAAGGAACTCTGTGATGAAAAAGGCATAGTTCATCAAATAACTATGCCTTATACTCCGCAACAAAACGGTGTTGCGGAAAGAAGAAATAGGACATTGATGGAAATGGTCCGATCAATGATGTCTCAGGCAAATTTGCCCATCACCTTTTGGGGTGATGCATTATTGACAGCAGCATTCATCTTAAACCGTGTACCCTCGAAGTCGGTAAGTTCTACTCCTTATGAGTTGTGGAACAATAGAACTCCAGACTTAAGCATTCTAAAACCTTGGGGTTGTGCCTCTTATGCACATTTATCCTCTCACAAATATGGCAAACTTGGGCCACGTAGGAGGAAGTGTATCTTCATCCGATACGCTGAAAAATCCAAAGGATATGCTTTCGTCGGTCAAGAGGACAATGTGGGTCTTATAGAATTCGAATCGAGGGATGTTGTCTTCTTAGAAAATGAGTTTCCAAGACAGGGTGAGATAAGTCAAGACTTATCCTTGTTTGAGACTTGGGATCAAGAAGGATCGGAACGTTCGAGTGGGAGAATTCTTGGTGAAGAAGAAAATACGTTTCAAACTTCACCAATGAATGATACGAACGATACCAATCCTATTCCGAGTGGGAGTGATGTTATTCCAAGTGGGAGTGATGTCATTCCAAGTGGGAGTGATCAAACTCAAACAAGACGTAGTAATCGAACGAGGCTAACACCTCTGAGATTTGAGGATGAATTTCCTTAAACATTCATGACATTATTACAAGATGATGACGAACCTGCAAATTTCAAACAGGCCGTCACATGCCCTGTTAAAGATAAATGGATAGCGGCAATGGAAGAAGAACTTCAATCCATGAAAACAAACCAAGTCTGGGACTTGGTTGATTTACCTAAGGGACGTAGAGCCATTGGGAACAAGTGGGTTCTCAAAATCAAGCATAAGGCTGATGGCTCCATCGAGAAATATAAAGCTCGCCTTGTTGCGAAAGGTTTCACGCAACAGGAAGGAATAGACTACGAAGAGACTTTCTCTCCTGTCGTGCGTTTTACCTCCATTCGCTTAATTCTGGCAATGGTGGCTTGTTTGGACCTCGAGTTACATCAGATGGATGTAAAGACTGCTTTTCTTAACGGAGAACTAGATGAGGAGATCTACATGGAACAACCAAACGGGTTTGTACAAGAAGAAAACAAACATAAGGTTTGTAAACTTCGTAAATCCATATATGGTCTTAAACAATCCTCAAGGCAGTGGTATATGCGCTTTCAAGAAGTCGTTTTGTCGTATGGTTTCTCCATGCTCGACGAAGACAACTGCGTATATATTAAGAGGATTAAAAACAAGTATGTAATTATGTCTCTTTATGTAGATGACATACTTATAGCCGGAAATGATAAGCGTCTTATCTTGGATATCAAAGCTTGGCTTTCATCCGTCTTTGAGATGAAAGACATGGGTGAAGCTGCATATATCCTTGGGGTTAAGATCTCAAGGAATCGTTCCAAGAAACTTATTTCTCTCTCTCAAGAGACATATATAAAGAAAGTTTTAGAACGGTTTAATATGCAGGACTGCAAGCCAATTTAAACTCTAATAAGCAAAGGCGAGGGTCTATGTTTGGAAATGTGTCCCAAAGATCCAAAAGAAAAGAAAACTATGGAAAAGGTTCCATACTCCAGTGCTGTCGGGAGTCTGATGTACGCTATGCTGTGTACCAGACCGGACATTTGCTATGGTGTTGGTATGGTAAGCCGTTACCAATCCAACCCAGGACAGGCACACTGGAAAGCGGTGAAGAGGATATTAAGGTACCTCAAAGGGACTGCGGACTATGCGTTATGCTATCAAGGCAATACCTTGATACTCGAAGGCTATACCGATGCTGATTGGGCAGGTGATCTCGACGAGCGAAGATCTACCTCAGGCTTTGTTTTCTTGCTCGGGAATAGTGCAATATCCTGGAGCAGCAAGAAACAAACCTGCATCGCTCTATCAACCATGGAAGCCGAATCCGTAGCATTCAGCATGGCGGTCCAAGAAGCTGTTTGGCTTAGGAAATTCTTAGACAAGCTGACGAATGCCACTGACTCAAGCACTGTTCCTATATACAGTGATAGTCAAGCTTCGATTGCCTACGTCAAAGATCCTAAATTTCATTGTAAGACCAAACACATTGACATTCGATTCAAGTTTGCGAAGGACTATGACAAACGGAAGGAAGTAGACATAGGATACATATCCACGCATGAGATGATAGCGGATCCCCTTACTAAGGCGATCCCCAGAGATGTGTTCTACAAACACTTATCATCTATGGGAATGCGTAGGTGCTGAGCTGTATCTTGTAATATTTCCCATGTCTATAGAAGATCAAAGTTTAATAAAAGAAAGAAGTTCTTTTATATATTGCATACCAGTTTCTTACAAATGATTTTATACATTTGTGTTTAAGTCTCAGCTATTTTATTGTGTGTATGTCGGACAGATTAAGGTTGGCTCTCTCACATGAGCAACCGCCTTATCTTATCAGATGGATAAGATAAAGATGAGACTAGTTTAAAGTCAAAATCATTAGACAAATGATTTAGAGTCGTGACTTAAACAAGATAGTCGAATGAAAGATCTGCATCATATGGATGCTTACAAAAGATCTGAGATCTGTATCACAAGGATATTTGAAAGAGATCTCATATGATTTTTAAATCCTATCTGTCTCATGCAGGATGAGAGTCCGTGAATATTTTCACGAGTAGTAAGGGGACTCAAAAAGATAGGCACTGTGGTGTCTGATCTTTTCATCCGTACAACATCATTAAGACATACTCTCCCTGGGAAAGGAGTGATGTTGTAATACGTGTTCATACCACGTATGCATTTCGACCACTGAGTTAGTAGCAATAGTGTTTGCTATTATGTGAGACTCAAAAGCCATACGGGTCTTAACTCTTACCCTCAAGGACTCCAATTGGTTCCTTTAGATTTGACGAGATGATCGCTATCTTAGCGTGTTGCTAATGGGCTATGATAATTCGGCTCGGCGGGGCACGTTAGAAAAGCGAATCAAGTCAAGATCAGAAGGTTCGCAAGAAGAGGAAGATTGATTTCATATTCACATTTGGACTTTAAATGATTCAAAGCTGGCCAGCCAATTGTGATCCAGATGGGATTCAATTGTTGAATATAAAGTATGAGAAATGTGAAGAAATAATCTAGGGTAAATCATGCGTTGAACTACTCAACTTTGCATCTTCGAGGTCGTTGTGTATCTCTAACAAGTGCACAACAACAGACTCTACGCGCATGACGGTCGCACGGTCTATTTCTCGGTATGATAGATGAAAGAACTAAGAGAAAGACGTTCTCTTACAATCCCCTCAAGTGTGAGTGGGAGATGTTGGATATGGAAGACGTTTGTACACCCTTGTGGGGGATGTACGAGGGAATACGGACCTCGAACGTCGTGTACACGAAGTCGTGTGCAAAGGGAATCTGTTCCCTTGCGGAGAGGATCTTGTTGAATATTGGACTCCCCGGATTTGGTTTTGATGATGAGCAAACATAAATAATTCATGAACTAACAATTTGTGAGCGCAGTATTGGAGATCGTCGCCAATTTCACGAGAATATTCAAAGCGACATCTCAACACTTCCAAAAGCTCGTATTCAAGCCTAAAGCTTCGTTGAAGCTCCTGCAGCGCTTTGGAAGTTATGAAGATTCAATCGAAGCTCTCTAAGACCGTTTATTAAGGTTTTATTTATAGTCTTTTAGTTTCGATTGATAGAATGTTAAGCCTTGAGTATATCTTACGTTTCTATCTTCATTACGCTCATTTCGTAGCTCTAGGATTCTTGCACAAGTTCATTCTAACTTCCTCGAAGCGTCGCGCTTCGATTCGGACTTTGTTGTGCATGTTAGTTGGTACAAGAACAAGTACTGACCGACTAGATGGTGATCTAGTCGGTCGGCAACTGTTCTTGGACCGACTAGTTTGATTCCTTAATTTCTTGGACTTTACTGTTTACAGTTAGTCGGTCTACGTTGACTCACCGACCGACTAGTTTGTGAACTAGTCGGTCAGTGATGCTTCTTTGACCGACTAGTTGTGACTTACTGTTCACTCTAAATTTCTCCTAAGCTACTGTTTACCTTTAGTCGGTCTAAGAACGTTTGATAACCGACTAGTTGACAATCTAGTCGGTCAACTTTTGTTCTTGGACCGACTAAGTCAACTTGCCTTCAGACTAAGTTGTTTTGCCTCTTAGTCGGTCTACGTTCATTGGATGACCGACTAGTTGTGAAACTAGTCGGTCAGATAGTCTTCTTGGACCGACTAGTTTTCTAGGTCTGAAATTCTATCTCTTCTCAAATCTGCTCTTAGTCGGTCCATGCTTTGTGACTGACCGACTAGTTGATGATCTAGTCGGTCAGTGACTGTTCTTTGACCGACTAAGTCTCACAGATTTCTATCCGTTGGTGAATGACCTAACTTGTTTTTATGGGACCCTATAAATACGAACCTAGGTCATTTCTATCTTAAAAAGAGCTGCCATTAAGAGATTCATTGAGTTCTAAAGAGATAGCTATTCTCCCTCAAATCTAAAGCTCTCTTCCTCACAAGAAACCCATTCTCTCTCATTTCTAAATCTAGAGAGAAGGTTGTTCTTGGTGAGCTCTTCAAGCTATTGCTTGATCCAAGTCTCCAACTCTTCCCTAGGCACCCATTGCTGCTCATTTCCTTGGTGCTAGGGCTTGGTGACTTCATCTTCCTCAAATCCTTCATTCCACATATTGGGTAAGAAAAACTCAAGGTATAGGATTTTGTGGTAAGCTTGTTTATTTCATATAAACTCTTTTATATTGCTTATTGGTTCTCTCGGTTGTGAGAGAAGTTTGTGATCCCGGGTTGTGGGATTCACTTTGCCATTGCATGTATGATTTGATCTTGTGAAGGTTTTTCACAAGATATTCATAGTGGAAATCTTGAGTTAGGGTTTCTAACTCAAGTATCCGGAGAGGATCCGGGTGGTTGGGACGTAGGATCACCGGGAACAAGTCGGGGAGACTTGGGTGGATCCGAACCCATTAACATCGTTTGTTAGCATTGTCAATTTCGTTGTCGTCGTTCAATTTAAGCTTCCGAAAATTGATTTGGTAGTTGATTGCAATTTAATTTGGAATTATACTCCTTATTATTTTAAAGTACTATTCACCCCCCCCTCTAGTACTTGTGCAGTAGCTGGTAGGGCATTACAGATCTCTGGATGAGTAGGAAAGTCGCATTATATATGCATAAGTGCATGCGACATATGGCTAATAAAGGGGGAATATCTTAAGCTTATGTTGTACCATGCATATGGTACAACTTAAGCTTATAATGTGCCATGTATCATGGTACACCTTAGTTAAATTGTTCAAAAGGAACAATTTACACTAAAATAACTACCTTGGGGGCTATAAATAAGACCCAAGGGTAAGCCATTTCTTACACTTTTGCATGGCATTTCTTGCATGCATTTCATTCTAGCGAAGCTATGCCGAAATCCTTCCTCTCTCTTTATCCAAGTTCTTAATCTAAAGTAGAGATTTAGATTGTGGATTTAGTAGCCTTACTCCGTTCATGAGAAGACTCGATCCGTCGTGGCGAATCCGAAGGCAAAGTTCCGAGACTACCGTGCCGCATACGCAAGCGTAAGTCTCAACTTTATTTATCGATCCTAACTCTGTTTTGACAGGATCCTTCAGCGGCACCCTTTGAGGTAGAGCTTAAACAATTACCGCCGAATCTAAGGTATGCTTTCTTGGGTAGTAAATTGACTTTTCCGGTGATTGTAAATGCCCACCTTGGCCAAGACCAACTTGAAAAATTATTAGAAGTCCTTAGAGATCACAAGGATGTCCTTGGTTACACAATCTCTGATCTTAAGGGAATAAGCCCTAGGCTATGCACGCATAGGATCCACTTGGAAAACAATGAAGCCTCTTCTATTGAGCCTCAAAGGCGATTGAACCCGAATATGAAAGAGGTAGTTAAAAAGGAAATCCTAAAATTGCTTGATGCTGGAATTATCTATCCGATCTCTGATAGTAGATGGGTTAGCCCCGTTCACGTCGTCCCCAAGAAAGGGGGGATGACCGTTATAAAAAATGATAAAGGAGAACCCATTTCTACTCGCACTGTCACGGGATGGCGAATGTGCATAGATTATAGAAAACTAAATAAAGCCACCCGAAAAGACCATTACCCATTGCCCTTCATTGATCAAATGCTCGAACGCCTAGCTAAACATAAATACTTTTGTTATTTGGATGGGTATTCGGGATTTTTCCAAATCCCTTTGCACGAAGATGACAAGGAAAAAACCACTTTCACCTGCCCCTATGGTACCTATGCCTACCGTAGGATGCCCTTCGGTCTTTGTAATGCTCCCGCAACCTTTCAGAGATGTATGACATCCATTTTTTCCGATTACATTGAAAATATAATGGAAGTCTTTATGGATGATTTCTCGGTTTATGGGAGCGAGTTTGATTCTTGTTTGGCTAATCTCACTAAAGTTCTTAAAAGGTGCCAACAAAATAATCTAACTCTGAACTGGGAGAAGTGCCACTTCATGGTCACGGAAGGTATAGTTCTTGGGCACCTTGTCTCCTCGAGAGGGATTGAGGTAGATAAGGCAAAGATTGAGGTAATCGAGAAACTCCCACCTCCTATTAATGTTAAGGGCATTAGAGGCTTTCTTGGTCATGCGGGGTTTTACCGCCGCTTTATCAAGGATTTTGCCTTGATTGCCCGACCTCTTACGTCCTTACTTGCTAAAGATACTACTTTTATTTTTTCAGGGGAATGCTTGCAAGCCTTCAATACCTTGAAGGAAGCACTAGTTTCCGCACCCATCATACAACCACCGGATTGGAGCCTTCCTTTTGAGCTAATGTGTGATGCTAGCGACCAAGCCATTGGAGCGGTATTGGGACAAAGGAAAGACAAGAAGCTTCATGCAATATTCTATGCGAGCAAGACATTGGATGATGCGCAGAAAAACTATACAACTACCGAAAAAGAGCTTCTAGCGGTCGTCTATTCCATCGAGAAGTTTCGCTCCTACCTCCTTGGTTCCAAGGTGATTGTCCACACTGACCATGCGGCATTGAAATATCTTCTAAACAAGAAGGAGGCCAAACCCCTGTTAATTAGGTGGAGACTCTTGTTGCAAGAATTCGATTGGGAGATCAGAGACAAGAAAGGTACGGACAATGTTGTGGCGGATCATTTGTCTAGGCTTATTCGCGACAAGGAGGATGAGAGTTTACCTATCGACGACACATTCGTGGATGAGAGGCTATACGCCATAAGGCCCGGGGAAGTGCCTTGGTACGCGGACTTCGTCAATTACTTGGCTTGTGGAATTAAACCGCATGGGATGCCCACGCAACAAAAGAGGAGATTTTTGCATGAGGTCCGTAGCTATTTTTGGGAAGACCCATACCTCTTCAAGATATGCAAAGATAGTGTTATTCGGAGGTGTGTTTCTAAGGAGGAGGCAACGTCTATCATTTTGCATTGTCATGGTATGCCATGCGGGGGACATCATGCCGCCTCTAAGACAACCGCTAAGATTTTGCAGAGCGGATTCTTCTGGCCAACAATGTTCAGAGACACCCACGACTTCGTGAAGGGGTGTGATAGATGCCAACGGACCGGAAATATTTCCAAACGTAAGGAGATGCCAATGAGGCCGATCTAAGAAATTGAGCTTTTTGATTGTTGGGGAGTGGACTTCATGGGACCATTTCCGTCAAGCAACGGTAACAAGTATATCCTATTGGCCGTTGACTACGTCTCCAAATGGGTGGAAGCAATCGCTACCCCTACCAATGATGCAAGGGTCGTCTCTAAATTTTTCAAGCAGAATATCTTCCCACGCTTTGGGGTGCCTCGTACCTTGATAAGCGACGGGGGAAGCCATTTCATAGAAAAAAAGTTCGAAGTCATGCTGAAGAAGTACGGGGTAAACCATAGAGTTGGCATGGCATATCACCCCCAAACAAGTGGCCAAGTGGAGGTCTCGAATAGGGAGATAAAGAAAATTCTTGAGAAGACCGTAGATCGATCTAGAAAGGATTGGTCCATGAAGTTAAACGATGCTCTATGGGCATATCGCACAGCCTTTCGCACTCCCACCGGCACCACACCGTTCTGACTTGTTTATGGGAAAGCTTGTCACTTGCCGGTAGAGCTGGAACACCGCGCGTATTGGGCCATCAAGACCCTCAATTATGATTATAATAGTGCGACGGTGAGGCGACTCTTGGACATCAACGAGCTTGATGAGATTAGGAGAGATGCCTATGAGAGCTCGAGAATTTACAAAGAAAGGACCAAGATTCTCCACGATGCACGCATAACTATTACGGACTTCAAGGTCGGAGATAAAGTCCTCCTATTCAATTCCCGGCTCCGACTCTTTCCCGGAAAATTGAGGTCACGGTGGTCCGGACCTTTCACAATCAAGCACATACAACCGGGAGGAGCTTTTGAGTTAGAAAGCAAAGACGGAGCCACATTCAAAGTAAATGGACAAAGGCTCAAGCATTATTCCGAGGGAGTCCTTATAGGGAAAATAAGTAGAATATATCTGCTTAAGGGACGGCCGGACGATCTTTCATACATCCTTGACGAGGTCATTGAGGAGGCGATCCCCCATTCCATTGGCGCACTATTCAAGGATGATTTTGAGGAAGGGCCGGACTTAGGCCAAGAAGAAAAGATGAATGACTCCCCCGACCTCTCCATGGAAATTGATGAAGGCGATGCTGATATCGCGAGAATACGAGAGCTCTGCAAGCTCTCAAAAGTGAAATCTCCAAGGAAAGCTCCACCGATACGGAAATCGGTGTCACCGGTGAAGCTAAGGCCCGGAGCAAGCACTAGCTTAGGGGAGTCACCCCCCAACACTACCCGAGACGAAGGAGCAATGAGGAAGAACACGCCGCCACAACATCCAAATCCGAGCGTTCTTCCCGATAAATTCGACGGGTGCATCTCATATGCACCCAATATCCCGCATTAAATTGAATATTCAAGTGGGTCGAGCTCAAGACCTTAAACGAGCGCTTGTCGGGAGGCAACCCGACGGTTATCGCTTTATTTTTACTTTATTCTTTATTTTTGTTTTAGAAATTATTAGTGTTTTGAGTCGTTTGCCTGAAAAATTCGTGATAACGGGTCCTATTTTTCTTTGACAGGAGAGGAGAAATGGATATCTATTATTAGGAGGGTGAACAAGGCGACAAAGAGCGCTCCAGGAATGCGCTCGATGCTTAGGAGGAGGAAGAAATCATCTGGAGGAAGAAAAACAGAGATTAGAGCCCAAACGGAGCCAAACAGCAGAAAACGAGAATCACTCGGCCGAGTACACTGGCCACTCGGCCGAGCACGTAAGTTCGTCCTCCCGAGCGGCGCACAAACAAGGGAAGTCTGCTATACCCAACTCTCTGTTTCTTTTCTTGATTTCAATATAATTGCCACTCGGCCGAGTATATATCTTCACTCGGCCGAGTGCAACTGATACGCTCCTAGGGCGAGAACTGCCGAGTGGCTTGAGCCACTCGGCCGAATGGACTTTTTCCACTCGACCGAGGGTGGCAAAGCCACTCGGCCGAGTCGTAAGCGGGGAGGAATTTTCAAAAATATTTCCGTTACGTTCACTCGGCCGAGCGACATAGTCACTCGGCCGAGTCGTAACTTTTCCTATATAAGTCGCTATTCGAAGCGTTATTTTTCGATTTCTCGTCCGAGCCCGCGCCCGATCAGTTCCCTATGCCCGCTGCGACCCCTCCACTCGCCCGACCGCCCTGCCCGTCGCCGCGCTCGGCTGACCACCGCCGGCCGACGACGACGCCGCACCGCCCGAGTCGCCGGCGACTCCCTTGCCGCCGGCCGAGCTCCGGTATGCCCTATTTCGCCCATTTCTCCATTTTTCTCCTATTTTTTGACGATCCATGTGCTAATCGAGCCCCTAACCCAAATTAACTTCAAAATCTATCTATTATACCCCTAACCCCCCATACATTTTGAAAATTATTCGCTGATATCTTCGTTTGATGTGCAGGCTTATTGGGGAGCTTAGGGGAGCCAAGGGGAGCTTCCGGGGAGCGTTTTTGGCTTCGTGGAGGTGGCGTCTTCGCACGCATCCACTATTTTGCTCTCGCGGCGTGTTACGGTATACTCGTTCCACTTATTTTCGCACGCCGTATTTTATCTATTTTTGGTGAGCACCCGGGGCACCACATGCCGCCCCAGACATGGCCACGCACCAGGAGAGCTTCCGTCAAGCGGAAGAGGCCGGATGAGCCCGGCCCCTCCCACAAGATGGAGGACTCTCCTCCGCCTACACCACCTCACCCCGCACAGCCACAGCCTGCAGACCTCATTCACCCCGCACAGCCACAGCCTGTAGTCACCGTTCACCCCGCACAGCCACTCCCTGCCGACCCACTGCCACCACCGGCTCCACTTGTCGGGCCGCTGGGGATTACGTTCCGAGACGACGCACACCGTGTCGTTTTTGAGCGCAGTTCCCAGCGCTCGATTGTACCCTCCAGGTTCGCACACCTTGCAGACCTAGGACGCCTGGGGGTACTTGAGGGGATGCTCACGTTGTATGACAGCGTGGGCTGGTGAGATTTTTTCCAAGTGTCGGCGGACACCTTCATCCGTCCGACACTTGAGGTGCTTAGTTCTATTGCCCGGACCGATGAGGGATGCTCATTTAGGTTTATGGACCGGGAGTGCCAGGTCACTCTCGGTATGATGAGAGCATTCTTTTCGTGGCCCGATATCCCCGGGGCCGACCGTGGTTACGCCCCCACTCACATCCCCCCACCTTCCTTCGATTCCCACGCTTTCTGGGCCCGGATCACGGGTTTACCAGCTGCCTTTGACCCTAGTAGGGCCAAGGCCTCGGCCATCGTCCACCCCTGCCTCCGCATAGCTCAGCGCCTTATGGCGACTACCTTTTTAGCGAGGTATGAGCCTGGGACGATGTCCACGCCGGGGCTTTATATGCTCTATGCGATGACGCGCCCCAGAGTTCTAGCTAGGGAGAGTGACGAGTTGGTCCCCGCCGTCGTGATTGATATCACGAGCTGGTTTTTGGACCGCATCATCGTATCGGTGGGCACTCGCTCACCGATATGTTGCGGTCGGTCTGATCACCCTGCTCACCCTGATGACCGGCGAGGACCTACCGGCCAATTTGCGTCGTTCTCCGGGCCCCACTTCACTGTCTATAGACATCATGGCCCGGATAAAGATGCTTCGTCCGCACGGCCAGTGACACTGGGTTTGGTTGCATGGTCCCTATGGTGCTGATTACATAGTCCTTCTGAGCCCAGCTCGGACACAGATAGCACCAACACAGGTGGACTGGCTTCCGGCGATGGATCTCCTGATCCCCGCCGCCTACGTGCTTGAGGCCGAGGAGGCTGAGCAGGCTGAGCAGGCCCACACTGCCCACGCTGCACCCGTTGACCCCGTAGCCCCCGTAGCCCCTCAGCCTGTCCCTGAGATTTCTGCTGCTCCCGACACCACTGTCCACACTTCTGACGGTGTCAGGAGTACACTTGATGAGACCACCTCCACTACCACCACGCCCACCACCACTCCCACCATAGCTGGCCCTCTGTCCGTTGAGCCCCTTTGCTCCGAACTACCCGAGCGCCCACCTACTTTTGTTGAGAGCGGAGAGCCTTCTTTCGCTGCTGTCGTGGAGACCATGGCTAGTATGATCTCCGCTGGGATTTCACCTTTTGGACCCCACACTGCCTCCCCAGCGGCTGTCACTTCTGTCTCCACCGCAGCCGTACTTTCTGAGAGTGTCGTGACGTCTGTTCCCACGTCTGTGTCACTGACCTCTCTTGCCGCCTCGTCGCCGCTTTTATATTCCACTTCTGCTGCTGCTGCTTCCACCTCACACCAGCCTGCGCCCCAGCCTCGCACTGAGGCTAGGCCCCCACTTGTGAGCACAGCACCCTTCCTCCACATGCCTGCTGAGCCCATCCACTACACCACCCGAGTCTGCCAGCCCCGTCCTGCACAGCACAGACACGTGCGTCCCTCTGCACCACCTCCCCCCGACACTGTACTTCAGAGCATTCGTGCTCTCGAGGGGGCGGTGAGTGGCCTCAGAGGTGACCTCAGGACCATGTCTGCCACCGTCACCGCTATGGCCAGCCGCTTCGACCTACTTCCGGGCATTCACTATTGCCTCACTCAGATTCTCGATCGGCTTCCTCGCGTACCGACCGTACCCACACCCACCCAGCAGGTACCCACCCCCACTCCTACACACACCCAGCCTGCTTCCACACCCATACCCACACCCACCCAGCAGACTGTTCCCCAGCCACCACCACCACCTCCTCCACCTCCACCTCAGGACGGAGATGGCACAGCACCACCAGCTTAGGCACCCTTGATGCCATTGATCTTTTTTGCCGTCATGCTGCCCGTCTCTGCTTGGTCCTGATTATTTTTGCCCACCCCCCTCCCCTCACTGTTTTGGGTCCACATTTTGATCATATCTTTCTATATCATTTTTGGGAGAGAGGGAGAGACTTTTTGGTGTGACACTCTTATATCTGATTCACTCCTATACCTGCATGCATCATGTCCGCATCATATTTTCATTTTGTTATTTTTATTTCTTTTTCATCATGCATGCATCCTCACCTACCCCTCACATTACACGTCTCTCGGTGTGCCACACTTTGCACATTGAGGACACTGTGCACTTTAGCTTGGGGGAGTGAGTTCTCACGCTTTTTCGATTTACCACCTTTATTTTTAGTTTTTTTTTTCACGCCATTTTCCGCATTTGCACTCACTTTCACCACTTTTTCTTTTTTACCATGCATCACGTTTTTCTTATTTTCTTTGTGTGCCGCATTGTAAATAGTTTTGTTTTCCTTTTTTTATCTTTATTTCTTTCATCTCATGCTAGAGATGACTTTTCTGTGATGATGATGACGTGGAGTTAGCTTTCTCTATATGCATGCTATGTTTGTCATGTCTTAGCTTTTATTTCTGATATCATATGCTGTGATCTGCCTTGCATTTAGAGATAGTAACCCACACTTTTTCCGTATGAAAATGGATGAAATTCTATTATTAGCTGAGTCTGAATATTCATATGTATGCTATCGTAGAAAACACACCAAGATTCACGCATTGAATGCTTATATCTGGAGTACCGTTTTCTTTTCCTATATCACTTCTATTTGCATGATTTGTACACTTCACTTCAGGATGATTGAATGATGTTAGCTATGATAAATCTGGATTAGTTTTGCTTTTTTGTGATCGAAACTGAGTAGATTAGATTACCCTGCTGAAGTTGTCATGCACGTCTTATAGAGTGAACTGAGAGACATATTTATTTCTTTCTCCACATATCTTGAACATCAATTCTCTATTTTAAAAATCATTGGTGAATCTCCCCTTAGCGATTCTAATATTTGGCATTTCCCCCGTTATTAAATTCCTAGCTCCAAATTTCCCAAAACCAAAAAGAAAAAGAAAAATTCTTGTATATCCTTTTCTCTCTTTTGATTTGGGATCATTTGTGTATATATGCTATAAAAAAAGAATAAAAAAAAAAGAGAAAAGAAAAGAAAAAGATTTGAGAAAAAGAAAAGAAAAGAGAAAAGAATCTCAATAAACGATCCCATCTCATATACTCTCTCTTTCTTCCCTCTTTTTGTTTTTATTTTTATTTTCTTTTGCATTTGGAGTCTCAAAAGAAATGGGGAATGTAAATACAGTTTTGTATATGCCACCACGCTTATAGATAAGCTTGGGGGAGAGAATCCAATGATGTGTGAGAGAGTGACTACCTGACGGTGCATGACAACCTAGGCTAAGTAATATTCTATACTCGGTGAGATTGTTTTAGCATCACGAAATCCAGAAATCTACGCCTAGCACTCATTTCATGAAATCCACGCTTTTCTATTCTTTCTATTCTATTGCGTGATATTCTTATACTCCTCATAGAAAGCATTCAATTGAAAAGTGTGTGATCTGCGATATTGTATACCGCTTTAGATGATTCAGACAATGTTAATCTTAGAATTATTCCATTTTTCATGCTATATCAATATTCTTGGGTTTTCTATCTCTATTTGCATTATTATACTATGATATCGAAATAAAAATCTTTGACATGTGTTTTACATTCGGTGCATGCTATATGAGTAAGCAAAACCCATGTCCTGAGAAAAATGATCTAGCAGCTTCCCTCTTCGCTTCCTTCTTTCTTCTTCGTTTTTCGTTTTCCGTTTTTCCATCGTTTTCATTTTTCTAAATTCACCGGGTTCGCCTTTTACTTATCTTCCTCGAGGACGAGTAAGAGGTAAGCTTGGGGGATTTTGATCACTCCATATTTTACACCTTTTTTCCCGCATGTTTGCATGCCATTTAGATCGCTCAAATCATGTTTTTTCACGGTTTATCGACAATATTGCGATACTTTTCACGATTTGTTGCTTTTGTCGTATTTCAGGGGATTTGGAGCGATTTGGAGCGATTCCGAGATACACCTACTCCAGAGGGTCACCGACGACTTTCCTGAGGGGTATTTTGAGATTGGAGAGGAGCGGAAGAAGAAAGAATGTCGTAGGAGCGACGAGGAGGCAAGAACATTCAGATTGGGCATTTTTAGCATCTCACTCGGCCGAGTGAAGGAGTCGCTCGGCCGAGCATCGAGACACCGCTCGGCCGGCCAGATCGGACACGCTCCAAGCGTGCACTCGGCCGAGCATCAGAAGCCCACTCGGCCGAGTGACGTATCCCGTCCGCCCGAGTGGCACTCAGACGACTCCCATCAAAAACTCCCGACTTACTGTTTTTCGTCAGTCTGAGCATCAGAAGACCCACTCGGCCGAGTGGCAATTGCCGACCGCCCGAGTGAAGATGAGCCCATCGGCCGAGTGACAACAACTCACTCGGTCGAGTGATGCCCGAAGTGACGACCCCCAAGACCCCAGACTTACTGTAAATTCTCAGGGTCTATCACTCGGCCGAGCGACATTTGTCACTCGGCCGAGTGAGCCGAGCGCCTGTAGCGGAAAACACGATTTTGAAGAGGCGCAGGGGCAGTTTGGTCACGAATTTTTGGGCAGTTTTGGGGGGTATTTAACCCCAGATTCTAACCTAGGTTAGAGAGCTTTTTCATTGCTTTTGGCAGCCTTTTTAGATTAGACTTTTTAGAGTTTGATTCTTGTGATTGGAGAGGAGAAGAAAGTGTTATTTTGTTGGATTCTTGGAAAGCTACATTGGTTTGTCTCCTTCTCTATTAAAAATCCTATTTTTATTGCTATTTTGATTATTGCCATGAATTCTATTGCTATTTCAATTGATTGTTCTTCCATTTGCGATATGATTTGTAAGTAGTCTTAACGTCTTAGGGCGTGGAGATGAACCCTACGAGCCCAATTTCCGATTCGTGACGATTTGGTAGAACTATTGCTAGAATTGATTAGGGTTAGTTTGGGATTGATATAATACGGATAGCTAGGTGTTCATATCGATTGGGATTTGCAAGAGATTGGATCCCAATTCGATAGGAAACCCTAGATATCCGAATTGGGTTGAAATTGAGTTTCCGTAGTATCGGTTTGCAAGAGATTGGACCGATACTCGGATTCTCGATTGCAATTCTATACCGATACCCGTTTGCAAGAGATTGGACGGGTAGGAACTATCCCAACCTAGGTCGTAGCCCGAGTTTGCACGAGAGTGGGCTCGAGATGCGATTGAACAATGATGTTGATCCTAATGCTAGCTTGCCTAGGCTAGGGTTTACAAGAGATTGGACCCGAGCCTAGGTCTGCTATAGACCGGCAACAGCGCGAGAGCGTGAGCTAGGTTTTACACTCAGTTGCAACTAGTTCATCCGACATTCTACCCTAGCAACTGTGAAACCGATGAATCACAATGACGAGATACGGTGAGTAGCGGGGATTCCCTATTCCCTAGGCGTCTTTATTTGATTTTATATCTCTTTACATTATTTGACGATTGTGACAACATCGCCGAAAGGCAATCTCCTACTTTTCTGTCCCTATAGCCAGGTTGTTCGGAGAAGGCACTGTCATACGTCCTCCCTGTGTTCGATACCCGCTCGCCGCTACACCGTGCGCTTGCGGTCAAACTACACGGTCGCTCTTTAGGGTGTACGCCCGGGCGCGATCAAGTTTTTGGCGCCGTTGCCGGGGATTTATCTCCGTGTATTTGCGCCATACTAGGTTGTGCTCTAGGGTTGCATTTGGATCGATCATTAGGCAACAAATTTAACATATTAAATGTAACCCATAACCTAACTACATTCAAATTAACATGCACATCCACGATAAATATGCAAAAATAAAAAATAACCAATTCTTACCACAATTACGTTGGTACCCATAAAATGAAATTAGACTTATGGTACCAAGCAATGAAGGGTCAATGAAGACTAACCCTTCGGAAACCAAGTCCACGAGGACCGTGATTTCCCAACATAGTCATCATTCAAAATAATATCATTAATAAACGATTTCACATACATATTCTTAGCATGCATGCTTGTGTTCTTCGGACCCCAAATAGTGTATGTCTTGGGAGTCCTAATCCTATTGGGAACATGCATACGTTGTTGATGTCTATGTGATGCATGTAGTGGATAAGCATATGGCATATGATGCAATGGTGCATGATGATAATTATTCATATGAGAATGTGAATGAACATTTGCATGTGGTGGAACACGTGCATGAGTGTGTCTCACATGGTGTGCACGTGCCCGTGGATGTGGTGCATAGAAATCATCATATGTGTGAGCATGTGGAGTAGGACGTGTGTTCCTACATGGCATGGTATTTGTGTACATGTAAGCATGACCCTTCTTTGGAGGTCCACCCAAAGTGGGCTTCTTTCCAAATGGGGGTGCGTACCTAGCGGAAGCACCATTGGTAGGAGAACTACCAATGAAGTGTTTACTCCCACTAGTAGAAGCTTCGAAAGATGGCCTAACAAAGGTCGTGGCCGATTTGGATGAGTCTCCCATCTTACACCCCAAGTCAATGTGGTGATTGGCCGGATGTAAGTCATTTAGGATATTATCCAAATGACCCTTATCTTTATTGAATTCATGAATTCGGCCTAATGTGCACTCATACTTCTCGGTGAGAGAATGCATCGAAGCATCCAAGGTGGACACTTGCGATGTGAGTGCGCAAACACGTGATTTGAGATTCTTATTCTCAATACTCAAAGTTGAGTTTTGAGACGTCAAATCCGCTATCACATGTTCACCCGAATCCTCGATATGAACATGCTCAAGTTGAGATTTGAGATTTACAATCTCATTTCTCAATCTTCAACAACGGTGTCGTTGTTGACGATGATAGGTTTAGGCGAGGTTTTAAGACTATCTAACTCATTTTTAGTCTTAATAAATCTACTAGCCAATTTAGAAAACTTATACCAAAGTTGTTCGTTGGTTAATTTAAGTTCATCCATGGTTACCTCACCGCCTTCATCCTCGCTTTCCTCGCTTTCATTGCTTTCATCGAAGGAAGTCTCTTGAACACGTTCCTCTTTTACTATGAAGCACATGTGTGCTTTCTCCATGCGTTCATCATCCGAATCTCCACTTGACGAATCCGCGGAGTCGATGAATGTCCCGACAAGTCCTTTCTTGTGCTTTCTCGACTTGTCATGCTTGGATGCCTTCCACTTCCCCTTGTGTTTGTTTAGAGGACAATCCGGCTTGATATGTCCTGGCTTATTACATTTATAACACACGGGAGTAGAAACATTAGTAGAACCAAACTTAGATAAATTCTTAAACTTACCTTTTCGGAAGCATCGGTCGAACTTCTTTGCCAAATCGGCCAAAGTTTCCATGTCCAACTCATCTTCCGATTTTTCTTCTGATTCTTCATCATTGGTAGATGGAGCGGCCTTGTATGCAATTGCCTTTTTCTTTGGCTCGTCTTGCTTCAAGTACGACTTCATCTTTTCCTTCATCCTTATCTTGCTATCCTTCCGTACCTCATAAGACATCAAGATACCCATTAGTTGAACGACTGTATATTTATTCATATCGTTACCTTCCTCGATGGCGAAGGTACGCTTTTCCCAACAAGAAGGAAGTCCGTCAATAATCTTTGAGACTTTCTCCTTTTGGGTGTAGATCTTCCCAAGAGCTTCCAATTCATTGAAAATATCCACGAAGCGAGAATAGTAGTCCTTCATAGTTTCACCCTGTTCCATGTGAAACAACTCAAATTCTTTGTTAGCGACAACGAGTTTAGAATCTTTTACCGTACTCGTTCCTTCGTGCAAGATGAGGAGGGAGTTCCATATTTGATATGCACTCTTACATGTGCATATCTTATTGAAGTCTTCGGGCTCCAATGCGCATTGCAAGGTGTTCATTGCCTTGGCATTGCTTACCTCCGCGGCGACCTCCGCAGGAGTCCACTTCGCAAAATCTTCTTCGGCGGGCTCGACATACTCCGTCAACGTGGCTCTCCACAATGAAGCACTCCAGAGGAAAGTTTCCATCCGGCATTTCCAGTACCCGTAATTGGTACCATTGAAGGAGGGAGGCCTAGTTGAGGATTGCTCTTCCAAAACTGAAGAAGCTCCGTGACGATCCTTGAAGACGTTGTAGTCGTTGTTTGTCATAGCTTTGAACTTGTAGCTTTAACCTTGGCTCTGATACCAATTGTAGTGCCCTGCTAAGCTACTGCACATGTACTAGAGGGGGGTGAATAGTACTTTAAAATAATCAAGAGAGTTATTCCTAATTATTGTGTAAGAAACAAACGACAATGCGGAATAAACAACAATCAACAAGAGATAGTCAAACGCAAACAAATGCATGTAACAGGTTCGGATCCACCCAAGTCTCCCCGACTTGTTTCCGGTGATCCTACGTCCCAACCACTCGGATCCCCTCCGGATACTTGAGTTAGAAACCCTAACTCAAAATTTAGCACTATGAAATTCTTGTGAAAAACCTTCACAAGACCAAATCATACAAATGACATGTGACTCCCACAAACCGGGATCACACCCTCTCTCACAACCGAGAGACACAATTCAAATATCAATTGAAATGAAATATGAAACACTTACCACAAAATCCTATGCCTTGAGTATAACTTACCAAATTAGGGCAAAGATGGATTTTGAGGAGAGAATATCACCAAACCGAATCTCCACCAATAAGATCAACGATCGAAGGCTAGGATGGAGGATGGTGACTTTAGATCAAGCTCTTGGCTTGGAAGGCACACAATGGAGAGAATCTCTCTTGAGGAATATG
Source organism: Scilla litardierei (assembly GCA_030789695.1). Classification (NCBI taxonomy): domain Eukaryota; kingdom Viridiplantae; phylum Streptophyta; class Magnoliopsida; order Asparagales; family Asparagaceae; genus Scilla; species Scilla litardierei. Next base: position 210,894,693 of record CM061133.1, read on the forward strand.
GCTCAAAGAGTTGAGGGAGAGATTCTTGTGAGGAAGAGAAAGCTTTAGAATGGAGTTGAATAGCTTCTCTTTGATATCTCTAAACCTCTAAAATGGCAGCCTTGAATATCCTTGAAGAACCCCTCCAAGTATATATATGATAGAGGAGAGAGAGAGAGAAGAAATCGAGTCAATAAAGGCTCCAACGGCTCTATTCTGAAGCAGACTAGTCGGTCTAAGAAGGATCACTGACCGACTAGTTCATCAACTAGTCGGTCGTTGATTCAACATAGACCGACTAACAGCTCGACAGCCAAAAGAAATATTTCCAGGCAATATGAACTAGTCAGTCTAAGAAGACTTGCCAACCGACTAGTTTCTCAACTAGTCGGTCGGTGAGTGTTCTTTGACCAACTAAGCATGAAATGCACTAGGCTGGATTCAAGTTGAACTAGTCGGTCGAAGAACAAAAGTTGACCGACTAGTTTATCAACTAGTCGGTCGACAAACGTTCTTTGACCGACTAACGATAAACAGTAACTATGGCTGTACAGGGAAAGCTCAACTAGTCGGTCAAAGAAGGATTCCTAACCGACTAGATCGTCATCTAGTCGGTTGGTGACTCTTCTTTGACCGACTAATTGATCAACAAATCTGGGCTGAAATGAGCAAGGCATTCTAGTCGGTTCAAGAGGAATTGCCGACCGACTAGATCGTCATCTAGTCGGTTGGTTCTTCTACTTGAACCAACTAACATGCACTAGAAGCCGAATGAAGAAGCGATAGGCTTCGGGAAAGTTTCTAATGGCTTCTATGATAATCCTAGCTCTAAGATATGAGCGAAATGAAGATAATAATGTAAGTCCTACTCGAGGCTTAACATTCTAATCTATGAAGCTAGAAGACAATAAATAATACATGACGAACCGTCTTCGAAGCTTCAATCTTCATTCTTCTTGACTTCAATATATCTCCTTGAGCTTCAACGAAGCTTCAGGCACACGATCACGCGTATTGAGAAGTCTTGAGACGTCGCTTTTGATATACGTATTCTTTTGGCGACGATCTCCATAACTGCGCTCACAAACAGTTAGTACACGATATTTATGTTTGCTCATCATCCAAAACCAAATCCGGGGAATCAATACTCAACAGTAATCACACGGAACAAAGCAAGGTTAGTAGCTCAAGGCTACCGACAAGAGGAAGGTATTGATTTCGAAGAATCTTTTGCCCCCGTAGCTAGATTAGAAGCTATTAGGTTGCTTTTATCTTTTACATCCCATAAGAATTTTAAATTATTTCAAATGGATGTTAAAAGTGCATTTTTAAATGGGTTTGTCAATGAAGAAGTCTATGTTTCTCAACCTCCCGGTTTTATTCATGAAAAATTTCCAAACCATGTTTTCAAACTTAAGAAAGCGTTGTATGGACTGAGACAAGCTCCTAGAGCTTGGTATGATCGTCTTAAGACCTTTCTTTTGAATTTAGGTTTTAAAATGGGAGAATTTGATTCTACGCTCTTCATTAAAGATTATGAAAATGACATTCTTTTGATTCAAGTTTATGTAGACGATATTATTTTCGGTTCTACTAACTTTAATCTTTGTCAAGAATTTTCCAAGTCTATGAAGGATGAGTTTGAGATGAGCCACATGGGAGAGCTCACCTACTTCCTTGGATTGCAAATTCGACAAATGGAGAATGACACGTTCATACATCAGAAAAAGTACACAGAGGAGCTTATTAAGCGATTCGGGATGGAATCGTCTTCGTGCAAAAGGACTCCCATGAGTACTTCTACTCATCTACACAAGGATGAAAGCGGAAAAGATGTAGACGTTCGTCTATATCGAGGTATGATCGGTAGCTTACTTTACTTAACCGCTAGTAGGCTGACGTGCCCCCGGTTTGCGAGCCGCAAATGGCCGGGGGACCCGCGTGAGGGTTTAGATATTTGTAACCGCAAGCGCACGGTGTTGTAGTGTGGCTTGGGGGATGAACACAGGGAGGCTAGGATGTGCTTGTGTCAAAGAGGACCAAAATCACCCCGTGGGCGAGCTAGCCCAGATCGGATGATGGGTTGTCACGGTAAATGAATGCAAGGTATAAACAATATGAAAATAAAACCCGGGACTTTGGTTTCCACCCCAACGAGCGACTCTCGTCGATACGGCCTACGGGTAGGATGGCGATCGGAATTAGGGTCTAATGGTGAGACGTTGCCTCTAAAAGTGGTACCGGCATCCCGATATTCCGATCGGTGCCCAGGATGATACGCCGGACTTCCTGGGTTCGATCAGTGGGCACTCCCGTGTCCATTAACACTGATCGACTCCGGGAGCACTAAGCTCGCAACGATAACTCCCAACGTCTCATCCTGCCGCTCCCACGTGCTAGGATTCGGCGTCTACGCTAAGGGCGTGAGCTATGGCTAGGGAGTCAACCGCCAAGTTTATTCCCCCTTGGCCCAACGGTCAAAGGCGGTCTTTTTCCCGTCGATGACAATAAAACACCCAGCGTAACAGTTAGATTCCTAATCCCTATCGATTTCCTAACCCTATGGACGCATCGGGAAGAGCCCCCGAAGGGGTTTCCGCCAAAATCCCAGATTTGGGAACTACTCACAAATATTCATTAAAAAGTGATCTAAACGAAAATGAACCGTTAAAATCATAATCAGACAATATGAATGCAAAGGTAGTAAAGCAATTAAGATAATACTAAAGTTTTACAAAGATCCGAAAACTAACAAAAACAGGGAAATTACAGCCGTCACAAAATGAAGAAAACAGTAAAAAATAACCAACTCCCGAATCTGGGAAACCTAGGGTTCTATTTATAGAAAACGACATCACCCGATCGGTTGACAAGTCAACCGGTCGGGTGAGCCGCTTCACAAAATCACAGCGCAATGCGGGGGTTTCACCCGGTCAGTGTAAACCGGTCGGTTGGAACTTGGTGCGATCGGTTGGATCTTGGTGCGGACCGGGTGAGGAGACCGGTTGGAGCTTCGAGTCTTGGCTGTTGAAATTCAGCTACAGGTCACCCGATCGGTTGGAAATTAGCTTCGAATTTCCAGAGACTTTGAGCTTGTGACCCGGTCACTGAACCGACCGGGTGACTTCTCGTGAGCTCCAAGCTGCGTCCGGGTGATGCACGCGTGCATCACCCGATCAGTTGGAGATGACCAATCGACCGGGTGATGGGCTGAAAGATGTAATCTTCGTCGTTTGACCCCCTGGATCACGCGTGACTCCTCCCGTTGCTCCGGGGACACATGATATCATCGTTTTACGCCCCAAATGCCAGCAAACTCCTGCAAAACACTGAAAATACGGAAAAGTGAAAGAAAACAAGAAAATACAAGAAAACACGAGAAAACAAATAAAAGACGGCGGTAAATACGGAAAAACACGGAAGAAAACGTGCGTAAATATATGAAATATAAACGCACGTCAAAATCCCCCAAGCTGAACTCTTCCTCGTCCTCGAGGAAGACGAGTGAGAGTAGGAGCTCGAAGGGAAAAAAAGAGAGAAAGAGAGAAAAAGAAAACTCTATATCCTAAGTCGCCCGTCAGGGCCAACAAAATCAAAAACGACACACCAAGCAAGCAAACACCAAATCACATCACTAAACCTAGGAATACGAGTCCAAATAAGTGCCGTGGGCCCACGTTGTGAAGCGCGAGTGAGTGTGGTCGTGCGCTAGCAGTCGGTGTCGCTATCTACGATGTGCAATAAAGCTCGATATACACAGACCCAGGAAACGACCCAAATACCGATTCGAATTTGAAATTGCGGTGAATATTAGTTCAAGCATGCATGAGAAGAGTATAAGAATAGAAGCGTATCATACATCGGGGACTCCACAACTAGGGTTAAGGAAATCTCACCACTATAGCCTAGATACTAGCTAAAAAGTTCCTAAGCCAAGTGTTTTCAAAACCGATGGGGGTTGAGATGATGCGGAGTAGGACACTCGGTGCAAATTCTCGCCTTCCCTTTATTCTCGGCAAGTAGGAAAATATTCACACGGGAATTTTTTTGGGTTTTGGGCATTTGTATATTTTTGCTTTTTTGGCTATACAAAATTTTTCTTTTCTTTTTGGGTTTTTCTTTTCTTTTCTCCTTTTTTTGGATTTTTGGGTTTTTGGGTATACACATGTGTACTCTCCCAAGTGGGAGAACGGTACACGACGAGAGGATTTGCACCAAGTAAAACAAAAAAGAAGTCGGAATCTAAACACTTGGGCAAAGGAAACTATTCTCGCTAAATAGAGCATGGGCTAAATGGGTTATCCTAGTCCTTAATTGTGGAATCCCGACACATGCGAAATGAAGCGTACGATATATATAGCATGCAGAAGAAGCAGACAGTAGAAATAAGTACCGCATATTCATATCGAAACATGATAATCTAGGGGTCATTCCTGGACAGGTATATAAAGTAATTCACAAAGTAGAAGCACACCACACGGTTAGGCACGACACACGACTCACAAAAAGCTAAGTGGACCCACGATGCGTGAAATGCAAGAGGACTCGAAATCCTAGGGTTAGTGAATGTGATTATCGATGCCATGCGAGGTGTGTGTGATTTTGTGGCGATTCATCATAGGGTTCATCTCTAGGAGAAAGAGATAAAAAGAAGACAAGAAAAAATAAAAACACGATGAAAACGACACAAAAACGAAAAAGAAAAACTCAAATGACGCACAAAGTGCGACTCCCCCAAGCTGAATCTTGCATTGCCCCCAATGCAATAAGAGTGAGTACGGGAGGGCAATGAAAATGGGGGGGAATACGCACCGACACAAAAAGAAATGAAAAACGAGGAAAACACAAATACGAAACTGAAAAAAAAAAGAAAAATCAAAATCAAACCACACGACACGAAAAACGAAATAAAACCACACGACACGACAAAATAAAAAGTAAAAACAAGCGCACACACACACAAAGAAGATAAAACAAAACATGACAACACACCAAAATGGACGTCCCCCAAGCTAGACATGACAATGTTAGCAATGAAATATGAGCGTGAAAGTGCAGAAATATGCAAGGGGGGGTCAAAAAACAAAGTGAAATCAAAAATCAGGAGAAGGCGAATCCTCGCCCTCCTCGGAAGAGGGTGTGGCTGGGTGGTCGGGGGAGGCGGGGGGTGTGCGGAGAAGTGGGGAAAGAGGTGGAGGAATAGGTGCAGCGGTGGTGTGAACGATGGGAGGAGTGTCGGTGGAGGTGGGTGGTGGTGGAAGGACGGCGATCAAGGCGGTGGTGAAAGGAATAGAAATGGGGGGAGAAGATGTGATGGTGACGGTAGTAGGTGGGGGTGGGAGAGATTTGGAGCGCACCGGCAATTTCCTGCGGCGCACATATGATGTGACGGTGGAGGAGGTAGAAGGTGGTGTGGGTGCGATGGAAGTGGTCGGGAGGGGGGAAGTGGATACCGGGATGAGAATAGATGAGGGAGGGGGAGATGATCGCCTAGGTGGGGGTGGGGGAGGTGGGGATGGGTGGAATGGCGGAGGAGAAGAACGTGATGGGGGAGGTGATGGAGAAGATCATCGGGGTGGTGAAGGTGGTGGTGTGGGTGGTGGTGGTCCGTGGACGCGAGTGAGAAGGCGAAGAATGGCGGCCACGTTCCTCTCAAGTGAGAGGAAGCGTGGGTGAGTGAGAAAGGAGGACGGTGATGGGTCCGAGGAGGCAGAGGACATGGCGAGATCACGGAGGGCAGTGACCTCCCTCTCAAGAGTAAGACGGGTAGAGACCTGGTGGTGACCAAAGGATGTGGACTGACATGAGGCAGAAGTGGTGCCGGCAGGTAATGTTGAAGTAGTGCTGGCGGCGGCGGTCATGCCTGCACAGGACACAAGGCCAGAAATGGCCGCTAAGAGGTGCTCAGAAGTGATGGGGCTAGGAGCAAAAACAGGGCGACTCAGGCCAGCCCCCAAATCTCCCCGGGACACAGGAATATCCTGCTCGTCTAAGTGGGCGGCAGGGGAAGGAGGTCTACGTGCGTCAGGGGGAAAGAAAGGAAGGTGCAACCCCTCAAAGAACTCAGGGTCGGGCGGAAAAGTCCAATCCGCCACGATAGCCACAGTCATGCGAGCGGGGTTGGGGAGAATAGTGTAGGGGCGAGGGGGGTGGCCGTAATTGAATTCGAAACGACCGTCGGGGCGGGGCTTAATCATGTGAATGTGCCGCAGGACGTCAAGATCTAGACGTGAGGGTCCTGTGGCGATGGGAAGACCACGGGGGATATGGATATTAAACGGGGGGGGAAGAGACAATGATAGTGATAATGCCCCCACAGCAGATTTTGCCCTTCCCGGCCATGCTAATCTCGAGAAGCTTGTAAACAAGCCAATCGCCAGCATGGATAGGGACAACCGGGGCCCTGAAACTAACTCCATCATCATCACGAACAAAGGGGAAAGTCATGGCCCAGAGAATAAAAAGATCGGGGATAGTCACGGTGCCTGACTCATCCCGCGGGAAAAATGCAGATGATATGATCCTATGGGCCAGACAAAATATGGGATGGATGATGGAGGAGGCCTTGGCCTTACCCCGGGGATAGCGGCGGAGTATGGTGAGGCGGAACCAGAAATTATCGACGTCAAATTCCGGGGGATATCCGTAGTGACGGATAGCGTCATTCCCTAGAATAGGGAAACCAAATATATCGCAGATGGTGTCTAGGTTTGTGCGAATGGTTTGGTTACGCACCCGAAAAGTGACGGTCGACCCCGACTCACAAACGAGGGAGGAAAGGAATTCTAGGGTGAGTGACGGGTAAGATACCGCAGAAGCATTAAGGAAGGCCAACCAACCTAGATTAGCAAAAAGAGTCTCGACCTCGGTGAATACACCGAGGTCGACGAGTGATTGGGTGTGGGCAAACTTGGTTGATAAATGCCCCCGAGTGTCAAGTCTGTGGTAGAGGTCTTTCTGCTCCTGGTTCCTAAATATGTATCCATGCGGGCCCAACATGGGGTCCACGGGGGGAATGATAGGTGCGGGAGGGGCAAGTGTCAGTTCGCGTGTGCGGGAAGGAGGACGTGTTTGTTTACGTCTCTTACGAGACGGTTCTTCCTCCCGCAAGATACCTTTTCCTTTATCTCTCTCCCAGGCCATGTGTGTGTGGATGATGCAAATGGGTGCAAAATACTATTAAAGTGCACACACACGAAAACCAAGCAAATCAAATATTAGGGTAAAAATTGAAATTCGAGAAGTGGAACGAAGTTACCCCGTAGCAATTAGATCTCCCCGCTTGTAGATGACCCAATGCCTTGCAATTGGAGAAGTGTGGAGCCGCGGCACTCTTCTTCAGCAAAAAAAATTCGAAGGTGGATGTGGGTGTTGGGAATTAGGGCTAGAAAATAGGAAATAGGAGAGGGAGAGAGAGGCAGAGATGGAGAAATGCGAGGGGGAGGTGGAGAGAGAGACTAATGGAGGATTTGAGGTTGTGGGAGAGGGATTTTGGTAGTCGGGTGCTTGGAGGAAGGTGAAACGACGGAGAAACGGCGAGATCGGGCGAGGGTTTGTGAGCGGGTGGGTCGGGGGTATTTATAGGTTTTAAGTCGAACCGATCGGGTGAGTTTTCACCCGATCGGTTGACCCTAGGTCGAAAATTTGATGCTGAAGAAACGCTACAGGCGACCCGATCGGTTGAGAACTCAACCGATCGGTTCGCCGCTCCATAGATTTTCCCGAGAACTCAGAGTTTTTCACCCGGTCCCTCAACCGGTCTAGCATTTTGTCACCCGGTCGGTTGATGAACTCTGAAATTTTTCCGAGAGTTCCCCCAGGTCACCCGGTCTGCTCACCTGGTCTCATCATTCTCCACCTGATCGGTTCATTTGGTGACAGACACGGCCGTAAGCTGATACATCCCAACCGATCGGGTGAGAACTCACCCGATCGGTTGAGGCCTTGTTTTCTGCAAAACCCCAAAAATCGCCTAAGTTCCTTCACGGAAGTTGTTGCGGCAGGATTTATTTATAAAAATAGATAAAAATAAAGTAGAAAAAATCCTAAAAAGCGAAGCAAAAGTTTAGAACATGGATTGCCTCCCATGAAGCGCTTTTGTTTAACGTCATTTAGCTCGACGCCCGTTGATGATTTTCATGGTGGGCAGTACGGGTGATGCCCAAAATCCGGCATCTCTTCAGCTCCAGAGGTTGTGGCTATTGGTGTAGTCGGTGGCTGTAAAAAGATTTGCTCGACTACCCTCCCTTTGTTCACAGGATCCGGGGGCTTCTCCCTCAAATTGGCGTCCACCGCCATCTTTTTCAGGATCCGGACCTCATCGCCGGTGAGGTCCATGGGTTCTTTTCCTTTTCTCCTCGTAGGAGGAGACTTAGGGAATCCAGGAGGGATCACATGTCGCGCGACCGTCTCATTAGCCACTTCATTCTTAGGGGAGCCAACTTGCTCTCCAAGGTCCCCCAAGCTATCGGGGGGATTCCTCGAGAGCACTTCCCAGGCATTTGTTTCAACAGCTCTATCTTCTTCATTCTCTAGCATATTGATAATAGGATCGTCCGGGGGGTTTGGATGCTTCATCGACAAGCCTAAGTCAAATTCGACTCTTTCTTGGCCCACATTGAGGGAAAGCTTACCATTCTTTACGTCTATCAACACTCCGGCGGTTGCCATAAAGGGTCGTCCAAGAATAATTGGTGTATGCTTGTCTTCCGGCATGTCCATCACCACAAAATCAACTGGTACATGCACCCCTTTCACATCGACGGGGAGGTCGTCCACTACTCCCACCGGATACTTGACCGAACGGTCAGCAAGTTGCAATGTCATGCCGGTGGGCGCTAAGTCTCCCATCCCTATTCTCTTGTACAATGATAGGGGCATTAAGCTGACACTCGCACCAAGATCGATGAGCGCCCTTTGGATTTTCACTTCCCCAATAGAGCAAGGGATGGAGAAATTTTTGGGGTCCTTGAGCTTGGGCGGATTTGCACGCTGAATGAGTGCGCAGCACTCCGCCGTTAACACGACCTTTTCTTTTCTAGATCCCCGTGTCACCAAGTCTTTCAAGAATTTAGCATAGGAGGGGATCGTCTCTATGGCCTCGAGGAAGGGGATTTGTAGGCTCATATCTTTCACCATGGCAAAGAATCTGCCATACTTCTCATCGATTTTGGCCTTGGCAAGCTGTTGTGGGAAAGGCACAACGGGCTTGAACACTCTTAGGTTCCCTTCCTCATCTTTCTTCTTCTCCTCTCCATGAACTCCCTCCGGAGTGGTTGGCTTGGGCGACGAAGCACAGTCGTCATTTAATTTCTCAATTGGTCGTTCCACGACCAACGGTGCTTCCGGTCCTTTGGGGGGCTCTCTCGTAGGTATTTGAGTTCCACTCCTCAAGAAGATGGCGGACACGTTCTCATGCTCATGTGTGAGCGCCAAGGTCCGATTTACCCCCTAGGATTCACCTCAGGCTGTGACGGTAATAAATTCTACGGTCTCTGAAGGTTCGCCACTTGCAACCCCAGTTGGGTTACCTGATCAGTGAGGACTCTTTGTCCCATCTCCAGCTTCAGATTGATCTTCTCCTGGTTGGCTATGTATTGAGTCAAGAGGGACTCAACCGGATAAATGGCCCTCTGCTGGCCGTATTGCTGCTGGGCGGGCTGCTGATTCCTAGGGGCATATTGTTGATACTGTGGTGGTGGTTGTTGCTGCTGAAATTGCTGCTGCTGGAACTGCTGCTGGGGCCTAGCCGGCTGATAAGTCTGCTGTTGTTGCTGAGCCGGCTGTTGGTAAGGTGCTCGATAACTAAGGTTTGGATGATTCCGGTTGTTGGGAGAGTAGGCCGGGTTTGAGTTGGTTCGTGGTGGAAATGGCGCATTCCCCGTAGGATTGTAAAACAATGCACTCGCCTGATCCAATGGTGGTGAGATGTCACCACCGTCGAACTCTCCAAAAACTTCGGATTCTACCGCAGCAATCTGTTGTGAACCGGTGCCACCGGCGCCTACCATCAATGCGGAGATCTGGGTTGACAGCAAGTCAAACTTGCTTGACAATTTGTCGACGTCTTTGACTCTATGGATGCCCACAGATCTTGGTGTGGCTCTCTCGTCACACCATCGTTCATTGTTGGATGCCATATTTTCCAAAATTTGTCCGGCATCTTCTTCGCTTCTTGACATGAAGGACCCTCCAGCCGCGGCGTCCATGGAAGATTTTAAATCGTCCCTCAACCCATTATAAAACAAATTTATGATCTGCCACTTGGGGAGCTCATGGTGGGGACATCTTCTCTGCATCTCCTTGTACCTTGTCCAAGCCTCATGCAAGGACTCGTGGCTGGCCTGGGAGAAGGAGGAGATCTCACTCCTCAGCTTCATGGTCTTCCCCGGAGGAAAGAACTTCGTCTAGAAAAGCATTGGAGAGCTTCTCCCAGGTGTTGAATGTGTTGGGGTCCTTCCCCCTAAGCCACAGTTTGGCCTTATCTCGCAAGGAGAAGGGGAACAGCTTCAGTCGGATCGCCTCAGTTGTGACACCGTTAATCCGGAAGGTGTCACATTTCTCCAAGAAGGAGTCTCGATGCTCGATCGGGCTCTCCATGGGTGCACCCAAAAACTGATCCTGCTGGATCCACGTCACCAAAGATGGCTTAAGCTCGAAGCTTTGGGCCGTAATAGCTGGAGGACGGATGGCGGAGGTGGACTCGATGGAAGGCATCGAGTACTCCAGCAGGGACTTGTGAGGCGGGGTGTTCTCCGCCATGGCTTCAGGATCCTCTCTTCTTCGCTTCTCGACGGCCAAATGCCTAAGGGTGGCGTTTATCTCTGGATCAACGGGGATCAAGTCGTCGAGACTTCTTGAACTCCTGCGCATGAAAAACAACAAACACCCGTGAAGCGACAAGTGGGAAAGAAACAGATAAGATAAGAAATAAAAATAAAAATAAAAATAAGAAAATAAAAAGAAAAAGGAAGAATGCGAAAATTATCGCGAGGTAGGGATAAGAGCTAGACACTAGGGTTCATGAGATCCTAAAATAACAAGCACGTTGCCTCCCCGGCAGCGGCGCCATAAACTTGACGTGCCCCCGGTTTGCGAGCCGCAAATGGCCGGGGGACCCGCGTGAGGGTTTAGATATTTGTAACCGCAAGCGCACGGTGTTGTAGTGTGGCTTGGGGGTCGAACACAGGGATGCTAGGATGTGCTTGTGTCAAAGAGGACCAAAATCACCCCGTGGGCGAGCTAGCCCAGATCGGATGATGGGTTGTCACGGTAAAGGAATGCAAGGTATAAACAATATGAAAATAAAACCCGGGACTTTGGTTTCCACCCCAACGAGCGACTCTCGCCGATACGGCCTATGGGTAGGATGGCGATCGGAATTAGGGTCTAATGGTGAGACGTTGCCTCTAAAAGTGGTACCGGCATCCCATGGGCCCGATATTCCGGTCGGTGCCCAGGATGATACGCCGGACTTCCCGGGTTCGATCAGTGGGCACTCCCGTGTCCATTAACACTGATCGACTCCGGGAGCACTAAGCTCGCAACGATAACTCCCAACGTCTCATCCTGTCGCTCCCGCGCGCTAGGATTCGGTGTCTACGCTAAGGGCGTGAGCTATGGCTAGGGAGTCAACCGCCAAGTTTATTCCCACTTGGCCCAACGGTCAAAGGCGGTCTTTTTCCCGCCGATGACAATAAAACACCCCGCGTAACAGTTAGATTCCTAATCCCTATCGATTTCCTAACCCTATGGACGAATCGGGAAGAGCCCCCGAAGGGGTTTCCGCCAAAATCCCAGATTTGGGAACTACTCACAAATATTCATTAAAAAGCGATCTAAACGAAAATGAACCGTTAAAATCATAATCAGACAATAGGAATGCAAAGGTAGTAAAGCAATTAAGATAATACTAAAGTTTTACAAAGATCCGAAAACTTACAAAACCAAGGAAATTACAGCCGTCACAAAATGAAGAAAACAGTAAAAAATAACCAACTCCCGAATCTGGGAAACCTAGGGTTCTATTTATAGAAAACAACATCACCCGATCGGTTGACAAGTCAACCGGTCGGGTGAGCCGCTTCACAAAATCATAGCGCAATGCGGGGGTTTCACCCTGTCAGTATGAACCGGCCGGTTGGAACTTGGTGCGATCGGTTGGATCTTGGTGCCGACCGGTTGGATCTTGGTGCGGACCGGGTGAGGAGACCGGTTGGAGCTTCAAGTCTTGGCTGTTGAAATTCAGCTACAGGTGAACCGATCGGGAGAAGATCACCCGATCGGTTGGAAATTAGCTTCGAATTTCCAGAGACATTGAGCTTGTGACCCGGTCACTGAACAGACCGGGTGACTTCTCGTGAGCTCCAAGCTACGTCCGGGTGATGCACGCGTGCATCACCCGATCGGTTGGAGATGACCAACCGACCGGGTGAGGGGCTGAAAGATGCAATCTTCGTCGTTTGACCCCCTAGATCACGCGTGACTCCTCCCGTTGCTCCGGGGACACATGATATCATTGTTTTACGCCCCAAATGCCAGCAAACTCCTGCAAAACATGGAAAATACGGAAAAGTGAAAGAAAACAAGAAAATACAAGAAAACACGAGAAAACAAATAAAAGACGGTGGTAAATACGGAAAAACACGGAAGAAAACGCGCGTAAATATATGAAATATAAATGCACGTCATAGGCCCGATATCATGTTTTCCGTATGTCTTTGTGCTAGATATCAAGCAAGACCTAAGGAGTCACACTTGATTGCGGTTAAACGAATATTTCGTTATCTCAATCAATCCCTAGATTATGGGTTACTCTATCCTAAGTCTAGCACTTATGAGTTAATCTCATATAGTGATGCCGACTTTGTCGGATGCAAGTCCGACAGGAAAAGTACTAGTGGCACATGCCATTTCTTAGGAAATTCCTTAGTTTCTTGGTTTTCTAAGAAACAGAATTCGGTGTCATTGTCCACGACTGAAGCGGAATATATTGCCGCGGGTCTTGCATGTGCACAAGTTCTTTGGATGAGACACACTCTTAGTGACTATGGTGTCAATTGTGATACTTGCCCTATCATGGTTGATAATCAAAGTGCTATTTGTCTTTCCAAGAATCCGGTACACCACTCCCGTACCAAACACATAGACATGAGACACCATTTTATAAATGATCATGTAGCTAAGAAGGACATCATCTTAGAGTACATTGAAACCCAAAACCAAATTGCCGATATCTTCACTAAACCTCTTAAAGAAGATTCATTTGTAAGGTTGCGTGGAGAATTGGGAATGATGGGTGAATCTGAAATCTAGAAGCTCAATCTTTCAAGTTATAACTCCTTATTGAGCTCATATCTTTTTGATTGTCTTTCTTCATGTGCTTTATTGTTTTATGAGCTTAAGAAAGGCAATTGTGACTTATTTGATTTCATGAGTTTTGAGTTTGATTGGAGTAATTTGTGTTTCAATGGATTTATTGTTTTCATAATGTTTTTACGATGTATTTGTGATTAGAGTATAGGTCATAGGGTGAGTGTTCTTATTCTCTGGAATTCTATCTCACTGTGCACTGTTGGACCAGGACAGACGACTGTCTTTCTTTCGACAGTCGACTGCCCTACTCTATCTCCTCTGTATGAAAATTGGTATCTTTCGCACAGCCGACTGATGATTGTTTTACAGTCGACTGTTAATTTAACAGGTGACTGCATTTTAGTCATCAGGCGACTGTACTCTCTGTCGAATTTTTACAGTGTTCTCTGTTATTTTTGTGAACTGTAATAATTCTCGGCCAGCCGACTGTTGAGTATTTGTCAGTCGACTGTCCAGTGGACAGGCGACTGCATGTTACTTGCCAGTCGACTACCCATCTCTCTGAGCTTTATTTTTATCACTTCATCCAGTCGACTGACATTTGTGCATCAGTCGACTGTCTTATGCTGTGTCGGTTCATGTGATTTGATCCGAGCCGTCGATTCCTCGATCCAACGGCTCATATTTATTTGCCCTCGTCGACTCTCTCTCCTCCGCTTTGACTGTTCAACCTCCCGCTCGTTTTCCTCTCCAAAAACGGTCGATCTTGTTTCCAAAACTGTCGAACTGCTCCTATTTGTTGTCATCGCTCGCATTCTGTCGTTGACATCGATCTCCTTCTCCGCGATCGTCATTACTTCCACACTTGGTTTGCTTCTCTCACTTGTTCTTCGTCGATTCTTTTCTTTGCTTTAGTTTCTCCTTCTCTTGTTTCCATGGCTCCTAAACCAAAGGGAAAAGAGAAGATCGCTACTCCTAAACAATCTAGGGCACCCAAGAAACTCATTGCCAAGAGAAAGAAACCATATAAAGCCCGAACCAAGCATGCCCAGTCACCCGTGCGTTCGTCTTCGCCGGGTTACTCTCCTTCTGCTTCTTCTAGCGATGCTCAGCCTTTGATTCATCATCAGCGCAAGCCTGCTAGTGTTCACATTAGTGAGCCTGTTGCTGAGAACCCCCCTGTGTCTCCTTCTGTGTCCAGTTCGTCAGAAGAGACTCCTGCCGTATCCCCCTCTGATCCCTTAGTTCCCGTTTGCCAAGACGATCTTTGTCTGGCAAATTTTCACTCTCTCCTAGGGATCAACCTACTTAGGGAGCAGTACATTGCTTTCCCCGCCTTCACTGCTGAGAGACTCTCTGACATTCTTTCCGCTACTCACCTGGCCGATATTTTTCGCTTCTCTCAGAGCGAGTCCCCCAGAGCCTATCCATTTCTGGTGAAGCTCTTCTATGCGAACCGTGCTCGCGGTGAGTATTCGTCTACCGGCATCCTCGATACTATCGTTCAGGGAACCCACATTCAGATCACTCACTCTCTCTTAGGGACTATTCTTAGGATTCCCTCTGTTGGCTCCCTCCCCACTGATATCTGCTTCTCCGAGATTGACGATCTTGACCAGTCTGTCCTCCGGGATATGTTTCGAGAGGTTCCTTTAGCTCTTGATTTGGGTGTCAGATCATCTATGTTCTCTGCATGAGGTTGGGCTGTTCACCTAGTGGTGAAGTCCAACATCCTGCCGCGATATGGATCGTCTGACCAGCCGTCTCAGGATTCCTGAAGTGTATGTATGCTATTTTCTCTGGCTTGCCCGTGAACTGGGCCGGTGTCCTCCTTGATAGGATGGACAAGGTTGAGTTCACGTCCTCCTCGTCTAACATTCCTTACGGTGGTCTTCTGACTCGTGTCTTCCGTCATTTTGGTATTGACTTGACTCGTTATGAGCCCATGCCCTTTGGCCCTCTCCTCGACGCTTCTGCAAAGTCGAAATCCTCTTCGGCTCTGCAGACTGCCTCGAAGAAGAGGAAGTCTACTTCAGCTCCATCCTCATCCACTGTGCCTCTAGCTGATTTGCCTTCTTCATCTGCTCCACCGTCTCAGGATACTCTTTTGGCGATGGTCTCTGGTATTTACAGATTGCTGTCTCTCTCTCTCTCCTCCATCAGGGAATTCCCTTCCCTGAGGATTTGAGACAGTTTCTTCCTCAGCTTCATATGCCTCCCCAGCCTACTGGTGTCGTTGAGCCTCCTGCTGTTGCTTCTTCTCAGGATGTTGCTGCTGCTGCTTCTGTTGCTCCTTCTGACCCTCCTCCAGAGGATACTCCTGCTGCTCCAGAGCCTGCTTCCTCTCCTGCAGCTCCTGGCGACGCTCACTCTTAGATAGTTGTTAGAGTGATGTTCTTTTGAGTGATGATATATGTTTTTGTGTATGATGGATGATGTTGTCTGCGACTCTTTTATATATGTTTGGTGATATTTTTTGATGTCGTCATAATGATGTATTTTTTGATCATGATGTATCTTGTTTGGATGGCCATGTAGATGACCATCCGTTGATGTACTCTGTCTATATATATATGATGTTGCACCCTCTCTTGTGTCACACTATGCTATATTGTTTATCTTATCTGTGTGATGTATGATATGTTGTCTCCATGTGTGCTTCACTCTCCTTGATGTGCTTTTGAGACAATATATGACTTTGATATTGGTTAATTCATGCTATCTTTGTTATGATGAATTTGTGAAAATTATTTTCATTTTGTATATCTAAAATGTTGATATTGGATTTCCATTCCATTACTCACATGTGTATATGATGAGATTTTATAAGTTTTGATTCGATATATCTTTATACTCCTTGATTGTTGTTAGTTCGTATTTGGCACTATTATTATTGTTGTTATTTGCTCCCACCTTTTGGATAATACCATAGGGGGAGAGAAATAAACATACAAGATTCATAATGGATGTGCTAAGTATGTTCTAACGCTTGAATCTAAGATTTTCGTTGCCTTAGATTCAGGGGGAGTAAGATTATAATGAATAGAGATTTTATTTCCTAGATTTCTTGATTTGAATTCATTCATATCTCACTCATTTGCTTCAATTGCTATGTAGATGTTCTAATATTTGTTGACTAACTTGATTGGCATCTATGTAGGGGGAGTAAGTTTTCATTGCGCACAATTATTTATCTTCTTGTTTATGTTTGTTTGTCATCATCAAAAAGGGGGAGAATGTTGAGTACTGGACTTCTCCCTACTTGGTGTTAATGATGAGCAAACATAAATACTTGTGACTAATCCCCTATTTTGCAGTTAATCCATTGTCTAAGCTTATTATGAAGATCAACTAGCAATGGATGACTCACAAACGTCATTGAAGGCAAATGATATGAATTGGATGATCGTAGATTGATGATTGAAGCTCCGTAAAGACTTCAAGCTCATACGATGGAAAGAAGAGATTATTCGTCAATGTAATTTTTCTTTTATCTCTTCTAGTATGTAGCTTAGAAGTAGAACTTTGATGGAGCACTCACACACATCTACATTCTGTCATAGGACATCTTTAGACTTTTGTCCTTTGATCCCAATTCAATTCAATTTTGTTTGTGCTAGGATTGTTTATAACAGCCGACTGCTTAACAGTTTACAGTCGCCTGTCTCAACAACAGTAGACTGTGTTTTGTTCTACAGTCGCCTGTTATGCACAGACTATTACAATGTAGTTTTGAGCCTTCTCTGATTATTTCGCACAGGCTACTGTTGAACGATTCACAGGCGCATGTCCTAGTGACAGTCGACTGTGTATTGTAAATCAGTCGCCTGTCTCTCCTTGTCCAAACTCTGTTTGATCTGATTTCTACGGCCAGTCGACTTATGCTGTATATACAGTTGACTGTCTATTAGATCAGTCGACTGTCTATGCTGCAACAGTCGCCTGTCTGTAAGTCTATTCTTTGACTCAGCTCTCTGGAAATTTCTCCTGACTTTGACAGTCGTCTGTTTAAGGATATACAGTCGCCTGTTCTGATTAACAGTCGACTGTGTTACTTGCATAAGTCGTCTGTCCTGTATCTTGTGAGATTTCCAGTATTTGTCTAACTTACTCTTCTCTCGGCCAGTCGCCTGTCGAAGAATGTACAGTCGCCTGTTGGCTTAACAGACGACTGTCTTTGCTTCATCAGTCGACTGTCCACGTGGTAAGTTACCGTTATGAATTCTCACCTACCCTTGCTGACTGTGCAACAGTCGACTGTGGATTGTTCAACAGTCGACTGTCGCGAGTTCAGATTATATCCGTTGAGATTTTTCTCACGGATTTCGATTGGGTTTTTGCCTAAACTGTTTTGTGGATTTGAGAAAGCTATAAATAGAGCTTCTACTGTTTCATTGGAAGGTTACTCATTCATTTGCAAAATCCTTCAAGCTTTCATTTCCAAATATCAAAGCTCTCAAATACAAAGCCCTAAGTATTTCCAAATCTTGTTCTCTTGCTCTCCAACCTAGAACCAAAGATTGATCTTCTAGGCATTTGGTGCAGTCAAGAGAAAAGGCTTTCTCCTCTCTTCCAAGAGAGTTCTTCAACACACATCACACTTCTCCTTCAAGTTCTACCTCAAGGCATAAGTGATTGTAAGTGTTGCTGTCATATTTCATAACTTTCGTTATTTGAATTGTGCTCTCGGTTGCGAGAGTGGTTTTGCTTGCTCCCTGGTTGTGGGAGTCAAGGACATCGATTGTATTCGATTGCACTTGTAGGTTTGCTACAAGTGGGCTATAAGGAAACCTCAAGTTAGGGTTCTAACTTGAGTATCCGGTGGTATCCGGGTGGTAGGGACGTAGGATTACCGGGAACAAGTCGGGAGTTGACTTGGGTAATCCGAACCCTTGTAACATATCTGCGTTTGCGTGTGTTTCTCTTTGGGTCGTTTTTCTATTCCGCACTATTTGTTGGATTGCATTTTATTTGGCATAAATTCCTTTTAAATTTGCATAAACACTATTCAACCCCACATTCTAGTGTTTTCCCCATAGACATGGTCCTTACATGATGCCCTTAACCTAATTACTCATGGAACGCAACATTAAAATTTTTTGCCTCTCGTGCACGGTGAGTAAAAAAGTGATCGTAATTTGGTATGTGCGCGGAGTAATTTTTGACGGGATATTTCGGGGTTTTTGAAGATGACAGTTCCGCTATTTTTCAAAAAATTTAAGCGGTATGTGCGCAGATCAATTCCCATATATTAAATGTGTAATTTTCCAATGCTTCTTCTTCCTCTTCCAGCATGTATGGTATGTAGGGGGCAAATTCAAATATTTCAAAATAGTGAGGGAGAAAAGTGAGGTGTTCTTTGAAGTGTAAAAGTATAAATTACACTCAGACATCCAGTAAAGTCAATGTAGGCATCTTAGTGTAAAAATATACCGGCATTCAAGTAGATGCAAATGGATAAGGGCCATCCAATAGACAACCCCATCGCTGGCTCGGGACCATGCCACGAGCCAGCGCCAGCTTTAAGCAAACAAAAGCAAACAAATCAAAGCTCACAACTTGGTCCTCTCTTATAGCTTTAGCCCCAAAAACCCCGTCATTTCTCAGACATCTCATCACCAGCCCATGCCTGAGAGTCGAACAGCTTGCAGCACACTTTGTTGTCGTGCTACGAGCAAACATACGGATATAATTGGTTCCATTAACCTGGCAAAGGCCTCTCCGGTGGCCGACAGCCCCGGTACGGGCTCGCTCGAGCCGTGGCCGGTCGGCCGGAAGTGGGTCTCCGATGTCTGCCCGGTTGTGTCGAATCATAGGGCACGTAAGTGAACTCTTTAGCTAGCTAGCATCATGTCTGGCACACATTTTTATGTCCCTTGTTTCAAAATGTTACTCCATTTGCATCGACAAAGTATGGCCCTCTATGGCCAGAATCTATGCAAGTTGAAGCCGGTCGCCATGTAAAGAAGATCTTTAAGTGCATTGGATAAGCATCAGGGCTAAATCATGCACGATCCATGAGCCAACTATGACCGTAGCCAAACATGTGCACTGCACACGAGGAGTTTAGGGGAATCAAAATCTTTTGTCGACGGTCGATGTGCAAGGTTTTGAGGTCGTAAAGCGTGTACAATCAAGACACAATGAGCAGAGTTTAGGCGTGCCACGACTCTAGGAGGCGTGCTAATAGGATGAGCCATCGAGAAGGTGGCAGGGTCTCGGACGTTTCCTTTCCTTTCTGGGGGGCAAGAACAAGAACAGGTGGGGGGGAATTTGATCCCCTGCGTTTGGTTGCTAATGGAGGAAAGTTACTATTTCAAAAGACTTGAAGGTAGAGCAAAGAATCACATAGTCATCACCGAAAAGACTGCATTCTTGATATGGATGTATGGCCGATATGTCTTTCTGTAATCCGACGTGTCATCATCAGTTTCGCACCATGTGGGATGTTCTTCATATTGAAGGGCTCACATTCCGCAGCTAAATTAGCCGAATGTTGGATATTTAGATTAAATGGTTTTTTTAAAGATATGTATACATGTCCAATATCTATATATTAAAACACAACTATTTTTGAATCATAAGGCTGACTCGAACAAGTCACAGTCATCAACAACAATCAGGATGCATTCACATCCTTTGCATCCAAGGGTCAAGATTTAATTCAAAAAAATTGGAGTTTTGAAACCATGAATGTGAGCTTTAAAATTTTGTCAACTTTGAAATTTGGAGTCTCATTTTGTATGTGAAGAAATTTAGAGAAAATGGATAGACGACTGGAGAAATGTAGAAGAGAAACCAGCGGAGTTTTACATTTCTCTTCATGTGTTTAAATACAATGTATCAAGTGTATAATAGTACTTTACAAGAGGATATGAATCTAGCTTTATTGGTAGGTGCTGAATGCACATTGATTGGTTGGAGATCTCCGAGGGATATGGTTGACCTTGCATATCTCTACGAGATGCGGTGCATTGTATCGGGACGCCTTCTGATATGAATGAAATTGATTGGTTGGAGATCTCCGAGGGATATGGTTGACCTTGCATATCTCTACGAGATGCGGTGCATTGTATCGGGACGCCTTCTGATATGAATGACATTGATTGGTTGGAGATCTCCGAGGGATATGGTTGACCTTGCATATCTCTACGAGATGCGGTGCATTGTATCGGGACGCCTTCTGATATGAATGAAATTGATTGCTTGGAGATCTCCGAGGGATATGGTTGACCTTGCATATCTCTACGAGATGCGGTGCATTGTATCGGGACGCCTTCTGATATGAATGACATTGATTGCTTGGAGATCTCCGAGGGATATGGTTGACCTTGCATATCTCTACGAGATGCGGTGCATTGTATCGGGACGCCTTCTGATATGAATGAAATTGATTGCTTGGAGATCTCCGAGGGATATGGTTGACCTTGCATATCTCTACGAGATGCGGTGCATTGTATCGGGACGCCTTCTGATATGAATGACATTGATTGGTTGGAGATCTCCGAGGGATATGGTTGACCTTGCATATCTCTACGAGATGCGGTGCATTGTATCGGGACGCCTTCTGATATGAATGACATTGATTGCTTGGAGATCTCCGAGGGATATGGTTGACCTTGCATATCTCTACGAGATGCGGTGCATTGTATCGGGACGCCTTCTGATATGAATGACATTGATTGGTTGGAGATCTCCGAGGGATATGGTTGACCTTGCATATCTCTACGAGATGCGGTGCATTGTATCGGGACGCCTTCTGATATGAATGAAATTGATTGCTTGGAGATCTCCGAGGGATATGGTTGACCTTGCATATCTCTACGAGATGCGGTGCATTGTATCGGGACGCCTTCTGATATGAATGACATTGATTGGTTGGAGATCTCCGAGGGATATGGTTGACCTTGCATATCTCTACGAGATGCAGTGCATTGTATCGGGACGCCTTCTGATATGAATGAAATTGATTGGTTGGAGATCTCCGAGGGATATGGTTGACCTTGCATATCTCTACGAGATGCGGTGCATTGTATCGGGACGCCTTCTGATATGAATGACATTGATTGGTTGGAGATCTCCGAGGGATATGGTTGACCTTGCATATCTCTACGAGATGCGGTGCATTGTATCGGGACGCCTTCTGATATGAATGAAATTGATTGCTTGGAGATCTCCGAGGGATATGGTTGACCTTGCATATCTCTACGAGATGCGGTGCATTGTATCGGGACGCCTTCTGATATGAATGACATTGATTGGTTGGAGATCTCCGAGGGATATGGTTGACCTTGCATATCTCTACGAGATGCGGTGCATTGTATCGGGACGCCTTCTGATATGAATGAAATTGATTGCTTGGAGATCTCCGAGGGATATGGTTGACCTTGCATATCTCTACGAGATGCGGTGCATTGTATCGGGACGCCTTCTGATATGAATGACATTGATTGGTTGGAGATCTCCGAGGGATATGGTTGACCTTGCATATCTCTACGAGATGCGGTGCATTGTATCGGGACGCCTTCTGATATGAATGAAATTGATTGCTTGGAGATCTCCGAGGGATATGGTTGACCTTGCATATCTCTACGAGATGCGGTGCATTGTATCGGGACGCCTTCTGATATGAATGACATTGATTGGTTGGAGATCTCCGAGGGATATGGTTGACCTTGCATATCTCTACGAGATGCGGTGCATTGTATCGGGACGCCTTCTGATATGAATGACATTGATTGCTTGGAGATCTCCGAGGGATATGGTTGACCTTGCATATCTCTACGAGATGCGGTGCATTGTATCGGGACGCCTTCTGATATGAATGACATTGATTGCTTGGAGATCTTCAAGGGATATGGTTGACCTTGCATATCTCTACGAGATGTGGTGCATTGTATCGGAATGCCTTCAGATAGGAATGTCATTGATTGCTTGGAGATCTTCAAGGGATATGGTTGACTTGGTCTCATTTCCTTATAGTATGAACCACGAATGTGACCGGCATTTAATTCAAATAATTTTTGTTCTGTTTCCTTTGCTTTTCAAACTCCCCCCTACCACAATCACTACATTTGCACAGAATACCGCCTCTTTCCTCTTTTTGCTAAAAAACACTCTCATTTCACTTTTTACCTCCACAGCCTACCCACACACACCCACACTTATGCACTTCTACCCTTCATTTCCGTACGTTTCTCTTTTGGCATGGTTAAATTTTTTCCCCACACCCGAAGGCGTCCGCGCCGAAGGTACATTTTTGTTCGTTTAAATTTTAGAGGGTGAAATAATTTTTGGGGAGAACAAAGATTTTGAGGGGATATCTTAAATGAACCGTGCCCGACGGCGCCGGCCCGCGCCGAATCTAAATTTTTGTTCGTTTAAATTTTGGAGGTGTAAATAACTTTTGGGGATAACAAAGATTTTGAGGGGATATCTTAAATGAACCGTACCCGAGGGCACGGATTATAACTAGTATGTCAATAATATACTATATTTATACCTTATTTGTAATTAGTCATGACCTTCATCCATGAATATATCCTAGTATATACATATGTGTGTCTCTTAATTAGTCCAAACATAATAACAAAGACAATAGATTCTTTGCCCTAATGTATCCGCTCTATCCATGCATCTACATCTAGTCATTCATTTTATGGCGTTCTTGTTTGTAGGAGGTTGAAGTTTTTAGACCATCTCGCGTAGACCTTGCCAGTCCGACACGCATGCCATCATCTCGAGCCTTACCATTGTCAAATCTGACGGGCAGAGCGGCCGTCGGCCAGACACTTGTCCCTCTCTCACCTTTCTCCATTGTTGGATCTCAGCACTTTCTGGGCAAGAGGTCTTTAACCAGAGCACGCAATCCCGCCACAATGGAGGGACTGAAACAAAGATGCTGCAAGCTCGTGCCTTGTCTCTCCTCCTCCCGACTTTGGCCAGGCTCACTTAATTTTGATTATCCACTGCCTCAAAGTGCTTTGAGTGGATCCCCACTCAAGGCGTGGACTAGTATCGGATATGATGGTTAGAAAATTGGGAGCTTTTTATGTGCCCTACCAGCCCAAAAAAGACACCAACAGCTTCCACTTAAGCCTAATATCATAACCAAAAGCTAAGATATGCAATGGCTTAATTAATGACAAAACCTTGCATTCTCTAAACCTAACATATGTACTAGGATAGGATATTGACATTTGAGCTACATGTCTCTGCTCTCCTGGAAACTGGCCAATGCGAGCGTGTAACATAGGCGGCGACGCCGTGGATGGTATATATTGTGGTATTTGTCTGAAAAGTACGCGTAGGGAATATGATGATTGCACGTTTGAAACCAGCAGGAAAAGTTGAGACTTCGTTTTCGCGATTTCTTTATGATTCGGGAAATATGTATGTTTGAATTATACTTTCAAAATACAAACTTGTTATAATGAATCATTTGGAATAATAGACCATAGCCTTTAGAATGTGTTTGCATTAGGATGCTGTTAATGTTATTGGGGATCTTTTATCGGCATCCGAAACATATCAGCCGATATTCCAATTAGATATAGTTTTTTTTGCTTTATATAAAGAGAATATCGTGTCGTAACTATATGCTGGGAATATTTCTGCCTACATATGCTGATCCCCATGTAATATGTACCACTATGTGCATGGTATAAAGGGGCCTGTTTTTTTAATTATATATACTAGTCTGATACGAGACACATCCCAACAAACTGATGTGAGATGTACACAGACATCACACATGCATACATAGCCTACTAGAGACACGCATGCATCTATCTTTGGATGGAACAGAGTCTGTGGTATGCATGACTCTAAAGGGGAAGAAGGGGGAGAGAGAGAGAGGGAGAAAAGTTGGTGATGTGATGAGAAAGGAAGATGAAATTGATGCATGACTCTCTAACCCAACAGCCTCTCATTTATATGCACAACTTTAGGATATATTGACCTAATTAACTAGACAAGTGTCCAATGAGGGGTTCCCCCGAGCATCACCCCCATTGGTGATGTGTCAAGTTTGTGGGGGTGTCTCCTTGATTCATGGGAGAGAAGAAAAGGAGTGCCCCAAATTTAATAACCATGCAGAGGATCTTTTCCCATGCCTTTCACTGTTGCGTTTGATGGGGATAATGTTGACTCTTTGTCCATACATGAGCGCACAACAGCACCACAGACTTGTGGAATTTGGTGAAAGGTTGCCCTAATGTGGGTTGTGACCTCATAGATGATGTTTTATTTGCAGTCATTATAATATATGCACACATTAATCTACTAAACATGTGGTATTTCAAGTTTATAGAATATGAAGATATACATCTTTGAATGCTTAAGAAATAATGGAGTGTTGATTTTTTTATATACGGGAGTAAAAGGTGGATTTTTTTTACTGGACTATTTTTCTTTGTGAGCATGCGCGCACACATACATATATGACGGCCAAGACACGAAAATCATTATGAATCCTTAAATATGTTGATGGGGAATATCATTATGGGGCGGCAAAGAGCCGATTAATCTTTTCTATTGTGCATGGCTTGTGAGAGTAATCATGGTGGAAAAGTGTTGGATGACATAGGGCTAACTATTGCTGCAGTTCTAATGATGTATATATTATCACACTTTTGTGGAGATATTTATAGATTGGGGCATTCACCAAAAAATATAGAAAACAATGAGAATTGAACCTATACATACAAGGACAAAATCATTGGTTAATAGAGTTTGTTTTTCTGACAGTTAGAGATAGAGCTTGCTTTTGTCTCTCTTCATTTCGTCACCACAGAAACACTCTTTTGTTAGCTGCAAGCTTTTGTTGTTGTGCTCCTCCCTCACTTATGTTATCTCCTCTCTAGGCTATTCTCTCTCTGGGCTCCATGAATTTTTCAAGATCATGGCCATAAACTTGTTTGTGTAAATTTTATCATTATTGTTGGTAATTATGGATGAATTTGGATATGCATGGTACTTCCGTTGGTGGTGCTAGGCGAAAAGCTGCGTAGCTTAGTAAAATGAGCATTGATGTGCTCCCTGCGCCTATGCTTGGCCTCACTGTGGCTCTTCGACACGGCCAAGGCCTGGGCATCTATAATCTCCTGCGCTGTAATCTTACCTAATTCGGAATGAATGTTGCTCCCAAAAGGCAAGGACTGCGAAGGATCACCTTGGCCATAGGCCACGTCGTTACAGAAGCCCAACGCCAACCCTAATGGATCATCATGGTAATCAAACTTCAATGCCGAGGAAGCCATCTTGTTGTACGAATGTTCGCTGTAGAATGGAATAATCGATAGTGGCGATGTTGGAGGAAGACAATGAAACGGTAGGATGGAAGAAGGTATGAAATAGCGATCGCTAGGGTCACAGACGAGTTGGTTGTTTGATTGAAATTGAGGGAGAAGAATTGGCCATGAGAGAATTGTTGCTACTTGGGAATGATCTTCGGTTTCTTACCTGGAACCTTGGAGCAAGTAGTTGAAGCCAGCGAAAAAGCTCAAGAAGGCAGCAGTGCATGGTCAGCGATGTGAGCAGACGTCATGTTGTTTGCCGGATGAGATCATAATCTACCTCCTCCTCCCTCGGATTCCCTTTAAATCCATGTACCAGCTCAAGTCCGTGAGCAAGAATTGGAGTCGAGCCATCTCTAACGATCATCTGTTCAAGATGCTGCAACATGGGCTCGCATTTAAACATTGCTCAGTTTCTCTCAATGCCACGAACCGATGCGTCTTATTTCTAGACGGCACGCTCGGTAAAGGCGAGATTTTCGGAGTGCCCGATGCTTCCCTGTGATTAATAGAAGACGATGTCGATGTCCTAAACATCTTGGCATCCACCAATGAGCTCCTCTGCCTCCATTGCCAACGGGCTAGGTGCGAGAGGTTCTTGTACCTCTGCAATCTCGTGATGATGGAAGGCAATCGCATCCCTCTACCGAGAAGCTTCTGCATGTACGAATCCAATGATCCGTCACGTTGGTCCATCCGATGTTTAGTAATGTGAGCAGTATCAATTGAGTGGAGTACCGGTTCGAGGTGTTCTCTTGGATTGTAGAGAATGGGTCGAGCACAAGGATCAAGTTGTGGCCATAGAGAACAGCGGATGGAGGGACACCAAGCCTGTTTTCGGTGGAGTCATGTACTGGAACTGCACGGGCATCAGATTTGAACCAAAAAACATGATAGTGGCTTCCAAAGGTTGTCACCAACAATGAAGGCTCAAGTGTGTATTAACTTGAAAGATACCACCAAACGTTAGGGTATTAACTGAAAGATGCCCCAAACGTTAGGGTATTTTTTGTGAGCTTGGATCAAGGGCAAAACAGGTATAATTTAACACGGTGGTCATCCGTTAGTCAAAACTCACAAACAGGTACTATTGTCTACGACTTAAACATTCAGGGTACTGAAGGAATGGGAAAATAGCAAGATCTGGCATACGACTTAAACACCGCTAGGTTTATGATGGTGGTTGGGTAGATAAAAAGCAAGATATGGCATGCACAAAGATATCATACTATTGAAGGATTGTGAAAATATTTGAAATTTCTAAAACATTATATGTTTTGACGGTCAGTGCATAAACTTTATACTTAAATACAAAAAAGGAACTATTACATCCCTTTTGACTTTAATACCTAAGCAAGGAAGAAAACATGTAGAAAGTAACCCGCGCTGCAGCCCGGGTTAATCTTTGGATCCGTCGCTGCTCCTGTTCTTTTTCTATCCATATTTCGATCCTTTCACCACCTTTGTAGCCCAGTTTACATTCTAGTAAGTTTTATGCCCAGAAGAGTTTGCATTACTGGCTCCGCCCTTGTACCTGAGGTTGGCTCCACCTAGTGACGTAACCAGGAATTTTTTTTGCACTAGGCGAAAATAAAGATGATGTAAAAAATAATTTTTTATAAAAATACCAAACCAAAAAAATTAAACACTAATATGTTATAATTATTTATTGATAATAACTACAAATTAGTATTATACATATATTTAAAATATGATATATAACATGCACAATGTCTATTTAAGTTGACAAGATAGTGTCAAACATATAGACATGTATGCCTATGAAAATTGTTATGCCCTAAAGGTCGTCCTAGTTAATAAAGGCCCACTCAAATAGCCCATCAACAATCCTCATCAATGAGAACCAGTTCGCCAATGCGAATAGGAGCTCGCTGGGCATTAAAGAAGCTCGCCCAGGCAGAGCAAAAAGCTCACCATTTGAATCGAAGAGAAGAGCCCTCCGATTGATCGCACACGTTCTATGCTTGCTCGTCCTAGAGTAGCTCACCCCGGAGGCAACTCGCCTACCTCTCTGCCCCAAAGCAGTCCGCCCAAGTAGTGAGGTAACCCGCCATAAATATCACTGCCAGTCTCACTACAGACAAAATCTGACAAAAGCGCACATGGCCGCTTCACCGCCTGACAGCCTGCCGAAAGCACGCCTGACGTTTACGGCTCTGACAGCCTGACCAAAGTGCACCTGATACCGCCTTGCACCATCAATCGGAAAATATCTCTGACATCGCTCGTCACCTTATTGCTTCACCACTCGAGTGCCAGCTGGGGATTCGACAGCTGACAGGATGGAAAGCAACCGCCTCTAGCCCTATAAATACCCCCTCTCCTCCAACGAGAAGAAGGCTAGTTGGTTGGTCAGTTAACACCTCTAACATATCTACTTACACTCAAGGCCGAATATCCTTCACATATTCGTGCCTTCCACACTAGTTCGCCACGCAAGCGCCGATCTGCCTCTAAGATCACCCTGCGTGTCCGACATTCTCCAAACAGTCATCAATTGACTTAAGCATCGGAGGGGCTATGGGCAGACAGCCCGCCCAGCCTTTCTGATGAATTGCTCTCCTTGCAGGAAGTTTGCCCCAGCTATCAGCGAGTGAGCGACCTTCACCAGTCGACGAGCGACCTTCATCAACTAGCGGACGACCTACTCTGATTGACGGGAGACCTTGAGATCCTCATCTTTCAATCGTCCTGAGATCGTGATTAGACTCGTCTTCCACCCAAAACTTGTAACCGTCGTTCCATTGGTTTCCCACTTCAATACAAATTCATTGTGAGCGGATTCCTGCAATAATTGTGTCGTCTGTGGGAACTTAGGGTCACACCCATGTCTAATCACATACACTTCAACAATGTCCTAACCGTGGTAAACATCCCATGGAGGACGAGCCACGCCCTCTCGGAGGGACTTCCCTGGCAGATGTACCCCCTGAGGCTATTCATGCCTTGGCCCGTGCTATCCACCAAGGCTTTGAAGCCTTTACAAAGATGTCAAATGATTGGGGTATGAGTGCGATCGATGCATCCATCGTTCCCCCTAATCCCCAGAACGTGAGGCGTAGACTTCACCCCCAGATCGAAGGAGAGGCGGCCGCTCGGCAAAAGGAGCCCAACTAAGAGATAGCGGCTCCACAAAGACGTCCCGATGCGGACATCGATGCCACTTAACATAGGCAACTCAATGAAGAAGTTGATGTTCAACAAGCGCTTCTATAAAGCTCCAACCCAAAATCGAAGCTCTTCCGAGTAGGTCGACTACGTGCCTTTGGGCTCTAGCTCTCGCAGGACGACCTGGGATGTGAAAATACAGGTCTTACTTCTCTCTCACCTATCGTTAAGTTTCGACGCACGTCCTATTCAAACTTTTCTTGTGAGAAAAATCCCCAGATCAGGGTCGGCCTAATCACAAAAAGCGATCTTGCTGCAAGCAATGATCCGGGGCGGATTTCCGAGTCGCGTGCCTAAAGGGTCTCCAAGGGCTGGAGACGGGCTACGCACCTTGACCCTTCCTTACCAAAGATCCGGGGCTGGCCACGTGATGCGCCCCCGAAAGGCACCAGGGGAATAGGACCCCCAGGGGTGCTGGAAGGTCCACGTCCCAGACTCACCCTCTCAAAGCCCTCCGG
Organism: Scilla litardierei; assembly: GCA_030789695.1. Lineage (NCBI taxonomy): Eukaryota > Viridiplantae > Streptophyta > Magnoliopsida > Asparagales > Asparagaceae > Scilla > Scilla litardierei. Next base: position 210,923,929 of record CM061133.1, read on the forward strand.
GGTAGGTTGCGGCCTGACTATCCGTAGCAGGTCGGGCCTCGCTACCCAAACCAGAGAAGAGAGCGAGCTACCTCGCAGTGAAGATCCGGGGCAGGCTTTCGAGCTGCACCCCCGAAAGGTCACCAAGGGCTTGGGGCAGCTGCGTAACTCGACCCTTCCATGTCAGAGACCCAAGGCGGGCTCCGAAACTGTGCCCCCAAAAGGGCACCCTCAGATGAAGGTTGTCCTCGACGAAGGTCATCCTCCGCTGGTAGGTCGCATATGGGTTCGGGGCAGGTTTCTAGACTGCGCTCCCACCCAAATAGGTTTTATTTTATCTCCGACCTGTGTTGTTACCTTTCGCCTTATACACTCTTCGATTTTTCTCTTGTGTGCTAGAAATCCCAGGTCAAGATCGGCCCGATCCTTGGAGGGCGAGTTGACTCGCTATAAACCACACATCCGGGGCAGGTTTTTAAGTCGCGCGTCTGAAGGGTCTCCAAGGGCTGTAGACGGGCTATGCACCTCGACCCTTCCCTACCAAAGATCCGGGGCAGGCCATGTGCTGCGCCCCAGAAAGACGCCAGGAGCATAAGACCCCCCAGAGGTGTTGGAAGGGCCACGACCCAGACTCACCCTCTCGAAGCCCTCCGGGGCAGGTCGCGGCCTGATTATCCGTAGCAGGTCGGGCCTCGCTACCCAAACTGGAGAAGAGAGCGAGCTACCTTGCAGCGAAGATCCGGGGTAGGCTTCCAAGCTGCGCCCCCAAAAGGTCACCAAGGGCTTGGGACAGGCTGTGTAACTCGACCCTTCCCTGTCAAAGACCCAGGACAGGCTCCGAAACTATGCCCCCGAAAGGGCACCATCAAGTGAAGGTTGTCATCGGCAAAGGTCATCCTCCCCTGGCAGGTTGCCCATGGGTCCGGGGCAGGTTTTCGGACTGTGCCCCCACCCAAGAAGGTCTTCACTCTATATCCAACATATGTCAATATGTTTCGACTGACTTACTTTTTGTATTTTTATGATATGAGAAACCATAGATCAAGATCGGGATGATCACTAAGGGAGGGCTACTTCACCACGATCGAACTCTGGGGCAAGCATACGAGCTGCGCCCTTGATAGGTTGCCCAGGCTTACGAAACTCGCTACCAAACAAAAGGTACGAAGAGATTCTCTAAAAATTTGCTACCGCATCTACTCAACATTCAGTGTCTCCTCTGGCCGAAGATCATCCAAACCAAATGTCGGGGGCAATTATTACGCCCTAAAGGCCGGCATAGTTGATAAAGGCCCACTTGAATAGCCCATCAACAATCCTCATCAATGAGGACCAGTTCGTCAAGGCGAAGAGGAGCTCGCCGGGCCTGAGAGAAGCTCGCCTAGGCAGAGCAAGAAGCTCGTCATCTGAATCGGAGAGAAGATCCCTCTGGTTGATCGCACACGTTCTACGCTAGCTCGGCCCAGAGTAGCTCGCCCCGGAGGTAGCTCGCCTACCTCTCTGCCCCGAAGCAGTCCTCCCAAGAAGGGATGCAACCTACCACAAATATCACTGCCAGTCTCACTACAGACAAAGTCTGACAAAAGCGCAACTGGCTACTTCGCCGCCTGACAGCCTGCCGAAAGCACGCCTGACATTTATGGCTCTGACAGCCTGACCAAAGTGCACCTGACACTACCTGGCACCATCAATGCGGAAAATATCTCTGACACCGTTCGCCACCTTATCGCGTCACCACTCGAGTGCCAGCTGTGGGGATTCGAGAGCTGACAGGATGGCAAGCAACCGCCTCTGGGCCCTATAAATACCACATCCCCTCCAACGAGAAGAAGGCTGGTTGGTTGGTCAGTTAAAACCTCTAACATATCTACTTATTCTCAAGGCCGAATATCCTCCACATATTCGTGCCTTCCACACTAGTTCTCCACGCAAGCACCGATTTGCCTCTAAGATTGCCCTGCGTGTCCGACATTCTCCAAACAATCATCAACTGACTTAAGCATCAGAGGGGCTATGGGCGGACAGTCCGCCCCGCCTTTCTGACGAGTTGCTCTCCTTGCAGGAAGTTTTCCCCAGCTTCAGCAAGCAAGCGACCTTCATCAAATAGCGGGCAACCTACTCCGATTGACGGGCGACCTTGAGATCCTCATCTTCCAATCATCCTCAGATCGTAATTGGCCTCGTTTTCCACCCAAAACTTGTAACCATCGTGTCCTTGGTTCACCACTTCAATACAAATTCATTGTGAGCGGATTCCATCCCGCAACAAAAATAATATTTGATAAACAAACTAATAACTGGAGATTAATTTTTTTACATTAATACATCACACACAAGCATATGAAAATAATAAATTATATATAAGGTTTTTAAATTAATTTAGAGATAGAGGAGACTGAGAGTAAGGGAGAAAATGAGTTAGAAAAGTAAGAGGTAATGAGAGAGAGAGAGAGAGGAGAAAGTCAGAGAGATAATAAATTTTTTTTTTTTTCTTGCACTAAGCTGCCTAAGGCAACTGTACACATACAGTTCCGTCCTTGCTTGCTTTATTAGCATATGAATCATAATAAAATCTTATTTACAAAAATTTTTATGGTAAATTTATAATTATTGTATGTAAACTATATGTAAGAAAAAATATCTCTTCACTTGGAATCAAACACATAACTTGCAACCCCATACACCAGTGCCTTCGACATTGGGCTATAGATAAATGGTGATAGTTGTTGAGTATTGGACTTCTCCCTACTTGGTGTTAATGATGAGCAAACATAAATATGTTGGATCCTGTCATGCGATGATGGAGGATCGAAAGAGAACTTACATTCGCGTACGCTGCGCTGTAGTCTCTGAACTTTGCCCTTGGATTCGCCACAACGGTCGGTACTTCTTCACAGAGGATCGAAGCAGCGTTTCACCGTCTAAATCTATACTTGGATGAAGAACTTTAATGGAAGGGAGAAGAGGAAAGAAGATTGCCTTATGCAAACTTATGGCATGAAGGATTAGCCTAAAATGCCTTACCCTTGGGTCCTATTTATAGGCTTTAGGGGTAGTTATTGTAGGAAATACCTACATATAATCTTATTAGCTTATATCAACACCCTTGCTTATCCTCTTCTTCATGCACTTATCAAGTGCCTTTATGCACTTATAATGTGAATTTTTCCACTTATCGAGTGGTCCTTTTCACACATGAAAAGGTTCCCTTCGCACATGCTTTCATGTACACGACATCCGAGGTCCATAGACCCTCATACATCCCCTCATGGGTGTATACATGTCGTCCATATCCAACATCTCCCACTCACACTTGAGGGGATTGTAAGGAAACATCTTTCCTTTAGTTCTTCTATTCATCATACTGAGAAATAGACCGTGTGACCGTCATGCGCATAGAGTCTGCTGTTGTGCATTTGTTAGAGATACACAACACTCCTTGGGGTGCAAAGTTGAGTAGATCAACGCATGTTTTACCCTAGATTATTTCTTCACATATCTTATACTTTATATTCAACAATTGAATCCAATCTGGATTACAATTGACTGGCCAGCTTTGAATCTTTAAAGTCCAAATGTGAATATGAAATTAATCTTCCTCTTCTTGCAATCCTTTCGATCTTGACTTGACTCGCTTTTCTAACATGCCCCGCCGGACCGAATCGACCATAGTCCATAAGCAACATGCTACGATAGCGATCACCTAGTCAAATCTAAAAGAACCAATTAGAGTCCATAAGGGTAAGAAGTTAAGACCAATGTGGTCTTTGTGTCTCACATAATAGTAAACACAATTACTATTCTAACCCGATGGTCAAATGCATACGTAGTATGAACACGTATTACAACATCACTCCTTTTCCAGGGAGCGTATGTCTTAATAATGTTGTAAGGATGATGATCAGACACCACAATATCTGACTTTGAGTCCCTTTTACTACTCATTACTTTCCTGGACCCACATCCCGCATAAGACAGATAAGATTTCAAAAAATCTTCTTAGATCTTTTGTAAGCATCCATATGATGCCGATCTTCCATACGACCATTTTGTTTAAGTCATGACTCTAAATCATCCGTCTGATGATTTTGACTTTAAACAGGTCTCATCCTTATCTTATCCTTCTGATAGAATAAAGGCGGTTGCTCATGTGAGAGAGCCAACCTCAATCTGTCCGACATACAAAAAAACAGCTGAGATTAAAAGAAATGTACACAAACATTTTCAAGAAACTCATATGCAATGTCGAAAAGAACTTATTCTTTTATTAAATTTGATCTTTCATAGACATGGGAATACATTGATACAACTCAGCTCTTGCACAACCCTTGTGATGATAAGTGTTTATAAAACACATCTCTAGGGATCGCCTTCGTAAGCGGATCCGCTATCATCTCATGTGTAGATATGTATCTAATGTCTACCTTCTTGTTTTTATCATAGTCTTTTGCAAATTTGTAGCGGATATCAATGTGTTTGGTCTTACAATGGAATTTTGGATCTTTGACATAGGCTATAGATGTTTGACTGTCACTGTAAATTGGTACAGTACCTGAGTCACTTGCATCAATTAGCTTGTCTAAGAACTTCCTAAGCCAAACAGCTTCTTGGACCGCCATGCTAAATGCTATAAATTCGGCTTTCATAGTTGAAAGTGCGATGCAGGATTGCTTTTTGCTACTCCAGGATATTACACCAGATCCGAGTAGAAAAACATATCCTGAGGTCGATCTTCGCTCATCGAGATCACCCGCCCAATCAGCATCAGTGTAGCCTTCGAGCCTCAAGGCATCTCCTTGATAGCATAAAGCATAGTCCGCAGTCCCTTTAAGATACCGCATTATCCTCTTAACCGCTTTCCAGTGTGCTTGCCCTGGATTGGATTGGTAACGACTTACCATTCCAACGGCAAAACAGATGTCCGGTCTTGTACACATCATAGCGTACATAAGACTACCAACTGCACTGGAATATGAAACTTTTTCCATAATTTCCTTTTCCTTTTGGTTCTTAGGACACATCTTCAGACATAAATTATCGCATTTGCTTATTGGAGTATCAATGGACTTACAGTCCTGCATATTAAAACGTTCTAGAACCTTCTTTATATAAGTCTCTTGTGAAAGAGAAAGAAGTTTCTTCGAACGATTCCTTGAAATCTTAACTCCAAGGATATATGCGGCTTCTCCCATGTCTTTCTTCTCAAATACTGATGAAAGCCAAGCCTTGATATCCATCACAAAGCCCTTGTCATTTTCGGCTATTAAAATGTCATCTACATATAGAGACATAACAACATACTTGCTTTTGATCATCTTGATATATACACAGTTATCTTCATTAAGCATGGTAAATCCATTTGATAAGACAACTTCTTGAAATCGTATATACCATTGCCTCGAGGATTGTTTAAGACCATATATGGACTTACGAAGTTTACAAACCTTATGTTCGTTTTCTTCTTTTACAAACCCTGTTGGTTGTTCCATATAGATCTCCTCGTCCAATTCTCCATTGAGAAAGGTAGTCTTTACATCCATTTGATGTAATTCAAGGTCTAAGCAAGCTACCAAAGCCAGAATCAATCGAATCGAGGTAAAACGAACAACTGGTGAGAAGGTCTCTTCGTAGTCTATCCCTTCCTGTTGCGTAAAACCTTTCGCGACAAGGCAAGCTTTATATATGTCTATAGAGCCATCATCCTTATGCTTGATCTTAAGAACCCATTTGTTCCCAATAGCTCTACGTCCTCTGGGTAAGTCAACCAAGTCCCAGACTCGGTTAATTTTCATGGATTCTAATTCCTCCTTCATCGCTTGGTGGGCCCATAAAGGTGCTTCTCTCAAGCGCAAGAGTCCGTACAAGTAGTAAAATCTGGGAGTCCAGATGTCGAATCCTCGGGAGAAAATCTGTTGAAACCACAGCACAAATCAAACAGAAATCTGACGGAAAGAAACTAACCACTCTAATAATGAAAGTGATGATGGTGTGAAAGCGTGTCGTGAATACGTAATCAAAGCGAACAACGAAAGAGTCGTGTATGAAAATATATGAGAAACATGCACATGATATGGGTTCGTTAGGATCAGTGATTCGTGTATTTTGGTTGATTAAATATAACTCAACAAATCCTCCTTTTGGGAGCGATTCGTCGGAAAATACCCTTTTGGGGGTTCAAGCACAATATGAATGAAAACGTCGCTAAAACTATAGTTCTACGAATATGGTATGAAGCTCTCTTTTGGAGAGATCAAATCTCACTCTTGTGGGGTGATCATCAACGTATTCGCTTCTTTTGGAAGACGAAAAGAGGATTATATAGCAAAAACATACAATTTTAGCGACTTTTACGATGAAGAACAACAATATTCAACCTAAATAACACGAATCACATCCCCTAACTACTCCATATCATGCACAAATAGGATTTAGCTACTCATCATGCAATAATAAACAACTTCCATAGCAAAATACTTCAAGTTCATAGCAAAATACAATAGAAAACACCCAAATACGGGGTATGAGTTTAAGAAAATATCACCAAATCTCCACTTTTAGGTTCCAAACTCTCTGGAAAACTGAAGAACAGCCTCTGAAAATTTACAGAATTTTTCAGAGGGGGAAAATCGGCTCCTAGGTGCTCCAATACGCCAATTATACGCCCAAAACCCTAGAAATACGCTTAAATAATAGCATTGCGGGTTTATTGGGCTTAACGGGTTCAAAATCCGCACCCGCTTCACGCCCGAACGCATCCTGGTCGTAGATCTGGAGCGGATCAATTCTCCGCTGTCCATCCATGCGGGATCGCCTGTGGAGCTGACGCGTGGCACGTCAGATCGGATCTTCCCGCTACCACGCCCGCTACCGCTTCGAGTTCGCGTCGGAGTTCGCCTCGGCCGCCCGATCATGCATCAACGGCTCATACGGAGCCACGTAGCCGTCAGATTGCCGCTCTCCGCATTCGCCTCAGGAATACGGGCAGCCGTTCGATTGGACGGGCGATGGATGCGATCTCGCCTCGTGGCCAAGGGAGTCGCTGTGCGCTGCGTTCGAGCGATCGGATTGTGGTCCGTTCAATCGTAATCGAACGGTTCAAGAGTTGCCACGTCGCCGCTTGATTACTGCCGCTGGATCGATGATCAACGGATGAAGATGTGCCACGTCGCCCGTTTGCTGCTGAATGCGAATTCGAAATGGGCTGCTTTTCGACCGTCCGATCACGATCGTGCGGATACGAGAAGGCCATGTCGTCCTCTTTGCCTGGAGCGTAGGATCACGATCGTGCAGCTACGGTTAGGCCACGTGTGCGCCAATATTCGTGCGGCTACCGTATATACGTATTTCCTTGCGTATTTTTCCATTTAAAATAGTATTCTGCATTCAAAAATACACAGTAATTAGCACAGGTCTCAGAAAAATACAAATAAATAGTCGTTGAAATCGTGAGATCGAGACCAAGCTAGGAAAAATATAAAAAGTACAGAAATACTCCATTAATTACTGTTTTATGCTCAAATAGTGTGTTTTCTCTAATAAATAAATGTGTAGAAAATACGTATGTACTAGAGACCAATATAGCATCACATGAGCACAAAATAGGGCTAAATGGGGGGTCAAATACATAATATTGAACCCAAATCACACCCCCAACTAGCGTTTTGCTAGTCTCTAGCAAAAAGAGCGATTAAACATACACCTAGATCACCTTATCAGATCTCAAATCATTCACCACCATACTACGACGACAAAAGAGATAACCAAACACTAATATCAATATTTCAAGCTCATCAAGTAATGGTACTTGTGGGGTTTCAAAAATGAAAGTCAAGCATCTCAAATGGTTATAAAATAGACTCAAATTCACTATTAATTACTTCATGGCTCATAGTATACTAAAGCAATGGTACACACCGTTCAATCACATATTTTAACTTGGAGAGTGAATTTTTCATGCAAAGCAAGCATTAAAAATAAAATGGTATTAAAGCGTACACACGTCAATCTCTATTCATAGGGACTCATACCACATCTTGTGTTTTCTTTAAGCTTTGGAAGTTCTCTTGCCTCGCTAATCATGCACACGTATTCTCTATTTTCTTTCGCTTTTTTTTTCATAGTTCCGCGTAACGCGCATCAAGCAACATTCGCGGAAAAGTATATAACTTGGATCGCTCCATCAAATAATTGAGGTTCCGGTCAATGGCTCCTAAATCAGACGATAATAGGGCATTAGGCCAAGAAGGGCCCCTCGGACTGTACTACTCGAGCCAACCACGTTATTTCTTTAATAGCACATTTATTCATTTTTTTTCTCATTCATCTCATTTTTTCTTCTTTTGTGTGTGCATAAACAACTTGGCAAGATAACTTCTTCTTCTTTAATTTTTCACAAGAATGGGTATCCTAATCATTTCAAATGACGTGGTACGTTTTTTTTCTACCCAAAATCACACCAAGCATGCAAATAGCAATGAATACGAGATAAAGAACAATGCTCCAATTAATTTATGAATTATTGGTGCATGAACTTTGGTGTGTTCCAATGAGAGCATACCACTTGCTAATCCATAATTTCTAGATTCATTAAGTCATCGATTAATCTTGCCATTGAGATGTGTAAAAAGAAATTCACCACAAGCACTCAAATTCATGTAAAATGAGACTGAAATGTTGAACAATAGTGGTGGGGGAAAATAAATCACGAGTGTACGGTGGTGAATAAATAACGAGAAATTTCATCACATGAGGTTCATTTCTAGGTAAAAAAAATAGGTTTTGGTGATATATCTTAACTCAAAGAGATTTTTTTTCAATGCAAAAAGGGAACTAAAAAGGGAAAACCATAAAAGAAAAAGAAAAAGAAAATAAAATAAAAATCCTAAAAGTTATTTCCCTCACCCCAACTAAAAATAGACATTGTCCTCAATGTTAGGAAGATGGAATCATGGAAAGAACACACCTGATTAGTTCCCACCCGAAGGTGGGTCTGTGAGATCCATGGTGCTCTCTTCCTTGGTCCAAGGCTCGTGAAAATGCTTCAATCGTTGGCCATTCACATTGAACTCACTTCCGTCTTTTTCATTAAGTAAGAGCACAGCGCCATGTGGGAATACTTCTTTGACTATGAAAGGTCCATACCACCTAGAGCGAAGCTTCCCAGGAAAGATGTGTAGCCTGGAATTGTATAGGAGTACTTTTTGGCTTGGGGTGAACTCCCTCCTCAAGATCATCATGTCGTGGACGGATTTCATCCTCTCTTTTGATATTTTAGCATTGTCGTACGCATTTCTCCTCAACTCCTCCAGCTCCAACAATTGTAACCTGCGAGAAGAAAAAGAGATATCAGTATCAAAATTCATTTTCTTTATAGCCCAATAAGATCTATGCTCTATCTCAACAGGTAAGTGATAAGACTTCCCAAAAACTAGACGGTAAGGTGACATCCCCAAAATTGTTTTGTAGGCCGTCCTGTAAGCCCACAACGCTTCAGGTAAGCGCAAACTCCAATCTTTCCTTGAAGGATTCACCGTTTTCTGCAAAATTCCTTTGATCTCTCTATTTGCCAACTCTGCTTGGCCATTGGTTTGGGGGTGATACGGAGTAGAAACTTTATGTGTGACCCCAAACCTCTTCATTAAAGTAGCGAACATGCGGTTGCAAAAATGAGACCCTCCATCACTGATCAAGGCCTTTGGCACTCCAAACCTAGAGAAAATGTTCTCTTTGAGGAACTTAAGCACAACGGAAGTGTCGTTCGACCTGCAAGGAATAGCTTCCACCCATTTAGAAACATAATCAATACAAACCAAAATATAAGCATATCCAAATGAAGGTGGGAAAGGTCCCATGAAGTCTATGCCCCAACAATCAAATATTTCAATTTCCAAAATGGGGTTTAAAGGCATCATGTTACGTTTAGTAATACCCCCTAATTGTTGGCATGCAGCACAAGTCTTGCAATAATGAAATGTATCTTTAAACATAGTTGGCCAATAAAAGCCACATTGCGAGATTTTTGCCACAGTTTTGTTCGCTGAAAAGTGTCCACCACACACTCCATCATGACAAAATTGTATCACACTGGTTATTTCATGATCAAGAATGCATCTCCTAACAATTTGGTCACTACAATATTTATATAAGTACGGGTCATCAAAGAAGAAATATTTTATCTCGTACTTGAACCGTTTAAAGTCTTGAAGAGACCAAGTGTCAGGGGTCTTACCAGTTACCAGATAATTAACGATATCAGCATACCATGGAGAGATGGAAACGCTAAAAAGATGCTCGTCAGGAAAGGAGTCCTTCAAAGGCACATCTGCTGAATCAAGGCCTACTGTCAATCGTGATAAGTGGTCAGCTAATAGATTCTCCACGCCTTTCTTGTCCTTGATTGTGACATTGAACTCCTGCAACAATAAAATCCATCGTATCAATCGAGGCTTAGCATCTTTTTTAGACAATAAATATTTTAAAGCAGAGTGATCAGTATATATCAAAATTGGTGATCCCAAAATATAGCTCCTGAATTTTTCTAATGCAAAGACTACTGCCAGCAACTCCTTCTCTGTGGTTGTATAATTCCTTTGAGCATCATTTAATGTCTTGCTGGCGTAGTAGATCACAACTGGAACTTTATCTTTCCTTTGGCCTAAGACTGCACCAACTGCATAGTTGCTCGCGTCACACTTTATTTCAAATGGAAGGGACCAGTCTGGTACCTGCAAAATGGGAGCAGAAATCAGAAACTTCTTTAAAGTTTCAAAAGAAATTTGACACTCAGGTGTCCAAATAAAATCCACATTCAGAGTTAGTAAGTTGCAAAGAGGGCGAGATATGGCGCTAAAATCTTTCATGAACCGCCTATAAAATCCTGCATGTCCCAAAAATGATCTGATGTCCTTCACGCATTTAGGACTTGGTAGCTTCTCAATTACTACTACCTTGGCTCTGTCTACCTGTATACCATCTTTAGAAACCAGGTGACTTAGGACAAGTCCCTCTGTGGTCATAAAATGACACTTCTTCCAATTCAATAGGAGGTTCTTTTCAATGCACCTGTCAAGAACAAGAGCCAAGTTAGCTAAACAATCCTGAAAAGAGCTACCGTATACTGAAAAATCATCCATAAATACCTCAACGATTTTCTCAACCATATCATCAAAAATACTGAGCATGCATCGCTGAAAAGTAGCTGGAGCATTACATAAACCAAACGGCATTCTTTTAAATGCAAAAGTACCAAAGGGACAGGTAAAAGTAGTCTTTTCCTGGTCCTCAGGTGTAATCTCAATCTAATAATAACCTGAATAACCGTCTAGAAAGCAATAGTACTCATGTCCAGCTACCCTCTCTAAAATTTGGTCAAGAAATGGAAGAGGGAAATGATCTTTTCTGGTTCGGGAGTTCAATTTCCTATAGTCTATGCACATCCTCCAACCTGTGGTGGCTCTAACTGGGATAAGCTCGTTATTCTCATTTTTAACCACGGTGAGGCCAGACTTTTTAGGAACAACCTGTGTAGGGCTAACCCACTTGCTGTCAGAAATAGGATATATAATACCTGCATCCAATAATTTTAAAACATCGCCTTTCACCACTTCTTTTAATGTTGGATTTAACCTACGTTGCATTTCTCTAGTGGGTTTGGCGTCATCCTCCAAATAAATGTGATGCATGCATACAATAGGGCTAATACCTTTTATGTCAGCAATGGACCAACCAATAGCACCTCTATGTTTTCTTAGCACATCAAGTAAATAGCTTTCATGTTCTAAAGAGAGTTTGGAAGATATTACCACTGGGAAGCTGTTTTCGTTTCCTAGGAAGGCGTACTTGAGATATTCAGGAAGTGGCTTCAATTCGGGCTTTGGATCCTCTACCTCAGATGAAATTTGAATTGATGCATTAGGTGGCAAAGCCTCGAACCTAGGCTCCCATACCGCGTTAAGCTCCTTCACGTTCTCCTGCATAAAAGAGATGTCATCAGAATCACCAATAAAAGTCTCAACAATAGAAGCATCATCACAAAATTCAGAACAAATATAATCATCCACCAATGAATCAATCATATGCACCCTCTCAATCTCATCATCCACATGTGGCAACTTGCAAGTATTACAAATATTCAAATCCAAAGTCATGTTGCCAAAAGTAATTTTCAGTTGACCATCCCTACAATTTATTAAAGCATTGCATGTCGCTAGGAATGGTCTACCTAGAATGATGGGAGTAGCATTGGCAGTTTGGGGTCCTTGGATGTCTAGAACTATAAAGTCCACGGGGTAGTAAAATTTGTCCACCTGAACGAGGACATCCTCAATGCATCCCTTTGGAACTTTAATAGATCTATCAGCAAGTTGCAATATAACAGATGTAGGCTTTAGCTGTCTTAACCCAAGCTGCACAAAAATAGGATATGGCAAGATATTGACACTAGAACCTAAATCCAATAAAGCATTTCCAATCTTTTTAGTGCCAATGGTGTAAGTGATGGTGGGTGATCCAGGGTCTCTAAATTTAGGTGGTGTATTCTGTTGCACAATAGAGCTAACCTGTTCAGTCAAAAATGCTTTCTTTTTCACATTCAATTTTCTCTTAACCGTGCACAAGTCTTTCAGAAATTTAGCATAGGCAGGTATTTGATTTATAACATCAAGCAATGGAATATTTATCTGGCACTTCTGAAAAATTTCACGAATCTCAGTTTGATACTTATCTTTATTTTTCTGAAGTAGCCGCTGAGGGAAAGGTGCTACAGGTACATATGCTGCGGGTTCCTTCTCTTTAATGACATTTTTGCTCAAACCCACTTTCGTGCTCTTTTCCTGCACCTTCTCCTGCTCTTGAATTTCCTCTTCTTGGGTCTGAATTCCCTCTTCTTGCTCAGCTTCCCTGCTTGGTGGTTCAGGCTTCTGAATCTCTTTTCCACTCCTCAAAGTGGACACAGCTTGGCATGGCTTCATATTGTTACCTGCAGAAGAAGATGAGCCCATATTAGGATTTGGAATTGACTGAGATGGAAGCTTAACTTTTTCTAATGTCGATGTAAGCCTCGTCAAGCTCTCGCTCATCTGCTGATTTTGAGTCTGCTGAGCCTGAAATTGAGCATGCTGCTGTTGCATCTGAGCTTGTTGCAACTGAATGAGCTGCTGAAGTGCATCGCCAAATGGTTGCATCTGCTGTTGTTGCATCGGCTCATGGTCCCTCCTCTGTTTCCCACCTTGATAGTTGTTGCTGTTGTATTGAGGTTGTCGGAACTGAGGGGGAGCCTGCTGCTGCTGAGTCTGCTGATTGGGGCCCCAGTTCAAGTTTGAATTGTTGCACCACCCCTTGTTGGAATTGAAGTTCTGGTAATTCGAAGACACTTGATTCACCCCAGTAGGATTTCCTAGCATACTCTTCAAGGCTGGAAGTGTGGGACATGCACTGGTGTCATGGCCACTGACATCGCAAAGTGCGCAAGTCTGCTCTATCTCAACCACCTTGGCCTCTTTCAAATTCATGGCATGAAGCTTGTTTGAGATCATGGCCTCCATCTTTGCCTCCAACGCATCCTCTTGCTTCAAATTGAATACCACTCCTCGTGTGGGCTGGGATGGTGCAGAGTGGCCTCCTCTCTCGTAGTCTGAAGTAGTGTCCCATGTCTGCGCATTTTCTGCTATCTCCTCCAGGTACGTCCAAGCTTCATCTGGCTCTTTATCAAAGAATCCTCCATTGCACATCATCTCTACAAATTGCTTCATTTGCGGCTGCAGTCCATCGTAGAAGAAGCCAATAATCCTGCTTTTGTCGAAGCCATTGTGCGGACATGCGAGCAGCAACTCATTGAACCTTTCAAATGCCTGGTAGAATGTTTCCTCGCTTTTCTGGGCAAAGTTCATAATCTGCCGCTTCAGTCCCTGTGTCCTATGAATAGGAAAAAAATTCTTTAGAAATTCAGCCTGCAAATCAATCCATGTAGTAATAGAGCGTGATGGCAATGCATTCAACCAATTTTTAGCTTTGTCTTTTAATGAAAATGGCAACAGTTTAAGATATATCGTGTCCTCGCTAGTTTTCCCATCAAAGCATGTCAAGCAAACCTCCTCAAATCCTTTAATATGGAGATATGGATTTTCCTTGTCTAACCCATGAAAGGTGGGTAAGAGTTGGATCACCCCAGGTTTAAAATTGAAAGAATTTGCATCGGCAGGTAAAACAAAGCATGAAGCAGTGCTAGTCCTAGTGGGTCTGAGTATATCTTTTAACGTCCTAGGCACTCTATGTTGCACATTATTTTCGTTGTTGTTGCTAAAATTTTCATCCATATTATTATTAGCCATATCAAAACGTCGAGTCAACCTATGTGTCCTAGGAGTCCTATGCCACATAAACTAGCACAAATATTTTTTTTATATGAAAGCAAACAAAAGTTTATATACAATAAAGTGGAAAGATCTCACCGAAGGTCTTCTGAATGAAATAAACCGTAGTAACAAACCGTTCTCCCCGGCAACGGCGCCAAAAACTTGGTGGGCCCAAAAAGGTGCTTCTCTCAAGCGCAAGAGTCCGTACAAGTAGTAAAATCTGGGAGTCCAGATGTCGAATCCTCGGGAGAAAATCTGTTGAAACCACAGCACAAATCAAACAGAAATCTGACTGAAAGAAACTAACCACTCTAATAATGAAAGTTATGATGGTGTGAAAGCGTGTCGTGAATACGTAATCAAAGCGAACAAGAAAGAGTCGTGTATGAAAATATATGAGAAACATGCACATGATATGGGTTCGTTAGGATCAGCGATTCGTGTATGTTGGTTGATTAAATATAACTCAACAAATCCTCCTTTTGGGAGCGATTCGTCGGAAAATACCCTTTTGGGGGTTCAAGCACAATATGAATGAAAACGTCGCTAAAACTATAGTTCTACGAATATGGTATGAAGCTCTCTCTTGGAGAGATCAAATCTCACTCTTGTGGGGGTGATCATCAACGTATTCGCTTCTTTTGGAAGACGAAAAGAGGATTATATAGCAAAAACATACAATTTTAGCGACTTTTACGATGAAGAACAACAATATTCAACCTAAATAACATGAATCACATCCCCTAACTACTCCATATCATGCACAAATAGGATTTAGCTACTCATCATGCAATAATAAACAACTTCCATAGCAAAACACTTCAAGTTCATAGCAAAATACAATAGAAAACACCCAAATACGGGGTATGAGTTTAAGAAAATATCACCAAATCTACACTTTTAGGCTCCAAACTCTCTGGAAAACTGAAGAACAGCCTCTGGAAATTTACAGAATTTTTCAGAGGGGGAAAATCGGCTCCTAGGTGCTCCAATACGCCAATTATACGCCCAAAACCCTAGAAATACGCTTAAATAATAGCATTGCGGGTTTATTGGGCTTAACGGGTTCAAAATCCGCACCTGCTTCACGCCCGAACGCATCATGGCCGTAGATCTGGAGCGGATCAATTCTCCGATGTCCATCCATGCGGGATCGCCTGTGGAGCTGACACGTGGCACGTCAGATCGGATCTTCCCGTTACCGCGCCCGCTACCGCTTCGAGTTCGCGTCGGAGTTTGCCTCGGCCGCCCGATCATGCATCAACGGATCATACGGCGCCACGTAGTCGTCAAATTGCCGCTCTCCGCATTCGCCTCAGGAGTACGGGCAGCCGTTCGATTGGACGGGCGATGGATGCGATCTCGACGCGTGGCCAAGGGAGTCGCTGTGCGCTGCGTTCGAGCGAGCGGATTGTGGTCCGTTCGATCGTAATCGAACGGTTCAAGAGTTGCCGTGTCGCCGCTTGATTACTGCCGCTGGATCGATGATCAACGGATGAAGATGTGCCACGTCACCCGTTTGCTGCTGAATGCGAATTCGAAATGGGCTGCTTTTCGACCGTCCGATCACGATCGTGCGGATACGAGAAGGCCACGTCGTCCTCTTTGCCTGGAACGTAGGATCACGATCGTGCGGCTACGGTTAGGCCACGTGTGCGCCAATATTCATTCGGCTACCGTATATACGTATTTCCTTGCGTATTTTTCCATTTAAAATAGTATTCTGCATTCTTAAATACACAGTAATTAGCACAGGTCTCAGCAAAATACAAATAAATAGTTGTTGGAATCGTGAGATCGAGACCAAGCTAGGAAAAATATAAAAAGTACAGAAATACTCCATTAATTACTGTTTTGTGCTCAAATAGTGTGTTTTCTCTAATAAATAAATGTGTAGAAAATACGTATGTACTAGAGACCAATATAGCATCACATGAGCACAAAATAGGGCTAAATGGGGGGTCAAATACATAATATTGAACCCAAATCATCGCTTCCATCCATTTGTCTTTTGCCGGGCAAGATACGGCCTGTTTGAAAGTAGCAGGCTTATCATCTTCTTGTAGTAAAGTCATAAAGGTTTGTGGGAATTCATCCTCAAATCTTATAGGAGCTAACCTTGTATGATTACTACGTCGCATTTGAGATTCTTCGAGTCCTTATTGACTTGAAGTTGGATCAATTCTAATATCACTCCCACTTGGAATGTGGTTAGAATTGCTCCCACTTGGATCATTATTCCCATATGGAATATGATTCGCATCATTCGTATCATCCATTGGTGAAGGTTGAAACGTATTTTCGTCTTCACCAAGAATTCTCCCACTCGAATGAGATAATCCTTCTTGATCATAAATCTCAAATAGAGATAAGTCCTGACTTATCTCGCCCTGTCATGGAAACTCATTTTCCAAGAAAGTAACATCCCTCGATTCAAATTCAATCAGTCCTCCATTGTCTTCCTGACCAATGAAAACATAACCTTTGGAGTTTTTTGTGTATCGTATAAAGATACATTTCCTCCCCCTTGGCCCAAGTTTGCCATACTTATGTGAGGAAATATGTGCGTAGGATGCACACCCCCAATGTTTAAAAATGCTTAAGTCAGGAGACCTTTGGTTCCACAACTCATAAGGAGTGGAGCTAATTGATTTCGAGGGTACGCTGTTCAAGATGAAAGCAGCCGTCAATAATGCATCACCCCAAAAGGTGATTGGTAAGTTAGCTTGCGCCATCATTGAACGGACCATTTCCATTAAAGTCCTATTCCTCCTTTTAGCAACACCATTTTGTTGAGGAGTATAAGGCATAGTTACCTGATGAACTATGCCCTTTTCATCACAAAGTTCCTTAAAACTTGCTGATTGATATTCACCGCCTCTATTGGTTCGTAAGACCTTAATCTTGCGATCTAATTGATTTTCCACTAAACTCATATAGTTTTTAAAGCAGGTTAATGCTTCACTTTTGTGGGATATCAAATAGATATGTCCGAATCGAGTGACGTCATCAATAAAAGTGATGAAGTAGGACTTTCCGTGTCTTGTCTTGACATTCATCGGACCACATATGTCCGAATGGATGAGCTGTAGTGGAACTTCGGCCCTTGTGCCGGTTCCAAATGGCTTGCGAAAAGATTCCCTACAAGGCAATGTTCGCAAGTCGACATTTTGACCTTTGAAACATTGGATAGAAGGCCACGTTTGGCAAGTCTATCCATACGTGTTGGTCCAATGTGACCAAGCCTTGCATGTCAACAAATTACATCAGATTCATAAATCGAAGAATTTGTAACAAGGAAATTTTCATTAAAATTAGAGGAATCATACATAGTATTTAATAAAATGAATACCTTAAAAACATACCCAGAACCAATTAAAGAATTATTACAAGATAGGTCCACATTACAATTATGAAAGAACCAACTATAACCAAGACCCATTAATACAACCACAGATATAATATTCCTTCGAATATCTGGAGCGAAGAGGACATCATGAAGTAAGATAGTGCGGCCGTTGTCCAAGATGAGCTTGCACGTCCCAATGCCTTTCACTTCAACACGTGTGTTGTTTCCTACATATATCCACTTCGTTCCTTGGGGTATCCGATGATACTCCACGAAGGACCGTCTGTCCCTTGCTATGTGGTCGGTGGCACCTGAATCAATTATCCAAAATGGATTAGATTCTACAAGAAATATTGAACTAGAAACACATATGTAACTAGCATTATTACAAGTTACCTTGTCACCTCCATCCGTACAAGAACGGGCATAGTGACCTAACTTGTTGCACTTGAAGCACTTGATCCTCGTCAAGTCTCTTTTCTTGTGCCATTTCTTGTCCCACCCTTCTGTTTGGGTTTCTTGGTAGACACTGGTTGCTTTTGCTGGTCATTAGAAAACTTCGAGTGATGTTTACATTTCTTTCCCCCGTGTGAGGAACTAGCTGTTGGATATTGGACTCCCCAGATTTGGTTTTGGATGATGAACAAACATAAATATATCGTGAACTAACTCTTTGTGAGCGCAGTTATGGAGATCGTTGCCAAATTCATATGAACATCTAAAGCGACGTCTCAAGACTTCTCAAAGCACGTGATCGTATGCCTAAAGCTTCGTTGAAGCTTTTGGACCATTTTAGAAGTCATGAAGGTTCGGATCGAAGCTTTCGAAGACGGTTCGTTAAGTTTATTTAATGTCTTTTAGCTTCGTTCCGTAGAATGTTAAGCCTTGAGTAGGTCTTACGTTTTAATCTTCATAAAGCTCCTATCTTAGAGCTAGAATCTTAGTAGAAGTCCATACGAAATTTCCCGAAGCATCGCGCTTCGTTTCGCGACTTCTTGTGCATGTTAGTTGGTTCAAGAAGAATAACCAACCGACTAGATGGTGATCTAGTCGGTCGGCAATGCTTCTTGGACCGACTAGTTTGCCTTCTCAATTCTAACCTCTTTACTGTTTACAGTTAGTCGGTCTACGTTGACTCACCAACCGACTAGTTTGTGAACTAGTCGGTCAGTGATCCTTCTTAGACCGACTAGTTGAGCTTTTCCTATACATGCCAAGTTACTGTTTATCGTTAGTCGGTATATGTACATTTGGTGACCGACTAGTTGATGATCTAGTCGGTCAACATTTGTTCTTGGACCGAATAAATCAATTTGTACTGAGACTATTTGTTTTATCTCTTAGTCGGTCTAAGTTCACTCACCGACCGACTAGTTGTGAAACTAGTCGGTTGGCCAGTGTTCTTTGACCGACTAGTTCTGTTAGTCTGAAAATTCATCTATTCCCTGTTCACCTCTTAGTCGGTTCATGCTGTTTAACCGACCGACTAGTTGATGAACTAGTCGGTCAGTGGTTGTTCTTTGACCGACTAGTTTGGTTCAGAATAGAGCCGTTGGAGCTTTAATTGAAACGTTTTTCTCTCTCTCTTTTCTCTAACCTATAAATACTTGGTGTGCTGCATTCATTGCACTCAAGACTGATATTAAGAGAAGTTTAGAGATCAAAGAGAAAGGATTCAATCTCATTTAAAGCTCATTCATTTCCATTCAAGAATATCTCCCTCACTCTTATTTCAAAAGAGAGATTCATTGATTGTGAGCCTTCCAAGCCAAGTGCTTGATTCTAGGTCACCAACAACCTCATAGCTCTCCATTGCTGGTCATCTACTTGGAGCTAGGGTTTGGTGCCTCTTCATCTTCCCCAAAATCCGTTTTGCCCTAAATCGTAAGTTATACTCAAGGCATAGGATTTTGTCGGTAAGTAATTTCGTATTTCATTTACTTCATTATTGTAAGTGTTTTACTCTCGGTTGTGAGAGTTTGTTTGTGATCCCGGGTTATGGGAGTCACAATTTCCTTTGTGTATGATTTGACTTGGTGAAGGTTCTTCACAAGTATTTCATAGTGTAAATCTTGAGTTAGGGTTTCTTACTCAATTATCCGGAGGGGATCCGGGTGGTTGGGGCGTAGGATCACCGGAAACAAGTCGGAGAGACTTGGGTGGATCCGAACCCATTAATATCGTGTGTTTACGATTGTTTCTTTGTTGTCTAACATTTACATTTCCGCATTTCCGCATTGTTTGGTAGAGTTTACAAGATAGTTAGGAATTATCTTCTTAATTATTTTAAAGTACTATTCATCCCCCCTCTAGTACTTGTGCAGTAGCTTAGCAGGGCATTACACTAGCAACCATGTGCACTTATGCACTGGGCTTGGAGGCCGCAAGCCGATCTTCCTCTAACTCGAGGTGCTTAGAAACATCACTGAAATTCTTGATGCTCTCATTATGAGTGAGATGCATCTTCATTTGTTCCCATTCTATTGGTAGGGAACGTATGACCGCTTGGATTTGTTGCTCATCAGTGAGCACATGACCTGCATCCTTTAACTCTGAAATAAGATTCGCCATGTGTCGCAGATGCATTCCCATGGAATGATCTCGAGGCTTTTTGTACGAATCGAATCTTATAGTTAAATAGCAAAGTTTGGTCACCGAAGTGCCACCAAACTTCTCCTCTTGCTTGGACCATATGTTTATAGCTATGTCATGTTCTCGGAAGATTAGCATTATGTCGTCGGCCATACTTGACAGCAACATAATGCGAGCAATTTTGTTCTTCCGAGACCAAGCATCGAAGGCTTCCTTGTCTCTTCTGTGTTGGGCCGTAGTGCCTAACTCAGGTTCAATCATTATGTTCTTCAGAGTTTCGAGCACATCTTGCTCCTCTAGAACATATTGTATCTTCATGGACCATAGTTTGTAATTATCGTCGTTGAGTTTTTCACCTTTGTTTAACTCAGCGACGATGTTCTTAGCAGCGGAAGACATTTCAGTTTTAAAATGCTGCAAAAGACATAAAACAAGTTTGATCAAAAACATTGCATAAAGTTTTCATTTGATAAGTTACTTTCGAAAAATATTGAAGATGTTGCTCTAGAATCGGAAAGAACATCACGATGCCAATCACCATCTAGAACAACTTTCAATATTTCCCCATCACTTATCAAACAAGAGTACTCTTATAGTACTTGCAGCGGAAAAAACGTTTTTGAAAATGTATTGCAAACGTATTTTGCAGACGTATTTTGCAGCGGGAGGTAATGGTCTTCCCCGGCCATTGCCGGGGTCGAGTCGTGGCCGTGCCAAGGCCGGATTCCCCTTGCATGGGGTTTTGCCATATGCAACTGCCGCCGGTCTCGTATGGGTCGGCCATGTAGACCCCTCACCCCCTTTGGGGTCTAAGCCGGAGCTCGTCGGCCTGGCCCTAGCCGAAGGCCAGGGCTCCCTCTGGCCGGCCAGGCCCGGGCCTCGGCCAGGGCCAGTCAAGCCTGGCCCTGGCAGAGGCTAGGGCGCCTCTGCCAGGGTCGGCCAAGGCCCTGGCAGAGGCCAGGGCGCCTGGCCATGGCCTCGGCTAGGGCCGGCCTTGGCCCTGGTAGAGGCCAGGGTGCTTGGCTCTGGTCTATGCCAGGGCCGGCCCTGGCCCTGGCAGAGGCCAAGCCAGGGCCGGCCAGGACCTGGCCCTGGCCGAGGCCCTGGCCGGCCAGGGTGGCCGGCCAACCGGCCTCCTTGGAGTCCGGCCGGGCCGGCCGGTCGGCCTCCTTGGAGTCCGGCCGCACACCCCCTATGGGGTGGTGGTCTTGGTTGTCATTGGCCGAAGCCAACCCCTTCCCCTTTGGGGAGGGGGGTGCATATTGCACCAAATAGATACGTGTTCATCTTCTCCGATGAGAAGTATGAAACCACCTTCTTCTCCGATGAGACACCCGTTCATCGAGAAAGTAGTTATTCTTTAATGGCTGTGTGCCAAAAAAAATAACAGACCTTCAAGACCGCAAACTTCACGCTCTACATGAAGAGAGTTCACATTCCCTATTGAATGGAGACTCAGCATCCATGAGGAGTGCGAGTTTGGCAAGATGAACGGTCAGTTCTTCCCGTCACGGAGAGTTCTTGCCATATCCGTAATGGAAAAAGACCCTAACGTGAAAAGAACAACTTTTGGTGTTCTCTCTGTCATGATGCGCTTCTACCATATCCATAATGGAAGGAAACTCATTCGTGAAAGAGACAACGCGTCATTCATCGGTGAGACTGGAGCGAACCCGTGTGGCTCTGATACCAATGTTGGATCCCGTCATGCGATGATGGAGGATTGAAAGAGAACTTACGTCCACGTACGCTGCGCTGTAGTCTCTGAACTTCGCCCTTGGATTCGCCACAACGGTCGGTACTTCGTCACAGAAGATCGAAGCAGCGTTTCACTGTCTAAATCTCTACTTGGATGAAGAACTTTAATGGAAGGGAGAAGAGGAAAGAAGATTGCCTTATGCAAACTTATCGCATGAAGGATTAGCCTAAAATGCCTTACCCTTGGGTCCTATTTATAGGCTTTAGGGGTAGTTGTTGTAGGAAATAACTACATATAAGCTTATTAGCTTATATCAACACCCTTGCTTATCCTCTTCTTCATGCACTTATCAAGTGCCTTTATGCACTTATAATGGGACTTTTTCCACTTATCGAGTGGTCCTTTTCACACATGAAAAGGTTCCCTTTGCACATGCTTTCATGTACGCGACATCCGAGGTCCATAGACCCTTATACATCCCCTCATGGGTGTATACATGTCGTCCATATCCAACAAAATACTTGTGACTAATCCCCTATTTTGTAGTTAATCCATTGCCTAAGCTTATTATGAAGATCAACTAGCAATGGATGACTCACAAACGTAATTGAAGGCAAATGATATGAATTGGATGATCGTAGATTGATGATTGAAGCTCCGTAAAGACTTCAAGCTCATACGATGGAAAGAAGAGATTATTTGTCAATGTAATTTTTCTTTTATCTCTCCTAGTATGTAGCTTAGAAGTAGAACTTTGATGGAGCACTCACACACATCTACATTCTGTCATAGGACATCTTTAGACCTTTGTCCTTTGATCCCAATTCAATTCTCTTTTGTTTGTGCTAGGATTGTATATAACAGCCGACTGCTTAACAGTTTACAGTCGACTGTCTCAAAAACAGTCGACTGTGTTTTGTTCTACAGTCGCCTGTTATGCACAGACTATTACAATGTAGTTTTGGGCCTTCTCTGATTATTTCACACAGGCTACTGTTGAACGTTTCACAGGCGCCTGTCCTAGTGACAGTCGACTGTGTATTGTAAATCAGTCGTTTGTCTCTCTATGCCCAAACTCTGTTTGATCTGATTTCTACGGCCAGTCGACTTATGCTGTATATATAGCTGACTGTCTATTAGATCAGTCGACTGTCTATGCTGCAACAGTCGCCTATCTGTAAGTCATTTCTTTGACTCAGCTCTCTGGAAATTTCTCTTGATTTTGACAGTCGTCTGTTTAAGGTTATACAGTCGCCTGTTCTGATTAACAGTCGACGGTGTTCCTTGCATCAGTCGTTTGTCCTGTATCTTGTGAGATTTTTAGTATTTGTCTAACTTACTCTTCTCTCAGCCAGTCGCCTGTCGAAGAAATTACAGTCGCCTGTCGGTTTAACAGACGACTGTCTTTGCTTCATCAGTCGACTGTCCACGTGGTAAGTTACCGTAATGAATTCTCACCTACCCTTGCTGACTATGCAACCGTCGACTGTGGATTGTTCAACAGTCGACTGTCGCGAGTTCATATTATATCCGTTGAGATTTTTCTCACGGATTTCGATTGGGTTTTTGCCTAAACTGTTTTGTGGATTTGAGAAAGCTATAAATAGAGCTTCTACTGTTTCATTGGGAGGTTACTCATTCATTGCAAAATCCTTCAAGCTTTCATTTCCAAAGATC
The DNA here is from genome assembly GCA_030789695.1 of Scilla litardierei. Taxonomy (NCBI): domain Eukaryota; kingdom Viridiplantae; phylum Streptophyta; class Magnoliopsida; order Asparagales; family Asparagaceae; genus Scilla; species Scilla litardierei. Next base: position 210,947,576 of record CM061133.1, read on the forward strand.
AAAGCTCTCAAATCCAAAGCCCTAAGTATTTCCAAATCTTGTTCTCTTGCTCTCCAACCTAGAACCAAAGTTTGATCTTCTAGGCAATTGGTGCAGTCAAGAGAAAGGGCTTTCTCCTCTCTTCCAAGAGAGTTCTGCAACACACATCACACTTCTCCTTCAAGTTCTACGTCAAGGCATAGGTGATTGTAAGTGTTGCTTTCTTATTTCATAACTTTCATTATTTGAATTGTGCTCTCGGTTGTGAGAGTGGTTTTGCTTGCTTCTTGGTTGTGGGAGTCAAGGACATCGATTGTATTCGATTGCACTTGTAGGGGTGCTACGAGTGGGCTTTAAGGAAACCTCAAGTTAGGGTTCTAACTTGAGTATCCGGTGGTATCCGGGTGGTAGGGACGTAGGATTACCGGGAACAAGTCGGGAGTTGACTTGGGTAATCCGAACCCTTGAAACATATCTGCGTTTGCGTGTGTTTCTCTTTGGGTCGTTTTTCTATTACGCACTATTTGTTGGATTGCATTTTATTTGGCGTAAATTCCTTTTAAATTTGCATAAACACTATTCAACCCCCCCTTCTAGTATTTTCCCCATAGACAGGGTCCTTACAATTGGTATCAGAGCGCAAGGTTTTATCTATGGCATCCAACAACAACAACGTTCCTCCGCCGGCGTTGTTCCTCCGCCGGCTTCATACAACAATCACGACCGTGATGGAGCGTCCACACTTTTCGAAGGTCAATCTACGGTACGTCCTCCACGTTTTAATGGTACTAATTTTGGCTATTGGAAGTGTAGGATGGATACATTCCTTAGGAGTGCTTCTCTTTGGAGAACTCTCCACAAGGAGTACGTCGAGCCCGTCGAAGAGGATTTCGAGAAATGGACGACTTCCGAGAAGTCTGCCGAAGTCAACAACGCTAAAGCAATGAACGCTCTTCATTGTGCGTTGGACCCGAATGAGTTCAACAAGATATGCACATGTAAGAGTGTATATCAAATTTGGAACCATCTCATCGTTACCCATGAGGGAACGAATAAGGTAAAGCTTTCAAAGTTATATGTTGCCGTGCAAAACTTCGACTTGTTTCATATGCAGGAAAACGAGAGCATTGCATCGATGTACAGATGCTTTACCGTCATCACAAATGAATTGGAAGCCCTTGGCCAAATCTACACCGAACCTGAAAAGGTAAGGAAGATCATCATGGGGATGACCTCCAAATGGGAAAGAAGAGTAATCGCCATTGAGGATGTCAATGACTTGAAGAACTACACCCTTGTGAATCTCATCGGGACTCTTATGTCTTACAAGTAAGACGGGATAACCGACTGAAGATTCGAGCCATGATGAATCCCTCAGAGGCCAAGAAGAAAGCTTTGGCATTCAACGCCAATTCATCATCCTCCGAAAGTGATGAATCCGAGAACGAGATGGATTTGGGTGATATGGCCCAAATGGCGAAGAAGCTCCAACGCTTCTTCCGCAAAGGTAAATTTTCCTCCAACAAATGTTTTGAGTCCACTAATGCTACTTCCTCTCTTTGTTATAAGTGTAATAAGCCAGGGCACATCAAGAGGGATTGCCCAATGCTAAACAACAAAGAAAAATGGAAGGCACCAAAGTACCACAAGTCCGACAAGAACAAGAGAGACAAGAAGAAAGGACTCGTATGTACCTTTGATGACTCAAGTGATGACTCATCAAGCGATTCCGATGATGAGAAGGGTGAGAGCACCCACATGTGTTTCATGGCACTTGAAGACCCACTCTCGGATGAAAGTGACTCCGACACGGATGACACCGAGGTAATTATGGATGAACTTCGTATAGCTAATGAAGAACTATTTGCTAAATATCAATCTTTAATGCTTAGATACACTAGCTTAAAGAAATCAAATGTTAGCAAGTCATCCATTCCATGCATTATCAACAATGACACCATTGTTGATACTTTAACTCTTGAGAAAGCAAAGTTAGCTTCTCAAAATGTCACATTGAGAGATGAGGTGAATTCACTCAAATCTCAGCTAGATCAAACACATCCCAAGGATAATAGTGATCTAGTTACACGTCACACACAATTGGGTTTAGAGAATGATTCTCTTAAAACCTAAGTGCACGAGCTCAAAGCACGGGTGTCCACCTTGGATACCAACATTTCTTCTTTAAAGGAGAAATATGAGCTCATGTCCTCCCGTATTGTGAGAGTCAATAAGGGAAAAGGACAATTGGATGATTTGCTTGCAAACCAATTTCCGGCCACACATCGTGTTGGCCTTGGATTTGTAAAAGCAAATGCATCTAATGCTCGCACCTCCTATGGTGTCACTATAGATTTCGTGAGGCCTTCCTCCGGTGCATCCACAAGTGGTGTCCAAGACACTATAGGTAGCAATCCTACCAAGAATGTCACCACTTCACCTTCTCTTCATTTTGGCAAGAAACCCACTAAGGGCGGAAACCAAAAGCAAGGCCATGCTTATATGTACACTAACACTCATCCAAGTAGAAAACAACCTACTTCACAAGTGGATAATCATGACACATTCTATGCTCCGCACCCACGGACACGTACACAACCACACATGAGAAATACTCATATACGTGCTCCTATACACCCGTATGCTCATACGCATCATTCTTTCATGTATGCTCATCCTCCACATGTCATGCATGAGCAATATGCTTCATTTAATATGCATGTTCCCAAGCATACATATCATTCTAGAATGTACAATGCATATCCTCCACCACATCTCTATGCTAGAAATCATGTTCCTAAGAAGCATGCACCACATAGAAATCCAACACATATGCATGCAACTAGGAATAGGACTCCCAAGATGTACACTATTTGGGGTCCTAATAACACTAGTCTAAATGTTAGGAATGCTTCTGTTGATTCCTATTTTCATGATGTGATTAGAAATAGTAACTATGTTGGGAAGCGGACGTCCACTTGGACTTGGCTTTCAAAGGGCTAATCCCCTTGGACCCAACAAACATTGGGTACCATAAGCTTATGGTATATTATATAGGTACCCAAGAGAAAGAAGAAGAGCAATAAATGTCTTATTAGCTCTAAAGGGAAAGAATGGATTCTTGATAGCGGTTGCTCCAAACACATGACGGGAGATCCCTCATTGCTCTCCGAAGTGATTAGCATCAAGGATGGTGCAACTGTCACTTTTGGAGGTAATCAAAAGGGAACCATTATTGGAGTAGGTATCGTTGGTAATCCTTCCAAACCTCTAATTACTAATGTTTATCTTGTTAGTGGTTTATGTCACAATCTCATTTCCATTAGTCAACTTTGTGACAAAGGTTACAAGGTTAACTTTGGAGAAGGATTGTGTACAATTGTTGATTGTGATTCAAATGTTTTATTTTTCGGTATTAGGCGTAAAAATATTTATTATTTGAGCTTGCCTAAAACCGTAGAACATTGCTTAGTTGCTAACACAAGTGAACAACTATTATGGCATCGCCGTTTTGGTCATGTTCACTTCAAGCACTTATATAAGTTAGCTAAGCATGATCTAGTCAAAGGTTTTCCTAAGATTACTTTTAATAAGAAAAACTTTTGTGATTCATGTCAAAGAGGTAAACTAAGTAAATCATCATTTAAGCTTAAAGAAGGGATTACTTCTACGAGGCCCCTAGAACTTCTACATCTAGATTTATTTGGGCCAACTAGAACCGCTTCTTTAGGTAATGCTCATTATGGACTAGTTGTCGTTGACGACTTTTCTAGATTTACTTGGGTTTCATTCTTAACTAATAAGAATGAAGCTCATGAAGAGTTTACCAAATTTGCAAAGAAGATTCAGAATCTTTTAGGATCCACCATTATCACTATTCGTATTGATCATAGATGAGAATTTGAGAATGAGTCTTTTACTAAGTTTTGTGATGACTCCGGGATAACTCATAACTTTTCCTTTCCTTGTGCTCCACCACAAAATGGTGTTGTAGAAAGAAAGAATAGGACTTTTATTGAGTGTGCTCGCACTATGCTCCATGACAGTCATTTATGACTACAATTTTGGGCAGAAGCGGTGCACACGGCATGTTAGGTGCTCAATAGGATCCTAGTGAGACCCCGAACAAACAAAACTTGTTTTGAGTTGTTTTATGATAAAAAGCCTCAAGTGAAATATTTTCGTGTTTTTGGTTCGAAATGTTTTATAAAGAACACCTTTGGTAATTTAGACAAATTCGATCCAAGATCCGATGAAGGAATTTTTGTTGGATATTCCACACGTAGCAAAGCCTACCGGATATACAACAAAACTTCTTCAACGATTGAGGAATCACTTCACGTATCGTTTTATGAAGATTTTGATTTTCCTCATGTTGATGATGATAATGTAGATATTCTTTGTGATTCTCTTAATAATGTTAAGATTAATGATACTATTGTTGAGACTAACACTTCTAACGAAGTTGTTGAAGTTGTTCCTAGTGATCCAGGTTTACCCAAAGCTTACCCGACCGTTCGCAAACATCCCCATAACCAAATTATTGGAGATATTGGTGTGGGTGTTCAAACGAGATCAAGAATTGAAGAATTCTCTCATTGCGCATTTGTCTCTACCATTGAGCCAAAGAACATCTAAGAAGCTTGTGAGGATAGCTCTTGGATAGTGGCAATGGAAGAAGAACTAATGCAATTCGAGAGAAACGAAGTTTGGGAACTTGTACCTCTTCCAAGTGGTCACCAAGTGATTGGGACCAAATGGATCTTCAAGAACAAGAAGAATGAAAATGAGGTAATTACACGGAACAAAGCAAGATAAGTAGCTCAAGGCTACCGGCAAGAGGACGGTATTGATTTCGAAGAATCTTTTGCCCCCGTAGCTAGATTAGAAGCTATTAGGGTACTTTTATCTTTTGCATCTCATAAGAATTTTAAATTATTTCAAATGGATGTTAAGAGTGCATTTTAAATGGGTTTGTCAATGAAGAAGTCTATGTTTCTCAACCTCCCGGTTTTATTCATGAAAAATTTCCAAACCATATTTTCAAACTTAAGAAAGCGTTGTATGGATTGAGACAAGCTCCTAGAGCTTGGTATGATCATCTTAAGATCTTTCTTTTGAATTTAGTTTTTAAAATGGGAGAAGTTGATTCTACACTCTTCATTAAAGATTATGAAAATGACATTCTTTTGATTCAAGTTTATGTAGACGATATTATTTTCGGTTCTACTAACTTTAATCTTTGTCAAGAATTTTCCAAGTCTATGAAGGATGAGTTTGAGATGAGCCACATGGGAGAGCTCACTTACTTCCTTGGATTGCAAATTCGACAAATAGAGAATGGCACGTTCATACATTAGACAAAGTACACAGGGGAGCTTATTAAGCGATTCGGGATGGAATCGTCTTCGGGCAAAAGGACTCCCATGAGTACTACTACTCATCTACACAAGGATGAAAGCGGAAAAGATGTAGACATTCGTCTATATCGAGGTATGATCGGTATCTTACTTTACTTAACCGCTAGTATGCCCGATATCATGTTTTCCGTATGTCTTTGTGCTAGATATCAAGCAAGACCTAAGGAGTCACACTTGATTGCGGTTAAACGAATATTTCGTTATCTCAATCAATCCCTAGATTATGGGTTACTCTACCCTAAGTCTAGCACATATGAATTAATCTCATATAGTGATGCCGACTTTGCTGGATGCAAGTCCGACAGGAAAAGTACTAGTGGCACATGCCATTTCTTAGGAAATTCCTTAGTTTCTTGGTTTTCTAAGAAACAGAATTCGGTGTCATTGTCCACGATTGAAGCGGAATATATTGCCGCAGGTCTTGCATCTGCACAAGTTCTTTGGATGCGACACACTCTTAGTGACTATGGTGTCAATTATGATACTTGCCCTATCATGGTTGATAATCAAAGTGCTATTTGTCTTTCCAAGAATCCGGTACACCACTCCCGTACCAAACACATAGACGTGAGACACCATTTTATAAATGATCATGTAGCTGTAGGATCCCATCATGCGAAGATAGAGGATCGAAAGAGAGAAGAGACTTACGTTAGCGTACGCTTTGCTATAGTCTCTGAACTTTGCCCTTGGATTTGCCACAACAGTCCGTACTTTGTCACAGAGGATCAAAGCAGCGTTTCACCGTCTAAATCTCTATTTGGAAGAAGAACTTAATGGAAGGGAGAAGATGAAAAATAAGTTGCCTTATGCAAACTTATAGCATGAAGGATTAGCATTAAAAGCCATACCCTTGGGTCCTATTTATAGGCCAAGGGGGTAGTTATTGTAGGAAATAACTACATATAAGCTTATTAGCCTATATAAACACCATTTCTTGTCCTCTTCCTTATGCACTTATCAAGTGCCTTTATGCACTTATAAAGTGACTTTTTCCACTTATCGAGTGGTCCTTTTCACACATGAAAAGGTTCCCTTCGCACATGCTTTCATGTATGCGACATCTGAGGTCCATAGACCCTCATACATCCCCTCATGGGTGTATACATGTCGTCCATATCCAACATCTCACACTCACACTTGAGGGTATTGTAAGGAAACATCTTTTCCTTTAGTTCTTATGTTTATCATACTGAGAAATAGACCGTGTGACCGTCATGCGCATAGAGTCCGCTGTTGTGCACTTGTTAGAGATACACAACACTCCTTGGGGTGAAAAGTTGAGTAGATCAACGCATGTTTTACCCTAGATTATTTCTTCATATTTCTTTTACTTTATATTCAACAATTGAATCCCATCTGGATTACAATAGGTTGGCCAGCTTTGAATCTCTAAAGTCCAAATATGAATATAAAATTAATCTTCCTCTTCTTGCGATCCTTTCGATCTTGACTTGACTCGCTTTTCTAACATGCCCCGCCGGACCGAATTGACCATAGTCCATAAGCAACATGTTAAGACAGCGATCACCTAGTCAAATCTAAAGGAACCAATTAGAGTCCATAAGGGTAAGAAGTTAAGACCCATGTGGTCTTTGGGTCTCACATAATAGTAAACACAATTACTATTCTAACCCAATGGTCAAATGCATACGTAGTATGAATACGTATTACAACATCACTCCTTTCCCAGGGAGCGTATGTCTTAATGATGTTGTAAGGATGATGATCAGACACCACAATGTCTGACTTTGAGTCCCTTTTATTACTCATTAATATCCTGGACCCACATCCCGCATAAGACAGATAAGATTTCAAAAATCCTCTTAGATCTTTTGTAAGCATCCATATGATGTAGATCTTTCATACGACCATTTTGTTTAAGTCATGACTCTAAATCATCCGTCTGATGATTTTTACTTTAAACAGGTCTCATCTTTGTCTTATCCGTCTGATAGAATAAAGGTGGTTGCTCATGTGAGAGAGCCAACCTCAATCTGTCCGACATACTAGAAAATATAGCTGAGATTAAAAGAAATGTACACAAACATTTTCAAGAAACTCATATGCAATGTCGAAAAAGAACTTATTCTTTTATTAAATTTGATCTTTCATAGACATGGGAATATACATTGATACAACTCAGCTCTTACGCAATCCTTGAGATGATAAGTGTTTGTAAAACACTTCTCTGGGGATCGCCTTTGTAAGCGGATCCGCTATCATCTCATGCGTAGATATGTACCTAATGTCTATCTTCTTGTTCTTATCATAGTCTTTTGCAAATTTGTAGCGGATATCAATGTGTTTGGTCTTACAATGGAATTTTGGATCTTTGACATAGGCTATAGATGCTTGACTGTCACTGTATATTGGTACATCACCTGAGTCACTTGCATCAATTAGTTTGTCTAAGAACCTCCTAAGCCAAACAGCTTCTTGGACCGCCATGCTAAATGCTACAAATTCGGCTTCCATAGTTGAAAGTGCGATGCAGGATTGCTTCTTGCTACTCCAGGATATTGCACCAGATCCGAGTAGAAAAACATGTCCTAAGGTCGATCGTCGCTCATCGAGATCACCCACCCAATTAGCATCAGTGTAGCCTTCGAGCCTCAAGGCATCTCCTTGATAGCATAAAGCATAGTCCGCAGTCCCTTTAAGATACCACATTATCCTCTTAACCGCTTTCCAGTGTGCTTGCCCTGGATTGGATTGGTAATGACTTACCATTCCAACGGCAAAACAGATGTCCGGTCTTGTACACATCATAGCGTACATAAGACTACCAACTGCACTGGAATATGGAACTTTTTCCCTAATTTCCTTTTCCGTTTGGTTCCTTGGACAAATTTTCAGACATAAATTATCGCATTTGCTTATAGGAGTATCAATGGACTTACAGTCCTGCATATTAAAACGTTCTAGAACCTTCTTTATATAAGTCTCTTGTGAAAGAGAAAGAAGTTTCTTCGAACGATTCCTTGAAATCTTAACTCCAAGGATATATGCGGCTTCTCCCATGTCTTACTTCTCAAATACTGATGAAAGCCAAGCCTTGATATCCATCACAAAGCCCTTGTCATTTCCGGCTATTAAAATGTCATCTACATATAGAGACATAATAACATACTTGCTTTTGATCCTCTTGATATATACACAGTTATCTTCATCAAGCATGGTAAAACCATTTGATAAGACAACTTCTTGAAATCGTATATACCATTGCCTCGAGGATTGTTTAAGACCATATATGGACTTTTGAAGTTTACAAACCTTATGTTCGTTTCCTTCTTTTACAAACCATGTTGGTTGTTCCATATAGATCTCCTCGTCCAATTCTTCATTGAGAAAGGCAGTCTTTACATCCATTTGATGTAATTCGAGGTCTAAGCAAGCTACCAACGCCAGAATCAAGCGAATCGAGGTAAAACGAACAACAGGTGAGAAGGTCTCTTCATAGTCTATCCCTTCCTGTTGCGTAAAACCTTTCGCGACAAGGCGAGCTTTATATCTGTCTATAGAACCATCAGCCTTATGCTTGATCTTAAGAACCCATTTGTTCCCAATAGCTCTACGTCATCTGGGTAAGTCAACCAAGTCCCAGACTCGGTTAATTTTCATGGATTCTAATTCCTCCTTCATCGCTTCCATCCATTTGTCTTTTGCAGGGCATGATACGGCCTGTTTGAAAGTAGCAGGCTCGTCATCTTCTTGTAGTAAAGTCACAAAGGTTTGTGGGAATTCATCCTCAAATCTTAGAGGATCTAACCTTGTACGACTACTACGTCGCATTTGAGATTCTTTCTTCAAGTCCTTGTTGACTCGAAGTTGGATCAATTCTAATATTACTCCCACTTGGAATGTGATTAGAATTGCTCCCACTTGGATCATTATTCCTATATGGAATAGGATTCGCATCATTCGTATCATCCATTGGTGAAGGTTGAAATGTATTTTCGAGTTCACGAAGAATTCTCCCACTCGAATGAGGTAATCCTTCTTGATCATAAATCTCAAATAGAGATAAGTCCTGACTTATCTCGCCCTGTCTTGGAAACTCATTTTCCAAGAAAGTAACATCCCTCGACTCAAATTCAATCAGTCCTCCATTGTCTTCCTGACCAATGAAAACATAACCTTTGGAGTTTTCTGCGTATCGTATAAAGATACATTTCCTCCCCCTTGGCCCAAGTTTGCCATACTTATGGGAGGAAATATATGCATAGGATGCACACCCCCAAGGTTTTAAAATGCTTAAGTCAGGAGACCTTTGGTTCCACAACTCATAAGGAGTGGAGCTAACCGATTTCGAGGGTATATGGTTCAAGATGAAAGCAGCCGTCAATAATGCATCACCCCAAAAGGTGATTGGCAAGCTAGCTTGCGCCATCATTGAACGGACCATTTCCATTAAAGTTCTATTTCTCCTTTCAGCAACACCATTTTGTTGCGGAGTATAAGGCATAGTTATTTGATGAACTATGCCCTTTTCATCACAAAGTTCCTTAAAACTTACTGATTGATATTCACCGCCTCTATAGGTTGGCAAGACCTTAATCTTGCGATCTAATTGATTTTCCACTAAACTCAAATAGTTTTTAAAGCAGGTTAATGCTTCACTTTTGTGGGATATCAAATAGATATGTCCGAATCGGGTGAAGTCATCAATAAAAGTGATGAAGTAGGACTTCCCGCGTCTTGTCTTGAAATTCATCGGACCACATATGTCCGAATGGATGAGCTGTAATGGAACCTAGGCCCTTGTGCCGGTTCCAAATGGCTTGCGACAAGATTTCCCTACAAGGCAATGTTCGCAAGTCGACATTTCGACCTTTGAAATATTGGATAAAAGGCCACGGTTGGCAAGTCTATCCATCCGTGTTGGTCCAATGTGACCAAGCCTTGCGTGCCAACAAATTACATCTGACTCATAAATCGAAGAATTTGTAACAAGGAAATTTTCATTAAAATTTGAGGAATCGTACATCGTATTCAATACAATGAATCCTTTAAAAACATACCCAGAACCAATTAAGGAATTATTACAAGACAGATCCACATTACAATCATGAAAGAACCAACTATAACCAAGACACGTTAAGACGACCACAGATATGATATTCCTTCAAATATCCAGAGCGAAGAGAACATCATGAAGTAGGATAGTGCGGCCATTGTCCAAGACGAGCTTGCACGTCCCAACGCCTTTCACTTCAACACGTGTGTTGTTTCCTACATATATCCACTTCGTTCCTTGGGGTATCCGGTGATACTCCACGAAGGACCGTCTGTCCCTTGCTATGTGGTCGGTGGCACCTGAATCAATTATCCAAAAGGGATTAGATTCTACAAGAAATATTGAACTAGAAACACATATGTAACTAGTATTATGACAAGTTACCTTGTCACCTCCATCCGCACATGAACGAGCAAAGTGACCTAACTTGTTGCACTTGAAGCACTTGATCTTCTTCAAATCCTTCTTCTTGTGCCATTTCTTGTTCCCACCCTTCTGTTTGGGTTTCTTGGTAGACACTGGTTTCTTTTTATACTCATGAGCAAACTTCGAGTGATGTTTACGTTTCTTTCCCCCGTGTGAGGAACTAGCAACCATGTGCACTTCTGTACTTGGCTTGGCGGCCGCAAGCCGCTCTTCCTCTAACTCGAGGTGCTTAGAAACATCGTTGAAGTTCTTGATGCTCTCATTATGAGTGAGATGCATCTTCATGTTGTCCCATTCGATTGGTAGGGAACGTATGACCGCTTGGATTTGTTGCTCATCAGTGATCATATGACCTGCATCCTTTGACTCTGAAATAAGATTCGCCATGTGTTGCAGATGCATTCCCATGGAATGATCTTGACGTTTTTTGTATGAATCAAATTTTATAGTTAAAGAGCGAAGTTTGGTCACCGAGGTGCCAACAAACTTCTCCTCTAGCTTGGACCATATGTCCATAGCTAGGTCATATTCTCGGAAGATTCGCATTATGTCGTCGGCCATACTTGACAACAACGTAATGCGAGCAATTTTGTTCTTCCGAGACCAAGCATCGAAAGCTTCCTTGTCTCTTCTGTGTTGGGCCGTAGTGCCTAACTCAGGTTCAATCATTATGTGCTTCAGAGTTTCGAGCACATCTTGCTCCTCTAGAACATATTGTATCTTCATGGACTACAGTTTGTAATTATCGCCGTTGAGTTTTTCACCTTTGTTCAACTCAGCAATGATGTTCTTAGTAGCAGAAGACATTTTAGTTTTAAAATGCTGCAAAAGACATAAAGAAAAGTTCGATAAAAAACATTGCATAAATTTTACATTTGATAAGTTACTTTCGAAAAATATTGAAGATGTTGCTCTAGAATCGGAAAGGTCATTACGATCCCAATCACCATCTAGAACAACTTTCAATATTTCCCCATCACTTATCAAACAACAGTACTCTTATAGTACTTGCAGTGGAAAAGTGTTTTTTGAAAACGTATTTTGAAAACGTATTTTGCAAACGTATTTTGCAGCGGGAGGTAGTGGCCTTCCCTGGCCATTGTCGGGGTCGAGCCGTGGCCGTGCCAAGGCCGGATTCTCCCCCCACGTAGGGATCCAGGCCCTCCCCCCTTGCAGGGGGCTTTGCCGCAGGTAACTGCCACCGGCCGGCCATGCAGGGCCCCCCTTTGGGGTCGAGGCTGGGGCTCTTCGGCCTGGCCCTGGCCCTGGCCTCGGCCAAGGCGCCTCTGCCCTGGCCGAGGCCAGGGCGCCTCTGCCCTGGCCTCGGCCAGGGCCGGCATTGGCCCTGACCTCTGCCAGGGCCGGCCTTAGCCCTGGCCTCGACCAGGGCCAACCCTGGCCCTGGCAGAGGCCAGGGCGCCTCTGCCATGGCCGGTCAGGGCCTGGCCCTGGCCAAGGCCCTGGCCGGCCGGCCAGCCTCCTTGGAGTCCGGTCACACCCCTTACTATGGGGTGGTCTTGGTTGTCATTGGCCGAAGCCAACCCCTTCCCCAATGGGGAGGGGGGTGCATAGCCACCATGACCTGCATGGCCATGGTGATCATGCACCAAAGAGATATGCTATTGCCATACTACATGGTGATAATTCACCATGCCCTTCCATGGCAATCTTCTTCTCCGATGAGAAGTTTTGTAACCACCATCTTCTCCAATGAGACACCTGTTCATCGAGAAAGTGGTTATGCTTTAATGGCCATGTGTCACAAAAAAATAACACACTTTCAAGGCCGCAAACTTCACGCTCTACATGAAGAGATTTCACATTCCCTATTGAATGGAGACTCAGCATCCATGAGGAGTGCGAGTTGGGCGAGATGAACGGTCAGTTCTTCCCGTCACGGAGAGTTCCTGCCATAGCCGTAATGGCAAAAGACCCTAACGTGAAAAGAACAACTTGTGCATTCTCTCCGTCATGATGCGCTCCTACCATATCCATAATGAAAGGAAACTCATTCGTGAAAGAGACAACGTGTCATTCATCGGTGAGACCGGGGCAAACCCGTGTGGCTCTGATACCAATGTAGGTTCCCATCATGCGATGATAGAGAATCGAAAGAGAGAAGAGACTTACGTTAGCGTACGCTTCACTATAGTCTCTGAACTTTGCCCTTGGATTCGCCACAACAGTCCGTACTTTGTCACAGAGGATCAAAGCAGCGTTTCACCGTCTAAATCTCTATTTGGAAGAAGAACTTAATGGAAGGGAGATGAGGAAAAATAAGTTGCCTTATGCAAACTTATGGCATGAAGGATTAGCCTTAAAAGCCATACCCTTGGGTCCTATTTATAGGCCAAGGGGGTAGTTATTGTAGGAAATAACTACATATAAGCTTATTAGCCTATATAAACACCATTTCTTATCCTCTTCCTCATGCACTTATCAAGTACCTTTATGCACTTATAAAGTGACTTTTTCCACTTATCGAGTGGTCCTTTTCACACATGAAAAGGTTCCCTTCGCACATGCTTTCATGTACGCGACATCTGAGATCCATAAACCCTCATACATCCCCTCATGGGTGTATACATGTCGTCCATATCCAACAGTAGCTAAGAAGGACATCATCTTAGAGTACATTGAAACCCAAAAACAAATTGCCGATATCTTCACTAAACCTCTTAAAGAAGATTCATTTGTGAGGTTGCGTGGAGAATTGGGAATTATGGGTGAATCTGAAATCTAGAAGCTCAATCTTTCTTGTTATAACTTCTTATTGAGCTCATATCTTTTTGATTGTCTTTCTTCATATGATTTATTGTTTTATGTGTTTAAGAAAGGCAATTGTGACTTATTTGATTTCATGAGTTTTGAGTTTGATTGGAGTAATTTGTGTTTCAATGGATTTATTATTTTCATAATGATTTTACGATGTATTTGTGATTAGAGTATAGGTCCTAGGGTGAGTGTTCTTATTCTCTGGAACTCTATCTCACTGTGCATTTTTGGACCAGGACAGACGACTGTCTTTCCTTCGACAGTCGACTGCCCTACTCTATCTCCTCAGTATGAGAATTGGTATCTTTCGCACAGCCGACTGATGACTGTTTTATAGTCGACTGTTAATTTAACAGGTGACTGCATTTTAGTCATCAGGCGATTGTTCTCTCTGTTGAATTTTTACAGTGTTCTCTATTCTTTTTGATGAACTGTATTAATTTTCGGTCAGCTGACTGTTGAGTATATGTCAGCCGACTGTCCAGTGGACAGGCGACTGCATGTTATTTGCCAGTCGACTGCCCATCTCTCTAAGCTTTATTTTTATCACTTCATCCAGCCGACTGACATTTGTGCATTAGTCGACTGTCTTATGCTGTGTCGGTTCAAGTGATTTGATCCGAGCCGTCGATTCCTTGATCCAACGGCTCAGATTCATTCCCCTAATTTTATATTCGAGTTTACGCGATCAATTCCCCACGTCGATTCTCTCTCCTAGGGATCAACCTACTTAGGGAGCGGTACATTGCTTTCCCCGCCTTCACTGCTGAGAGACTCTCTGACATTCTTTCCGCTACTCACCTGGCCGATCTTTTTCGCTTCTCTCATAGAGAGGTACCTTTAGCTCTTGATTCGGGTGTCAGATCATCTAGGTTCTTTGTACGAGGTTGGGCTGTTCACCTAGTGGTGAAGTCCAACATCCTGCCGAGATATGGATCGTCTGACCAGCCGTCTCAGGATATCCTGAAGTGTATGTATGCTATTTTCTCTAGCATGCCCGTGAACTGGGCCGGTGTCCTCCTTGATAGGATGGACAAGGTTGAGTTCACGTCCTCCTCGTCTCACATTCCTTACGGTGGTCTTCTGACTTGTGTCTTTCGTCATTTTGGTGTTGACTTGACTCATTACGAGCCCATGCCCTTTGGTCTTCTCCTCGACGCTTCTGCAAAGTCGAAATCTTCTTCGGCTCTGCAGACTGCCTCGAAGAAGAGGAAGTCTACTTAGCTCCATCCTCATCCACTGTGCCTCCAGCTGATTTGCCTTCTTCATCTGCTCCTCCGTCTCGAGATATTCTTTTGGAGATGGTCTCTGGTATTTACAGATTGTTGTCTCTCTCTTTCCTCCATCAGGGAATTCCCTTCCCTGAGGAATTGAGCCAGTTTGTTCCCCATCTTCATGTGCCTCCTCAGCCTACTGGTGTCGTTGAGCCTCCTGGTGTTTCTTCTACTCAGGATGTTGTTGCTGCTGCTTCTGTTGCTCCTTCTGACCCTCCTCCAGAGGATACTCCTGCTGCTACAGAGCATGCTTCCTCTTCTGCAGCCCCTGGAGACGCTCACTCTTAGATAGATGTTTGAGTGATGTTATTTTAAGTAATGACATATATGTTTTTTTTCTGATTTATGATGGATGATGTTGTCAGCGACTTTCTTTTATATATGTATGGTGATATACTTTGATGTCGTCATGATGATGTATTTTTTTGTCTTGATCATGATGTATCTTGTTGGGATGGCCATGTAGATGACCATTCGTTGATGTACTCAGTTTCTTTATATATATATATATATGGCAATCTTCGGGTGCGAAAAAACCCGTGCGAAAGCCGTGCGAAAATTTTATTTTTATTTTTTTGAAATTTTTTTTCAAACATTCTTTTTTTGATGTTTAATCCATACAATTATATACCCCAGGGAAAATAATGGGTGAACCCGTTGGGGATTAGAGCACCCATCCACCCGTTACAAATTTAACGGTCTCAAAACGTGCGAATTTGATGAAATGCCTTGATCGAAGGCCAAATGACATTATTTCTCAACCATTATTTTTTGAGGGGGATATAACAACATATAATGAGGGTGGAAAAAAGAATTTTTGAAAAAAAAAATTTCAAAAAAAAGATAAAAACATTTTCGCACCGTGCGAAATGTTCTCACATGAAGATTTACCTCTATATATATATATATATATATATATATATATATATATATATATATATATATATATATATATATATATATATATATATATATATATATATATATATATATATATATATGATGTTGCACCCTCTCTTGTGTCACACTATGCTATATTGTATATCTTATCTGTGTGATGTATGATATGTTGTCTCCATGTATGCTTCACTCTCCTTGATGTGCTTTTGAGACAATATATGAATTTGATATTGGTTAATTCATGCTATCTTTGTTGTGATGAATTTGTGGAAATTATTTTCATTTCGTATATCTAAAATGTTGATATTGGATTTCAATTCCATTACTCACATGTGTATATGATGAGATTTTATGTGTTTTTGATTCGATATATCTTTATACTCCTTGATTGTTGTTAGTTCGTATTTAGCACTATTATAGTTGTTGTTATTTGCTCCCACCTTTTTGGATAATGCCATAGGGGGAGAGAAATAAACATACAAGATTCATAATGGATGTGCTAAGTATGTTCTAACGCTTAAATCTAAGATTTTCGTTGCCTTAGATTCAGGGGGAGTAAGATTACAATGAATAGGGATTTTATTTCCTAGATTTCTTGAATTGAATTCATTCATATCTCACTCATTTGCTTCAATTGTTATGTAGATGCTCTAATATTGGTTGACTAACTTGATTGGCATCTATGTAGGGGGAGTAAGTTTTCATTACGCACAATTATTTATCTTTTTGTTTATGTTTGTTTGTCATCATCAAAAAGGGAAAGAATGTTGAGTATTGGACTTCTCCCTACTTGGTGTTAATGATGAGCAAACATAAATACTTGTGACTAATCCCCTATTTTGCAGTTAATCCATTGCCTAAGCTTATTATGAAGATCAACTAGCAATGGATGACTCACAAACGTAATTGAAGGCAAATGATATGAATTGGATGATCGTAGATTGATGATTGAAGCTCCGTAAAGACTTCAAGCTCATACGATGGAAAGAAGAGATTATTTGTCAATGTAATTTTTCTTTTATCTCTTCTAGTATGTAGCTTAGAAGTAGAACTTTGATGGAGCACTCACACACATCTACATTCTGTCATTGGACATCTTTAGACCTTTGTCCTTTGATCACAATTCAATTCTCTTTTGTTTGTGCTAGGATTGTATATAACAGCCGACTGCTTAACAGTTTACAGTGGCATGTCTCAAAAACAGTTGACTGTGTTTTGTTCTACAGTCGCTTGTTATGCACAGACTATTACAATGTAGTTTTGGGCCTTCTCTGATTATTTCACACAGGCTACTGTTGAACGTTTCACAGGCGCTTGTCCTAGTGACAGTCGACTGTGATGCCCAAACTCTGTTTGATCTGATTTCTACGGCTAGTCGACTTATGCTGTATATACAGTTGACTGTCTATTAGATCAGTCGACTGTCTATGCTCCAACAGTCGCCTGTCTGTAAGTCATTTCTTTGACTCAGCTCTCTGGAAATTTCTCTTGATTTTGACAGTCGTCTGTTTAAGGTTATACAGTCACCTGTTCTGATTAACAGTCAACGGTGTTCCTTGCATCAGTCGTCTATCCTGTATCTTGTGAGATTTCCTGTATTTGTCTAACTTACTCTTCTCTCGGCCAGTCGCCTGTCGAAGAAATTACAGTCGCCTGTCGGTTTAACAGACGACTGTCTTTGCTTCATCAATCGACTGTCCACGTGGTAAGTTACCGTTATGAATTCTCATCTACCCTTGTTGACTGTGCAACAGTCGACTGTCGCGAGTTCAGATTATATCCGTTGAGATTTTTATCACCGATTTCGATTGGATTTTTGCCTAAACTGTTTTGTGGATTTGAGAAAGCTATAAATAGAGCTTCTACTATTTCATTGGGAGGTTACTCATTCATTGCAAAATCCTTCAAGCTATCATTTCCAAAGATCAAAGCTCTCAAATCCAAAGCCCTAAGTATTTCCAAATCTTGTTCTCTTGCTCTCCAACCTAGAACCAAAGTTTGATAGGTAATTGGTGCAGTCAAGAGAAAGGGCTTTCTCCTCTCTTCCAAGAGAGTTCTACAACACACATCACACTTCTCCTTCAAGTTCTACTTCAAGGCATATGTGATTGTAAGTGTTGCTTTCTTATTTCATAACTTTTGTTATTTGAATTGTGCTCTCAGTTGTGAGAGTGGTTTTGCTTGCTCCATGGTTGTGGGAGTTAAGGACATCGATTGTATTCGATTGCACTTGTAGGGTTGCTACACGTGGGCTTTAAGGAAACCTCAAGTTAGGGTTCTAACTTGAGTATCCGGTGGTATCCGGGTGGTAGGGACGTAGGATTACCGGGAACAAGTTGGGAGTTGACTTAGGTATTCCGAACCCTTGAAACATATCTGCGTTTGCGTGTGTTTCTCTTTGGGTCGTTTTTCTATTCCGTACTATTTGTTGGATTGCATTTTATTTGGCGTAAATTCCTTTTAAATTTGCATAAACACTATTCAACCCCCCTTCTAGTGTTTTCCCCATAGACAGGGTCCTTAGAATAGTATGAGAGATTATATATATATAAATGATTATTGTATGTGATAGTTTAAGATATTTTTCTAATATATATATATATATATATATATATATATGATTATTGTATGCAAAATAGGTATGAAATTTAAAATGCTTCCTTCGTTGGGGATCGAACCAGGGACGTGTGGTCCAACGCATCAAGGTATTTGCCATTGGGTTAAAATGTGATTGTGCTGCAAAATGCAAGTAATTTTTTTAATTTCTTGCCCTGAGCCGCTCAGGGCACCCACCACATAGTTTCGCCCCTGGCTCCACCCTTGTGCCTGAGCTTTTCCCAACCCCTCTGATTGATCTAGTTGGATATTAAATGCTAACCAGTTTGCCTCAATGGCGTATCTAATCCTAGCATGCTGGGGGATTGAGTACTGTGAAAATTGGCTCGATTGAGTCGCTTGAGAAGTGTTGATTCGGAAGCCGAGCTATCTTGTGCAGAGGTAGCTCGCTTATGCTCGGATCCAGCCCATCTGACTTTGCACAAGTCAAATAAATGGATGCCGAGCTATTGGACTTCGATAGTGCATTGTTTCCTCGGTTCGGAGGATCGACTGGTCATGGTTTGGCAGCTCTACCGTTCGAGATTTGGGTAACTCGGACAGCTCAGCTCGGTACTTCGTTTGCTCGGACTTTAGTGGAAAGCTCGACGGTTAGGAGGAGGCCCACTATAGGGCGCGATGCCCTATTCATATTAGAGTTGAGATAAGTTTGGAATTTTTTTAAAGATGAGATTCGTATCTTTTGAGAGTCACTCCTTAATGATGACACATATTGTATCCTAAGGATTTATATAAGGTGTTTTAGAAGACGGTTTCAGGGTGTGGGACCACATAGAGAGAATTTTGAGTTGCCATTTGTGAGAGCCAACTTTGAGAGATTGTTGAGAGCTTTTGGAGAGATCATTATGTGCTTCTTCTTTGTTGTGAAGAGATAAGATTTGTATTTTTTTCTTTTCTTTCATAATAAAGCTTATTGGTGTCCTGTTGGCTGGCCAACGGCCTAAATTTGTTAACTTTCATAGCGCTCTATCTGGTTGTGTGTTGCTCATCCTCGTCTCAATCGTCTAACGGTCCTAGTCTTCCATGTTCGTGCATAATAAGCGGGTATCAGAGCTTAGCAGTTTCAGAGATCTAAGTAGGAGACGAAGATAAGCAATGGTGGCAATGACAGTTCCTCAAAAGTGTCGAATTCCGACGGGCATGCTCCAGCAGCTCGAACTATTATGTCTAACAAGAAGTTTGAAATTGAGAAGTTTGATGGAAAGATCAACTTCTGTATATGGCGATGCAAAGTCTTGGATGTCTTGAACCAACTTGGTCAAAAATCGCATTGGATGAGAAGCCGACGAGCATGTCTGATTTGGAGTGGAGAACTCTGAATCAAAAGGCGTGTGGTACCATCCGACTGTATTTGACGAAGGAGAAAAAATACCCTTTCGTGGAGCAATCAAATGCAAGTAACTTCTGGAAGGAGCTCGACGACAAGTATATGAAGAAGAACATCCAAAACTGACCGCATTTAAAGAAGAAGCTTTTCAGTCTGAAGCTTAATGAGGGTGTTTCTATCGAGGAACATCTCGATTACTACAACAAGCTTCTTGTCAACTTGAGGAACGTCGACGTTTAGCTCGATGGTGAAGACAAAGCTATGATTCTGTAACGCCCCGCTCCCCAAGATACCCAGGAAGTACGAATCTGTCCCAGGTGATCCCAGAGCAAGGAGTGTTATGAAGGGAAATACCGAAAAACTCAAGCAGGTCCACTGCACACTGCTAGGATAGTACCTGTAATGTCCCACAAGCACAAACATAAACAACACATTGACATCCAGAGAACACAAACTCAGAGACAACCAAGGAATAAACTTTGAAATATCCAATATACATTATACATCCTTATACATCATCAATTGAATACAATATCATCACTCCCCCAAAACAAACCCAAAAGTACAATGGGGCAACCAAACCTACAACTCCATAAGCCTAACTGGATCTTCACCAGCCCAACTGCTTTCAACTCTAAAACCTGAAAAACAACGGTGGGGCACGTCAACGCGTGACCCAGTAGGAAACCACCCCTCTAATGGCATATTATACAACTATGAATGCAATAATCCAAGGCATATTTAGATGCAAGCAAGCTAAAAAGATGCATATCATGTCATAAAATAAAGGAGCTACAACAAGCTATAAAGAATGAAGTACATAAAGTAAATACAACTACAAGGAAACAATTAAGTAAGTGTACAAATAAGTAAGGGTAGATAGTAACAACTAGTGTAAACATCGAAGAAAATGAATTAACTGAAAGTAACATTAACTGAAATAACCAACAACTGATGAATCTCAAGTCATGCATCACTCGGCTCATAGCCCCATCATATCATCTTACATCAAACGACCCATAGCCATATATCGAGTTATCTCACTTTCATACTACTAGGCCCATGGCCATATTTCCTCTTAATGTTCCAATCCCACGTTACACTTAGAAATGAATGACATGTGAAACAACCACATAATACACACATATCACAACAAGTCACAATACATATACAAAACACATACTAAGCACAAACATACACAATCCCAGCACACATACAAAGCACATATGCATCACATCTCACATAATGTGTAATAATATATAATGATGCACAATGATGTACATGATGCAACATGAAATGCAAAGCAAGGGATCCCATAGCAATGTCGGCGTGCATGTGTCTAGTGACTATCCGTTATCATTGTAGAGTCACCTAATGGATCAAGAGGTAGCCAATGGAGAATTCTCCCGCCTCCTACCGCGGCACTTTGTCAATGCCCATGCACTCCACCTTCGTGTCCTATATCCGTGTGTGCATCACATTTCACATTAACATTCCACATTGGCTACTACTATGGATTTAAGAGGTGGTCCACGACAAGCACGTGCCACGTTGCTCCATGTAGTGCCCCAAATCACATTGTCTCATATCACATCCATAGAAATGAGTGTTTCTCACATTTCTTGCATTTGCCTTCACTTGGGCATTTTTACAAACACCTGGTGAGCAGCATACACATGACCACTTTTACATTGGCAATCCATAACCAGGAACTCATTATCATATAGCAACATTAAGCATTAATATCTGAACGTGAGATTAACTCCAAAACACAATTTAAAACATTACTAAACAATTCTGCTTGCTAGTTTACCAACATACATACACAATAGCAGCTACTGGCCATTCCTAATATGAATTTGACAAAACTTTGTAAACGAAAGTTGTAGATATTGTAATTCTGGATTCACATATAAAATTTTATGCAGAAATATGTAGTAGATGATTTATGATGAATTATTTGGTAAGACCTGTCGAATCTGTTTTTCAGACAGATTTTGGGAGCTGTATCAATTGTCATTTTAAGTCTTCTTTCAGTTAAAATCTCAAAAACATGCACTAGGAGAAAGTTGTAGAGCAGGTTGTTAACTTTACAACGAGGCCAAGATGTGTTGTGTGTAAGGACTGTGGTCAATTTTTTCCAACTGTGTCCAGACTGGAAGACAACCAGACATGTTGTAAAGAAAAAATTATTACTCCTAATTACTGAGCTGAACATATATCTAAATTTACATGAATCTAGGGTAGGATTTTAAGAGCTACACCAATATAATTTTTCTAGAATTTATTAATGCCTAAATTAAGATATATATATATATATATATATATATATATATATATATATATATATATATATATATATATATATATATACGCAAATGAACAAGCAACAGATTCTGTCTACAGATTCAGTCTTGGTGTTTGCATGAAACTAAGTTAATTTATCATGGATTAGCATAATAAACCAATAGAAAAGGGATTCCTACCTCAAGATGCAAGCTTTCCCGGCCACCAAGCATCCTCTCCATGTGTCCCTCCTCCTCCTAGCTCCAAGCATCAAAAAGTTGGCAACTTGCTTCAAAAACCCTCCTCCTATCAAGCCCTCTACGTCTCATTCTTCCTTCTTTTCTTTTTCTTTCCATTTTCTTTTCTTCTCTCCTTTTTTCCCTGGTGAATTTCGGCCAAAAGAGTTGTAAATGAAGAGAAGATGTCTCTAGATCTCTCTCTTACCATCTAACATATCCACAAGATAAGCCTCCATAGGGTGAAATGACTAAAATACCCTTATAGTCCAAATTATCCTTCATCTTCTATGTTTTCACAAGAAAGCCATGCTATGAAATTACCCCTCCACTTGGGTAAATAATTACATCACATGTCACTACCCTACCCCCATTTACACTAAACCCTACACACATACATACATACTTGCATACACACACACACTAATACACACAACATGCACTTGCACACACACACACACACACACACACACACACACACACACACACACACTAATACACACAACATGCACTTACATCCTACATTCTACTACACAATGCAATACACCTCCAAGGAGACATGCACACATGTATAGGTATGCATCCATACACCTACATAAACATACACACTAGCCGTACACGTCCATACATATAAACATCCCCACACTCCTCATACGCACATCCGCTCCTACACATGCATATGTTGAGTATTGATTCCCCGGATTTGGTTTTGGATGATGAGCAAACATAAATATCGTATACTAACTGTTTGTGAGCGCAGTTATGGAGATCGTCGCCAAATGAATACGTACATCAAAAGCGACGTCTCAAGACTTCTCAATACACGTGATCGTGTGCCTGAAGCTTCGTTGAAGATCAAGGAGCAATATTGAAGTCAAGAAGAATGAAGATTGAAGCTTTGAAGACGGTTCGTCATGTATTATTTATTGTCTTCTAGCTTCATAGATTAGAATGTTAAGCCTTGAGTAGGACTTACATTATTATCTTCATTTCCCTCATATCTTAGAGCTAGGACTATCATAGAAGCCATTAGAATCTTTCCCGAAGCCTATCGCTTCTTCCCTCGGCTTCTAGTGCATGTTAGTTGGTTCAAGTAGAAGAACCAACCGACTAGATGACAATCTAGTCGGTCGGCAATTCCTCTTGAACCGACTAGAATGCCTTGCTCATTTCAGCCCAGATTTGTTGATCAATTAGTCGGTCAAAGAAGAGTCACCGACCGACTAGATGACGATCTAGTCGGTTAGGAATCCTTCTTAGACCGACTAGTTAAGCTCTCTCTGTACAACCATATTTACTGTTTATCATTAGTCGGTCAAAGAATGTTTGTCGACCGACTAGTTGAGAAACTAGTCGGTCAGCATTTGTTCTTAAACCGACTAAATCAACTTGTATCCAGCCTATTCGATTTCATCTGTTAGTCGGTCAAAGAACACTCACCGACCGACTAGTTGTGAAACTAGTCGGTTGGCAAGTCTTCTTAGACCGACTAGTTCATGTTGCCTGGAACTTTCTTGTTTGGTTGTAAGCCTGTTAGTCGGTTCATGAAGAATCACCGACCGACTAGTTGGAAATCTAGTCGGTCAGTGATCCTTCTTAGACCGACTAACTGCTTCAGAAATAGAGCCGTTGGAGCTTTTATTGAAACGATTTTTCCTCTCTCTTTCCTCTATCCTATATATACTTGGAGGGGTTCTTTCCTTGTATTCAAGGCTACCATTTTAGAGGTTTAGAGAAATCAAAGAGAAGCTATTCAACTCCATTCTAAAAGCTCTCTTCCTCACAAGAATCTCTCCCTCAACTCCTTGAATCATATTCATCAAGAGAGATTCTCTCCTTTGTGAGCCTTCCAAGCCAAGAGCTTGATCCAAAGTCACCATCCTCCACCCTAGCCTTCGATCGCTGATCTTATTGGTGGAGATTCGGTTTGGTGGCATCATCTTCCCCAAAATCCATATTTGCCCTAATTTGGTAAGATTTACTCAAGGCATAGGATTTTGTGGTAAGTGATTCTTTATTTCATTTCAATTGTTATTTGAATTGTTCTCTCGGTTGTGAGAGAAGTGTGTGATCCCGGGTTGTGGGAGTCACATGTTTCATTCTGTATGATTTGGTCTTGTGAAGGTTTTTCACAAGAATTTCATAGTGCTAAATCTTGAGTTAGTGGTTTTCTAACTCAAGTATCCGGAGGGGATCCGGGTGGTTGGGACGTAGGATCACCGGGAACAAGTCGGGGAGACTTGGGTGGATCCGAACCAGTTACATGCTTTGTTTGCGTTTGTCTTTTCTCGTTGTTTATAGTCTATTCCGCATTGTTGTTTATATGTTTGCACAATAATTAGGAATAACTCTCTTGATTATTTTAAAGTACTATTCACCCCCCTCTAGTACATGTGCAGTAGCTACCACAGGGCACTTCAGCATACACATACATTATACATATAGACACACTAGGGGTGGCAATTCGAGCCGGCCTGGTCTTATCGGGCCGTGCCGGCCCGGTTCGGTTTTCTTAAAGGACTAGGCCGGCCCGGCCCGATAAGACTTCGGGCCATTCCGGAGAGGCCCGGGCACGGTCCAATAAAAATTCGGGCCGCCCGGCCCGGTCCGATAGGGTTGAATGAATTATGTATTGTGACAATATTTTATCATATTTTTAAACAAAAACTTGTCGCATATGCTTAAAGATGCATAGAAATGGAGCACGAAAGAAGACGATTAAGTGGTTTGCATAAGGTGATGTGTCCTACATTGTTTTCATTTATTTGGCAAGATGAAGTAACATGTTTGGTGGTTCTTTGTCTCTTCTCGGAAACTGAGATCGACCCCTAAGATCCGAAGACATCAAAGTTGGCGCTGGCGGGAAGTTGTTAAAATTTATGATATTTGGACCTTGATCTGATAAGATTCATGACATTGGACTCAACACCATAAATGAATGCACATTACTGAAATCTGCTTTAGATCAGTGTGTGGTCAAATTGAAGTGGGGCGATAAATGCTTTTCGTGCCGTGCTGTGCCGCCCATGGGCTGAAAAACTTGGCCCGGGCCCGGCCCGATAATGAACCGGGCCGGGCCGGTCCGGTCCGGTCCGATAAGGATTTCAGGCCAAAATTGTTGGCCCAAGCACGGTCTTATCGTGTCGGGCCCGTGCCGGGCTATCGTGCCGGGCCGAAAATTGCCACCCCTAAGACACGCGTCTACTCTACGTACATACACACATCACAAGTTCACAACCCATAAATACAACCATATCCGTGCCGCACCACACCATCAATAGCATACATGGACACTACACCCATCAAATATTAGTATACACTACTATTAAAAACACTAAGATATAGAAAATAACACCAACACATACACTACATCCAAATATATTACACAATACTTATAAAAATATAAGTATATACTACACACATCCTAGTATATCCCTCTTGGGGCATTACAATCTACCCACCTTAAAATACAATCCGTTCTCGAACTGTCTAACCTGAGGGCTCTACCCTAAGGCTAGACGTCTGCCCACCTTACGACTCAACTACACTCGAAACACAACACGCACTACCCTTATACTGCCGCAGTGAGGTGACCTGCATATGCCACCAAATGTAACGCCCCGCACCCCATGATACCCGGGAAGTACGAACGTCCTAGGTGATCCCAAAGCAACGAGTGTTACGAAGGAAAATATAGAAAAACTCAAGCAGGTCCACTGCGCACTGCTGAGATAATACATTAATGTCCCATAGGCACAAAAATAAACAACACATTGACCTCCAGAGAACACAAACTCAGAGACAACCAAGGAATAAACTTTGAATTATCCAATATACATTATACATCCTTATACATCATCAATTGAATACAATATCATCACTCCCCCAAAACAAACCAAAAAGTACAAGGGGGCACTCTCTCCTCACCCCTCACCACCCAACTTACAACTCCACAAGCCTAACTGGATCTTCACCAACCAAACTGCTTTCAACTCCAAAACCTGAAAAACAACGGTGGGGCACGTCAACGCGTGACCCAGTAGGAAACCACCCCTCTAATGGCATATTATACAACCATGAATGCAACAATTCAAGGCATATTTAGATGCAAGAAAGCTAAAAAGATGCATAGCATGGCATAAAATAAAGGAGCTTCAACAAGCAATAAAGAATGAAGTGCATTAGTAAATACAACTACAAGGAAACAATTAAGTAAGTGCACAACTAAGTAAGGGAAGATAGTAACAACTAGTGTAAACTTCTAAGAAAATGAATTAACTGAAAGTTACATCAACTGAAATAACCAACAACTGATGAATCTCAAGTCATGCATCACTCGGCTCATAGCCCCATCATATCATCTTACATCAAACGACCCATAGCCATATATCGAGTTGTCTCACTTTCATACTACTAGGCCCATGGCCATATTTCCTCTTGATGTTCCAGTCCCACGTTACACTTAGAAATGAATGACATGTGAAACAACCACGTAACACACAAATATCACAACAAGTCACAATACATATACAAAACACTTACTAAGCACAAACATACACAACCCTAGCACACATACAAAGCACATATGCATCACATCTCACATAATGCGTAACGATACATAATGATGCACAATGATGTAAATGATGCAACATGAAATGCAATGCAAGGGATACCATAGCTATGCCGGCGTGCATGTGTCTCGTGACTTATCCGTTATCAATGTGGAGTCACCTAATGGATCAAGAGGTGGCCAACGGCGAATTCTCTTGCCTCCTACCACGGCACTTTGTCTATGCTAGTGCACTCCACCTTCGTGTCCTATATCCGTGTGTGCATCACATTTCACATTCACGTTCCACATTGGCTACTACTATGGATTCAAGAGGTGGTCCATGGCGTGCACATGCCACGTTGCTCCATGTAGTGTCCCATATCTTATTATCTCATATCACAGGCATAGAAATGGGTGTTTCTCACATTTCTTATATTTACCTTCACTTGGGCATTTTTACAAACACCTGATGAGCATCATACACATGACCACTATTACATTGGCAATCCATAACCAGGAACTCATTATCTTATAGCAACATTAAGCATTAATATCTGACGTGAGATTAACTCCAAAACACAATTTAAAACATTACTAAACAATTCTGCTTGCTGGAAGTTTACTAACAGCCATACACAGAAGCAGCTACTTGCCATTCCTAATATGAATTTGACAAAACTTTGTAAACGAAAGTTATAGATATTGTAATTCTGGATTCACATATAAAATTTCTTGCAGAAATATGCAGTAGGTGATTTATGGTGAATTATTTGGTGAGACCAGTCGAATCTGTTTTTAGACAGATTCTAGGGCCTGTATCAATTGCCATTTTAACTCATCTTTCAGTTAAAATCTCGACAACATGCACTAGGGGAAATTTGTAGAGCAGGTTGTTAAATTTACAACGAGACCAAGATCACTAATTTCTGTGTTGTGTGCAGGGACTGAGGTCAATTTTTCCCAACTGTGTACAGACTGGATGACAACCAGACATGTTGTAAAGGCAGAATTATTACTTCTAATTACTGAGCTAAACATATATCTAAATATATATGAATCTAGGGTACATGTTGTAAAGGAAGAATTATTACTCCTAATTACTGAGCTGAACATATATCTAAATTTATATGAATCTAGGGTAGGATTTTAAGAGCTACACAAATATAATTTTTCCAGAATTTATTAATACCGAAATTAAGATATATACGCAGATGAACAAGCAACAGATTCACTCTACAGAATCAGTCTTGGTGTTTGCATGAAACTAAGTTAATTTATCGTGGATTAGCGTAATAAACCAATAGAGAAGGGATTCCTATATCAAGATGCAAGCTTTCCTAGCCACCAAACATCCTCTCCATGAGTCCCTCCTCCTCCTAGCTCCAAGCATCAAAATGTTGGCAACTCACTTCAAAACCCCTCCTCCTATCAAGCCCTCTTCTTCTCCTTCTTCCTTCTTTTCTTTTTCTTTCCATTTTCTTTTCTCCTCTCCTTTTTTTTCCTGGTGAATTTCGGCCAAGAGAGTTGTAAATGAAGAGAAGATGTCTCTAGATCTCTCTCTTACCATCAAACATATCTACAAGATAAGCCTACATAGGGTGAAATGACTAAAATACCCTTATAGTCCAAATTACCCTTCATCTTCTATGTTTTTACAAGAAAGCCAAGCTATGAAATTACCCCTCCACTTGGGAAAATAATTGCATCACTTGCACTACCCTACCCCCATTCACATTAGACCCTACACACACACACACACACACACACTAATACACACAACATGCACTTGCACACACACACACACACACACACACACACACACACACACACACACACACACACACACACACACACACACACTAATACACACAACATGCACTTACATCCTACATTCTAGTACACAATGCACTACACCTCCAAGGAGACATGCACACATGCATAGGTATGCATCCATACACCTATATAAACATACACAATAGCCGTACACGTCCATACATATAAACATCCCCACACTCCTCATATGCACATCCGCTCCTACACATGCATACTCATACACTATACATATAGACACACGTCTACACTACGTACATACACACATCACAAGTTCACAACCCATACATGCAACCATATTCATGCCTCGCCACACCATCCATAGCATACATGGACACTACACCCATCACATATTATTATACACTACTATTACACACACTAAGATATAGAAAATAACACCAATACATACACTACATCCAAATATATCACACAATACTTATAAAAATATAAGTATATACTACACACATCCTAGTATATCCCTCTTGGGGCATTCAATCTACCCACCTTAAAATACAATCCGTTCTCGGACTGTCTAACCTGAGGGCTCTACCCTAAGGCTAGATGTCTACCCACCTCACGACTCAACTGCCCTCGGATCACAACACGCACTACCCTTATACTTCCGCAGTGAGGTGACCTGCATGTGCCACCAAATGTAACGCCCTGCTCCCCAGGATACCCGGGAAGTACGAATCCGTCCCAGGTGATCCCAGAGCAACGAGTCTTACGAAGGAAAATACTGAAAAACTCAAAGCATGTCCACTACGCACTGCTGGGATAGTACCTGTAATGTCCCACAAGCACAAACATAAACAACACATTGACCTCCAGAGAACACAAACTCAGAGACAACCAAGGAATAAACTTTGAAATATCCAATAAACATTATACATCCTTATACATCATCAATTGAATACAATATCATCACTACCCCAAAACAAACCAAAAAGTACAAGGGGGCACTCTCTCCTCACCCCTCACCGCCCAACCTAAAACTCCACAAGCCTAACTGGATCTTCACCAACCCAACTGCTTTCAACTCCAAAACCTGAAAAACAACGGTGGGGCATGTCAACGGGTGACCCAGTAGGAAACCACCCCTCTAATGGCATATTATACAACCATGAATGCAACAATCCAAGGCATATTTAGATGCAAGAAAGCTAAAAAGATGCATAGCATGGCATAAAATAAAGGAGCTACAACAAGCTATAAAGAATGAAGTGTATAAAGTAAATACAACTACAAGGAAACAATTAAGTAAGTGCACAACTAAGTAAGGTAAGATAGGAACAACTAGTGTAAACGTCTAAGAAAATGAATTAACTGAAAGTAACATCAACTGAAATAACCAACAACTGATAAATATCAAGTCATGCATCACTCCGCTCATAGCCCCATCATACCATCTTACATCAAACGACCCATAGCCATATATCGAGTTGTCTCACTTTCATACTACTAGGCCCATGGCCATATTTCCTCTTGATGTTTCAATCCCACGTTACACTTAGAAATGAATGACATGTGAAACAACCACGTAACACACAAATATCACAACAAGTCACAATACATATACAAAACACTTACTAAGCACAAACATATACAACCCCAGCACACATACAAAGCACATATGCATCACATCTCACATAATGCGTAACGATACATAATGATGCACAATGATGTAAATGATGCAACATGAAATGCAATGCAAGGGATACCATATCTATGCCGGCGTGCACGTGTCTCGTGACTTCCCCGTTATCAATGTGGAGTCACCTAATGGATCAAGAGGTGGCCAACGGCGAATTCTTCTGCCTCCAACCGCGGCACTTTGTCCATGCTCATGCACTCCACCTTCATGTCATATATCCGTGTGTGCATCACATTTCACATTCACGTTCCACATTGGCTACTACTATGGGTTCAAGAGGTGGTCCATGGCGTGCACGTGCCACGTTGCTCCTTGTAGTGTCCCATATCTCATTATCTAATATCACAACCATCGAAATGGGTGTTTCTCACATTTCTTACATTTGCCTTCACTTGGGCATTTTTACAAACACCTGGGGAGCATCATACACATGACCACTATTACATTGGCAATCCATAACCAGGAACTCATTATCATATAGCAATCATTAATATCTGAACATGAGATTAACTCCAAAACACAATTTAAAACATTACTAAACAATTCTGCTTGCTGGAAGTTTACTAACAGCCAAACACAGTAGCAGCTACTGGCCATTCCTAATATGAATTTGACAAAACTTTGTAAACGAAAGTTGTAGACATTGTAATTCTGGATTCACATATAAAATTTCATGTAGAAATATGCAGTAGGTGATTTATGGTGAATTATTTGGTGAGACCTGTCGAATCTGTTTTTCAGACAGATTCTGGGGGTTGTATCAATTGCCATTTTAAGTCATCTTTCAGTTAAAATCTCGAAAAGATGCACTAGGAAAAAGTTGTAGAGAAGGTTGTTAACTTTACAATGAGACCAAGATCACTAATTCTGTGTTGTGTGCAGGGACTGAGATCAATTTTTTCCAACTGTGTCCAGACTGGATGACAACCAGACATGTTGTAAAGAAAGAATTACTACTCCTAATTACTGAGCAGAACATATATCTAAATTTATATGAATCTAGGGTATGATTACAAGAGCTACACAAATATAATTTTTCCAGAATTTATTAATGCCTAAATTAAGATATATATATATACGCAAATGAACAAGCAACAGATTCTGTCTACAGATTCAGTCTTGGTGTTTGCATGAAACTAAGTTAATTTATCATGGATTAGCATAATAAACCAATAGAGAAGGGATTTCTACCTCAAGATGCAAGCTTTTCTAGCCACCAAGCATCCTCTCCATGAGTCCCTCCTCCTCCTAGCTCCAAGCATCAAAAAGTTGGCAACTTGCTTCAAAAACCCTCCTCCTATCAAGCCCTCTTCTTCTCCTTCTTCCTTCTTTCCTTTTTCTTTCCATTTTCTTTTCTTCTCTCCTTTTTTTCCCTGGTGAATTTAGGCCAAGAGAGTTGTAAATGAAGAGAAGAGGTCTCTAGATCTCTCTCTTACCATCTAACATATCCACAAGATAAGCATCCTTAGGATGAAATGACTAAAATACCCTTATAGTCCAAATTACCATTCATCTTCTATGTTTTTACAAGAAAGCCATGCTATGAAATTACCCATCCACTTGGGTAAATAATTACATCACATGCCGCTACCCTACCCCCATTCACACTAGACCCTACACACATACATACACACACACATACACACATGCACACACTTGCACACACACACACACACACAACATGCACTTACATCCTACATTCTACTACACAATGCACTACACCTCCAAGGAGACATGCACACATGTATAGGTATGCATCCATACACCTACATAAACATACACACTAGGCTTACACATCCATACATATAAACATCCACACACTCCTCATACGCACATCCGCTCCTACACATGCATACTCATAGACTATACATATAGACACACGTCAACACTACGTACATACACACATCACAAGTTCACAACCCATACATACGGGCATATCCATGCCTCACCATACCATCCATAGCATACATGGACACTACACCCATCAAATATTAGTATACACTACTATTAAAAACACTAAGATATAGAAAATAATACCAATACATACACTACATCCAAATATATCATACAATACTTATAAAAATATAAGTATATACTACACATATCCCAATATATCCCTCTTGGGGCATTACAGATTCTCTTAACTCTCACCTATTGAGCATGTGTACTTGATGTCGGTTCTTACTTATGGTAAGAAATCGATCACATTTGAAGAAGCGTCCAATGTTCTGATGAGCAATGAGTTCAAAAACAACGATGACGACACGAGAAGCCAAGAAAACAAACCTCTTACTGTGGTGAGAGGTCAGAGTAACAAGAAGGATGGAGCTTGGAAGGGGTATTTATGATCCAAGTCCAGTGACAAGAGTAGAGGCCCTCTTTGCAAGGACTTGGTGAAGGACCAATGTACTTTCTGTAAAGAAAGATATGGACATTGGGTCAGAGACTGTCTAAGGACGAAGAAGAAGCACGACGCAACAGCCAATGTCGCTAAGGACGTTGAGGTCGAGGAATGGGTTTTTGTCGGTTCTTCGGAGGGAATGACGTCAAATTGTTGGGTGCTCGACTTTGGGTGCTACTTCCATATGACGCCACATAGAGAGTACTTTACAACTTTTCGAGAAGGGAGTAAAAGTGCGGTCATATTGGGTGATAATCGATCTTGCAGGACTACATGCATCGGGATAGTTGGGATGAAGATGGGTGACAGTGTTACACAAGACATCGATGAGGTATGATAAATTCCTGACCTAAAGCGTAACCTCATATCGCTCGGCTCACTCGAAGCTAAGGGCTACCGAGTAACGATGGAGAATGGTACTCTAAGGGTGACCTGAGGAGCTATGATCGTGATAAAGGGGAAGTGGAAAAGATAACTTCTACTACTTGGATGGTTCGGTCGTGATTGGCACAACAAATCTGGCCGTGAGGCTGACCGAGACGACTCACTTCTATGGCACATGCGTATAGGTCATGTTGGTGAGAAAGCTTTACAGAAGCTAATCGAAGGAGATTATATGAAAGAAGCCAAGACTGGGAAGATCAAGTTCTGCGAGCATTGTGTCTACGACAAACAGACAAATGCTTTATTTGGAACGTTCATTTATAATACGAAGGGAGCCTTGAATATGTTCATAGCGACATATGGGGGACTGAGTAGGTCGGCCTCGTTGGGAGGTAAATACTACTTTGTGTCATTTGTTGATGATTTCTTACGCATCGTTTGGGTGTTTCCTCTTAAGTCAAAAGACCAAGTTCAGAACTCTTCATAGAGTGGAAGAAGCTGGTTGGGACTCAAACAGGTCGGAAAGTCAGGTGGATCTGAAGTGACAATGGTGGAGAGTATAGGTCGGATCTCTTCGAGAAGTTCTACAAATCGGAGGGAATTTAGAGACACTTCACCGTTAGAGATATGCTACAGCAGAATGGAGTAGCTGAAAGGATGAATCGGACTTTGTTGGAGAAAGTCCAATGCATGTTGTCTACTACCGACTTACCGAAGGAGTTCTGGACAGAGGCCTTGGCATACGCGACCTACTTAGTAAATCGGCTATCGTCTGCTGTATTTGGAGGACGACCTCCTTTGGAGGTATGGTCGGGAAAGCCAGTTCCTAAATACGAGTCTCTGCGGATATGGGGCTATCCGAGCTACTATGCTGTGTAGGAGGACAAGCTCGATGCTAGAGCCAAGAAAGTCATCTTTTTAGGACTTTAGCAATGGTGTCAAATGATACCGGCTGTGGTGTTCTACACAAAGAAAGGTGATCATGAGCAGAGAAACGTTTATGAGTTAGCATTTCTGAAGAAGGAGCATGAACAAGTGGTGGAGACTGAACAAATACAGACGAAGCATGTCTAAGGTCCCAGCTAGCTTAGCTACTAACTCAAGCTGACCTACGCCAAAGGTTATAGACGATGTACTCCAGACAGATACTGGTGAAGTTGGTGGTTCAAGATCGGATGGTGGAAATAGCTCGGCTCCACATGCTACACTGCTGAAGGATTACATTGAAATGTCAAGGCCGAGGCATGTGATACGAAGACTTGCACGATACTTGGAGAAGGTCTCATTCGCCTTTCCCGCTCTAAGTATTGACATACCCACTTCTTTCAGAGAGGTGGAACATTCTGAAGACCTAAAGAAGTGGAGGAATGCAATGGATGGGAAATATAATCGTTGATGAAGAACGAGGCATGAGATCAGGTGGAGCTTTCTAAAGGCAAGAAGGTGCTTGAGTGTAAGTGGGTCTACACCAAGAAGGAATGATCCGAAGCTGGATAAATTCGCTACGAAGCTCGCCTCGTAGTGAAGGACTATGCAGAGATGGAAGGCATCGACTACAATGAGGTCTTCTCTCTGGTGGTGAAGCATTGCTCAATTCAGATCATGTTGGCATTATTGACTTGGCTCAACCTTGAGCTGGTGCAACAAGTTGTCAAGACGGCGTTCTTGCATGGAGAGCTCGAAGAGGAGATCTATATGGCTCAGCCCGATGGATATGAAAACGGTGATGGGTTTGCATGTAGATAGAAGAAATCACTCGATCGACTGAAGCAGTCACCTAGATAATGGTACAAGCATTTTGAACGCTTTATGATTGATGATCAAGGGTACGTTCACAGCCCCTATGATCATTGTGTTTTCTTTCAGATATTGGATGATGTGTCCATCATTTATCCCTTGCTTCATGTTGATGATATGCTCATTGCTTTATCAAATAGAGCAGAGATACAAATGTTGAAGTCTGAGCTAAGTTATTCGTTCAAGATGAAGGACCTAGGCAAAGCACAGAGGATTCTTGGGATGGAGATAACAAAAGATCGAAGTAGATATAAAGTTCATCTTTCACAAAGTCGTTATTTGAAGTTTGTGACACAGAAATTCGATTGTGAAAGTATGAAGTCTGTAGTTAATATACTTGCACCTCACTTCAAACTCTATGTCGAGCATTGGCCAAAGAACGAAGAGGAGAAGAAGCTCATGAAGAGCATACTATATGCCAATGCAGTAGGAGCTTTGATGTACGCTATAGTATGTACCCAACCCGCCCTATCACATGCAGTCAGCATGGTGATTAGGTACATGCAAAATCTGGGAAAAATACACTGGCGAGCGATTCAATGGATACTTAAATACATCAATGGCTCAGTTGATGACGAATTGACTTATGGCCAATATGATGATGGTCCGCAAGTTGTAGGCTATATTGATTCTGAATTTACAGGTGACTTGGATGGGAGGAGATCCATGACAGCTACGTCTTAATCCTGTCAGGAGCTCCAATCTGTTGGCGGAGTATACTTCAGTCTACGGTGGCCATGTCTACTACGGAGGCAGAATACATGACATTGACTGAAACTGTGAAAAAGATGATATGGCTGATGGGCTTGA
Source organism: Scilla litardierei (assembly GCA_030789695.1). Lineage (NCBI taxonomy): Eukaryota > Viridiplantae > Streptophyta > Magnoliopsida > Asparagales > Asparagaceae > Scilla > Scilla litardierei. The sequence goes on from CM061133.1 coordinate 210,983,263, forward strand.
TGGATGCATTGGGAGTTTACCAGAAGAAGTATGACCTCCATTGTGATAGCCAGAGTGTAGTGCACTTGGCTAAAAATCAGGTCTTCCTTGCTCGCACCAAGCATATCGACGTGAGGTACCACTTTGTCTGAGACTGTGTGAGAAGAAGACGATGACATAAATTTGTTAAAGATCGGAATAGATAACAACCATGCGGACATGTTGACTAGGGTTGTATCAAGAGCTAAGTTCAAATACTGCTTGGACTTGCTCAATGTGGTTCTGATATGTGTCAATGGCTGCCTTAGTTGAGGGCATGGATGCTCGGTGGAGCCAGTTGAACCTTGAGGGGCATTGGGCTCTTCAAAGCAAAATTATGAGAACACTAGATGTGACTCTACCACGACGATGTCTGGACGGTCGACTGTGTGGCTGAGACCTAAATCTCACCAATATGGAGATTTGTGAAAGTTGACTTGATTGAGGTGTTGGAGAAGTATTGGTTCAGCAGCCAAGCTATCTTGTATAGAAGTAGCTCTCATGTGCTTGGATCTGACCCATCAGACTTTGCACAAGTCAGATAGATTGGATATCGACTTCGACAGTGCATTGTTTTCTCGATTCAGAGGATCGTCGGCTTATGGATCGACAGCTCTACCATCTAAGCTTCGGGTAGCTCGGATAGCTCAGCACGGCACTTTGTGTGCTTGGACTTCAGCGGAAATCTCGACAGTTCAGTAGGGGGCCCACTATAGGGTGCGGCGCCCTATTCGTAGTAGAGTTGTGATAGGTTTGGAATTCCGTTAAAGACATGATTCGTATCTTTTGAGAATCGCTCCTCAATGATGACAGTGATTGTACAGTAGGGTTATATGTAGGGTGTTTTCTAAGAGGGGTTCAGGGTGTATGGAACACATAGAGAGAATTTTGATCCACCATTTGTGAGGGCCAACTTCGAGATATTTTTGAGAGCTTTTGGAAAGATCATTGTTTGCTTCTTTTTTGTTGTGAAGAGAGAAGATTTGTATTTGTTCTTTCCTTTCGTAATAAAGCTCATTGGTGTTCCCTTGGCCAGCCGACTGCCTAATTCTCTTATCTTTCTTAGCACTCTATCTGGTTGTGTGTTGCTCGTCCTCGTCTCGATCGACCGACGGTCCTAGTCTTCCTCGCTAGCACACACCAAATACTATAAGATTTCAGACAAGTTCCTTGGACACTAACATACAAGAACTGATCGAAACCGGTCGGGCGCCAACTATGTCTTTTCGAAACATAAGAAAACCTAAAGCAAATGTCAATTTCGGACTAGAACTAGACAGAAGAAATAGGCGAAACCAGTGGCGGAACTATGTGGAAGGTGCCCTGGGCAGCTGCCCAGGGCAGAAAATTAAAATGCATGTTATTATTTTGCATTAGAACCATCTCTCTCTATCCCAGCGGCTGAGGCATTGGTCCATTTGACCAGAGGTGCTGGGTTCGATTCCTAGCCAGTGCCATTTCTTGCATTTTTTACACACAATAAGCATTTGTTTATTAAAAAATCTCTCTTGTTGTGAGTTGAGGGAGGCCTTTAGCCTCCCTCCCCTCATCACTCTCCATTACTCCCCACTAAGTTAGTGGGGAGGCCCTTGGACTCCCAACTTAACATGAGAGTTTTATAAATATAGTACCATGGCTATTTGCCATGGTTAATCTTCTCTCAACACGTTATCAGCACATTAGCTCTCATATCTTTGAGCTTTTTCTTCCCGTCTCCTTCCAAAAATCAAACCCATACACGCGAAGGAATCTGTTGTTGCGGTAATCCATTGCGGCGAAGCTTTACGGGGATTTCTTTTTGGAGCGTAACGGGAGCGCAACTATCTACGGATCTTAATTTTTACGATCGTCCCTAGATTTTTTTAATATAGAGGTAATATCTATCAATCCCGTAGATAGCTAGAACAAATTTTTAATTGGGCTATGATTTTACAATGCTTCATTTAAATCTGCTGCTATTGTATTATCTTTAAAATAAAATAAAACAAAAAACAAAAAAAACCCATCGGCGTATCTATAAAAAAACCACTATATTGGTAATTTGGGGACACGGGGCTTTTGCTTTATTTGTAAATCAATCAAGTTTCTGGAAGATTGCCAACCAGAATCACATACCCACCATATAAACAAACTTCAGCAATAAGAACATAGTTTCTGTGCTCAGATTCCCAAATCATGAATGAATGTTCTACCGTGATTAGATTATACACTGATGAATCACATAATTACTAGTATTAGAAATGAAACAACAGTAAACAACTAGTTGTGACCACTAGTTGGGACCAGAGCATTTATTTTAATATTCTGCGTATCTATATTGGTAATTTGGGGAGAAACGGGGTCGGCTCCCCTCGACGAATGGATTTTATTAATATTTGGTTGCTTCACGTCGCCGCCTCCCGTGTCGGGGAGGGGGCCTTTCGAAATCGCCGACCCCCCTAGGTGGTTGTCCGGTTATCCTCCGGTTGTCCTCCTCCGGTTTCGAAATCCATTTTAAATCCATTTCGAAATCGCCGCCCTCCTCCGGTTGTCCCCCCCCCCCCAGTCGGCGGCGGGGGGGGGGGGGGGGGGGGGGGGGGGGGGGGGGGGGGGGGCTTTTGCCAAACACAGAGAGAAGAGGATTCTTTCTAACCTCTCAACAATTGGCTTACGTTTGGGGGGGTTTTGGCATTCCACATCCCAACAATTGGTTTTATGGCTCTATTTTGTTTAAATTTAAATAAAATAGTTAACCTATTTATTGGGCCTACAGCCCATTAGTCACAAATGCACATATATTCTATGGGCCAGAAGCCCAGTAAATTTTTGTGTACTTAATAAATTTTTGGCTTACCAAAATTGGGCATGAAGCCCAGTAACCCCAATTGCAATCTTCAATGTGTTAATTAAAATTTTGATTATTACAGTAGTTTAGCTGTTTAATTGGGCATGAAGTCCAGATTATATATGAATATAAGTTTTATGAGCCTGCAGCCCCATTCAGCTTAATTATTATTTTGGTTTTTCCAATTGGGCCAGAAGCCCAATAAATACAATTGCAAACTTATTTTGTCAATTAAAATTTTGCCATTGGGCCTGAAGCCCAAGTATTAATAATATTTTAATTTGACTTATTGGGCCTAAAGCCAAGTTAATTCAATTGCAATAATTTATTTGTTAATTTTTGACAAATGGACCTGCAGCCCAAATAATAATAATACATTAAAATGATTAATATTTTTGGGCCTGCAGTCCCATTCAAACTATTAATTTATTTTAATTCCTTGTCATGGGCATATCGCCCAGTCTTTCTTATTGCTAAAATTATAACACTCTTGCATTATTATTAATTTATGGAATATTAGGATTTTTCAAAATATAATGATCTTAAGGATTCTGAAATCGCTCTGCCGTTAGTAAACTAACCTAACGGTGTATGACGTCTCCCCGTGGTCCAAGAGATTATTATATTTTATAGTCACTTTTTCCATATTAAATATGCATGTGTTATATGCCTGCGTGGTTGTTTCTTTGTGCCTGTAGCATTTTAATAACTGCTTGGATGTTTATATAAGTTAAAATGTGTTTTTGGGATCGGCCAGTTTGATACCTTTAATATTTCTTGCACTTTTATTTTCTTCTGAGAGAATTTGTAAGTGAGGATCAAATGTATTAATGTCAAAGACCGGTGTACCAACATATGAAGACGGTGGTGAAATTTGCAAAATATAGGGACCCATTCTGGGTTTCCAACTTGTATTTTTCTTTTCTTTATGAACTGTATATCGGACTTTGGACTATGTATTTTTTGGGTATCTGGCCGATCCCCACATTTTACTTATTATATTGTTAATGAGTGAATTTCAATTTTAATTAATTCATGCTTATTTTAAATTGCATAGATGAATGGCTAAATTGGCAAGCGTCGATTTCGAGGTCCTTGATGCTGCAAGAAAAAAAAATAACCTGAGTTGGCGAGTGGACCTGAAGTTCCACTTGCGTTCAATGGCCACACTTGCTCAATTTTGGCTCCTTCATCGGCCCTAGCAGCGGCCGATGCTTCTGCTACATCTAGCAGCAGCACTCCTACCACTGTCTCCGATGTGGATAAGGCGAAAGCCATTATCTACATTAGGAAACATATAGATCGGACCATAAAGGCCGAATACCTAACGGTAGAGGAACCAATGGAGCCGTGGACAGCGCTGGAGGCACGGTATAAACATCAAATTGATGTAATATTACCGCGTGCTAGTTATAAGTGGGAAACCTCAGACTTCAGGACTATAAGTTCGTCGCTGAGTATTATTCTGCACTTTATAATATCACCTCACGCCTGAAGTTGTGCGGTGAATAAGTGACAGAACAACGCATGTTGGAAAAGACATTTACCTCGTTTCACGAGAAAGATGAATCCTCATGCAGCAGTATCGTGAACGCAACTTCACGAAATTCTCTGATCTGATCTCATGTCTACTTAGGGCAGAGCAGAATCGAGATTTACTGCTAGCCACTCATAATTTACGTCCAGCTGGCACTGCACCTATCCCTGAAGCCCACCACGTTTCTCCCCAGAAGTGGAAAAATAAGAAGAATGCTAAAAATAACCAAGGGAAGGATGTGATGTAGTATGGACGAGGAGAAGCACCCCCGTCTAACAACAACAATACAGGAAAGAGTAACTTCATATGGAAGCAAAAGAACACTGACCAAGTGTCACTTCCTAAGAAGAATTGGGAGGATAAATGCCATAGATGCGGCATGACTGGCCATTGGTCCAGAATCTACCGCACTCCTCGCCACCTCCAGGAACTATATCAGGCGAGCCATAAGTCTTTGCCTGAAACAAACTTGGCGGCTGTTCAGCCCCCAATAATGTTCACTACAAATGACTTCGAGAACGACGACTTGCTCGATTGAGCATCATCCTTTATCTATGCATTTAGAATTCAATGTTGCTTCATCTTTAATTTGCTTTAGTACGAACTTTTATGTCTTTTTCATTGACTTAAATAAAATTTCGTTTTACTCATAGATGAAGTATGGAATATTGTGGACAGTGCCTCGTTGCACAAGTGTAGCGTTGATATTGCTCCCACATACAACGAGACTATAAGATGCAAATTCTCCTCTTAAACATGTAGGAAATCTCCAATTTTCAAGGATACTTCTTTTAAAGAAAATAACTTGAAAATTGTGGATAATATATATTGAATATCAATATGTAACTCGTCAAGAGAATGGCCAGAGGACCATCTACTTACGATTTCATTGGACCCCCGTCGGGCCCCTATAATTACAGATGTTCATCCTATAGAAAGCCAACTTGACTAAGCACCAGAAGTGCCTTTCATTGCCATAGTTTTTAACTCTGGCAAAAATGGACTTGGTCATCCTGGATCAGCGATGATGGACGCATCATCAAATGAATCCATTGGAGAACCTGAAGATTATTCAAAAGGTTGAGTTTCCTTGTCCCCCTTTGTCATAAAGGAAAACTTAGAGAGAGACCTTCCCTCCTGAAAGTGGGTTTAGAGTCTCCTGGCTTCATTGAGAGAATACATGGTGACCTTTTGCGGGCCTATTCACCCCGCAAATGGACCATTTTCGGTACTTCATTACTATACTGATATATGCATCTACTAGATGGTCTTCTGTGTGCCTTCATATTCACTCGCAAAATAGCTTTCTCAAAGCTAATAATGAGGGTGAATTCACTACTCATATCATTCAAGACTTCTGCCAAGCAACTGGCATTGAAATTGAACATCATGTAGCATGTTCATACTCAGAATGGGTTATCAGAGTCTCTGGTAAAGAGACTCCAATGGATTTCACGTCCATTGTTAGATTCCAGTTGCCTGTTGATATTCAGGGACCAACAAGCTGCACTCCGCATCGCTTATCACGATACGGCCCGCTTGTGGCCATATCTTATTGCTGATGCCGCTTCCTTATGGCTTACCACCAAGTCTTGATAAATGTGAATTTGATGAGTAAAGTCTCATTGTAATAGGCACACAGTCTAAAGAAGCCTGAAGCTTCTGAGACCATATCATGGGACACATAAGACCTCATCTCGTTATGATCCGCATACTTTTTATGTGTGACGTTGAGATCCAGAAGATCCTTCACATTCAGACTAAAGTACATCAATTGACAGATAAAATTGCGGACAACCAGAAGATTGTTCGTTCACACGTCCCTGCTGCCAACACGCCAGCTAGGATTGACATTCACAAAGATGGATGCAATCCACCGGCAGCAGAATTGGCTGTACCTCATTTGAAAAGAGGACGCCGGCCAGGTTCAAAATAAAAATTTCCTCATAATATGAAGATTCCTGGATATATAAAAATGATCCAACCACAGGATACTGAGCTCAGACCAGCAACCTCTCCCCTCCTAATTTCCCCTGCAGAGGAAACAACAGGAGAAACATCATTATATTACGTACGTACTGGAGAGGTACTGGACATATATAGCACAGTCGTCGACGACGGTTTTGCTTTCGCTATTGCCGTTCACGTCGCTGAATACGACGATGACATCTACCCACTTTTCTATAGCGTAAACGCATAGAATGGCCAAATTGGGATGAGGCAATAAGAGTAGAGCTGGACTCACTCTTGAAAAGCAAAGTCTTTGGACCAGTAGTCCATACACCTGAATGTGTAAAAACCTGTGGAATATAATTCGAATTTCATAAAGAAATTGAAATGAAGGAAATGTGATCATTTTCCTACTAAGCCTACACTTCTCTGCAAAAGCCAATACATGCAGCTCATGGACGTTGTGACTGCATATATATACGACAATATAGATATAGAGATCTATATAAAACTTCCAGGAGGGTATACTCTACCTCCAGAGATGAAAGAGAAACGTAGAAACGTCTTCTCCATAAAGGCCACAAAGATCATTAGTTGATCTTAAGCAATATTCTGCCCTTGTATCTTTTTCGAAAGATCGTTGACAGGATTCGTTATATTTGCCTTACATATGGTCGACTTAAAGCTAATAGGATCTCCAGCAGAGACCATTGAGTTTTCAGATAGCTTTAAAGCATACCTTGGAAATGAAAAACCTAGGTATAACGATCATCCTGATGATGACATTAATCATCCTGAAGATGACAATAATCATCCTGAAGATGAACTATCATCCTGAAGATGAACCATCATCCTGAAGATGAACCATCATCCTGAAGATGACATTAATCATCCTGAAGATGAACTATCATCCTGGAGATGAACCATCATCCTGAAGATGACATTAATCATCGTGAAGATGAACTATTATTAATCATGCCGAAGATGTCTCGGCTTACATAGTTAACACCTTCGTGGTGGAACCCTTTCATATTCTTCATACACCTGGAGTTTACGAAGAATGATGTCATTTTGCAACCTATTAAAAATGGATGCTTATTTATGACACCTTCCAGTAGCTGGAAGAGGGGGAGGACATCCTAGATCCCGAAGAGCCTAGCTCTAGTGTATTATCTGGCCAACTGCACGTATCTTTGATAGAACGTCTCCAGTAAAGTTGTTAACCGGATACAGTGTTGTCCTGGAGAGCAACACTAGACCAAGGATAGGCTGCTTCTGCGCAACTTCCAAGGGTCAAAGAATATATATTGCATATGCAGGTTTAAAGATCATCACGATGACTGAAACACAAGAGGCCGGCCACCTCCTAAATATATACACATCATCATCCAATGTCTACATCTTCTGAGAAGCTCATCATCCACGAAGCAAGTATTGAAAACGCCCAGCCAGGTCTAGCAGTACCTTGCAGACACACTGAAGACTGATTCAAAGAATACTTTAGTGGAGTCATCTACCAACTTCGAAGAGCATTACACTCCAGAGCGACTCTGCCTTCCAATAGCCGCTAGATGAGTGAAACTTGTACAGATGAGTGATAATTGTATTTTCTTTCAGAACATGATGGATGTATAGACGAATAGGAGATGATTGTATAGATACATAGGAGATCTGCAAGCCTGAAGCTTGTACAGATCAGGGGGAGTCCCTCGATAGTTGTACTCTTTTCCCTTAAGCTGCTGGTTTTTCCCACTGGGTTTTCCACAGCTAAGGTTTTAACGAGGCAACCACAGTGGCTCTGGATCCAGAAGTATCCACCCCATTGGCATACTGAATCTTGAAGTATTCATATGCTTAACCCAAGGTAATGGAGAGATGAGGGGGAGTGTTGTGAGTTGAGGGAGGCCTTTAGCCTCCCTCCCCTCATCACTCTCCATTACTCCCAACTAAGTTAGTGGGGAGGCCCTTGGACTCCCAACTTAACATGAGAGTTTTATAAATATAGTACCATGGCTATTTGCCATGGTTAATCTTCTCTCAACATCTCTCTCTTTTACACACAATAATCATTTGTTTATTTAAAAAATCTCTCTCTTACTATTTCTTTATAGCCCAATCTGCATTGGCCTGTGGTGTCACATGTTATGGGTTCGATTCCAGGTGACGGAAAATTTTATTTTGTACATATATTTTACATACAATGACTATGAATTTACCATAAACCATTTTTGTGTATTAGATTTGATTTTGATTCATATATTAATACAGTATGTGGGGACGAAACGGTGTACAACTTGCGTTGGTTAGCTAGGCAAGAATTTTTTTTAAATTATGTATAATCAGCTCCTCTCTCTGACTTCCTCCTCTCTCTCATTACCTCTCACTTTTTTTAACTATTTTTCTATTTAACACTCATCTTTTCTATCTCTAAATTAATTTTTAAAAAAATCTATATCAATTATTATTTCCATATGCTTGTGTGTGTATATCTATTAATGAAAAAAAACTAATTTTCAATTATTATTTTGTCTATCAAATATTATTTTCATATGCATGCATGTCTATACGTATGATTCTATTTTATTAACTTAAATAGACATTTTATATGTTATATATCATCTTTTGAATATATGTATAATACTAATTTGTAGCTATTATCAATACATATTTAGAGCAAGTTAGCGTTAACTTTTTTTTGTTTCGGTATTTTTATAAGAAAATATTCTTTACATATTCTTTATTTTTGCCCAGGGCAAAAAAATTTCCTGGTTACGCCACTGGGCGAAACCATATGTCATCCTCTAGAGGTCATTGAAAATGCAACAAAACAGGTGCCAACATTGCCTTCTCTAGCTCTCATTTCGGAATATATATCTCACATGTGGGGTGTTCGGATAGGATTTGTATTCAAGATACACTACCTGCAGTCAGTGTATGGTCCAAATACAGCTAGCTCTACCAACATGATCTCCCACATGCATGCATGCGTCCCCTCGTTAAAAATGCTAAATTTTGATGTCGCCATTTGCGAGAAAGCCGACCGGAGACATGGAACTAATGCGGCTTTCCGCATCCAGGCGGCTTTTGACGACCGCTGTTATGTCTGTGACATGCATCACCAAGACATCCAACGACTCTCTTCAATTGTTCCCTATGAAACGGTCAAAATGCATGCAGCAACCTCTCTAACTTCAGTGTTGATCAGTTGGTTGATTCTTTCAGTCAGCCAGTTGGGTGTTCTTTGTAATGTTGCATCCAGTTGATGGGAGCAGAATGGGAAACAACAACATGGTAAATTTCAATCACAGCCAGCTCTTCCAGATGACCTCGATCCCTGAGGTCGGCTCCTTCATTAGCACAACCATGCAGGGACGACCGTCACGAGGTCGGGTCCCTCAGCCACGTGGCCCGAACAACCTGCAAGTCAGTAGCGGCGCGCTCTCAGGCAGGTTTTGGCCACGCCCTCTCTATGTCCTTGTCCTTGTAAGCATTTAATGTCAGTATTAACACCCACTCGTCGCATGACAGACAAACAGTCCTATCGGAAGGAATGCTGACAACAGGCACGCCGAGCGGACAACCCATCAGCGTGGTGCGTCTATGGCAAGCGGTCGAGATCCCTACTATCCTGTTGACAATTGACAGGTTGGTGCCCGAGGAGAATTGGGGCTATCCGGCATAGCATAACGGTCCCCCAATCCTATGAAACCCAACTGACATCTCCTTTATGACTAAAAACATATGAGAAAAACCTATCTCAAGCATATGTTATATCAAATCTCTGACCGACAAACTCTCAAACCTAGTGACGGCTACAGTACACATCCACGTTCACTCCTTCCTCCGCTTGATACTGATTCAACCATCGGAGTCGAATCGCCGAGGCGGGGTAACCCCCTCCGTTTCCTTTGATCTGCTTTCTCTCTGTTCAAGGAGGTGACGAAGGAGCCTGAAACGGACCTGTCTGGGCTCATTGCTGGACAGACGTGTCCGAGCTCCGCAAGGTTAAAGACATCATTGTTTCTGTTGTTTGTTTAATTTGTCAAAGATAAGTAATACTAGGGTTTTAAATTTCAACCCAACATCATAGACGTACAGCTCAGAAGAGGCTACAGATAAGAAAGTAATATCCCTTGCCTGAGCCGCGGATTACAATCAATCAAATATAATGCATTTTTGTCCCAATCCAAGGCTCATTGGAGTTCGAGACTAATCCCGCACGCACGCACGCACGCATTCATGGTCATTTTAAATGCTGCTTTGTTACAAGTCCAACCCATTTTAAGTCCCAAAGCTCCTGGACTTTTAACACTTTGGAGTTAATGAACTATTTAATTAATTAACACCCCCCCTTAAAAATCGAAAATTAAAAGAAATTATCTGTCCTCATCGGGAATCCTCCACCGTTTTACAAGGACTGTTTCTGGGAATTATGCCGGTCAATTTCCCGTTCCGGGTCTGTTTCTGGAATAGAAATTAAATTAAATTAAATCTATCCCTTTATTTCAGTGGACGGCACGTTCTCGCTGGCGCCAGCATCCAAATCATGGGAGGACACGTGGTGGCCTCGGGCAGCATGGTGCGGTGCGGGACCCGCATCTTTCGAGCCGTAAAGTGACCGCGTGACGTGGCGGCCTGTGGACGCGGCACCGGGGACGACAGGGCCGTGGGGCCCGCCAACACGCTCTCTGCGCGCCTCTCTCCCCTGTCCCGTCTTTCCGCTCACTTTTTCCCCGTCCGTCGAGGGGCGCGGCGCGGGGGTTGCCGGTGGTCCTCATGGCCAACTTAACGCTAAGCTGGACGCGTTGGGGCTCGGTTCGCGATCAAGTTCACCTCGATGAGGTTTAGGTAGGCTTGGCTCGAGTCCGTATTCGGGCTCGACTCGTTTGCCATGAATAGCTGATCCATTCTCAATTATCATGCAACGATGTAAATAAGCCCAAGAAACTTGAATCACACCTTAAATCAACTCAATATCAACTCGCTTCAACTCATTCGGATAACATATACGAGCCAATTTTAAATAAAATTTTAAGAACATAACTAAATAATTCTCTTTCAAAATCTGCATAATATGAATGTCGCAGTTTTTGCTTTTAAAATCATTCTTCTCTTTTGCATCAAGTAGCTTTGTTTGTTCCAGTTCTGATAGGTGCACCTGACATGGCATTTCCACAATTAAATTAATATATCTATTTACTGGTGTTTTCTCACCGCTAGATCGTTGACCGCTGGGTGATGTGTCAACGTGGTCAAGGGGACGGATGGGACCCCTTGGTTCCGCCAGCTGTACAATTCGCCCAGCAGAGGTAGATCGAGTCCACACGTCGGCCCTCCAAAGGATACGGGTCGTGAGCGAGCGGGCTCGTTGATAGGAGTGCTCGGCCTCGGTCGATGGGGCGCTGAGGGGTAGCCTCGGTCGATGGGGCGCTGAGGGGTAGCCTCGGCACCGTGGGGCTCGTTTAACTTGGATAGACGAAGAGGCTCGCCAGGGGCGAGCATCTTTGTTAGGGGCGAGCTGGCCTTCTGGCAGGAGCGCTCCACCTCAGTCGAAGGGGTGCGAGGGGTAGCCTCAGCATCGCGGGATCTATTTAACCTGGACTGACGAAGAAGCTCGTCAGGGGGGCCTCGCTCGGGCCGTTCGGATTCTGCCGGTTCGGTTCGGTCGATGTGACTTATGTAGATTTTGACAGACGCGTCAGTCGAGACCATGCCATTAAATGGGGGCCATTATGACTCCCGACTGATGATGGCTCGGGCGGAAGGATTGGGCAAAAAGTCGGAGGGACAGCTCTATCCCCTTCAACATGCAGAGAACGACAAACCGCACAAGGGACCTGATGGCATTGGGGCAGAACTGGTATAGCACCAGCTGGTAAGCCTGCAGAAACACGATGATGAAGGGGTGGAGAGGGAATCGAAGCCCGAACCAGAAGCTCTGTTCATACACCCCAACTTCGCGAGGGCCGGGGAAGCAGATTCGCTCGTCCTTCTCCGGAGCCAGGGCGGAGCACGGAGGGAGAAGATAGTTGTAACGCAACGCTCCAATCGAAGTGGTGCATACGGACGACTGCCATCCCATCACCTCGAGGGGCACTTCGGAGAGCTCACCCCCGTGGCGACGAACAGGTAGCCTGGCCAGGATTGGCAGCGGCCGCCAGGAGCCCTGAGCCAACAACCGAGGAGGAGGACGACATGGGAGAGCGCCTGAGGAGGATCCAGGACAGCCGTGAGGAATGGGAAGGGGAGGGACTGGACCCCAGAGACCAACAGAGGGAGGTATTCTTCTCAAAGACCTTGATTTCCATTCGACATTCCCTCCACTAGCTTGGCCCGAGGATACGTGTATCAGCCACCCTGTGAGTCGTACCGGTCCCACCATGCACCTTTCAGATCTATTCTGACTTAGGCATCGGAGGGGACTTTACCGGAACCAAGGTCAGACCCCCTGACAAGCTTCTTCATCCATCCAGGTTAAATAGATCACGCGGTGCTGAGGCTACCCCATAACACCTCTTAGATCGAGGCAGAGCGCTCATGCCAGAAGGCCAGCTCGCCCTTAACAAAGCCGCTTTCCCCTGACGAGCCTCTTTGTCTGTCCAAGCTAAATGAGGCCTACGGTGCGGAGGCTATCCCTCAGCGCCCCATCGACCGAGGTCGAGCACTCCTATGAACGAGCCCGCTCGCCCATGACCCGCCAGGGCTATCCTTTGGAGGGCCGACGTATGGACACGATCTACCTCTGCCGGGCGAATCGTACACCTGGCAGAAACAAGGGGTCCCATCCGTCCCCTTGACCACGTTGACCCATCAGCCAGCGGACAACGATCAAGCGGTGAGAAAACACCAGTAAACATCTAGCGCCGTCTGTGGGAATGAACTAACACCCACGTAAAGCACCACACAGTGATAACACGGCCACGTCCCTCCCGACGAAGGAGATCCACGGTCCCGATATCAGTACCAGGGTCGTTTTGTGATCGTCTGGGAAAAACCTTGACTACTCGGCGCGCCTCCCATTCTGGGGGGCCAAACGAGCCCCGGTCTGGACCCACAGGGGGCGATGACAGGGAATTCAGAAACCCTCCTCGCTCCTCCATTTCGACAGGGGGGCACGGAGGGGGAGAAGCTGCGGCCCGACGAAGCACTTGTAGTCTCCGCCTTTATCGATACCGCCGTCGTCAAGTGGTTACTCATTGATATTGGCAGCTCGTGCGACATCCTCTTCATGTCAACCCTTGAAAGGATGGGGCTACGGGAGAAGACCTGGAGCCGTACTCTGGGCCCGTGATAGGTTTCACGGGTCACTCCACGTCCATCGTAGGGGCGATCCGCCTCCTCGTCACGCTCGGGAAGCCACCCAACTCGGTTACCTTAGCGATAGAGTTTGTGTCGCTGAGGATCGGATCGGCATATAATGGGATCATCGGTCGCCCACTCCTCAATGCTGTCGGAGCGGTGGTCTCGACCCTCCATCAGACGGTCAGGTTCCAGACCCCGGGAGGGATCGGGCAGGTCAAAGGTGATCCGGTGAAGCCGAAGATCTGCTACAAGCTGGTTGACGCGGACGCACCGAGGAGCATGATAATCCGATGGACCTACTCGACCAGAGGTATGGTCCGAGGCCCACTCCTGGGGAAGAACTGGACCTAATTCCTGTCACAGATGTTGACGAAAGATTCGTCTCCATCGGGTCCGGGCTGGACCCGAACATAAGATGCAAACTGATTGAGTGCTTGGATGCCAATCTGGACGTCTTCGCCTGGTCGCCCGACGACATGCCCGGCATGGACCCCCCGAGTGATCACGCACCAGCTGAACGCCGACCCCAATTTTAAACCAGTCAGACAGGAGAAGAGAAACCTGGGTGGTGAAAAGAGGAAGGCCGCCTCCAAATAAATGGAACGCCTGCTTGACACCGGCTTCATCCGTGAGGTCTGGTACCCGAAGTAGTCTCAACATTGTAATGGTGAAAAAGTCCAGCGGCAAATGGCGGATGTGCGTGGACTTCAGCGATCTCAATAAAGCTTGCCCCAAATACAGCTACCCACTACCCCGCATTGACCATCTCGTCGACAGCGCTTCTGGCTATGAGATGCTCAGCTTCATGGACCCCTATTTCGGGTACAACCAGGTCCAGATGGATCCTCAGGACGAAGAGAAGACGTCCTTCACCACCGGCCGAGGGACCTTCTGCTACAAGAAGATACCCTTTGGCTTGAAAAATGCGAGGGTGACCTACCAAAGGATGGTCAATGACGTCCCCAGCTTTGTACGTGTCAGATGTGTGCAATATATGATTGGGGGCGTGAGATTTAAATATTTATAACCGTAAGCACACGGTGTTGTAGAGTGGCTTGGGGGTCGAACTTAGGGAGGCGTGGTTGTGCTTGTATCAGAAAGGACCGGATTCACCCCATGGGTGAGCTAGCCCGAATCAGTAGATGGGTTGTCACGAAAGATAGAATGCAAGGGATAAACAATATAAAGGGAAACCCAGGACTTCGGTTTCCACCCTATCGTGCGATTCTCGCCAATACGGCCTACGGGTAGGAAAACGATTGGAATTAGGGTCTAATGGTGAGATGTAACGACTGGTTTTCATGTATCTGGGTTATTGTTATTATATATATATATTTCGGTGGATTTTCTCCTTATGTGTGGTTTTCGTCTCCGTAGCTTTCATTTTCGATCGTTTCGTCGTGATTTTCTAGCTTCTTCTTTAGAATCGTCGATTTTGGAGTAAGTCATTCGTGACGGGCTTCATATCGGTCATATCTTATTGTTAGATCAAGCCTAGGAGTCTTATGAATCGATCCCGGAGCTTCGCGCTCCATTTCAGAACTTTTTGTGCACCTTAGCCGGTACAAGAAGGGGAACCGACCGACTAGATGACGATTTAGTCGGTCGTCAAACCTTCATGGACCGACTAGTGGGCTTTGTAAATTACTCAGGAGTTACTGTTTATCGTTAGTCGGTCTAAGAACGTTCGTCGACCGACTAGGTTGCAAACTAGTCGGTCAGCAATCGTTCTTTAACCGACTAGCTCTATGATCATTTTTGATACCAAGTACTATTCATTCTTAGTCGGTCTAAGAACGTTCATCGACCGACTAGATGAGGAACTAGTCGGTCAATAGTTGTTCTTTGACCGACTAAATCTAAATCCTATTTTTGTACAGGAGTTACTGTTTGGACTTAGTCGGTCTGCGTTGGTCAACCGACCGACTAGTTCCCAAACTAGTCGGTCAGTGGTTGCTCTTTGGCCGACTAATCAGTGTCGAAACCCTAATTTCTGGGCAGCCGCCAGCACTCCATATTTAAACCCCACCCACGATTTCTTTCATCCCTCTTTCATTCTCCTGAGCCATTTTCTCCCCCAAATCACCCTCCAACATTTCCCCAAGCCATTCCTTCCTCCCTTGGAGTTTCCCTCTCCATTTTGGTCTACCACCATGCCCTAGGCCATCTCCAACCCCCAAAAATCCCCAAAACCCCATTTCTCCAGATTTTCCCCATCCATTCCAGATCTGAACCCTAGGTTCCCCGGATCGTTTCTTCCGTTGCCGTGCTTGCTTGTCATCTTTCTTCCGCTCCGATACGGTAATAAATCGATCTCTTAATGTTTTCATAACCCATTGTGTTTTTGTGAAACCCTAATAAAACTAGGTTGGATGTTGTTCTAATATTGTTTTGCCATGGCAGCGATCTCATCGCCGTAGTTAGCATTTGTGTGACGGCCTCGTTGATCGTCATCCTCAGTGCTAGGTAAGTGAAACTTGCCACTTAGGGTTTTGGGCCATGTCTTAGGCCATTTGCTTGTTGTAGGCGTAAAAGAGACTAGGCGACGAAATGATACTCGCCTAGGCGCAATTTTAGGAACTAGCTTGACAACGAAGCTAGATCCGACATTTAGCATGTTGCACAACTACCATGTCATGTTTAATTTCCATTAACGGTACGCAAATTAATTGTCATGTCATTGCATTCTTTAAGTGTTCCCGTGATTGCGTAGCTCCGCTACACCATGTGAAATGATTGAGGCTAGGTGCACCCCTATGCCAAATGAAATACGCTCCTGGTTTGTGATCCAGGAAACGAGCTCTTGTGCGGGGCAACCCTGGCTCATTTACTGAGCTCGTGTACATGGACCCTGGCTCGTTTACACGTGGGTTTTGGGGTAAGAGTTAAGCGGCCATTCAACTGGGAGTCTGCCCGATCAGCAACTGCAGTTGTAAGGCGTAAACTCTGGGTTCAGGGGTAGTGTTAAGCGGCCAATCAGTGTGAATGTCAAACCGTTCAGCTGTAAGGCGTAAACATCTACAAACAACTTGAAACGTGACTAGTGAAAAGATTGAGATTGTTAGTCGCTTGGCTACTCTTGACATGCCCTGATAAATTGTTCTCTTGTACTTATTGTTTCAGCATGTCTTACTTGTGCACTCATACCATAACTGCCATGTCATGCATACTATAACTGCTAGGTTGTTAGTTTGCCTTCCTTTAAGTTTCCTTGCCCAAGTCTTTTAGACTTGCTGACATGTGCCCCTTTACTCTTTTGGGTGACACATGTTAGATCCTGAGCCTGAGTTCATTGTTGAGGACAAGGTGTTTGCTGACGCCGAGCCCGAGCCTGTGTTTAGCGAGGAGTACGTGGACACTGGGGACCAGTCCTAGTGTCTTCGTTGAGCTTTCCCCTTTTGTTTTAGACTGCTATTTAGTTGTCGGTGCGTGGCACCCATACTTTGTTTTGTTGTCCCTTTTGTTGGCCTTGTTTTGGGCCTTTAGACTCTTTCTTTTAGCCTGGTGGATTTTCTGGATGTTGAACTTAATTTTCATGTTGGCAAATTCTGAGGTTTGAGATTTTATTTCTGTCTCTCCTTGTGTTATTATTGTTGTTCCGTTTGTGGTTACATGGACCTGCTTATGTTTTATTGACGCTTATCGGGTTTGGGGCTTTACAGCTCCACTCTCGTGCGGACCTTTTCACGTCTCGCCTCCATTTTAGGGAAGCGGGGCGTGACATGAGACGTTGCCTCTAAGAGTGATACCGACGTTCCATGGGCCCGATATTCCGGTCGGTGTTCAGGATGATACGTCGGACTACCCGGGTTCGGTCAGTGGGCATTCCCATGTCCATTAACATTGACCGACTCCGGGAGCACTAAGCTCACAACGATAACTCCCAACATCTCATCCTGCCGCTCCCACGCGCTAGGATTTGGTGTCTACGCTAAGGGCGTGAGCTATGGCTAGGGAGTCAACCGCCAAGTTTATTCCCCCTTGGCCCAACGGTCAAAGGCAGTCTTTTTCCCACCGATGACAATGAAACACTCCGCGTAACCGATAGATTCCTAATCCCTATCGATTTCCTAGTCTTATGGACGCATCAGGGAGAATCCATGAAGGGGTTTCCACCAAAATCCCAGATTTGGGAACTACACACACATATTTACTTAAAAGCAATCTAAATCAAAATCGACCGTTAAAAGCATGATCAGGCGATTGAAAAGTACTAAGAGCAATGCAAATAACACTATATTAAAGTTTGGTAAAGATCAGACAACTTGCAAACATCTAAAAAATTACAGCCGTCAGGAGAGAGAAAAATAGCAAAAAATAACAACTCCCCGTTTTCTGGAAACCTAGGGTCTCTATTTATAGAAATCAACCTCACCTGATCGGGTGAAGAATTACCCGATCGGGTGACCTGCTGCGAACTTTGGCAGCAATCTTCAGCATTTCACCCGGTCAGGCGACACGGTCGGTTGATGGAAGCTGCTCGTCGTTTGGATCTTGACCTCATCTGGTGAACCGATCGGTTGATAAATCAACCGATCGGTTGGAATTGTTGCCCAAAAGACAGTAACTTTGGAAGTTTGGGCACGGTCTGCTGGCGGTCGGGTGAGCTGTCCGGGTCATCTCTTCGAGAAAACGGCTACAGATGAACCGATCGGGTGAATATCACCCGATCAGTTGAGTTTCAGCTCCAATTTCCAGAGAGAACCATCGGGTTGAACCGGTCGGCGACCCGGTCTCTTAATGCCCGTGTTGCTTCAGCGGCTGATCGGGTTGTGTACGCGTGCACCACCCGATCGGTTGGCTGTGTCCAACCGATCGGGTGGGGGTTGAAAGATGACGATCTTCGTCGTTTGACCCCCTGGATCACGTGTGACTCCTCCCGTTGCTCTGGGGACTCACGATATCATCTTTTAATATCCCCTACACTGGCAAACTCCTGCAAACACGTAAAAACATGGAGAAGTGAAAGAAAACAAGAAAATACGAGAAAACGGATACGAGACGGCGGAAAATAGCGGAAAAACACAAAAGAAGACGTGCGTGAATATATGAAATATAAACGTACGTCAAAATCCCCCAAGCTGAACCCTTCCTCGTCCTCGAGGAAGATGAGCGAGGGTAGGAGCTCGGAGGGAGAAAATAGAGATTTTGAGAGAAAGAGAGAACTCTAAATCCTAAATCGCCCGTCAGGGCCAACAAAACCAAAAACGACACACCAAGCAAGCAAACGCCAAATCACATCACTAAACCGAGGAATACGAGTCCAGACAAGTGTCGTGGGCCCACACCGTGAAGCGCGAGTGAGTGTGGTCGTGTGCTAGCAGACGGTGTCGCTATCTACATTGTGCTATAAGCTCCATATACTCAAATCCAAGAAATGACCCAAATATCGATTCGATTTAGAAATAGTGGCGAATATATAGCTCAAGCATGCACGAGAAGAATATGAGAATAGAAACGCATCATGTGTCAAGGACTCCACAGCTAGGGACTCGGACATCACCGCACTATCGCCTAGATAATAGCTAGAAATTCCCGATTCTAAGTGTTTTCGAGAGCGATGGGGGTTGAGATGATGTGGAGTAGAACACTTGGTGCAAATTCTCGCCTTCCCTTTATTCTCGGTAAATAGAGAAAATATTCACACTGTAATAATTTTTTTTGGGTTTTTGGCTATATATATATATATTTTTTCTTTCTTTTCTCTTTTCTTTTCTTCTCTTTTTTGGATTTTTTGGATAATGGGGTATATACACGTGTGTACTCTCCCAAGTGGGAGAACGATACACGACGAGGGGATTTGTACCAAGTAAAACAAGAAAGAATATCGAAATCTATACACTTGGGCAAGTGAGACATTTCGCTAATCAGAGCATAGGCTAAATGGGTTATCCTAGTCCTAATTGTGGAATCCCGACACATGCGACATGAAGCATACGATATATTTATATTCATGCATAGAGAAACAGATAAGAGAGGCAAATACCGCATATTCAAATCGAAGCATGATAATCTAGGGGTCATTCCTGGACAGGTATATAAATCAAAATCACAAAATAGAAGCACACCAAACAGCTAGGCACGACACACGACTCACAAAAAGCTAAGTGGACCCGCGATGCATGAAATGCAAGAGGACTCGACTTCCTAGGTTAGTGAATGTGATTATCGAAGCCATGCTAGGTGTGTGTGTGATTTTTGTGGCAATTCATCATAGGGTTCATCTCTAGGAGAAAGAGATAAAAAGAAGAAAAGAAAAAGAAAAACACGATGGAAAACGACTCAAATAACGAAGAAAAAGAGACAAATGACGCACGAAGTGCAACTCCCCCAAGCTGAAACTTGCATTGCCCTCAATGCAATTAGAGTAAATACGGGAGGGCAATGAAAATAAGGGGGAATACGCATCGACACAGAAAGACATGAAAAACAAGAAAAACAAGAAAAACACACAAACGAAACTGAAAATAAGAATAAAAATAAAGATCACACCACACGTCATAAAACAGAAAATAAAAAATAGAAAACACACGACTCAACAAATGTAACAAACACACAAAGAAAACAACACACGACAGCACACAGAAAAATGACTTCCCCCAAGCTAGACATGACGATGCTAGTGAAATGATGTGATCGTGAAAATGCAGAGATATGCAAGGGGGAGGTCAGAAAGTAAAAAAGAAATCAAAAGGCAGGAGAGGAATCGTCCTCGTCCTCCTCGGTGGAAGAAGTGGAGGATACGGTGTGGATGGGTGAGGTGACTGGTGTGCGGAGAAGTGGAGAAAGTGGTCGGGGTGATGGATCGGTGGGTGTGGAGGAAGTGTGGACGATGGGTGGTGTGGAACTGACGACGGTGAGTGGGAGTGAAATGGCGACCAATGCGGTGGTGGAAGGTGGGGGTACGTGGGTAGGTGGTGGAGAAGATGGTGGGGGAAGTGAACGTGATCGCACCTGCAATTTCTTGCGACACACATATGGAGTGACGGAAGTGGAGGGTAGTGGAGCAGTGGGTGGAATGGAGACGGTGGGAGTAGATGAGGTGGTGGGAATGGAAGTGGTGATAGGAGGGGATGGTCGCCTAGGGGGTGATGGTGGAGGTGATGAATATGATGGGGGAGGTGACGATTGTCGAGGTGGTGAAGGTGGTGGTGAGGGGTGTGGTGTGGGTGGTGGTGGTCCGTGGACGTGAGTGAGAAGGCGGAGGATGGCGGCCACGTTCCTCTCAAGTGCGAGGAAACGTGGGTGAGAGAAAATCGAAGGGGATGGGTCCGAGGGGGTGGAGGACGAAACGACAGCGTGAAGCGAAGCCAGCTCAGCCTCGAGAGCGAGACGAGCGAAAGTGGCTCGACGAAAGGAGGAGGAGGAGGTAGTACGGACAAGAGTGGTGGCGACAGTGGTGATCGGGACAAAAGCCGGGATTGCATGACTAGGACCAGCCCCGAAATCTCCCCGGGACGCCGGTATATCCTGCATGCCTAAGTGGGCGACATGGGAAAGTGGTCTAGGTACGTCCTGGGGAAGGAATGGAAGACTGAGCCCCTCCATAAAATCAGGATCGGGAGGAAATGTCCAATCTGCCGCCAAAGCAATAGTCATGCGAGCGGGGTTGGGTAGAATGGTATAGGGAGATGGGAGGTGTCCGTAATGGAAGGTGAAACAGCCATCGGGGCGGGGCTTAATCATGTGAATATGCCGCAGGACGTCGAGATCTAGATGTGAGGGTCCTGCGACAGTGGGAAGATCTCGGGGATGACAATGTTAAATCGGGGAGCAGAAGCCATGATCATGATAAGGCCCCCGCAACAAAGCTTGCCCTTGTCAGCACGGCTAATCTCCAGAAGCTTGGAGACGAGCCAAGCACTGGCATGGACGGGAATGGTGGGGGCCCTAAAAGAAATCCCGTCATCGCCCCGAACGAAGGGAAAGGTCATGGCCCAAAGAATGAAGAGGTCAGGGATGGTCACGGTACCTGACTCATCCCTGGGTAAAAACATGGAAGAAATAATTCGGTGGGCCAGACGGAAGACGAGGTGAATGATGGAGGAGGCCTTGGCCTTACCTCGAGGATAGTCAGGGTGAAGGGTGAGGCGGAACCAGAACTGATCGACGTCAAATTCGGGGGGATATCCGGAGGGGCAGATAGCGCCGTCCCCAAGGATAGGGAAACCAAATATGTCATTGATGATATCCAGGTGGGTGCGAATGGTTCTATTACGGACCCGAAATATGACGACCGACCCCGACTCACAGACAAGTGTGGATAAAAATTTGAGTGTGAGTGCGGGGTAGGAAACGACGGTAGTGTTCAGGAAAGCTAACCAACCTAAATTTGTGAAGAGGCCCTCACCTCGGTGAATACACCGAGATCGATAAGCGATTGGGTGTGGGCAAATTTGGTCGATAGATGCCCCCAGAGCATTAAGTCTATGATAGAAGTACTTGTGCTCCTGGTTCCTAAAGCGGTAGCCATGCGGGCCCATCAGTGGGTCCGCAACTGGGACGACAGGTTGGGGTTGGGGTTAGGGCTGTGCAGGCTGTGCGGAAGGGGGGCGTATGTGTGGTGTACGTGTGGTCTTGCGTCTCTTACGAGACGACTCCCCCTCTCGCATAATAGCCTTACCCTTATCTTGGTCTCGGGCCATGAGAGAGAGAGAGTGTGTGTGTGAGTGAATGCGAAATGCGATGAATGCACACCAACACAAGCAATCGAGCAAATTAAAATTCTAGGGCAAAATATAAAATCAAGCTAAGGAGTGAAGTTACCCAAGCGAGGTGAAGACCCTTGCTCGAAGATGTCCCAACGCAAAGCAATGGGAACAAGTGTGAAGCCGCGGTAACTACTTTCAGCAAATTTCCGAAAATGGGGGTGTTTGGGCGGAAATTAGGACGTCGGTGGGGGATGAAATCGAAGAGAAAGGGGGAGAGATCGATGGAGAGATGGAAATAGAGAGGAGAGAGTGCGATTGGTAGGGTTGTGTGGTCGGTTGAGGGAGAAACGAGGTCGGGTGAGGGAGAGGAAGTTGAAACGGCGAGAGGGAATCGGGATCGGGCGAGGGAGATGAACGGGTGAGGGGGCCGGGCATATATAGAGTTTAAGTCGAACCGATCGGGTGAAAACTCACCTGATCGGTTGACTATTAGGTCGAAAATGTTGCTGAAAATTGGCTACAGGTGACCCGATCAGTTGAGGACTCAACCGATCGGGTGGCCGCTTCACACTTTTTTCCCGAAAGTTCAGTACAGCTCACCCGGTCTGTCACCCGACCATGCTTCGCATCAACCGATCGGTTGATAAATTCCCAAAATTTCCAAGACTTCTGCTCAGCTCACACGGTCTGCCATCCGGTCACGCTTAGCTTCACCCGACTGGTTCGCAAGGAGAGCAGATACGACCGTCGTCTGATACGTCTCACCCGATCGGTTGATTGGTCACCTGATCGGGTGAAGGCTTGTTTCCGGCAAGAATTCACGAATGGCCTAAGTTTCTCGACGGATGATCCCGCGGCTGAATTTAATTATTAAAATAGAAAAAATAAAGATAATAAAAATCCTAAAAATGAAGATAAAAGTCTAGAGCATGGGTTACCTCCCATGAAGCGCTTTTGTTTAACGTCGTTTGCTCGACGCCCGTGGATGATACTCAAGGTGGACGAGGGTGATGCCCTAAAGTCGGCATCGCTTCGGATTCAGAGTTGGCACCCTTCGGTGTCGTCGGTGGTGACAAGAAAACTTGCTCGATGACTCTCCCTCCATTGATGGAATCCGGAGGCTTCTCCCTTAAATTGGCGTCTACCGCCACTCGCTTCAGGATCCGGATCTCATCCCCGGTGAGCCCCATGGGCTCTTTCCCTTTCCTCCTCGTCAAAGGAGCTTCTTGAAATCCGGGAGGTACCGTATGCGCCGCATCCGCTTTCCCAGAGACATCATCTTCCTTCAGGTCGACTGGTTCTTTTAAGTCCCCCAAGCTATTGGGTGGATTTCTTGAAAGAATCTCCCAGGAGCTTGCTTCCACAGCTCTCTCTTCTTCTAACTCCAGCACATTGCACCTTGGATCATCCGGGGGATCGGGGTGTTTCATTGACAACCCCAAGTCAAACTCGACTTTTTCGTTGCCGATGTTAAGGGAAAGCTTCCCATTCTTCACATCAATTAAAACGCCAGCAGTGGCCATGAAAGGCCATCCAAGGATGATGGGGGTGTGCGCATCTTCAGGCATGTCCATGACAATGAAGTCCACTGGCACATGCACCCCTCTTACGTTGACGGGGAGGTCATCTACAACCCCCACTGGATATTTGACCGAACGGTCTGCAAGCTATAGGGTCATACCGGTGGGCTCCAAATCGCCCATCCCTATCCTCTTATACAACGACATGGGCATTAAACTGACGCTCGCTCCAAGATCGACGAGAGCACGATGGATCTTTACCTCCCCGATCGCACAAGGGATAGAGAAGCTCCCCGGGTCTTTAAGCTTTGTCGGATTTGCTCTCTAAATGAGAGATCTGCATTCCGCCGTCAATACGACCTTCTCCTTTCTCGACCCTCTTGTCACCAAATCCTTTAGAAATTTTGCGTAGGAGGGGATAGTCTCGATAGCTTCAAGGAAGGGGATTTGCAAGCTTAGATCCTTGACCATGGCAAAGAATTTGCCATACTTCTCGTCTATCCTGGCTTGGGCTAGCCGTTGTGGAAAAGGCACAACGGGCGTGAACACTTTGAGGCTCCCTTCCTCGTTTTTCTTCTTCTCCTCTTCAGGGACTCCCTCCGGAGTCGTTGGTTTTGGCGACGAAGCACCGTCATCATTCAATTTTTCAATCGGTCGCTCTACGACCAACGGTGCTTCCGGTTCCTTGGGGGCACTCTAGTGGGGATTTGTGTTCCGCTTCTCAAAACGATAGCGGATACATTTGCATGCTCGTGCGTGAGTGCCAAAGTTTGGTTTGCTCCTCTTGGGTTCACCTCCGGTTGTGGCGGCAATAGGTTTTACGACCTTGAAAGGTTCGCCACTTGTAACCCCAGCTGGGTTACTTGGTCCGTGAGAGCCCGGTGCCCCATCTCCAGCTTCAAATTTATCTTCTCCTGGTTGGTGATGTATTGAGTCAAGAGGGACTCAACCGGAGAGATGGCCCTCTGCTGACCATATTGCTGCTGCTGCTGAATGGGTTGCTGATTCCTGAGAGCATATTGCTGATACTGTTGTGGAGGCTGCTGCTGCTGAAACTGCTGCTGCTGAGGCCTAGTTGGCTGATATATTAGCTGATGTTGTTGCTGAGGAAGCGGCTGTTGATACGTCGCCCGGTAGCTAAGGTTGGGGTGGTTTCGGTTATTTGGAGAGTAGGCCGGATTGGAGCTAATCCGTGGTGGATAAGGCGCATTTCCCGTAGGATTGTAGAATAGTGCGCTCGCTTGGTCCAACGATGGTGAGATGTCACCACCCTCGAAGTCTCCCATGACTTCGGATTCCACCGCCGCAATATGTTGTGTACCGGCGCCACCGGCTCCTACCATTAGCGCGGAGATCTGGGTCGACAGCAAGTCGAACTTGCTGGATAATTTGTCGATGTCCTCGACCCTATGGATACCCCTAGATCTAGGTGTGGCTCGCTCTTCACACCACCGCTCATTGTTTGATGCCATATTTTCTAGAATGTTCCCGGCATCTTCCTCACTTCTGGACATGAAGGACCCCCCAGCTGCGACGTCCATCAAAGATTTTAAATCATCCCTCAATCCGTTGTAGAACAGATTAATTATCTGCCACTTGGAAAGCTCGTGATGAGGGCATCTTCGCTGCATTTCCTTATATCTTGTCCAAGCTTCATGCAGGGACTCGTGGCTGGCCTGGGAGAAGGAAGAGATCTCACTCCTTAGCTTCATGGTCTTTCTCGGAGGAAAGAACTTTGTCAGAAAAGCGTTTGAAAGCTTCTCCCAAGTGTTGAACGTATTTGGGTCCTTCCCCCTAAGCCACAGTTTGGCCTTATCTCACAGAGAGAATGGGAATAACTTCAGACGGATCACCTCAGTCATGACACCATTTATCCGTAAGGTGTCACATTTCTCCAAGGAGTCCAAATATTCGATGGGGCTCTCCATGGGTGCCCCCGAGAATTGATCCTGCTGGATCCACGTCACCCAAAGACAGCTTAAGCTCGAAGCTTTGTGTTGTAATAGCAGAAGGACGGATGGTGGAGGTGGACTCGATGGATGGTATCGAGTACTCCAGCAGGGACTTGTGAGGTGGGGTGTTCTCCCCCATGTCTTCGGGCTCTTCTCTTCTTCGCTTCTCGGCAGCCAGGCGCCTTAGGGTGGCGTTTATCTCGGGATCAACAGGAATCAAGTCGTCAAGACTCCTTGTGTTCCTGCGCATTAAAAACAACAAACACCCGTGAAGCAAGAAGTGGGAAGGAAACAGATAAAATAGAAAATAAAAATAAGAAAATAAAAGTGAAAAAGAAGAATGCGAAAATTATCGCGAGATAGGGATGAGAGCTAGACTCAAGGGTTCATGAGATCTTAAAATAACAAGCACGTTGCCTCCCCGACAACGGCGCAATAAAGCTTGACGTCCCCCGCTTTGTGCATGTCAGATGTGTGCAATATATGATTGGGGGCGTGAGATTTAAATATTTATAACCGCAAGCACACGGTGTTGTAGAGTGGCTTAGGGGTCGAACTCAGGGAGGCGTGGTTGTGCTTGTGTCAAAAAGGACCAGATTCACCCCATGGGTGAGCTAGCCCGAATCAGTAGATGGGTTGTCACGAAAGATAGAATGCAAGGGATAAAAAATATAAAGGGAAACCCGGGACTTCGGTTTCCACCCTATCGTGCGATTCTCGCCAATACGGCCTACGGGTAGGAAAACGATCGGAATTAGGGTCTAATGGTGAGACGTTGCCTCTAAGAGTGATACCGGCGTCCCATGGGCCCGATATTCCGGTCGGTGCCCAGGATAATACGCCGGACTACCCGGGTTCGGTCAGTGGGCATTCCCATGTCCATTAACACTGACCGACTCCGGGAGCACTAAGATCGCAACGATAACTCCCAACATCTCATCCTGCCGCTCCCGCGTGCTAGGATTCGATGTCTATGCTAAGGGCGTGAGCTATGGCTAGGGAGTCAACCGCCAAGTTTATTCCCCCTTGGCCCAACGGTTAAAGGCGGTCTTTTTCCCGCTGATGACAATGAAACACCCTGTGTAACCGATAGATTCCTAATCCCTATCGATTTCGTAGTCCTATGGACGCATCAGGGAGAACCCACGAAGGGGTTTCCACCAAAATCCCAAATTTGGGAACTACTCACACATATTTACTTAAAAGCAATCTAAATCGAAATCGACCGTTAAAAGCATGATCAGGCGATTGAAAAGTAGTAAGAGCAATGCAAATAACACTATATTAAATTTTGGTAAAGATCAGACAACTTACAAACATCTAAAAAATTACAGCCGTCGGGAGAGAGAAAAACAGCAAAAAATAACAACTCCCCGTTTTCTGGAAACATAGGGTCTCTATTTATAGAAAATAACCTCACCCGATCGGGTGAAGAATCAACCGATCGGGTGACCTGCTACGAACTTCGGCAGCAATCTTCAGCATTTCACCCGGTCAGGTGACACGGTCGGTTGATGGAAGCTGCTCGTCGTTTGGATCTTGAGCTCATCAGGTGAACCGATCGGTTGATAAATCAACCGATCGGTTGGAATTGTTGCCCAAAAGACAGTAACTTCAAAAGTTTGGGCACGGTCTGCTGGCGTTCGGGTGAGCTGTCCGGGTCATCTCTTCGAAGAAATGGCTACAGATGAACCGATCGGGTGAATATCACCCGATCGGTTGAGTTTCAGCTCCAATTTCCAGAGAGAACCGTTGGGTTGAACCGGTCGGTGACCCAGTCTCTTGATGCCCGTGTTGATTCAGCGGCTGACCGGGTCGTGCACGCGTGCACCACCCGATCGGTTGGCTGTGTCCAACCGATCGGGTGGGGATTGAAAGATGACGATCATCGTCGTTTGATCTCCCAGGATCACGCGTGACTCCTCTAGTTTCTTCGGGGACTCACGATATCGTCGTTTTATGTCCCCCACGCTGGCAAACTCCTATAAACACGTAAAAACACGGAAAAGTGAAAGAAAACAAGAAAATACGAGAAAACGGATACGAGACTGCAGAAAATAGCGGAAAAACACAAAAGAAGACGTGCGTGAATATATGAAATATAAACGCACGTCAGTCAACAAGGTGTTCGATTCTTAGATAGGAAGGAACCTGGAAGTCTATGTTGACAATATGTTGGTCAAGTCAAGAGGCCCAATCGACCACATCGCGGACCTCCAGGAGACTTTCGAGTGGCTGTAAAAATACAACATCAGACTCAATCCCACGAAGTGCACGTTCGGGGTGAGATCCGACAAGTTTCTAGGCTCCATGATCACTAATCGCGGAATCGAAGCCAACCCCGACAAGATCGAGGCTTTGGTTAACATGCGGGAACCAACGATGATCAAGGAGTTGCAGAGGCTAAATGGACACATCATCACCCTGAGGCGTTTCCTATCCAAGTCGGCGGAAAGATCCCTTCCTTTCTTCAGGACCCAGCCCGCCGATAAGAGGAAGACTGTGCAGTGAGACGAGAGCTGTGCCCGAGCGCTTGCTGAACTCAAGGCGTACCTCTGCAGTCCTCCAATCCTTTCCAAACCCAGAGAACGGGAACCACTGAGCCTCTACATAGCCTGCACTGGGGAGGCAGTGAGCTCGGTACTGATCAGGGAAGACGACGGAGTGCAGAGGTCGGTGTACTACACCAGCCGAGTTTTGAAGGACGCGGAGGGGCGGTATACCCCCATGAAGAAGCTCACATATGCCCTCGTGCTCTCGGCATGGAGACTCCGACCCTACTTCAAAGCTCACACGATACTGGTCCTAACCGATTTCCAACTCGAGCATAACCTCAAGAGGTTCAACCGAATGGGGAGGATGCTGAATTAGGGGGTGGAGCTAAGCAAGTTCGACCTCCGGTTTAAGTCGCAGACGGCCATCAAGGGACAGGCCCTGGTGGACTTCATCACCGAATGCACCGTGGATGGAGGAGGTCCCCCCTGAGGAGACATCCCCGGTCGTGGTAACTCCTCAACCCTTGTCTTTCCTTTTGACTGACATCATTCTTACCGATCGCCCAGGGGACCAGGATACATGGGTAGTCCATGTAGACGGATCAGCCACCTGGGCGGGGAATGAGGCCGTGGTGGGACCAAAAAGGTGCTTCTCTCAAGCGCAAGAGTCCGTACAAGTAGTAAAATCTGGGAGTCCAGATGTCGAATCCTAGGGAGAAATCTGTTGAAACCACAAGCTTAAATCAAATAGAAAATCTACGTAGAGAAACTAAACACTTTAAATGGTGTTGGTGTGGATGAGTTTGATGGTGGATTGTGAATACGTGAACAATACGAACAATGAAAATTCGTGAAAATATCAATGAGAAATATGCACATGGTATGGGTTCATTAGGATCAACGATTCGTATTTATTTGATTGATTTATTATAACTCAATAAATTCTCCTTTTGGGAGCAATTCATCGGAAAATACACTTTTGGGGATAAAAGCACAAATTTCATAATATCGTCGCTAAAGTTATAATCTTTGAAATAAGATATGAAACTCTCTTTTGGAGAGATCAAGACTCACCCTTGTGGGGTGATCATCAACTAAATCAATTCTGTTGGAATATGAAAAAGTGGATTTTTAAGCTAAAGATCACAACTTTATCGACATGCAATTTTAGCGCAATAATACAACCAAACGAATACGAATCACATCTCCTAACTACTCCATACCATGCACAAATAAGAATTAGCTACTCATAATATAAGAATAAACAAGTTTCATAGCCAAATACTTCAAGTTCATAGCAAAATACAATAGAAAACACCCAAATACGGGGTATGAGTTGAAGAAACTATCACCAAAACTCCAAGCTAAGACTCCAAACTCTCTGAAAAACTGAAGAATAGCCTCTGGAAATTTACAGAATTTTTCAGGGAGAAAATTCGGCTCCTAGATGCTCCAATATGCCAATAATACGCCCAAAAACCCTAGAATACGCTTAAATAATAGGCTTGCGGGTTTAATAGGCTTAACGGGTTCAAACCCGCTACCCGAACTCATCCCAGCCGCCGATCCATATTGCCGCATTTATGGACCGTTGATCCAAGCGGGATTAAACGTGGTCGAGCCACGTGTGCGCCAAGATCCGCTCTCCGCCCGCATCCAGTTCGAATCCGGATCTGGTTATCGTTCAGCCGTTGGATGTTAGATCGACGGTTCAAAATCCGCCACGTCGCCGTGTGTAACGAACGCTGCTTCGAAAATGCGGAGTGATCGCGAGCTGTTCGATGATGCGGGGATACATCCGATGGCCGCCACGTGGACCCCCGAGACGCCTCCGCTGCTTTGTTTGCTACGCGGCTGTGAGCCGTCCGATCGGCATCGAACGATCAGAAAAATGCCGCGTCGTCCTCATCTCAGCGCCGTCCGATGCGGGCGGGGGCCGATCCGATGCTGCCACCGCATGCGCCAAGATTCATGCGCATTTATTTTATTTCCAATAAATGGTATTCTGCATTCAAAAATTCACAGTAATTAGCACAGATCTCAGAAAAATACAAATAAATAGTCGTTGGAATCGTGAGATTGAGACCAAGCTATGAAAAATATAAAAAGTGCATAAATACTTCGCTAATTGCTGTTTTTTGCTCAAATAGAGTGTTTTCTCTAATAAATAATTGTGTTCAAAATACGTAAGAATTAGAGAACAATGTAGCATCACATGAGCACAAAATAGGACTAAATGGGGGGTTAAATATGTAATATTGAACCCGAATCAGGCCGACATCGTCATCCGGTCGCCCAACGGAAATATCGTCGAGTACACGCTCCGATTTGGGTTTCCGACCACCACCAATATGGCTTAGTACGAAGCCGCCATAAATAGTCTGAGGCTAGCCCAAGAGCTCGGAGCATGTAACGACTGGTTTTCATGTATTTGGATTATCTATATTATATTATATGTTTTGGTGGATTTTCTCCTTACGTGTGGTTTTCGTCTCCGTAGCTTTCATTTTCGATCGTTTCGTCATGATTTTATAGCTTCTTCCTTAGAATCGTTGATCTTGGAGTAAGTCGCTCATGACGAACTTCAAATCGCTCATATTGTAGAGTTAGAGTGATCTTATAAGTTATATAAATCTTCCCGAAGCTTTGCGCTTCGATTCGGCACTTTTAGTGCACTTTAGTTGGTTCAAGAAGGGGGACCAACCGACTAGATTGAGATTTATTCGGTCAGGAACTCTACTGGAACCGACTAGTTCATTAAATCAAATGTACAGGAGTTACTGTTTACTTTTAGTCGGTCTAAGAACAACCACCGAACGACTAGGTTGCAAACTAGTCGGTCAGCCATTGTTCTTTAACCGACTAATTCTTTGACCATTTCGACAACCTGAGTTACTGTTTGGTTTTAGTCGGTCACAGTTGGTCGACCGACCGACTAGTTGTTGAACTAGTCGGTCAACAACCCTTCTTTGACCGACTAACTGCTGTCGTAAACCTAGGGTTTGCCCAGCCGCCGGCTGTGCCTATTTAAACCCCCCAAACGTTTTTCTTTTCTTCTTTCATTTCTCCGGAGTCTTCTTCTTCCCCAAATCATCATCCATCTTCCTCTATCCTTCCTCCTTCATCAAGAGCCCCTCTCCCTCTCCATTTAGGCTGGCCACCACCTCTAGGTCACCGGAAAACCCCCAAAAATCCTCAAAACCCCATTTCTCCAGATTTTCTCCCCATTTCCAGATCTGAACCGTCGGTTGCCCGGATAGTTTCTTCTGTTGCCGTGCTTGCTCGGCATCGTTCTTCCGCTAACGATTCGTGACTTTCCCCGTAGATTAGCGTTTGTGAGACGAACCTTCGTGATCGTCATCCTCGGTGCTAGGCAAGTGAAACTTGCCACTTAGGGTTTTGGGCCATGTCTTAGGCCATTTGCTTGTTGTAGGCGTAAAAGAGACTAGGCGACGAAATGATACTCGCCTAGACGCAATTTCAGGAACTAGCTTGACAACGAAGTTAGATCCGTCATTTCTCATGTTGCATAAGTACTACCATGTCACGTTTAATTTTAATTAACGGTACGCGAATTAATTGTCATCCATGCTATCCATGTTGAATGTCGCATTCGTAGCACACGCTACAATACTTGTGTTTCCTGGCTCGTGTTCCAGAAGCGGGCCACGTGTGTTGGTTGATAGCCAATGCCCGATCTACTTGTTTCCGTCCAGGCACCTGTGTTGCAGGCATAACCCTACGCCATACTTGTTAAATACACTTCCTGGCTCGTGATCCAGAAGCGAGCATTCCGTGTTCGGGGTAATGCCCTGGCTCGATACACGTGGAGGGTAGGGATAAGCGGTCACCTGAGCTTACGAGTTGGCCCGATCAGCCACTCTAGCCAGCAGACGAAATCTCTGTGCACAACTTGTTTACTTGACGTGTTTACCTGACGTGATCACTTGACGTGAACCACTTGACTTGTACTTGTCCGTGTTCTTACTTGTAAGACTTGTTATCCACGACATACTTGCTACTTGCTACTTGTACTTCCCTTTACTTGTCACTTCCATACTATACTTGCCATGTTATGCATCATACTATAACTGCTAGGTTGTTAGTGTACTTCCTTTCAGTTTCCTTGCCCAAGTCTTTTAGACTTGCTGACATGTGCCCCTTTACTCTTTTGGGTGACACATGTTAGATCCCGAGCCTGAGAGTGCGGTGGAGGACGTGGTGTTTGCTGACGCTGAGTCAGAACCTGCGTTCGTTGAGGAGTACGAGGACACGGGCGATCAGTTGTAGAGGCTATTTGTGTTCTTCGTGTTAGACTGTTTTTGTTGTCGGTGCGTGGCACCAATACTCTGTTTATGTTTGTCTTTGTTGGCCTTGTTCTGGGCCTTTAGACTCTTTCTTTTAGCCTGATGTCTTTTCTGGATGTTGAACTTAATTTTTAATATTGGACAATGCTGAGATTTGGAATCTTATTTCTGTACCTCCTTGTGTTATTATCTTGTTCTGCTCGTGGTTACAGGGACCTGCATATGTTTTATTGACGCTTATCAGACGTGTGGCTTCACAGCTCCACGTCTGTGCGGACCTTCTCACGTCTCGCCTCCATTTTAGGGAAGCGGGGCGTGACAGGTTTTGTTGGTGGCCCATGCAGGTCCTTTTCTGTAACTGCGAATATCGGAATAACGATAATAATATTAGAATGTCTAATAATCTAAGTTCGACGTCCGAGTCATAAGCTATGAGTCTATTCTGTTTCGTTTTCTGTGTCATTAGATGGCAGGAAGGCGATTTACCCGTGGTGGTGGTAGCGTGCCCCCTCATGACGAGGAGCCTGAGCGGGAGCCCACCAATGGGGAGATGATGCAGATGATGCTTCAGATGATGCAGGTGCAGCAGGGCGTGCTCCTGCAAGTCCAGAATGCTCCACTTGCTCGAGCTGGTCGGGCAATCCAGGATGCCCCTCGCTCCGAGCCGAGAGCGAAGCAATTTCGGGAGCTGGGTCCTGCTTATTTTGATGGGACTGAGGGTCCTATGGCTGCCGATGAGTGGATTCGGAACATAGAGGATAATTTGAAGATGGCGAAGATCAGCCCGGCTAGATGGGTTGATTTGGCAAAGAGGCAGCTCAAGGATAATGCTCGGAACTGGTGGGATGCGAAAGAGAAGATGTTGGTGGAGCCGATAGCTTGGGCTACCTTTAAGTCCAGGTTTGATGAGGAGTTCTTTCCGAAGGCTGCTAGGAAGGAGATGCTGCAGCGTTTTATTGAGCTGAAGCAAGGGAGCTCGTCGGTGGACCAGTACCACCAAGAGTTCACTAGGCTGAGTCGGTTCGCACCGAAGATGGTACAGGATGCTGATGAGAGGGCTCAGAGGTTCCTGCAGGGACTTGCTTTGGAGCTTCAGAGTTTTGTGTCTTCCTCTGATCTGGACTCTTATCAGAAGGTTCTGGTCGCTGCGAGGAGGCAGGAGCTGAACCTGAGCCAGAGGAGGGGACATGTTTCTGGTGCTGGGAAGAGGCCTGTGGAGCAGGCCGGGGTTCAGGCCCAACCAGCCAGTTCAGTTCAAGAGGCTAGGAGGGCCTATTCAGAAGACTTGCCATTTCTGCGGTAAGATCGGGCATATCAAGGATCAGTGTAGGAGATTCCTGGGCCAGTGTGTTGTCTGTGGAGATCATACCCATACCATGAAGGATTGTCCGAGGTCGAAGCAGCCTTGGAAGGCACCTGTTGTAGCACAGCCGTTGCAGCAGAGAGCGTCAGTTCCTACTGGACGTGGAGCAGCTCTTGTCCCACAGAGGCAGGCTTTTCAGCAGGCTTTTCCGCCGAGGAAGCAGGCTTTTCTGATGACCGCTGTGGAGAGCGAGGCTGTGGATGAGGTTATCGCAGGTAATCCTCAATCTAGCTGTTCCTTTCTTATTTGGCTTTGATTGTTAGATTATGTTTGGTTGCTTGAACATGATTGTTTGCTAGACTAGGGCTTGACTGTTAAATTGCTTGTTAGGTGTGGTTTTGGTTTGCACATTTCCTGCACGAGTCCTCTTCGACTCTGGTGCATCGATGTGCATTATTTCTCGAAGCTTCGTGGAGAAGCATTCCTTGTCGACGTCCCCTCTTTCCAAGAGTTGGAATATCGTTACAAGGAATGGCGTGGTCTCGGTGCATCGTGGTTGCAATTCTTGCCCATTGGTGGTCTGTGGACAAGAACTTTACGCTGATTTCATTGTCCACGACATCATCAACTATGATGCGGTCCTTGGGATGGATTGGCTTGGGAGCTTCTATGCTACGATCGACTGTCGGAGGAAGAAGGTGGTGTTCGAGATTCCCGGACATCCAGTATTTGAGTTCAGCCGGGGTAGCAGTTCGCTTGGCCTGGTCAGGTTTTGGGCCAGACCGGTGGAGATTGTGGCTATGCAGATGGAGCTGGAGATGCCAACGGTTGTGCATGACTTTGATGACGTCTTCCCCGAGGAGATGTCTGGATTGCCACCTGATCGAGCTCTAGAATTTTCTATTGATCTTGTTCTGGGAGCGCAACCGATTTCGAAGGCGCCATATCGTATGGCACCCGCTAAGTTGGAGGAATTTCGGAAGCAGCTGGATGAGCTTTTGCAGAAGGGTTATATCAATCCTAGTGTGTCTCCGTGGGGAGCACCGGTGCTGCTGGTGAGGAAGAAGGATGGTTCGCGTCGCATGTGCATGGACTATCGGGAGTTGAATGCGGTGACCATCAAGAATAAATACCCGTTGCCTCGCATTGATGATATTTTTGATCAGCTTGGAGGATCGATGGTGTTTTTGAAGTTGGACCTGAGGAGTGGTTATCATCAGCTGAAGGTGAAGAAGGAAGATGTTCTGAAGACAACGTTCAGGACGAAGTATAGACACTACGAGTTTGTGGTTATGCCTTTCGGTGTAACCAATGCACCCGCATTTTTCATGAATCTGATGAATCTGATCTTCTACGACTTTTTGGATAAGTTTGTTGTTATCTTTATTGACGACATTCTGATCTATTCTAAGTCGGAGAAGGAGCTTGCATCGCACTTGAGGACGGTGTTGGAGATTTTGAGGAAGCATCGTTTTTATGCCAAGTTTTCGAAATGCGAGTTTTGGCTGGACAGAGTTGCTTTTCTCGGGCATGTGGTGACTTGAGATGGTATTTCAGTGGATCCCGAGAAGATCAGGGCCATCAGAGAGTGGCCTGTTCCGCAGTCAGCATCTGAGATCCGGAGTTTCCTTGGACTTGCTGGTTACTATCGGCGCTTCATTAAGGACTTTTCTCGTATTGCTGAGCCGATGACCAGATTGACGCGGAAGGATGTACCTTTTGTTTGGTCGGGTGATTGTGAGAATGCCTTTGGTGTTCTGAGGGTGAGATTGATGACTGCCCCTATTCTTGTTGTGCCTGATCGCAGCGGTGGATTTGGGATCTTTTGCGATGCTTCTGGCAAGAACTCGGTTGTGTGTTGCATCAGCACGGGCATGTTGTGGCGTATGCTTCGTGTCAGCTCAAGACTCATGAGAAGAATTACCCGACGCATGATTTGGAGTTGGCTGCTGTCGTGTTTGCGTTCAAGATTTGGAGGCACTTCCTGCTGAGTGAGAAAGTGAAGATCTTCACCGATCACAAAAGCTTGAAGTATATTTTTACTCAGAAGGAGCTCAACATGCGACAGCGCCGATGGTTGGAGCTCATGGCGGATTATGAGATTGATTTGCAGTATCACCCTGGCAAGGTGAATGTGGTTCCTGATGCGCTGAGTAGGCTTCCAGCGGTGATGATTTTGACCTCGCAGTGGAGATTGCAGCAGGATTTTTGCGAGTCTGGTGTGGAGATTATTCTTCCTGGGAAGGCTTCTTCGTTGATGTGTATGCAGATTCAGTCGACGATTGTGGATCGGATCAAGGCTGGCCAGGCTAAGGATCCGAAGCTGGTGAAGATTCGGGAGCAGGTGGAAGCCGGTCTGCGGACTGACTTTTTGATTCATGAGGATGGCTCGCTGAGGTTTGGAGCCAGGTTGTGTGTGCCAGCAGGGGATATTAGAGAGGAGTTGATGGTGGAGGCATACAGTTCGCCGTATTCTGTGCATCCTGGTGGGACCAAGATGTACAAGGATCTTCGTCTGAACTATTGGTGGCATGGCATGAAGAGGAGCGTGGCTCGGAGTGTAGCCAAGTGCTTGGTTTGCCAGCAAGTGAAGGCGGAGCATCAGCGTACGGCAGGGTTGCTACAACCGCTTCCGATTCTGGAGTGGAAATGGCAACACATCACTATGGATTTCGTGACTGGACTACCTCGGAGTCCGAAGCAGAATGACGCGATTTGGGTGATCATAGATCGATTGACCAAATCCGCACACTTTATTCCATTCCGAGTGGGACAGTCCACTGAGGCGCTAGCAAGGAGATACATGGAGGTAAATTCTTTTACTCTCCGTTTCTATTTCCTCTTCCTAGTTTGGATAGTGATGTAACGCGAATCGTGCAAGAGGTCGTAGGACTTCACGGAGTCCCCGTGAGTATCGTGTCGGACAGAGACACGAGGTTCACATCTCAGTTCTGGCAGAGTTTGCAGAAGAGTTTGGGTACGCGTCTGAGTTTCAGCACGGCGTACCATCCGCAGACAGATGGCCAGTCCGAGAGGACGATTCAGATCTTGGAGGACATGCTGAGGGCGTGCATGTTGGATTTCAAGGGTTCGTGGAAGGACCATCTACATCTGGTAGAGTTTTCCTACAATAACAGCTTCCAGGAGAGTATTGGCATGGTGCCTTTTGTCGTGCTGTATGGGAGGAAATGTCGATCGCCGTTGAGTTGGGATGACGTTGGTGATCGGGAGCTGTTGGGACCTGAGATGATTGTGGAGGCCGTGGATGTTGTCAGGAACATTCGGGAGAAGTTGAGGATTGCTCAGGACCGTTTTAAGCATTGGGCGGATGCTAAACGCCGTCCTTTGGAGTTTCAGCCGGGTGACCATGTGTTCTTGAAGATTTCCCCGAATCGTGGTGTGATTTGCTTTGGGAAGCGAGGGAAGTTGAGCCCGTGATACATTGGACCGTTTGACATTTTGGAGAAAGTTGGCGAGGTAGCCTACCGCTTAGCCTTGCCGCCATCTTTGTAAGGAGTTCACAATGTTTTCCATGTGTCGCAGCTTCGTCGATACATTAGCGATCCATCTCATGCTGTAGATTTCTCGGAGATTACCGTTCGCCCTGATATGACGTATGACCAGCAGCCAGTGTAGATTCTGGACAGGCATCAGAAGTCACTCTGGAACAAGGTTGTCAATCTTGTGAGGGTGATGTGGCGACACGGCTCGCCAGGAGAGTCTACTTGGGAGAATGAGGATGAGATGCGAGAGCGTTTCCCACTTTTGTTTCCGGACACGTGAGTGTTGGGAAATTCCGAGGACGGAATTTTTCTTAAGTTGGGGAGCATGTAACGACTGGTTTTCATGTATTTGGATTATCTATATTATATTATATGTTTTGGTGGATTTTCTCCTTACGTGTGGTTTTCGTCTCCGTAGCTTTCATTTTCGATCGTTTCGTCGTGATTTTATAGCTTCTTCCTTAGAGTCGTTGATCTTGGAGTAAGTCGCTCATGACGAACTTCAAATCGCTCATATTGTAGAGTTAGAGTGATCTTATAAGTTAGAGTTATCTTCCCGAAGCTTCGCGCTTCGATTCGGCACTTTTAGCGCACTTTAGTTGGTTCAAGAAGGGGACCAACCGACTAGATTGAGATTTAGTCGGTCAGGAACTCTACTGGAACCGACTAGTTCATTGAATCAAATGTACAGGAGTTACTGTTTACTTTTAGTCGGTCTAAGAACAACTACCGACCGACTAGGTTGCAAACTAGTCGGTCAGCCATTGTTCTTTAACCGACTAATTCTTTGACCATTTCGACAACCTGAGTTACTGTTTGATTTTAGTCGGTCACAGTTGGTCGACCGACCGACTAGTTGTTGAACTAGTCGGTCAACAACCCTTCTTTGATCGACTAACTGCTGTCATAAACCTAGGGTTTGCCCAGCCGCCGGCTGTGCCTATTTAAACCCCCCAAACGTTTTTCTTTTCTTCTTTCATTTCTCCTGAGCCTTCTTCTTCCCCAAATCATCATCCATCTTCCCCTATCCTTCCTCCTTCATCAAGAGCCCCTCTCCCTCTCCATTTAGGCCGGCCACCACCTCTAGGTCACCGGAAAACCCCCAAAAATCCTCAAAACCCCATTTCTCCAGATTTTCTCCCCATTTCCAGATCTGAACCGTCGGTTCCCCGGATCGTTTCTTCCGTTGCCGTGCTTGCTCGGCATCGTTCTTCCGCTAACGATTCACGACTTTCCCCGTAGATTAGCGTTTGTGAGACGAACCTTCGTGATCGTCATCCTCGGTGCTAGGCAAGTGAAACTTGCCACTTAGGGTTTTGGGCCATGTCTTAGCCATTTGCTTGTTGTAGGCGTAAAAGAGACTAGGCGACGAAATGATACTCGCCTAGGCACAATTTCAGAAACTAGCTTGACAACGAAGTTAGATCCGTCATTTATCATGTTGCATAAGTACTACCATGTCACGTTTAATTTTAATTAACGGTACGCGATTTAATTGTCATCCATGCTATCCATGTTGAATGTCGCATTCGTAGCACACGCTACAATACTTGTGTTTCCTGGCTCGTGTTCCAGAAGCGGGCCACGTGTGTTGGTTGATAGCCAATGCCAGATCTACTTGTTTCCGGCTAGGCACCTGCGTTGCAGGCATAACCCTACGCCATACTTATTAAATACACTTCCTGGCTCGTGATACAGAAGCGAGCATTCCGTGTTCGGGGTAATGCCCTGGCTCGATACACGTGGAGGGGTAGGGATAAGCGGTCACCTGAGCTTACGAGTTGGCCCGATCAGCCACTCTAGCCAGCAGACGAAATCTCTGTGCATAACTTGTTTACTTGACGTGTTTACCTGACGTGATCACTTGACGTGAACCACTTGACTTGTACTTGTCCGTGTTCTTACTTGTAAGACTTGTTATCCACGACATACTTGCTACTTGCTACTTGTACTTCCCTTTACTTGTCACTTCCATACTATACTTGCCATGTTATGCATCATACTATAACTGCTAGGTTGTTAGTGTACTTCCTTTCAGTTTCCTTGCCCAAGTCTTTTAGACTTGCTGACATGTGCCCCTTTACTCTTTTGGGTGACACATGTTAGATCCCAAGCCTGAGAGTGCTGCGGAGGACGTGGTGTTTGCTGACGCTGAGTCAGAACCTGCGTTCGTTGAGGAGTACGAGGACACGGGCGATCAGTCGTAGAGGCTGTTTGTGTTCTTCGTGTTAGACTGTTTTTGTTGTCAGTGCGTGGCACCAATACTCTGTTTATGTTTGTCTTTGTTGGCCTTGTTCTGGGCCTTTAGACTCTTTCTTTTAGCCTGGTGGCTTTTCTAGATGTTGAACTTAATTTTTAATATTGGACAATGCTGAGATTTGGAATCTTATTTCTGTACCTCCTTGTGTTATTATCTTGTTCTGCTCGTGGTTACAGGGACCTGCATATGTTTTATTGACGCTTATCAGACGTGTGGCTTCACAGCTCCACGTCTGCGCGCACCTTCTCACATCTCGCCTCCATTTTAGGGAAGCGGGGCGTGACAGAGCAGAATCTGTACGCCTTCTCAGTGATTCAAAGCTCATCATCCACCAACTGCAGGGAGACTATGATGCTTGCGAAGAGGCAAAGCAGCACTACCTAGTCTCAGCCAGAACTGAGTTATCCAAATTCAAGCGCGCCGAGACCTTCCACCTTCCGCAATCAGAGAATGTCCGCACGGATGCCCTGTTAAAACTGGCCTCCTCCTCTCCCGCGGAGTTAGGTCGTGCCATCTATGTGGAGAACCTCCAGTTCCCCAGTACGGAGGCAAAGGAAGTCATGGCCATCGACGAGGAGCTTACTTGGATGGATTCGATCGTTCGGTATCTCTCCAGTGGAGCAGTTCTGTCGGACCTAGACGAGCGTCGATTGCTGGAGCGAAAGGCACTTCGGTACGTACTCTATGAGAGGGTGATGTACATCAGACGCTGGAAGAAAACAGACTTCCTTCCCTACCTCAAGTGCCTCGGGCCACGGGAGACTGACTATGTCCTCTGGGAGGTGCACGAGGGGATCTGCGGGAATCACCATAAGGGCAAGATGATCGCCCAAAAAATCCTGAGGCTAGGGTACTACTGGCCAACCTTAGTCAACGACGCCATCGAATACGTCCAAAGGTGCCAGGAATGCCAGAAGTTCGCCAAGCTAGGCTCGTCTCCCCCGTCGGAGCTCGTTCCAATAATCAGCCTCGTACCCTTCGGTAAGTGGGGACTCGACATCCTCGGACCCTTCACTTCTGGGAGGGGGGAGAGAAAGTACCTGATTGTTGCGGTGGATTACTTCACCAAATGGATTGAGGCAGAGCCCCTAGCCTCCATCACTTGAAAGAAAGCAAAGAGCTTTATGTGGAACTTCATCATCTCCAGGTCCGAAATTCCCCGATCCATCATCACGGACAATGGAAAACAGTTCGATTTTGCGGGGTTCAAGGATTTCTGTGCAGAGTGGAGATCAAGCTCTTGTTCACTTCAGTAGCACACC
Organism: Scilla litardierei; assembly: GCA_030789695.1. NCBI lineage: Eukaryota > Viridiplantae > Streptophyta > Magnoliopsida > Asparagales > Asparagaceae > Scilla > Scilla litardierei. Next base: position 211,024,147 of record CM061133.1, read on the forward strand.
CTCAGACCAATGGGATGGCCGAAGCCGCCAACAAATGCATCATCGAGCCCCTCAACAAGAAAGTAACAGAGGCTAAAGGGAGGTGGTCGGATGAACTCTCGGGGATACTCTGGTCATACTAGACGACCCACTAGCAGGCCACGTGCAAAACCCCTTTCATGCTTGCATATGGCGCCTAAGCGGTGGTGCCTGTCGAAGTAGGCGAGGAATCCCTTCACATAAAGCATTTTGACGAAGAGAAAAACTCGAAGGGTTTGGAACTCTGTCTGGAGCTCGCGGACGAGCGAAGGGAGTGGGCCTTGGCCACCGGTAAAAACAAAAGGTGGCCAGTTATTACAACTCCCAGTTTAGGGGAAGACGCTTCCACCAGGGGGATCTGGTCCTCAGGAAAGCGGTCTTCAGTCCAGAGATTACCTGCAAAGGGAAACTAGCAGCGAAGTGGGAAGGGCCCTACAAGATCACCGAGGTCCTTGGTCCCGCGACCTGTCGGCTCACCAATCTGAGAGGGAAGGTCCTGACTAACACTTGAAACACCGAGCGCTTGCACAAGTACTATCAGTGAGGTCGACAACAAATGTATATTTCCCCTCCCCTATCTGAATGAATGTATTGAAAAAGGGACATCGTCAACGAATGAAGAACTCTTTCAACTTCTATTCACTTGGCAGACCCGACCAGGGTGGGGGAAGCCCCATTAGGTGAGCATCCCGATGGCCGACCGCAGGACTGGAGGGATAATTCCCCCAGTGGGCCAGCCACGGGACCGACTGGGAGGTTAGGGCCATATCCCACAACCAACCAGTTAAGGGATCGACCGTGAGGCTGGGGGCAACTCCCCCAGCAGGTCGATCTGTCGTTCAGTCGTGAGACTGGAGGTAGCTCCCCCAGCTGGTTGAATGACTCAAACCGGCCATAAGGCTGGGGGTAGCTCCCCCAGCATGCCGACCGACCAACCGACCGACCGTAAGTCTGGGGGCAGCTCCCCCAGCTGGCCGATCACTGGGCCGACCGTAAGGCTGGGGGCAACTCCCCCAGCAGACTGGCCCATCGATCAGTTGTAAGACTCGGGGTCGCTCTCCTAGCTGGCTGACCGACCTAACCGGTCGTAAGTCTGGGGGAAACTCCCCCAGCATGTCGGTGTATCGGTCGACTCTAAGCCTGAGGGGTAGCCCCCCCAGCGAGCCGATCGACCCAATCCGCTGTAAGTCTGGGGACAGCTCCCCCAGTAGGCGGACCACCCGATCGCCTGTAGGACCGGGGGCAAGTTCCTCTCTGCAGGGCGATCGGCCCCCTAAGACCGAGGGCGATGCCCCGGCCACCCAAGTGACTGAGAGCCTTGGGAAACCAGGCTCGGCGATCGAATCTCCAAGCGAGACGAGGGGACTTCGCAAAACTAGCCCGTGGGAATGCCCCGTCCTGGGCTGAAGGAGGAGGGTAAACAACCACAAACAAAAATAGAACTTCATTGCAAATGGAGAAGGGTGTATTATACAAAAGTTAGGTGCGGATTTACAAAAGAACGGTGAGGCTAAGGGGCTAAACCTCCCCTCCCGCGCAAGCATCTGGAGCACCCTCGGGAATGCCAGCGGGCCGCACGGCACTGTCGGGGTGTACATCCCTCGCCTCCTCCTCGCCCTCGGAATCCAGTCGGAGCTCCTCGAATCGGATCCCGGAAAGCAGGAATCTTCGCTGGATCTCAGACCGGCAACGGACGAACCCCCTCTCGAATGCCTCATACATCGCCCGAGCCACAAAAGATGAGGCATACTCGTCCACGATGTCCTGGGCAATCCACTCAGGATCCATTGCTCCCAGCTCCTGGATCTGACCCTCGAGGATGGAAACTTGGTACTGGTGCTCTGCCAGCTCCTTTTCGGTCTCTCAGGAGCTCGTGTTGAGCTTAGCCAGATGAACCCACTCTCTTTCCTCCGTCGACTCCAGGAGGCTTGCGAGCTCCGTAGCATCGGCTTCCATAACTGGACCACCGTTCCCTCCCGCTTCGGCAGCCTTCATCAGCTCGTCTATCCGATCCTCGGCCTTTGCCTTCTCGAGCAAGGCCAAAGCCTTCTCCAGCTCCGATTTCTCCAGGGTAGCAGAGAGCTCAGCCACCTGAGTTTCCAATGACCTAGAGCGCGCCTCGGCCAATTGGGTCGCCTCTCATTTGCCCTCCTCGGCCTCAGGTTTCTGGGCCTGGTCAGCCTTGGCCCCCGAGAGCATTGCGAATTGACGTCGCATCGAAAGCTCGACTGAGGATAACTGCATCATGAGACATGGATGAGTTGAAAGCCATTACAAGGGACGGAATGTGCAAAAGACCTCACCTGTTGACCGACCTATACTACGAAGGCAGCCAGGCGATCACCTTTTAACCCGTCCAGCACGGACTGGTCCATAGGAAGGCAGCAGTTTTCAGCCAACCGAGCCGACACTCCGCAATCTGAGAAAACAGACTCCTTCAACCCCATAGGAAAGCGGGGGCAGAGTAAACCTTCCCCTAACTGTGGAAGGTCAGCCTTGGCTGGACGGAACACGCCCAAAGACTGCTCGTAAACTTCTGTGAGTGGCCCTGACGGGGGACACGAGGGCCCGACCCAGGGCCACAAGTCTTTCGTCGGGGAAGGCTGGGCACGACCCTTAGGGGGAGGGACGCCCTCCACCATTACAGGGATGCGTGCCTTTTTTCACGTGTCCTCCCCAAAGGGGATGAGGCTTGCCCCCTCACTCTCTTAGAGCGTACTCCGGAGAATCCGACCCGCTGTTTCTTTCGGACTTCCAACACATGATCCCTTCGTCGCGGGTTGGGATCTGGGACAATGGCTGGAAGAGAGGGCTGAGAAGAACCTTGGATGAACCCACCTGCACAGAAGGGTAGAATAATGGATCTGAACCGTCTAGGCGGGCCTCAAACACCAACTACCTCAGGTTCAGGGCTTCATCGAAACTCACCGATGTGCCATACGGTCTTCCGTAGGTTAAAGTCGGAGAAGAGGACATCGATTCTTCGGTCCGCGGTAGGGACCGACAACAAGGTGTCAACCGCCTTAAGCTCGGCATCGGTTGGGCTCCCCATCTCGAGGACCAGCGTGCTCGCTGCCCCCTAACGGGCCGGGAAATCCACCTCTGATGGCAATCCGACAAAGACGTACTCCCCCTTCCAATGTTTCAAGGAACTTGGCAGCCTCAGCACCAATCTCTTCTTTGGCCGAGCACTGATGTAAAGCCAGGCTCCCGACTGATGATGGCTCAGGCGGAAGAATTGGGCAAAAAGTCGGAGGGACGGCTTATCCCCTTCAACATGTAGAGAATGACAAACCCCACAAGGGACCCAATGGCATTGAGGCAGAATTGGCATCGGACCAGCCCGTAAGCCCGCAGAAACACGATGATGAAGGGGTGGAGAGGGAATCGAAGAAAGAACCGGAAGCTCTGTTCATACACCCCGACTTTGCGAGGGCCAGGGAAGCATATTCGCTCGTCATTCTCAGGAGCCTGGGTGGAGCACGGAGGGAGAAGATAGTTGGAACACAATGCTCCAATCGAAGTGGCGCAGACGGATGACTGCCACCCCATTACCTCGGGGGGCACTCGGAGAGCTCATCCCCTGGCAGCGAATAGCTGTGATGGATCTGCGAGCCTGGACAGGATTGGCAGCGGCCGCCGGGAGCCTTGAGCCAACAGCCGAGGAGGAGGAGGATAAGGCGGAGCACCTGAGGAGGATCCGGGACAGCCGTGAGGAATGGGAAGGGGAGGTTGAAGTTCAAAAAGGTGAAACCCTCGTCTGCCAGACGACGGCTTCCCTTTATACTACCCCCTTCCTGGACTCTTCCATCACGTCGCGAGTCGACCGAATGTGCACACGCATCGACATCCCGCAAGGCACGGTGCCTTCGATTCCTGCACCCAGGGTCGGGAAAGAGTTCAATCGGCCAGTGTCACGATGGCCCCTATTTAATGGCATGGTCTCGACTGACGTGCCTGTAAAAATCCGTACACGTCACATCGCCCGAACCGAACCGGTAGAATCCGAACGGCCCGAGTGATGGGGGCAAGTGATACGACCATCCTAGAGCAGCCCAAAAAGCAAGCGGCCCAAGCCCACGTTGGAAGCAGGAGGCCCCCAAAATGAGTTTGGGCCAACCGTCGAGACCCTCGTGAGGACCCGGTATCGGGTCGGCCACGATCGGACGTGCGCTCGGTCAACCCACGACAGTGGGAGTTAACCGCTCACCAAAACACTCCCCCTTAATAACCATTAAGGGACCCCATTAACCCACCTTCATGGAGCATGAAGGCGCCTTAAGGGAGGTGGATCATGGGGGCAGAAAAGGGGGATGTGGAGACGGGACGATTGTGGGAGAATCCCTATATAGGGACTCGAGGGGGGACAAAGAGAGGGACCAGACCCCAGAGACCAACAGAGGGAGGTATTCTTCTCAAAGACCTTGATTTCCATTCGACGTTCCCTCCACTAACTCGGTCTGAGGATATGTATATCGGCCACCCTGTGAGCCGTACCGGTCCCGCCGTGCACCTTTCAGATCCGTTCTGACTTAGGCATCGGATGGGACTTGGCCGAAACCAAGGTCCGGCCCCCCTGATGGGTTTCTTCATCTGTCCAGGTTAAATAGATCTCGCGGTGCCGAGGCTACCCATCAGCACCCCTTCGACTGAGGCGGAGCGCTCCTGCCAGAAGGCCAGCTTGCCCCTAACAAAGCCGCTCGCCCCTAATGAGCCTCTTCGTCTGTCCAAGCTAAACATGCCCCACGGTGCCAAGGCTACCCCTCAGCATCCCATCGATCGAGGCCGAGCACTCCTATCAATGAGCCCGCTCGCCCACGACCTGCCAAGGCTATCCTTTGGAGGGCCGACGTGTGGGCTTGATCTACCTCTCCCGGGTGAATCGGACACCTGGCGGAACCAAGGGGTCCCATCTGCCCATTTGACCACGTTGACCCATCACCCAGCGGTCAATGATCCAGCGGTGAGAAAACACTTGTAAACAATATCTTTCTATTTGTTGCCACCAAATCTTCTGCTCATATTTAACATAGCCTTGGTAGAAGTGGGTGGCGGCACAGGGTGGACGGTCTATCTATCTTTAAGGGATATTACCAGCCACATTTGAGGAGCAGTTGATTCAACAATTTTTAATCCTTTGTTGATTCAGCATGCATTGACCTGAAATGGCTACGAGTATGTTAACCTCTTTCATGTCGTACATTTTAGTGAAGTCATTACCTTATACTGACGACATTCCTACTTTTATTATCACTTTTGGTACTAGCAGAGGCAATAACTATGTTATTAACAGATAGAAATCAAAGCCCTATGAGCTCTACATCTGGAGGTGATACATCACTGGGCTGGTCCAATGAATGCCCAATTGTTTATTTGAGCATGCAGGCTCAAAAGCCCACAGTTTCGGCCCAACAGTCGTAGGCCCCCACGTGAGGCCGACCTTTTCTTCATTTAAGGCGACAGCTCGATTAGCTATTGAGCTTCTTCATTTAAAGCGATGATTCAGAAAGAAAGGCAGTCAATGATTGATCGTTAATCTTGTACTCAATGGTGACAGCTCAGTCCAAAATAATTAAGCGCTTTAAAAGTTCAAACGTTACCCTCTAACATCCCTCAAAAGCATTGGCTATAAATAATCTCTCAGACAATGGGAGACGGGACGATTCCACACAATCTGGGATAATACCTTCTTACAAATAGGTACTCCTACATAGGTATCTACTCCACCTAAAAATCTGAAAAACACCTTAGTAAGGGGTGAATATGGTGTATGGCACAAATTAAAAAAAACAAGCAGCGAAATAAATCAGAGTGCACACAATTATAGATTTTTAACAGAGTGGCTCCCCACCTAAGCTCCCTGCATCTACTCCGACCACACCCCATAGTGGTTATCCCTTTTATAACCAAAAGCAAAACTTGATCATCTTGCAGGTGGTGATTGAACGGTACAAGAATAAGTACACAGAATATAATGCCCAATGATAGCATCTAAATGAAGCTATTCAAAAATACAACTCATGCAACAAATAATGAAAAACATATCCAACACAGAGATTAAAATCATAATAATATCACCATAGTGTAGAGCATGAAGATTTGGTCGTCGTGGAGAAAACGGTTCGTCAATCTAAGCTCTATGGATAAAGTTTTGCACTTTTCCGCATCGTCCATAAAACTTCTCCTTTTATTCCTTCTTCCTTTAGATCAAGCTTTGACAACTTTGAGAGGAGGAAAAAACTTTTGGCTAGCAAGGGAGATGAAGCATTAAATTTGGTTGGCTGGAGGATTAATTTGCATGGGGTAGGCTACTCTCTTTTATAGGATCAATGCAACACTTCTTAATGAATATGAATTCAAGTATTTGTCTTGCATAGAAACTCATGTAGCCAATTCAAGCTCTTAAAGTAATTCTCTTGATATGAACAATCCCTTGCATATGAACTATCACTTGCACATGTAACTCTTGGGTTGCATATGAATTCTTGTGTTTGTGTTTGACTTGATCTCTTCTTCTCCCTTGATTTCATAAGTGGTTCTATTAATTCACAAGTCTTCAAGAAGTAAACCTTATATTTGACTTAAACTCTTAACCTCATCCAAAAATCGTGAAACTGTTCGTTTGACCAAGTCAACCAGACTGGCCTGTATAGATTAGTCGACTAGGCCTTGGGAGCTAGTTGACTAGTAGGCTATTAGTCGACTAGCTCTAGAGCATTAGTTGACTAATGCCTACTATTACAATTCCATATAACTGGCTAGTCGACTAGTTACAGTGTCTAGTCGACTAATGACTCTAATATGTCAATTTAGCCCCGTTTATCTTCGTTTTAACCTGAAACACACTTAATACGCATATTAGTATCTGTGATACTTGTTTGGCATCATCAAAATCAAAGGTATGACCTAGTTAGTAGAATGACTAGTCCAACGAACTCTATATTCCCTCTATATAACGGCGTGATAACTATCGGTTGATCTCCCAATAGATCAACCATAGTTACTAAGAGCCTCTTTGAGTGACTATCTAACTTAAGTATCAGAGAAGATTAGGTCGGACCCCAAATCCTACCCTATCTAATGAGCTCGGATATAGTTCAGAATTGGTCGAAATAGCTCAGACTTGACAACAACAGCTTGGTTCAAGGTCTATTCAGCCTGAGATTAGCTCAGACATGACCCAGTCTGCTACCAACCGATTGACTCAAGGGCGTGCACAATCCAAGTAGGATGCACATGCCCTCCTCCCAAGAGTAGGAGTGTCAAATGCAATATAAACCCGGTGAATATGGGGTCGAATCTACATGGACAAGTTGTTTCACAATCACAAATTCAATCGACTAAGTGAAGGCTAGAGGAGTTGGTACAACCAACTGAACTAACAAGTGTGTCGTGAGAGAGTGTGGGGGGACAATGTCAAGCTAAACCTAGGGCAGGTAGGGTGGAGACCAAAGTAGGAGGCTAGTCAAGCAAGGAAAAGTGTGTGGTATAGGATGTCATTAAGGTTGTGAGATGATTAGCAATAGGTTCATTCTAAATGAATCAACCCTCGCATCCATTTCAAGGTATACAAGGGTTGTGCACATAGGTAATGCCCTTAAGGCACACCGCCGTTCTGCGACCCCACCAAGAGTAATGCATGATTCATCGATGTGTCGATTAATGGGTGAAAATCCCTAACTTAAGCTCCTGAATCGATCCTTGCATCCGTGTCAATAGAATACAAGGACCGTAAATGTAGGTGTGACCCTTAAGGTACACCACCTTTCTACGGACCCACCAAGAGTAGTGCACGACTCCATCAAATTTAGGGCACAACCCATCAGTCTATACTATTTAGCATCCTTTTCAAGGTATGCTAAACCAATTTAATATTAGAGATGAGTAATCACTAATCAATCACACAACCCCTAATTAATCCAAATCCACACACCAATGGCTGTAGGCCTTCATAATGAAAGAAACTTGATAATCATTCAAGAAAAACAAATAAACATCATTACAAGCCAGAAATCAAACAACTATTCAATAATTCTTACTATCATTCAACAATCATTCAATAATATTCATTACAAAACAATAAAGCTCAAATTATACAAGGAAAAGGGAAGAGATCAACAAGAAACCCTGAAAACCTAGCTTTCCCTTTCCTTGAAGCTCCTCCAAGCTCTTCTAGCTCCAACGGCCTCCAAGCCCTAAACCTAGCCTCTAGGAAGAAGAAGAAAACATCAAAAAAAGACAATAAAGATTGATCCCTCTTACATCGGAGTTTAGGGGTTTAAACCCATTAGGGAGTACATCCTAACCCTCCAAGAACTCATCCAAGGGCCTAGGTGAAGCAGCTCTAAAATCGGGTTAAGAAAACCCCGATATCGCAACCCAGAAATCGGCAGTAAGACCGCGCACAGGCGTCTGTCTAACAACAGTCAGGCGCCTTTCGATAGGCACCTGTATTGAAGATGATAGGCGCCTGGTGGCCAATCTGCGTAACTTGTAAAATTGGGGGTGCCAAAGACAAGCGATTGACTTGAAGTTCACATGCGACTGTGGAGACACATGCGTCTGCATTTTGTGCTTCAGTCGCCAGTTATAACTGTAGTTGAAACCAGTAGAAATTTGGTTTTCTTGACAACCAGCCTGCTGTTGAAATTGCATGCGCCTACACAGTTATCCAGGCGCTTGTCATTCCTTCTACAGGCACCTGTGATGCACTCCTTTTCACCCAGGTTCTTAGTTTCACGGGACAGGTGCTTGTCGTTGTCAGGACAGGCGCATGTCCTGGCTCCAGCTCCATTTCTCCATTAAGATTTCTCCATTCTTATTTTTCCTTAAAAATATAGAAAAATATGTAAAATCATGATATGCACAAATAAGCTTTTAGAACATGCTTTCGTGCAGAAATAAAATATATACTCAAGAATTCATGAATTATATGTCAATGTGCATATTAGAGTACAATTATGCATAGTATCTACACAAAACACCAAGAGTTAACGGGAGTAAAAATACAATATTCACTCCGAATCACCAACACCATATCATGCCAACTGCCACAACCGTCCATCAATTCAGTGGCGAGAAAATATACATAAATTTTTGGCACCGTCTGTGAGAATTAAGTAGACAGCCACGTCTCCGGACACACTTTTGATGACTCGGCTTACCAATCAAGTGCCCAAAAGGACAATTACCATAGTGATGACAGACGCTACGTAATCGCTCCTTATTTTACACCTTTTATCTGTATGTTTTCATGTCATTTCGATCACCCATATTGCATTTTCCACGATTATTCGACGCTATTCCGTTACTTTTCACTATTTCTTGTTTTTGTCGTATTTCAGGAGATATGACGCGATCTGGAGAGAAATTGAGATCAAGGGACTTTCACGCATACCGGAGCGTCGCCTGCAGCTTATTTGAGGAGTTAGCAGTGCTAGAGGATGAGCGGAAGAGTAAGAAATTCGATAGAATCGACGAGGAGACGAGGAGGAGGAGAAAAGAGCCTAGACACAGCTCACTCGACAGAACAGAGATGTCACTCGACCGAGTGATGAAGCGGGCTCGGCCGAGTGAAACGGATACAGACTGCCAATTTTCAGAGTTCACTCGGCCAAGAAAGAAAGTTCACTCGGACGAGTGAGAAAACACACTCGTCCGAGTGCGACAGGGATTTTCTTCCGAGAAGCAGCCAACTTACTGGAAATTTTGAGAAGACCCACTCGGTCGAGCAAGATTGCTCACGTGGCCGAGTGAAGAAGCCCACTCGCCCGAGTCAGACAGAGCGACAGAACCCCAATTTTCCCAGACTCTCTGTATTTTATTGGATCTGTCACTCGAATGACATGGGTCACTCGGCCGAGTGACGCAGTCCGACTGCTACGCAAATTTGGTTTTCTGGGCTGCACAGGGGCAATTCTGTTAGGATTTTTTGGACGAATTTTGGCTTGTATTTAAACCTAGTTTTATCCCTAGTTTAGGAGAGACTTGAATTAATTTTTGACGGCTATTCCTTTTGTAAATCTCAGCTGGAGATCATAGACGCGCACTTTGGTTTGTTCTTTCTTGCTAAAACTCTTATTTTTATGAATTGTTCTTTCTCTACAATGAATTGTGCTTTGATCTATTGCTTTATTTCTGAGATTTCTATGATGATTTATGAGTAGTTTCATCGTCCTAGGGCATAAGGATGAACCCTATGGATTCGATCTTTGAATTGTGATGAATGAATTGAATTGTTTCTAAGATTGAAGAAAGGTTAGGTTGTGATTGATTTATTGCGAGTAGCTAGGAATTTTCATCGATCCTAATTGATGGAAAGGCCTTGATATTCGACTTAGGTTTATAGTTAAGATTCTCTAGATTTGGTTTGCAAGAGATTTGGCCAAAGCTAGGATTTTTATTATAAATCTATACTAATATTCGTTTGCAAGAGATTGGACGAATACGAACTATCATAACCTAGATCGTAGCTCGAGTTTGCACGAGAGTGGGCTCGAGTTGCGATTGAACGATGATGTTGATCTTCATGTTAGTGGCTTAGGTTAGGGTTTGCACGAGAGTGGGCTCTAATCTAGGTTGCTATAGACCGGTAATAGCGCGAGAGCGTGAGCTAGGTTTTACATTCAGTTGCGACTAGTTCACCTCAATTCAAGCTTTGCAACATTGACATTCATGATCCACAAGAATAAGTGACGATCCGTAGTGGGGATTTCCTATCCCTAGACGCTTTTTATTATACTGAATTCTATTTGCTATTTGAACGATTGTGACACTATTACCAAAACCATCCCATTATTCCATCAATAGCTAGGTGATCAAAATAGAGTACTGTCAATTGTCCTCCCTGAGTTCGATACCTGACGTCGTGCCACGCTGGTGATGCCCGCGCGGCACGGGGTTTAGATATTTGTAACCGCAAGCGCACGGTGTTGTAGTGTGGCTTGGGGGTCGAACACAGGGAGGCTAGGATGTGCTTGTGTCAAGGAGGACCAAAATCACCCCGTGGGCGAGCTAGCCCGAATCGGTTAATGAGTTGTCATGGAAAGGAATGCAGGGTATGAACAATAAGAAAATAAACCCGGGACTTTGGTTTCCACTCCAACGAGCGACTCTTGCCGATACGGCCTACGGGTAGGATAGCGGTCGGAATTAGGGTCTAATGGTGAGACGTTGCCTCTGAAAGTGGTACTGGCATCCCATGGGCCCGATATTCCGGTCGGTGCCCAGGATGATACACCGGACTTCCCGGATTCGATCGGTGGGCACTCCCGTGTCCATTAACACTGATCGATTCCGGGAGCACTAAGCTCGCAACGATAACTCCCAACATCTCATCCTGCCGTTCCCGCGCGCTAGGATTCGGCGTCTACGCTAAGGGCGTGAGCTATGGCTAGGGAGTCAACCGCCAAGTTTATTCCCCCTTGGCCCAATGGTCAAAGGCGGTCTTTTTCCCGCCGATGACAATGAAACACCCCGCGTAACCGTTAGATTCCTAATCCCGATCGATTTCCTAACCCTATGGATGCATCGGGAAGAGCCCCCGAAGGGGTTTCCGCCAAAATCCCAGATTTGGGAACTACTCATAAATATTCATTAAAAAGCGATCTAAATGAAAATGAGCCGTTGAAATCATAATCAGACGATTGGAATGCAAATGAAATAGAGCAATTAAGATAATACTAAAGTTTAAGAAAGATCTGAAAACTTACAATAAAAGAGTAATTACAGCCGTCACAAATAGGAGAAAACAGTAAAAACTAGCAGCTCCACCGTTTCTGGAACCCTAGGGGTCCTATTTATAGGATCTCGTATCACCCGATCGGTTGATAAGTCAACCGATCGGGTGATTCGTTACAGATAATAAACAGAAAACGGCGAGCTTTCACCCGGTCATATGAACCGGTCGGTTGAGTTCTTAGAGTGACCGGTTGGATCTTGACGCCATCGAGTGAAGGGATCGGTTGGGTGCCCGTGTCTTCGGCTCCTCAGCATCAGCTACAGATGAACCGATCGGGTGAGAGTCACCCGATCGGTTGGAATTTGGCTCGAAAAGACAGAGAATCAGCCCCAGTTGAACCGACCTGTGAACCGGTCGGGTGACTTTCACTTGAGCTCCGGCTGAGATCGGGTGGTGCACGCGTGCATCACCCGATCGGTTGGAGATGACCGACCGACCGGGTGAGGGGCTGAAAGATGTATTCTTTGTCATTTAACCCCCTGGATCACGCGTGACTCCTCCCGTTGCTCCGGGGACTTGAGATATCGTCGTTAAACGTCCCCTACACGGGCAATCTCCTGCAAACATGGAGAAACAAAGAAAAGTGAAAGAAAACGAGAAAATACGAGAAAACGAATAAAAGACGGCGGAAAAATACGGAGAAACACAAAAGAAAACGTGCGTGAATATATGAAATATATACGCACGTTAAAATCCCCCAAGCTGAACTCTTCCTCATCCTCGAGGAAGACGAGTGAGAGTAGGAGCTCGGAGGGGAAAAATAGAGAGAAAGAGAGAAAAAGAAAACTCTATATCCTAGATCGTCCGTCAGAGCCAACAAAATCAAAAACGACACACCAAGCAAGCAAACATCAAATCACATCACTAAACCTAGGAAAACGAGTCCAAATAAGTGTCGTGGGCCCACGCGGTGAAGCGCGTGTGAGTGCGGTCGTGTGCTAGCAAATGGTGTCGCTTTCTACAATGTGCTATGAGCTCATATATGCAAATCCAGGAAATGACCCAAATACCGATTCGAATTTGAAATTGAGGTGAATATTAGTTCAAGCATGCATGAGAAGAGTATAAGAAGTGAAACGTATCATGCATCGGGGACTCCACAACTAGGGTCAAGGAAATCACGCCACTATAGCCTAGATACTTGCTAAAAAGTTCCTAAGCCAAGTGTTTTCGAAAACGATGGGGGTTGAGATGATGTGGAGTAGAACACTCGGTGCAAATTCTCGCCTTCCCTTTATTCTCGGTAGAAAGGAAAAATATTCACACTTGAAATTTTTTTTGGGTTTTGGGTATTTGTATTATTTTTTTTGGCTTTTTGGCTATACAAAATTTTTCTTTTCTTTTCTTTTCTCTTTTTTTTTGGATTTTTGGGTTTTTGGTTATACACATGTGTACTCTCCCAAGTGGGAGAACGGTACACGACGAGGGAATTTGCACCAAGTAAAACAAAAAAGAAGTCGAAATCTAAACACTCGGGCAAAGGAAACTATTCTCGCTAAATAGAGCATAGGCTAAATGGGTTGTCCTAGTCCTTAATTGTGGAATCCCGACGCATGCGAATTGAAATATACGATATAAATATAGCATGCATATAGTAGAAGCAAATACCGCATATTCAAATCGAAGCATGATAATCTAGGGGTCATTCCTGGACAGGTATATAAAGTAAAATCACAAAGTAGAAGCACACCAAATAGCTAGGCACGACGCACAAAAAGCTAAGTGGACCCGCGATGCATGAAATGCAAGAGAACTCGAAATCCTAGGGTTAGTGAATGTGACTATCGATGCCATGCTAGGTGTGTGTGATTTTGTGGCGATTCATCATAGGGTTCATCTCTAGGAGAAAGAGATAAAAAGAAGAGAAGAGAAAAAAAATAAAAAATAAAAATAAAAATAAAAAAACACGATGAAAAAGACACAAAAACGAAAAAGAAAGACTCAAATGGCGCACACAGTGCGACTCCCCCAAGCTGAAGCTTGCATTGCCCTCAATGCAATATGAGTGAGTTCGGGAGGGCAATGAAGATGGGGGGGATACACACCGACACAAAAAGAAATGAAAATGAGGAAAACACAGAGATGAGACTGAAAATAAAGAAAGATCAAAATCAAAATCAAACGACACAAAAATAGAAATAAAACCACACGACACGACACTCAAAAGGGGAAAAACAAGCACACACACAAAAAATGAGAAAAACAACAAAACACGACGACACACCAAAATAGACGTCCCCCAAGCTAGACATGACAGTGCTAGCAAATAAAATGTGATCGTGAAATGCAGAGATATGCAAGGGGGAGTCAATCGGATTCGCTGGTACTGCAATGGTAGGGGGAGGGGGAGGAGGGTGGGGAATAGTGAATGAAAGAATCCTCAGAGGAAGAGGAGGGTGTGCCTATGGGGGAAGGATGGGCGACAGGCTAGAGCACGGGAGGATCGATGTGCACCGGGGGGCTGTGGTGGAGAAAGATCGTACCAGGTGGGCCGACAGTTGGGTGCCAATCGGGAGGATCCAAGGGTGGTAGATGCACTAATGGAGAATACCAAGGATCGGGGTAAAACCCCCAAGGCAGATGAGATGGTGGGTAGGGTAGCCGCAAAGGGGCTAAAGGTGGCAGGACCGCGAAAGGTGCGCAGGCGGGGCCATAGAGGTAGACAGCACGGTCTTCACCGAAGGGAGTGAGCATATTGATATCGATCAAGTAATTGCGATCAATACGGCTACGTCCAGGCAAAATAGGGAGGTCAGGTGGCACTCTCAAGACACAGCTGACAATAAGAGTGATCATCCCACCACAACAGATGGATCCAGAATTGGCGCGGCTAACAGCAAAAATTTCGTGGACGATCCAATGAGTGGCGTTTATGGGCATAGGGATGTGCCCAAGGATCCTGTCATCGGACATGGCATAGAGAAAGAAGAGCTCATCCCTAGATTCGGTGGACACATCCACGCGGGCGAAAACAGTGTTGGCGAGGATGCAATGGGCGAGGCGGTAACACGGGTGAATAATGTAGGAGGCAAGAGCCTCGGGTGGAAAGGTGGTGTACCGGGTAAATCGTTGCCAAACACCATCAGCCCGGAATTGAGAGTAGATGTCAGTTCGATCGTGGGTGGAATGTTCAGTATTAAGATCGGGGTGACGAAGATTGAGGATATTGTTCAACTCGATGAAACCCTGTCACGACCCGCTTCCCTGAAATGGAGGCGAGACGTGAAAAGGTCCGCACGGGAGTGGAGCTGTGAAGCCCCAAACCCGATAAGCGTCCACAATACATAAACAGGTCCCTGTAACCACAACAGAATAATAATAATAACACAAGGTGAGACTGAAATAAAATTCCGTCCTCGAAAATAGTCCAACATCAACGAAGAGTCCAACATCCAGAAAAGTCACCAGGCTAAAAGAAAAGAGTCTAAAGGCCCAGAACAAGGCCAACAAAGAAACGACATAACAAAGTATAGGTGCTACACACCGATAACAAAACAACTGTCTAACAAAAGTAAAACACAACGAAGACACTAGGACTGGTCCCCAGTGTCCACGTACTCCCCGTCAAACACAAGCTCGGGCTCGGCGTCAGCAAACACCTCGTCATCAACGAGGTACTCGGGCTCAGGATCTAACATGTGTCACCCAAAAGAGTAAAGGGGCACATGTCAGCAAGTCTAAAAGACTTGGGCAAGGAAACTGAAGGTAAGGCAACTAGCAACCTAGCAGTTTAGTATGCATGACATGGCCGTTATAACATGAGTGCACAATTAAACATGGCAAGACAATTTGTACAAGGGAACAATTTATCGGGACAAGACAAGAGTAGCCAAGCTACTATCAATTCAATCAATTCACATTTTGTAGGTGTTTAAGCCCTTCGCTGAATGACATAGCATTTCAGACCGATCGGCACTAAACACTACCCAATATTCACACGATATGGAGCCTGGGGTCCCCGCACATTGAGCTCAGCTAGTGAGCCTGAGGTTGCCCCGCACATTGAGCTCGAATTCTTAGTTCACAATTCAATACATTTCGAGCGTTGGGGTTTCCAACTCATTATGCTCGCTTCTGGTCACGAGCCAGGAACACAAGTGTCGTTGCAAAGCTACGAAATCAAGCAACACTTAAAGAATGCAAGGTCATGACAATTTATTTGCGTACCGTTAATTAAATTAAATGTGACAGGCGAAATGCAATGACATGAACATATTCGCGTACCGTTAATTGAAAGTAAACATGGCATGGAAATTGTGCAACATGCTAAATGTCGGAACTAGCTTCGTTGTCAAGCTAGTTCCCCAATTTGCGCCTAGGCGAGTATCATTTCGTCGCCTAGCCTCTTTTTTTACGCCTACAACAAGCAAATGGCCTAAAACATGGCCTAAACCCTAAGTGGCAAGTTTCACTTGCCTAGCACCGGGGATGACGACCACTTCGTCACACGGATGCTATCTACGTGGGAAATCGCTGTTATGGGGAAACAAACACCAAACACATTAAATTTATTAGAGTTTTCATAAAAATATAAATAAGTTAAGAAAACAACGGTAGATCGATTTCTTACCGAGAGAAGGCGGAAGAAACACTCCGGGGAACCCTAGGATCAGATCTGGAAAAGATTGGAGAAGTTTGGGGAAACTAGGGTTTTGGGGGATTTGGGGATTTTGATGGGTTTTGGTGAGGTTTTGGGGAAGATGAGAGGTAGATATAGTAGATGGATGGTTTGGATGATGATTCTAGGGCTTGGAATGGAGAAATGGAGCTTGGAGGAAGATGGGGGCTGAAGGGGGAAAATTTTAGGGTTTTAGGTCGTGTTGGAGAAGAAGAAGTCGTTTGGGTTGGGTTTAAATAGGTTGAGCTGGCGGCTGCCCAGAAATTAGGGTTTTAACACAGGTTAGTCGGTCAAAGAACAACCACTGACCGACTAGTTTGGCAACTAGTCGGTCGGTCGATCAACGCAGACCGACTAAGTGCAAACAGTAACTCCTGAACGAAAATAGGATTCTAGAGTTAGTCGGTCCATGAACAAGTACTGACCGACTAGTTTAGCATCTAGTCGGTCGATGAACGTTCTTAGACCGACTAAGAGTAAACAGTAACTGATACAAAAATAATATGATGAGTTAGTCGGTTCAAGAAGCATTGCTGACCGACTAGTTTGCAACCTAGTCGGTCAACCAACGTTCTTAGACCGACTAACGATAAACAGTAACTCCTGAGAAATTTAGAAAGCTAACTAGTCGGTCCAAGAAGGATTGCCGACCGACTGGATCGTCATCTAGTCGGTCGGTGGCCCTTCTTACACCGGCTAATGAGCACCAAAAGTACCGATACGGAGCGCGGGGCCCCGGGATCGATTCCTAAGACTCCTAGGCTTGATCTAATAGTTAGATACGACCGTTATGAAGTCCGTCACGAGTGACATACTTCGAAATCGACGATCCTAATGAAGAAACGAGAAAATACGACGAATCGATCGAAAATGAAATCTACGGAGACGAAAACCACACATGAGGAGAAAATCCACCAAAACATATATTATATTATAATAAATCCAGATACATGAAAAGCAGTCGTTACAAACCCAGAGAAAAATCGCAGTTGAAAGCGCGGAAGGAGAAACCCCCATCAAACAACTCGAGGGAACTGAGGAATTCAAGCGTGAGATTTCTATGTGTGTGAGCATGGATGTAAGAGAGGGTATGGCACCCGATACAGTTGAAAATTCTGGCGACGCCGTTCGAGAGCCCTAGAGCTTCGAGTGTGGGGCGATCGGCGAAGAGTGTAGGTCTCATCGGGCGATGAAGTAGTGCTCGCAAACGGTCAGACTGTTCTTCCGTAGAAGGGTTTATGCCAAGGAAAGAGGGGGAAATGGGCCGTGGAGCGGATCACGGCGCGAAGATGATGCAATCTCTTTCCCTTTCTTAGACATGGTGACTATGTGGGTGGTGAAAATGAAAGTGGGGGCGTGCCTATGATGGATATAGAGCAAGTGAAGCAGGTACAACACCAATTTAGGATATTACAGATAAAGTAAGAGATGTGTAGAGTGGAAGAGTGTTACCCATCAATGTAGCAAGATCAAGCTCCCGGGGGACTCGCGTAGTAGGAGGGAGCAATTCGGGAAGCCGCCGCTCGCTGATCCGACAAGAAACATGTTTTCGAAAATTTTGGGGGCTAGGGTTAGGGTTTGGGTGTTTTGATGATGGAACGTCGACGATGGCAAGGTGGCGGGGGTGGGGAAGTATGGGAGTGAGAGGGGAAGATGGTTTAGGGGCAGTATGTTGAGTGGAGAAGGTCGATTCGACAGTTGGAGAGTGTGTAGCCGCGTGAAGGGAATTTTTGGGGGTCGGGTGGCTGTCACCGTGCGGTATGGGTATTTATATGGGCGAAACTGAACCGATCGGGTGAGTTCTCACCCGATCGAGTAGGCCAATTTCGAAAGTTTCTTGTCAGCCAACAGCTACAGGTGAACCGACCAGGTGAATAGTCACCCGATCGGTTGACCGTTTCCCAAATTTTTCCCGAGAATTGGGGGTTGCTCACCCAGTCGCCTCAACCGATCGTGCTCTAACTCAACCGATCGGTTGATATTTCCCAAAAATTTTCCGAGACTTCTCCCCAGATCACCCGGTCTGTCACCCGGTCTGTCACCCGGTCTCTCCATTCTTCACCCGATCGGTTCATTTGGGGACAGATGCGGCTTATATCTGATACATCCCAACCGATCGGGTGGGAACTCACCCGATCGGTTGAGGCCTTGTTTTCTGCAAAACCCAAGAATTGCCTGAGTTCCTTCACGGAAGTTGTTTCGGCTGGAATTATTTATAAAAATAGAGAAAAAATAAAGTAGAAAAATCCAAAAAGACGAAGCATAAGTTTAGAACATGGGTTGCCTCCCATGAAGCGATTTCGTTTAACGTCGTTTAGCTCGACGCCTCTAGCGGTGGTCAATTAGGATCCGGAGGGTTAGAGGAAGAGTTGTCGCTCGTTGGGGATCCGACCGGAGAGAATTCTGGTTCTCCAACTGCATAGTGTTTCAGACGTTGTCCGTTGACTTTAAACGGCTCATCCCTTCACATTATCTCAATAGCCCCATGCGGGAAAACCTTGGTGACGCGGAACGGTCCCGACCACCTTGACTTGAGTTTTCCAGGAAAGAGCTTCAGCCTCGAGTTGAATAGGAGAACTAAGCCCCCTTCTTTGAATTCCCTCTTCAAGATTCGCTTATCGTGCCACCGCTTCAGCTTCTCCTTGTAGATCTTGGCGTTCTCATAGGCATTGAGCCGGATTTCGTCGAGCTCGTTGAGTTGTAACTGCCGGTGCACTCCTACCTTCTTGGTGTCAAAGTTCAGATTCTTAACTGCCCAAAATGCCTTATGCTCCAATTCCACATGAAGATGGCAAGCTTTCCCATAGACAAGCCGGTAGGGAGTTGTGCCGATAGGAGTTTTAAATGCCGTCCTGTAGGCCGAAAGCGCGTCAGGAAGCTTTGATGACCAGTCCTTTCTAGAATTGGCCACCGTCTTTTCTAGTATGCTTTTAATCTCCCGGTTAGAGACTTCCGCCTGACCGCTGGTCTGCGGGTGGTAGGCACGCCCCACCCGGTGTTTTAACCCGTATTTTTTTAAGAGGGCCTCGAATTTCTTCTATATAAAGTGGCTCCCTCCGTCACTGATCAGGACACTAGGTACACCGAACCGCTGGAAGATGTTGCTTTTGAAGAACTTGGCCACCACTCTGGAATCATTGGTTGGACTGGCTATCGCTTCAACCCATTTCAACACGTAGTCTACAGCCACCAAGATATACTGGTTCCCCGAGGAGGAAGGGAACGGTCCCATGAAGTCCACCCCACATACATCGAAGATTTCTACCTCCAGGATGTAGTGTTGAGGCATCTCATTCCTTTTGGAGATATTCCCAGCTCTTTGGCACTTATCGCAGGATTGGACATAAACATGTGTGTCCTTGAAGAGAGTAGGCCAGTAGAATCCGCTTTGGAGAATTTTTGCGGTGGTCTTGTATGTGCTCATGTGCCCTCCACATTACTGCCCATGGCAGTGGGAAATGATGGAGGTCACCTCAGTTTCAGGGACGCATCTTCGTATCACCCCATCATTGCAAGTTTTGTATAGGTGGGGGTCATCCCAATAAAATTTGCGGACCTCATGAAAAAATTTCTTCTTCTGCTGAAAGCTCAAATTGTGGGGGACGATGGCACAAGCCAGATAATTTGCGATGTCGGCGTACCAGGGTGTCCAGGAGGAAGAGACAGAGAAGAGATGCTCGTCAGGGAGTGAATCATCGATCGGCGTAGCGTTTAGATCGAGGGTAGGCATCCTGGACAAGTGATCGGCAACAACATTCTCCGCCCCCCTCTTGCCTCTGATTTCCAGGTCGAATTCCTGGAGGAGGAGAATCCATCTAATGAGTCGCGGCTTAGCTTCTTTCTTTCTCAATAGGTATTTAAGAGCCGCGTGATCCATGTGCACGATCACCTTGGCGCCAACGAGATATTGTCGGAACTTATCCATGGTGTAGATGACCGCGAGCAATTCTTTTTCAGTGGTAGTATAATTTCTTTGGGCGGCATCAAGGGTTTTGCTCGTATAATATATGACATGAAGATTTTTATCCTTCCTCTGCCCCAAGAAGGCACCAACCGCATAATCACTAGCGTCACACATCAGCTCAAATGGGAGATTCCAGTTCGGTGGCTGTATTATAGGCGCGGAAATCAAAGCTTGCTTCAAAGTGCGGAAGGCCTCCATACACACCTCGTTGAAGACGAAAGGCACATCTTTCACCAGGAGTTGGGTCAGCTGCCTGGAAATCTTCGAGAAGTCTTTTATAAAGCGGCGATAGAATCCCGCGTGTCCTAAGAAACCACGGACTCCTCGAAGATTGAGCGGTGGTGGAAGCTTTTCAATCACTTCAACTTTAGCCTTATCAACCTCTATTCCCCTCAAAGAGATGACGTGCCCCAGCACAACTCCCTCCTGGACCATGAAGTGGCACTTCTCCCAATTTAGGACTAGTCCCTTTTCCTGACATCTCTCCAGGACCTTAGTTAGATTACTGAGGCACGAGTCAAACTTAGTTCCATAGACAGAGAAGTCGTCCATGAAAACCTCCATGATGTCTTGGGAGTAGTCGGAGAAGATAGCGGACATGAGTCTTTGGAATGTAGCAGGGGCGTTACAAAGTCCGAACGGCATTCTTCTATAGGCATATGTCCCGAACGGGCAAGTGAAAGTCGTCTTCTCCTGGTCATCGTTATGAATAGGGATCTGAAGAAATCCTGAATACCCGTCCATGAAACAGAAATAATTATGCTTCGCTAGTCTCTCGAGCATCTGGTCAATAAAGGGAAGAGGGTAATGATCCTTCCTCGTAGCCTTGTTCAGCTTTCTATAGTCAATGCACATCCTGTACCCTGCGACGGTCCTCGTTGGTAATAGCTCGTTCTTCTCGTTGCGAACCACCGTCATTCCTCCTTTCTTGGGTACGACGTGCACCGGGCTAACCCAGCGACTATCGGAGATAGGGTATATAATACCGGCATGTAAAAGCTTAACAATCTCCTTTTTTACAACCTCCATCATTATGGGATTTAGCCTCCGCTGTGGCTCAATCGAGGAGGCTTGCTCATCTTCAAGTAGAATTCTGTGTGAGCAGAGGCCTAAGCTAACCCCTTTTAAATCCTCAATTGCATATCCGAAAACTCCTTTAAACCTTTTCAAAACACTAAGAAGTTTGGTTATTTGGTCTCCGGGCAGTGAAGAGTTGACTATGACCGGAAGGGTCGAGCCAGCTCCCAAATATTCATATTTTAGTCCCGGCGGTAATTCTTTCATCTCAACTTCTTGAGGCCCCGATGCATACTTCTCAAGCTGAGCATCCTCAAGGGAGAGGAGTTCTTCGTGGATTTCTCCGAAGCCAGCATCCGGAATCTCACCCTCGGCCGCAGTTCCGCATGGCAAAGTTTCGCAAGGTATAGTGGGAACGATCGAGGAAGGCACCGGGTCTCTTTCAAGCTCATAATAATTTTCCGGGAAGAAAGCTTGTAGGTGAAAACAGGTTTCAATCATCGATGGTTCCCCACAACTGTTTCTAGCTTCCTCATTGTCTAAAGATCGGCGACGCTCAATAGAAGTCTGCAAGGGATAGATTGATTCTTGTCCAGCGTAGCCTACAAACCCGGTCGGATGGTTCTCCTGACAAAACTCCGCGGACAACTCTTCTTCAGTAAATTCGGGACCAGGGTTGTCGATATATGCCACTTCATCATGAGGAAAGAGAGTCGACGTGGCCAGGTGCTCCTGCGTATCTCGATATCTCCTCTGACTTTCCATGGCGGCAGACATGAGGGATAGTATATTCGAAGTATTCAGTGATTCCGCCAAGATCTGTGCCAAACAGCGGATATGGTGAGAGTGGTCCCAGATGTCTCCTGAAACTGCATGCAACATCCTCGCCGTGGGGCCAGGATCTTATACAAAAGTAGAGAGAGAGAACTGCACAAGTGGCAAACACGTTAAAAGCACGACCGAAAGTCGTGATGGAAGCACGGCGATTCAGTCAATTAGCACTATACAATTACTATCCACAGTATGTCCAAGTGAAATCGAAAAGTGCAGAGTGCGAAAATTATCGTGAGGTAGGGATAAGAGCTAGACACTAGGGTTCAAGAGATCCTAAAATAACAAGCACGTTGCCTCCCCGGCAACGGCGCCATAAACTTGACGTCGTGCCACGCTGGCGATGCCCGTGCGGCACGAGGTTTAGATATTTGTAACCGCAAGCGTACGGTGTTGTAGTGTGGCTTGGGGGTCGAACACAGGGAGGCTAGGATGTGCTTGTGTCAAGGAGGACCAAAATCACCCCGTGGGCGAGCTAGCCCGAATAAGTTAATGAGTTGTCACGGAAAGGAAAGCAGGGTATGAACAATAAGAAAATAAACCCAGGACTTTGGTTTCAACTCCAACGAGCGACTCTTGCCGATACAGCCTACGGGTAGGATAGCGGTCGGAATTAGGGTCTAATGGTGAGACGTTGCCTCTGAAAGTGGTACCGGCATCTCATGGGCCCAATATTCCGGTCGGTGCCCAGGATGATACACCGGACTTCCCGGATTCGATCAGTGGGCACTCCCGTGTCCATTACCACTGATCGATTCCGGGAGCACTAAGCTCGCAACGATAACTCCCAACGTCTCATCCTGCCGCTCCCGCGCGCTAGGATTCGGCGTCTACGCTAAGGGCATGAGCTATGGCTAGGGAGTCAACCGCCAAGTTTATTCCCCCTTGGCCCAACGGTCAAAGGCGGTCTTTTTCCCGCCGATGACAATGAAACACCCCACGTAACCATTAGATTCCTAATCCCGATCGATTTCCTAACCCTATGGATGCATCGGGAAGAGCCCCCGAAGGGGTTTCCGCCAAAATCCCAGATTTGGGAACTACTCACAAATATTCATTAAAAAGCGATCTAAACGAAAATGAACCGTTGAAATCATAATCAGACGATTGGAATGCGAAGGAAATAGAGCAATTAAGATAATACTAAAGTTTAAGAAAGATATGAAAACTTACAATAAAAGAGTAATTACAGCCGTCACAAATAGGAGAAAACAGTAAAAACTAGCAGCTCCCCCGTTTCTGGAACCCTAGGTGTTCTATTTATAGGATCTCGTATCACCCGATCGGTTGACAAGTCAACCGATCGGGTGATCCATTACAGATAATAAACAGAAAACGACGAGCTTTCACCCGGTCATATGAACCGGTCGGTTGAGTTCTTGGAGTGACCGGTTGGATCTTGGCGCCATCGGGTGAAGGGATCGGTTGGGTGCCCGTGTCTTCGACTCCTCAGCATCAGCTACAGATGAACCGATCGGGTGAGAGTCACCCGATCGGTTGGAATTTGGCTCGAAAAGACAGAGAATCAGCCCCAGTTGAACCGACATGTGAACCGGTCGGGTGACTTTCACTTGAGCTCCGGCTGAGATCGGGTGGTGCACGCGTGCATCACCCGATCGGTTGGAGATGACCAACCGACCGGGTGAGGGGCTGAAAGATGTATTCTTCTTCGTTTGACCCCCTGGATCACGCGTGACTCCTCCCGTTGCTCCGGGGAATTGAGATATCGTCGTTAAACGTCCCCTACGCGGGCAATCTCCTGCAAACATGGAGAAACAAAGAAAAGTGAAAGAAAACGAGAAAATACGAGAAAACGAATAAAAGACGGCGGAAAAATACGGAGAAACACAAAAGAAAACGTGCGTGAATATATGAAATATATACGCACGTCAATACCCGCTCGTCACTACACCGTACGCTTGCGGTAAGATTACAGTTGTTTTCCGGTTGTGTATCCGGGCGCAATCAAGTTTTTGGCGACGTTACTGGGGAGGCGACAGTATTTTATTTTCTTTACTTTGTTATTCTTTTTTTATTTTTTATTTTCACCCTTTTATTCCTCTATAGTGCTAACAATTCTATCGACACTCTCTTTTTCTGTGCTTGTACACGAGATCGAAGGCAAACCAAGAAGATATATTATTTGATCCCGAGATTGAGCGTACGACAAGGAGACTTAGAGCCGAGAAGAGATTTGCTTTAGAGGAAGATCACATGGCCTGACCAGAAATGCTAGAGGAGTTAGCGGCACGTATGGCTAGGCTTGTCTCCATCCAAGATAGGCTACGGCCCAAGACCACCTCTACTACATCGTCTATTGTGATGCCAAAATTGGCGGCCGATAAGAACTTCGAGCTTAAAACGGGATTTGTGGTGTTGATGCAATAAGATCGATTTCATGGGAACTCACAGGAAAACCCACACTATCATCTACAGTTGTTCTTGTCTAAATGCGCCACTTTTCAAATACCCAGCGTGCCGGTTGATGCCATTCGACTGCGCCTCTTCCCGTTTACTCTTCGGGACAAGGCATTATATTGGTTGAGGACGCAAGCTGAGGGGATCTTTACCACTTGAGATGAGCTGGCGAGCGCATTTGTTAACAAATTGTATCCGACATCCAAGACTATCAAGATAAGAAGCGCGCTCATGTCCTTCAAGCAAGGACCGCAGGAAACTCTATATGAGGCATGGGAGGAAGATCTATAACACCAATGTCCTCATCATAGTATTGAAGCATGGGAGCTTGTGCATAGCTTTTATAACGGATTGCAACCAAGCACGAACCAAATAATTGATGCAACCGCCAATGGAGCTATTTTGTCTAAGACACCGGATGATGCTACGGCCTTACTCGAGAAGATGGCCTCAAATAACCAACAATGGGGCGACGAGAGGGGACATTCTTCGTCCTCCTTGAAGCCGGCAAGTATATATGAGGCAAAGGCCGTAGCGGAGCTCTCTACAAAGTTTGATTCTCTTCACAAGGTCGTGGAGAGATTGGATAAGTTGATTAGTGAACCGCAAGGAGCCCCCATCGTTTCTTCACTAGGAGGAAGCAAGAGCGATTGGCAAGACCAAGCTCATGTTATGTTTGTTGGAGGGGATCAAGGAAAAGGAGCTACATAGCAAGTTCAATATATTACGGGAATCACCTGTTATTGGGCAAACCCGGCCACGAGAAATCACCCGGGATTTTCATATGCTAATAATGATGGAGCCTTGAATCCACCACCGCAACAACCATAAGCCTGACCTCCACAACAATCGCAATATCAACCAAGAGGGCCCCAACAACAAAACTTCCCACCGAGGCAACAAGCGGGGTCATATAGACCATCGGGGTAAACCAAGGATGGAGAGCTCCTAATCCACCGCAAGCACCGCCAAGGTCGCAACATGAAGTGAGGGTTGAAGAATTCATGGCCGAACAAAAGAAGATAAATGCTAGATTGACGGTCCAACATGACTCTCTCAACACCGTCGTGGCACAATTATCGGACCAACTAGCATTGCTCAATAAGAACACTCAACAATTTTCGGCTTAATCGGAACAAAACCCATGGAGCTATACTGGCCACATAAATGAGATTGTGGCGGTAACTACAAGGGGCGGGAAGGACACTACCCCCACCATGATTCAAACCGAGGAGCCGAGAGAAGAAATTTTGGATGACTAGGAGCCAGTCAATGAAGAGGAGGGCCCAAAAGAGCCAAAAGACGGTGAAAAATCTGAAATTGATAAGCCGCAAAAGGAGCGCACTTACATGCCACCGGTACCCTTCCCACAACGGTTGGTAAGGGCAAAGATTGAGAAGTGGCTCGCCAAATTTCTGGAGTACTTGAGAGGAGTGAGCTTGAATATTCCTTTCTTGGATGCTATTGTAGAAATCTCGTCTTATGCTAAGTTCCTAAAAGACTTGATTGTGGAAAAGAAGCAGAAGGAAAAGATCATGCTCGCCAAGCAAGGTACATGGTTTACCCGGAAGGAGAAAGCGCCTACAAAGTTTAAAGATCCCGGAAGTTTCTGAATTCCTTGCACGCTTGGAGGAGTCCCGCTACAAAAAACTTTGGTAGATTTGGGAACAAGCATAAACCTCATGCCCCTCACAATGTTTAAAAAATTAAATACGGGGACCGACCTAAAAGCAACGGATATGAGGATACAACCTACGGACGGTCGGATCACTAGACCGGTGGGAATTTCGGAGAACATACTGCTACAAGTACCGGGAGGAATTTGCTTGTCGTGCGACTTCGTGGTAATAGATATCAAGGAGGAGGGCGATACGTCGCTTATT
Source organism: Scilla litardierei (assembly GCA_030789695.1). NCBI lineage: Eukaryota > Viridiplantae > Streptophyta > Magnoliopsida > Asparagales > Asparagaceae > Scilla > Scilla litardierei. The sequence continues at coordinate 211,050,636 of CM061133.1, forward strand.
CTTGGACGCCCCTTCTTGGCCACCGCCGGTGTGATAGTTGACGTGAGGGAAGGAACCTTATCCTTGAACGTCGGAAACATTGAAGTTGAGCTCCACATTCCTAAGGCGATGAAGCATATGCCTTGGTAAGAGGACGTGGATTACGTGGACCTCCTCGATGAGGTGATTGATGACGTCATGCCATTCGCCATTGGAGCTAAGCACGATAACGGCTTTGAAGAGGGCCAATCTTCTAAAGATGGCGAGATGATGGGAGACCCGCCAGATCCTTCTATGGATGATGACAAAGACGAAGCTGACATCGTAAAGATTAGAGAACTATATAAGCTCTCTACGATGAAGAATACAAAGAAATCACCACCGGACAAGAAATTATCTCCGCTGGCAAAGAAAAAGGACGGTAAAAGCTCAAGCTTAGGGGACTCATCTCCCATTACCACCCATGATGAAGTGGAGCCGAGGAATGCCTATGAACATCAACAACCAAATCCAAGTGGGCTTCCCAAAAAATTTGACACGCGCATCTCACATGCGCCGAACATCGAGCATTAAACGAGTATCTTAAGGGGTCGAGCCCAAGACCTTAAACGAGCGCTTGTCGGGAGGCAACCCGTCGGTTTTATCTTATTTCTAGATTGAATTTTTCCTTTTATTTTTGTTTTAGATCTTTGTTAGTGTTTAGAGTCAAGAGTCGATGAAAATCCTGACGACGGGCTCTATTTTCCATGACAGGAGATGGAGAACAAGGAACCATTTGAATGGAGGACGACCATGGAAACGGAGAGCGCTCCAGGAATGCGCTCAGGCCTCAGGAGAAGGAAGAAACTGACGGGGAGAAGAAAAAAAGAAAGTGGAGCAAAAACAGAGAGTGGGAGCTGAAATTAGCAGCCCACTCGGCCGAGTGACATTTTCACTCGGCCGAGTGACATTTTCACTCGGCCGAGTGAAGACCCTACTCGGCCGAGTAGAGTACTGATCAGGAAAAATTCTAAAAACCACTATCTGTAATTTATATGCCACTCGGCCGAGTGACTTCACTCGACCGAGTGAATCTGACACTTTCAGCACTTGAAAAGCACTGAGTGGCCTCGCCACTCAGCTGAGTGACCATTGTCCAAGCGGCCGAGTGGGAAGCGCTGCTCGATTGAGTTTCAACTTTTGCAGAAAATTTTCGAAATTTTTTTAATTTTGCCACTCGGCCAAGTGTACGCATCACTCGGTCGAGTGACTTTTCCTATATATTTGAAACGTCGCGGCCCGAATCCCCAAATCCCAAAAATTTCCTAACTCTTCGTTTCATAGCCCGAGCTTCTCCCCCCATCGCCCGAATCGCCCTCTCCCTTCGAACGAGCCGCACGGTAGCCGCGCCCGAGTCGGCGACCCCGAGTCACCGTCCTTACCCTCCGACCACCGCCGGCGCCGCTCTCCCCTCTGCCGCGCATTCCCCATTTCGCCCCAAATTCCCTCTTTTCTCCATTTCCCCATTTCGTAAGCCCAACTCAACCACAAATCCAAATTAATCCATATATATATCTATTATCTCTGATCTTACCCCATACTTATTGATTTTCATTGCTGATTTGTGAATTTGCGTTTCAGGCTAGCTTGGGAGAAATACAGGGGCTGATTTGGAGCTTCTCGGAGGAGGCGATTCTTCGCATGCATCCACTGCTTGCACTGGCGTCGTGTTCGGGTATTCTCGTTCCGCTTATTCAGCACTTCGCATTTGGGTAGGCACATTTCACAGCTCACATGCCATCACGCACTAGGTCACGCACACGGGCGCCCGCTTCCAAGCGGAAGAGGACCAGCGATCCTGGCCCCTCTTTCGCTAGGGCGGACTCCCCGCCACCTAGCCCGCCACCACCCACACTTCCGCCTTCTACTGCACCTATCCCGCTTTCGACACGATGGGGATTACGTTCAGAGATGATGCACACCGCACCAGATTTGAGCGTATCTCCCACCGTTCGATCGTACCCCTTAGGTTCGCGCATATAGCAGATTTCGAGTGCCTAGGGGTATTAGAGGGGCTGCTCCAGTTGTATAACAACGTGGGGTGGCGTGATTTTTTGTCGGTGTCAGTGGACACCTATATCCAGCCGACACTCGAGGTCCTTAGTGTTGAGTATTGGACTCCCCGGATTTGGTTTTGGATGATGAACAAACATAAATATATCGTGAACTAACACTTTGTGAGCGCAGTTATGGAGATCGTCGCCAAATTCATGTGAACATCCAAAGCGACATCTCGAGACTTCTCAAAGGGCGTGATCGTATGCCTAAAGCTTCGTTGAAGCTTTTGGACCATTTTAGAAGTCATGAAGATTCGGATCGAAGCTTTCGAAGACGGTTCGTCAAGTTTTATTTATAGTCTTTTAGCTTCGTTCCGTAGAATGTTAAGCCTTGAGTAGGTCTTACGTTTTAATCTTCATAACGCTCCTATCTTAGACATAGGATCTTAGTAGAAGTCCATACGAACTTTCCCGAAGCTTTGCGCTTCGTTTCGCGACTTCTTGTGCATGTTAGTCGGTTCAAGAAGAAGAACCAACCGACTAGATGGTGATCTAGTCGGTCGGCAATGCTTCTTGGACCGACTAGTTTGCCTTCTCAAATCATAGCTCTTTACTGTTTACAGTTAGTCGGTCTACGTTGACTCACCGACCGACTAGTTGGTGAACTAGTCGGTCAGTGATCCTTCTTACACCGACTAGTTGAGCTTCTACTGTACATGCCAAGTTACTGTTCATCGTTAGTCGGTCTATGTACTTTTGGCGACCGACTAGTTGATGAACTAGTCGGTCAACATTTGTTCTTGGACCGACTAATTCAATTTGTACTCAGACTATTTGTTTTATCTCTTAGTCGGTCTAAGTTCACTCACCGACCGACTAGTTGTGAAACTAGTCGGTTGGCAAGTCTTCTTGGACCGACTAGTTCCTTAAGTCTGAACTTCGATCTATTCACTGTTCACCACTTAGTCGGTTCATGCTGTTTGACCGACCGACTAGTTGATGAACTAGTCGGTCAGTGGTTGTTCTTTGACCGACTAGTTTGGTTCAGAATAGAGCCGTTGGAGCTTTAATTGAAACGTTTCTCTCTCTCTCTCTCTCTCTCTCTCTCTCTTTCCTCTATCCTATATATACTTAGTGTGATGCATTCATTGCACTAAAGGCTGATATTAAGAGAAGTTTAGAGATCAAAGAGAAAGCATTCATTCTCATTAAAGCTCATTCATTTCCTTTCAAGAATCTCTCCCTCACTCTTATTTCAAAAGAGAGATTCATTGATTGTGAGCCTTCCAAGCCAAGTGCTTGATCCTAGGTCACCAACAACCTCATAGCTCTCCATCGCTGATCTACATCTTGGAGCTAGGGTTTGGTGCCTCTTCATCTTCCCCAAAATCCGTTTTGCCCTAAATCGTAAGTTTACTCAAGGCATAGGTATTTTGTGGTAAGAAATTTCATTTCATTTTACATTGATATTGTAAGTGTTTCACTCTCGGTTGTGAGAGTTTGTTTGTGATCCCAGGTTGTAGGAGTCACAATTTTCTTTGTGTATGATTTGACTTTGTGAAGGTTTTTCACAAGTATTTCATAGTGCAAATCTTGAGTTAGGGTTTCTAACTCAAGTATCCGGAGGGGATCCGGGTGGTTGGGACGTAGGATCACCGGGAACAAGTCGGGGAGACTTGGGTGGATCCGAACCCAGTAATATTGCTTGTTTACGATTGTCTTCTTTGTTGTCATATTTACATTTCCGCATTTCCGCATTAATTGGTAGAGTTTGCAAGATAATTAGGAATTATCCTCTTAATTATTTTAAAGTACTATTCACCCCCCCTCTAGTACTTGTGCCGTAGCTTAGCAGGGCATTACATTTGGTATCAGAGCCAAGTCTATAGCTATGTCTGCCAACGACAACAAGACCGTTCGTCCACCTTCCGACCATAGCACCTTCAAGAATCGTGAAGGAGATTCTTCGATGATGGAAGGACACTCCTCAACGGGGCCTCCCTTCTTCAACGGTACCAACTACGGGTACTGGAAATGCCGGATGGAAACTTTCCTCCAGAGTGCTTCATTATGGAGGGCCACGATGAAGGAGTATGTCGAGCCCGCCGAAGAAGATTTCGAGAAATGGACTACCGCGGAGGTCGCCGCGGAGGTAAGCAATGACAAGGCAATGAACACCTTGCAATGCGCTTTGGAGCCCGAGGATTTCAATAAGATATGCACATGTAAGAGTGCATATCAAATATGGAACTCCCTCCTCATCTTGCATGAAGGAACAAGTAGGGTAAGAGACTCTAAACTCGTTGTAGTTAATAAAGATTACGAGTTATTTCATATGCTACAGGGTGAGAAAATGAAGGAGTATTATGCTCGCTTCGTCGACATCACAAACGAGTTGGAGACTCTCGGTAAAACCTACACCCAAAAGGAGAAAGTTTCGAAGATTATCGATGGACTTCCTTCTTGTTGGGAGAAACGGACCTTCGCCATCAAGGAAGGTAATGATATGAAAACATATACCGTTGTTCAACTAATGGGTACCTTGATGTCATATGAGGTACACAAGGATAGCAAGTTGAAGTTGCAGGACAAGATGAAGTCCTACCTAAAGCAAGACGAGCCAAAGAAGAAGGCTATTACTTTCAAGGCTGCTCCATCAACCTCCACATCGACCGATGATGAAAACTCGGAAGACGAGTTGGACTTGGAGTCCATGGCTCTCATGGCAAAGAAGTTCAACCGGTTCTTCCAGAAAGGTAACTTCAAAAACAAGTCGAAGTTTAATTCTTCTAACGCCTCCTCTTTGTTGTGTTTCAAATGCAACAAACCAGGACACATGAAAGCGGAGTGTCCTCAAAACAAGCACAAGGAGAAGTGGAAGGCGTCAAAGTTTGACAAGTCCAAGAAGTACAAGAAAGGGTACAAAAAGGGGCTTGTCGGGACATTCACCGACTCCGATGATTCCTCAAGTGGAGAGTCAGACGATGAGCAAGTGGAGCAAGCACACATGTGCTTCATGGCTAGAGAGGAGCAAGATAAAGATTCCTCTTCCGATGATAGCGACAACGAAGGCGATGAGGTAACCATGGATGACCTTAGAAATGCTAATGAGCAATTATGGTCTAAATACACTAAATTAGTAAATAGGTATACTAAAGTAAAAGATGATTTAGCTAGCATCCAAACCTCGCCTAAAACTATCATCACCAACAACGACACCGTTGTTGAAGAATTGAAAAATGAGATAGTAAATCTCAAGTCTCAACTTGAACATGTTAGCATTGAGGATCCGGAGGAACACAAGATAGCGGATTTAACTTCTCAAAACTCGACTTTGAGTATTGAGAATGAAAATCTCAAATCTCGTGTTTATGTGCTCACATCGCAAGTATCCACTTTGGATGCTTCTATGTGTTCTCTCACCGAGAAATATGAGTGCACATTAGGCCGAATTAATAAATTCAATAAGGGTAAGGACCATTTGGATAACATCCTAAATGACTTACTTCCGGCCAATCACCACATTGGCTTGGGGTATACGATGGGAAGTTCATCCAAATCGGCCACTACTTTTGTTAGGCCAACTTCCGGTGACTCAACGAGTGGGAGCAAACACTCTATTGGTAGTTCATCTACCAATGGTGCTTCCACCTCGTACACACCTTCATTTGGAAAGAAACCCACTTTGGGTGGACCTCCAAAGAAGGGTCATGCCTATATGTACACAAATACCATGCCACGTAGGAACACACGTCCTACTCCACCGGCTCACACATATGATGATTTCTATGCTACACATCCACGGGCACGTGCACACCATGTGAGACACCCTCACGCACGTGTTCCTCCACATGCATATGTTCACCCACATCATCGTATGAATAATTATCCACATGCACCATTTCATTATGTTCCTTATGCCTATCCACGACATGCATCACGTAGAAATCAACAACGCATGCATGCTCCCAATAGGATTAAGGCTCCCAAAAAATTCACTATTTGGAGCCCAAAGGACACAAGCATGGATGAAAAACAAGTTTACATGAATGATTATTTTATGAATGTAGTGGATAATGATAATTATGTGGGGAAGTCTAAGTCCAATTGGACTTGGCTTCCAAAGGTCTAATCTTTTGGACCCAATGACCTTGGGTACCATGATATGATATTTTGTATCTTTAGGTACTCAAGAAAAAGAAACGGAGCAACAAATTTAAATTTAGCTCCAAGAGGAATTGGATACTTGATAGCGGGTGTTCAAAACACATGATGGGTGACGCTCAATTGCTTTCCGGAGTGGTTCCCATTGCAAATGGAAACCGGGTAGTCTTTGGAGGCAACGAGAGCAGAACCATCATATGTGTTGGAAAAGTGGGTAATCCTTGTAAACCTCTTATAAATGATGTTTACCTTGTTAAAGGATTAAACCACAATCTTATTTCAATAAGCCAACTTTGTGACAAAGGTTACAAAGTTAGCTTTGCGAAAAGAATGTGCCATATTTTAAGAAAAGATAATAATGAATTATTGTTTTCCGGCACATGCCATAAGGATATATACATCCTAGATCTTCCAAGATCACATGAACAATGTCTCATTGCCAACACAAGTGAACAACACTTATGGCATCGACGTTTTGGTCATGTGAACTTTGGAACACTATTTAAGCTTTCCAAGTTAAATTCTATTAGAGACTTCCCTAAGCTTGTCTTTCAAAAGAAAAACTTTTGTGACTCGTGTCAACGAGGCAAGCTTCCAAAATCGTCTTTTAAACCTAAGAAAAGCATTTCTTCTAAGCGGCCTCTAGAGCTATTACATCTAGATTTATTTGGGCCAACTAGAGTTGCTTCATTAGGATATGCACGATATGGACTTGTCATCGTTGATGACTTTTCTAGGTTTACTTGGGTATTTTCATTGAGTAATAAAAATGATGCTTTCGAAAACTTCACAATTTTTGTCAAGAAAGTACAAAATCTCATTGGAACCACCATTGTCACTATTCGTAGTGATCATGGAGGGGAATTTGAGAATGAGTCTTTTGAGAACTTTTGTGATGAAGTTGGTATTACACACACCTTTTCATTCCCTCACGCACCTCCTCAAAATGGTGTTGTTGAGAGAAAGAATAGGACGCTAGTGGAGTGTGCTCGCACTATGCTTGATGATAGCCAACTTGGCCATCAATTTTGGACGGAAGCGGTACACACCGCTTGCTATGTGTTTAATAGAATACTTTTGAGGCCCGGCACTAAACAAACTTGTTATGAATTGTTGTTTGGTAGATTGCCTCAAGTTAAACATTTTCGTGTTTTTGGTTCAAAATGTTTTATTAAAAACATGTATGGTAGTTTGGACAAATTCGATCCAAGATCCGATGAGGGGATTTTTGTTGGATATTCCTCACGTAGCAAAGCCTACCGGATATACAACAAACGAACCTCAACGATCGAGGAATCGATTCATGTTTCATTTAATGAAGGATTTGTTCCAACTAGAATTACTATTGATGATGACTCCATGGATGTTTTGTGTGATTCAATTGGTAATTCTAATTCTATTGATTCTATTGATTCTAACCCGACTAATGAAGTTTCTGAGAATGTTCCTAGTGATCAGGGAATTCCCAAACGGCTTCAAACCGTTCGTGACCATCCTCATGAGCAAGTCATTGGCAATATCCACTACTACAAAATGGACCTTTAACAGCGCTTAAATAAGGTCTTTAATAGCGCTTTACAAGCGATGTCTATCTCGCCGCTGCTAAAGGGGGGCTGGTTTTAATAGCGCTTTACAAGCGCTGTTAAAGGGGGCCTTTAACAGCGCTTGTTTGTCCAAGCGCTGTTAAAGGGGGGCCTTTAACAGCGCTTGTTTGTGCAAGCGCTGTTAAAGGCCCCCCTTTAACAGCGCTTGTTAGTGCAAGCGCTGTTAAAGGGGGGCCTTTAACACTGCTTGCTTGTGGAAGCGCTGTTAAAGGGGGGCCTTTAACAACGCTTTCTTGTGCAAGCGCTGTTAAAGGCCCCCCTTTAACAGTGCTTGCTTGTGCAAGCACTGTTAAAGGGGGGGCCTTTAACAGCGCTTGTTAGTGCAAGCGCTGTTAAAGGTGGACCTTTAACAGCGCTTGTACTAAAGAAGCGCTGTTAAAGGTCCCAGATAGACAGCGCTTGTTTCAATTCATTTTATTATTTCTCCCTACGTTTTATATTTAAATAGATCCATTTAATGTTCAAAATGCTTAAATAAACCACCAATAACATTACATTACAAGAAACAATTATTATAAGAAACAATCAAATTAAATTGCTTTTATTCAACAATCACATAAATTAGACAATGTGCATTGATATTGGAAGATGATCCGTAATACAAAAGAAACATTATCGCATATAAAACTTATCAGTCATTATCCATTAAATCACTCCTTGAACAATACATTTCCCGACAACAGTATATACATTCCAGAGCAGGTTCCATCTCAAAAATCTTTTCTGATGCCTCTTCTCCTAATTTGATGTTCTTGTGTATTCTACGCGCACCTAATAAAGCACCCCACATGCTGGCATCTGCTTCCATCGGCATCTCCCTCATAAGAGATTGTGCATCCACCAATCGTCTTGCTCTACCCAGAAGATCAACCATGCAAGTATAATGCTCTGCCTTTGCAGACACGCCAACAATTTTTTAGGTTAACCACGATTCGTATAGTAATGGAGACTGCATAGATCTGTATAGATGAAAACCAAGTAAATAATAATAATAAATAGACAAAGAATTAGATTATTGATGGGATAATTGAGAAACTAGAATAAAGATGTTTGAACTAACTGTGTAATTCTTCATCCTCTGGAATATGGTTCTACTGATAAGAACAACACCTTTAAGACAGCACTTGTAAATTCAATGAGCACAAAGATTTCTAAGGCGGGAGTCACATGCGTAAGAGAGAGAAAACACGGACACAATGAATACAACACTCAGCAACAAATCTCGCCTTGACAGTTCTTTTAACTTCTTGTACTGCCTCGAATTGTTCAACATTGATGCATAAAAAGCAAATTTCTCCCATCAACACTAACGAAGCATGATCATCAGATGAGATATAAAAAGGGATTATTCAAGTTACATACTCAGGTTTCCCACCTCAGGTGGATTTGTATTATCTCTGAGAGTGACACACAGCACGAAACACAGTATACATGCCCAACTCAGAGAGCAGAAACAATCGATAAATGGCATATCATGTAAAAATTGAAGGATCCACAGCTGCCTTCGGTTTGTGACTTCACCAACCAACCCATCTCTTTTGACTTCACCAACTCCCTTTTTTGTGATTCCATTAACCCTTCATTTAATTTTTGATTAAGTAAACAATGACATTTGAAAGTAACATGCAATATGCCAATTTATTTTCAGCCTATATTTTTACTTGAAGTACAACAAACACCAGTCTCTACATCAACTTTAGCACACAGGTTAAATAGTAATTTGACTATGTGATATATTGATAAATGAGTGGGATCAAAAAATCACAACCAACAACAGCAATTTACACCACATAAGCACATCCTTTGAATCACATGTCCATCAGACACTTAATATAAACATAAAAATGGTATCACAAATTTATAAGATTGAATAGCGTCACATGAAAAAAAAAGCATGAAAGGAAAACATGTAAAAAAAATCGATTAGAAAGCTTACCTATAAACAATAATCTGGTCAGGTTTTCTTTTCCATGAGTTAGTTTAAAAATCAATCAATAGCTCCCTGTAGTCATAATTTCACCATATCAGTTACAGTGGAAATCAAGAAAACGAAAAAGAAACTTTGTATAAACCGAAAAAGATGTAGTACAAATTAGGCTGAGAATCTGGGGTGAGCCTAATTCAAAGTTCAAACTACTCTAGTCCAAGAATCACAACAAACCTTCAGTTCATTTTAGGCTGAGAATATACACATAGATCGTTTTGGTTCCTTGACAATACATATAATAATGCATCTCGTAGAGCCATAAAGACGGTGGAGATTCGGGAGGTGAATCAATTTGATTATTTCTTTAGGCCAATAATAAGCCCGCAAGACTCTGGTCATATTTGTTTCTACATATGAGGTTTCATGCACTATGTTCACAATTTTATCTTAGAATCAGGCAATTTAAATGAAAATGCAACAACACAGCCACTATATATTTCATGTTGCCTTTTGATAACAAGGCATCATGCAATACCATGCAATACCATGGCCTGTAGATTAATAAGAAAGAAGTATGTCATCCATTACCAATTTGAATTGCTAACATTGAGGCGATTGAAAGGTGAGATGTCAGTCTACCTTGGCGCTCAGCTACTGTGACACCTGGTTGTCACATCCTAGTTCATGTCAACCTAAATGTGTTGTCCCAAGTAGCAACATTTCTAGATACTTGTGAAAAACAGACTTAGTTCTAGTCACATGCCACATGTAATGCTAGCATGTATAGAATTGGATTCAAGTTTGCAGAGGATGATTAATTAGCAAATCTGTATATGCATGGCAATAAATAAAGTGCACATGTAGCGTGTGTTCATGTTTGTGTTCAACGAAGATTGAAACTTTGGCATGCATCAGGATGCCTTCATGATGAAAATGAAAATTGTGATGCTTGCTGCATTCAATACAGCAGCAAAAAATGCAAACATGAAAAATAGCAAAGTAAATTACTGGTGTTCCAAAAATAACATAATGTTTGTACACATAATACTTCACATCTAACAATGAGAATAAATTTTGTTGTTCAACTTATACATGCATAAACATGCATATGTGTAGCGGGTATACGAAGAAATGCATCTATGGATGTATGGATTATGTGCCTGTAACCTGCAATTCCTCTCTGTCCAGTTCTGTAAAGAGCTGCTTTCGCCTAACTTTCTTTCCATCGTCACGTACAACCTGAAATAACCAAGCATTCTGTTATGAAAACTCGAATGTGAAAAATTCACATTGGGATTTAGTGATAACTTACTAGATTTGTGGTGGTCTTGAGGGCTTTTATAAGCGTCTGGTGGGTGGCGCCAAGGAATTTTATTTTCTTCCTGGATGCAATTACAGACATGGGAACTGTAAAAAAGAACAAGGAATTGTTGAGCATTTCATTCCAATTGATGTTACCATGTAAAATAATGATGAATAAACTGGAAACTGTTTGATTCTCTTACCGTAGCCTTCAGGATCCTTGTTCATGATCTTAATCAGAAAATCACTTGCAACCAAATTTGTATCGCTGAGCTGATATTCAACCTGGGTATATACAATGTCAGGCAACAAAGTTCACATGAAGATGAGTCAGGACACAACACAGAATTAACCGCACGAGACAGGAATCGACGAAAATTTTCCAGATACATTCATTTAAAAGAGAATAAGATATCACTGTTAATTGATGGTTTGCAAGTATCATAACATTAAGGATGCCAGAGAATAACTTGCAGCTTATTCCTGAAATACAATTTTGGAACATATTTGATATAAAGAATCTGTATATGCCATGCATAAGATACTCCACTTAAAATCATCTTAAGATGTAAGAGATAATATTGCACATTACCGCGTAGTACCACATCAACGCTTGCGACCACTGCAAGGAGACTGGGGAGGGAATTGGATTAAGAATGAGGCACAAGGCATGCGATAAGAAACTAAGCAACAAATATCTAGGGAGGAATGGCATATGCTTATTTATTTTTCAACAAAGAAACAGTATGCCCTGTATTGCGTAACTGAAGTACAAAAGTTCATGTATTTCGTTATGTTATTTTTATTGGCTCAATATACAGTGTTCTAGCATATGTGTTGGGAGCATGAAAGAACTTCTGAGCACCCATTCAGGAATTATAGTTAATCTTCATACTGGACGTACTCCAGCAGAAGAATACCAATAAAAGCAATTTAGAGCAGACTAAGTAACAAGTCAACATATAGAAGATTGGCATGAATGCTCGAGTTCACGCTAGCTGATACATTAAAATGACCCAGTAACAAGCTTCTTTAAGTACTTCTGACTAGAACTCTAGAACCCAACCTCAGAAATTAAAGTGACTTGCAAACCAATGATTTTTCTTCTTTCTTTAAGTTTGGGATGTCAGTCAAGCTAACAAGTAACAATGTCTGATAATCTTTTCCATTTATAGACATACTAAGACAGGTCACATTCTTAGTAGTTAATGAAACACGGCTAAATGCTAAATACTGTTGTCAAATTGACTGTAAACAAATATTTCATTTGCTAGAACAGCAAGCTCTCAACAAAGTTAACACTCAAGTCCAAGGGGAAATTAAGTTAACAAAGCTAAATGAATAGTTAATCGAACAGAATAAAAGGCTTATAATCTACGGCAACATTGCTTCAAAATGAATATAATCAAAGTAAAACATTAATTCAAAAAGAACAAACTGCATCAATATATTGCCAATACAATGCAGGTCAGAAAGAAACTGCTATACCACTAGCAAATAACACATTGCAATCCTATCAAAATTTTGTATGAAAATTGTAAATAAAAAAATTGAATTAAAGAATTTCAAGGCTGGAGGCACACTGAATCAACCAAAATAGAATAGAAATGGATATATGAACAGATCAACAGAATGGAGATAATGCTTGTACTATCATAGACCTCATCAACAAACCTAAACAAAGATTCGGAGCATACAGAAAGAACGACAGATAACAACACAAAAAAGATGACAAGAAACCAATCTCAAAAGAACATAATAGAAGATGCTTGTACTATCGTACCCAATCGGCATTTCGCAGCACTGGCCCAAGATGGAAGCGTAATCGAACCCATCGAGGGGCATTCCCTCGAGATTCTACTTGGTGAGTCTCGTTATGGCCTCTCATCGAACACCTGTCGCGCGTCTACAATCCCCCAACTTAGACTCCAGTGATTAAGAGGGGATCTTCCCCGCGACCATGCATGCGACAATCTCTTCGTCCTTGACAGGGATCGGCACAATGTAGTCGTCGCCTTCTCTTTGTTATCATCTATGAGAAGAGGGCAAGGGACATGAGGCGGGATGAATCGCTACGACGGCTGTTGATGGTGTGCTAGGATTCTACCTCTTCTTCTTCTTCAGAGTTTGAGACGATGGACTGGACGAAGGCGATGCCGAAGAATGAGAGGAGGTAGATGAGGGAAGCGACGACGAAGATGATTGAGACAATCTCGAGGAATCTGACGACGTGGAGGGGTGAGGAGTTGCGGATCTACTCACGCCACCGGTGCATCAGGACGAAGAGGGACGCCATGAACATGAAGGAGAAGAGGAGGTTCGTGTGGCGGATCGCTAGGGTTATGGTTTTGGGAGTTTCTATGGTTTTGAGAATTAGAGGCGGAGAGGCTAAGAAAGAAACCCTAGAGTGGTGAAGGCAGAGGAGGGAGGCGACGAGGGAGGGGAGGCCAGAGGAGAAGACGACGATGCCGTCTTTGGGGTCATCAAGGAGATCGGCGATGACCTCTTCGAAGGGCTTGACCATTTCTTCGAAATTTGAGTCACATACAGTGGGAGATGAAAAATTTCAGCCGCACTCGCCCGATCTCGATGGGTTCGAAGATTTTTTGCAAATTTGCTACGAAGTAATGATAGCGCTCGGAGAAAAGAAGCGCTGTCAATTAGCTGATCTTTAACAGCGTTTATCGAAAGAAGCGTTGTCTATTATCCGACTTTTAACAGCGCAAACAGCGCTTGTAGAAAGAAGCGCTGTCTATTATCTGACCTTTAACAGCGCTTGCAGAAAGAAGCGATGTCTATTATCCGACTTATAGCAGCGCTTGCAGAAAGAAGCGCTGTCTATTATATGTGCCTCTAATTAACAGCGCTTATAATTGGCAAGCGATGTTAAAGGTGTGCTATTAAAGGTCTTTTTTGTAGTAGTGATCCATGATAGTGTCAAGACGAGATCTCAAGTCAACTACTTCGCTCATTGTGCCTTTGCCTCCTCGATAGAGCCAAAGAATGTTAATGAAGCGTGCAAAGATGGTGCTTGGATCCTTGCCATGGAGGAGGAACTCATTCCATTCGAGAGGAATGAGGTTTGGGAACTTGTTCTATTGCCATCGAAGAACCACACCGTCATAGGGACAAAGTGGATCTTCAAGAACAAGACCGACGAAAACCAAATCGTCGTCCAGAACAAAGCTCGGTTAGTAGCTCAAGGCTATCGGCAAGAGGAAGGCATCAATTTCGAAGAATCCTTTGCTCCGGTAGCTAGATTAGAATCAATTAGATTATTGTTATCTTTTGCATGCCATAAGGATTTTAAATTATTTCAAATGGATGTAAAAAGTGCATTTTTAAACGGAGATGTTGTTGAGGAAGTTTATGCTTATCAACCTCCGGGTTTTATAAATGAAAAATTTCCAAATCATGTTTTTAAACTTAAGAAAGCGCTTTACGGTTTGAGACAAGCTCCTCGAGCTTGGTATGACCGTTTAAAGAATTTTCTATTGGATTTGGGTTTTAAAATGGGAGAAGTTGATTCCACATTATTTGTTAAGTATTCAAATAATGATATAATTTTAGTTCAAATTTATGTTGATGATATCATTTTCGGTGATACTAATTTTGCTCTTTGCGAAGAGTTTTCTAATGTGATGAAGGATCAATTTGAGATGAGCCACATGGGTGAGCTCAAATATTTCTTAGGACTCCAAATTCGCCAAATGAACGATGCAATCTTCATCCACCAAACAAAGTACACGGTGGAGTTGCTAAAGCGATTTGGAATGGAGAATGCCTCCGGGAAGAAGACTCCTATGAGCACGACTACACATCTTGATAAAGATGCGGGCGGAAAAGATGTAGACATTCGTCTATATTGAGGTATGATAGGTAGTTTACTATATCTTACCGTAAGTAGGCCCGATATTATGTTTGCCGTATGTGTATGTGCTCGTTATCAGTCTCAACCTAAGGAATCTCACTTAGTAGCGGTAAAACGTATTTTCCGTTATCTAAGTTACACACTTGATTTTGGATTACTTTATCCAAAATCTAGCACGTATGAGTTAATCTCATATAGTGACGCAGATTATGCGGGATGCAAATCCGACAGGAAAAGTACTAGTGGCACTTGCCATTTTATAGGAAATTCTCTTGTCTCTTGGTTTTCCAAGAAGCAGAATTCCGTATCACTTTCAACCACCGAGGCGGAATATATTGTCGTCGGTGCCGCGTATGCTCAGGTTCTTTGGATGAGACACACACTTAAAGACTTTGGTATAAACTGTGATACTTGCCCTATCATGGTGGACAACCAAAGTGCAATTTGTCTCTCTAAGAATCCGATACACCATTCCCGTTCTAAACACATAGATATCCGACACCATTTTTTTGATGATCATGTTGTAAAAAAGGACATCATATTAGTGTACGTTGAAACCCAGAAGCAAATCGCCGATATTTTCACGAAACCCCTAAAGGAAGACTCCTTTGTGCGGTTACGTCGAGAATTGTGGATTATGGATGAATCCGAGATTTAGGATTCATTTTTATTCAATAATCTTGCATGCTATTCAATTTCATTATATTTGCACATGCTAGATTTATTGGAATTTTCTCGATTTTTCGTTGAATTTTCGGAATTTTCGCTCGATTTGTTCGTAAACGTCAAATTTCAGATTTTCGATGTTTAATGGGGTAGTATAATGATTAATGAGAGTATAACGATGTTTCGTTCAAGTGCAATTAGGAGAGAACTCAAAATTTCTAATTCTAAAATTTTTGGACTCTCTTAGTCGGTCCAAGTTCATTGGCCGACCGACTAGATTCAGTTCTAGTCGGTCAGTGAATGAGCTTAGACCAACTAATTCTTGTCAGATTTTTTGGCTTCAGTTACTGTTTACAATTAGTCGGTTCAAGCTCATTGACCGGCCGACTAGTTCATCATCTAGTCGGTCAGTGCTTGAACTGTGACCGACTAATTGTGACGGGGACTGCTTGGTCTTTTCGACTTTCAATCGATTTTATTTGCCCCCGACTGACTATTTCTCACCCTAGTCGATCGATATTCCCTCTCTCTGCCAAAATTCCCCCGAGTCTCTTGGTCTTCCTCCCTCTCCGATCGATTTCCGGCCACTTTCCGGCCATCCCCACCATCGCCATCCGTCGATCTCTCCTAGCCTCCCTCTCCTAGCTGTCTAGGGTTAGGTTTTTCAGCCGTTTAGGGTTCTAGGGTTAGGGTTTCTTGCGATTTTTGCTTGTCTAGGGTTTGCACTAGGGTCTCTTCGAAATCTAGTGTTGATTCTTGCTTTGTCTCGTCACGCTTATGGCGAAGACAATGATTCCGATTGACCCATCTCATCCGTCCCCTATGACCATTGAGTCGCCCCCTAGGGAACCCTCGCAACCCAAACTCCGTTCGAAGACCACCCATCCGTCTTCGTCGTTGCCTCCTCTTAAGAAGAAGAGGACGGCGATATCGAAGCCCCGAGCCCAATCTCAGCCCAAGCCTAAGCCAGTGTCTTTCCGTGCTCCCACTCCACCCGGTGCTTCGGATTCCGACACCGAGTACATACCCGAGACCGAGACCCATAGGGATCCTTCACCCCCTCCTAGGGAACCTACGTCTAGCTCTCGACCCCGTACTTCCACACGTCAGCCTAAGGGAAAGGGTCCGATGCCAGTTGGCGGTGTCGATATCTCATTATGTCGCGACGACCTGTTGTGTCTCGCGGCATATAACCGTATCGAACACTGCCCGCTGCTATTGGAGCATTTCGTACAGTTTTCTGACTTCTCAGGCCTAGCTGATCTTCTGTCGTCTTCCGGTCTTATCGATTATCTTCGATATGACCCTAAGGCGAATCCACAGCGATACCCTCGCCTGGTCAAACTCTTTTACGCCAACCGTGTCCGGGGTCAGTACGACGAGACCCACTCTATTGAGACGACTGTCTTGGGGACACCGATTGTCCTCACGACAGAAATCTTAGGAGAGTTGATCGGTTGCTCGTCGTCTGGCCTCCTCCCTTCCGATATCTCCGTCGATGACATATCTTCCCTTGATCAGGTCATTCTTTCTGATATTTTCCATGAGATTCCTCCTGCCATGATTGGCGTGCCCTCGAAGTCTTTCAAGCCTAATGGCTGGGTCCTTAACTTGATCTTGAAGTCGTGCTTACTTCCTAAGTACGGCTCCTCTTCTTTGCCTTCCCAGCCATTCCTGAAGTTCATATATGCCATCTTCATGGGGAGCGAGATTACCTGGGCTCGGATCATACTCGATAAGATGGATTCTTTCGAGTGTATCCGTAAGTCTACGAAGTCTGCTCATATCCCATATCCGTGCATGTTGACACTTGTTTTTCGGTACTTTCGTGTCCCACTTCCACCTGATGATGAGCGTCCTCTCGGTCCCCCTCTGAATGCGACGGCCATCAAGAAGTCTCTTGCGGCGCTCCATCACGTTCAGAGGACAACCCCCTCTGCTTCAGCGTCTGCTTCAGCCTCAGCTGCTCCTGCTCCCTCTACCACTCTTGACGAGCTCGCACGTTCAGTGAGACGTATGGAGTCTCGTTATGCTCGGACTGAGGAGATACTTGCTCGTATCGCCTCTCGTTTGGGTATTGAGATCCCTCCGTCAGTCTCTGACGAGGAGGAGTTGGATGAGGAGGAGATTGAGGAGCTTGTTCGTGTTGCTGCACGTGCCCATGCGGGCACTTCTGGTGCTGCTGCTTCGTCTGTTGGTGACCCCGAGAGCACACATGTTGCCACCGTTCCTGCGGTGGATACTACGACTGGTGCTCCCGAGGCCACTACCGTCGCTCCCGTGGACACTTCAGCTTATCCGGTGACCACTACTCCTACTGCAGAGCCTGCTGCTGCTGCAGATCCTCCCGCTGCCTCTTGAGCTTCTCTGAGGACTCTCCCGATGCACTTTGGATGATAGATCTTATAGTGAGAGAGTTTGGGTAGGATAGATTGTGGTTATGTATTTTGGATATTTTGATGTATCTCTGATGATATTTTGGTGGATATGTATGTTTTGTGATACTCCGATGTCTTTTGTGATATGATGTATTTTGTGCCCCGATCGTTGGATCGCTTTTGTATGTTGTTGATGTATCATTTTGATGTACTAATGGTTCATATTTTTATATATATACATCGATGTTGACATTTCATTCTCTTGTGCACCTTATATTTTATATGTCTCTGATGTTTGATTTCGTCGCTCGACGATAATACTTGGTTAAATAGAATTCATTTTATGAAAACATAGAATTGTTTTTCATGCACTAAATTAACCAAGAATGTTGATATTGGAGAGTATATTCCATAACTCAATTCGTAAAATTAATTTGAGTTTTTGAGGATTTTTAATTTTCGATTTTCAACTTTGGTCAAATTGACACGCTTTGATTTTACTCGTATTTTCCTTTGGTGTCATTTGGACCGTGGTCATATTCTACGACTCACGTGCTATTATTTGAAGCCATTGTTGTTGTCGTTGATCTCCTCCCACTCTTTTTGCTAATGCCAAAGGGGGAGAGATATAATAATGACATGTGCTAAATGATAATTTAAAGCATTTTTCCAAGAATCTAATTTGATATGTTAGATTCAGGGGGAGTTAAGATATATAAATGGATTTTCAAATCCGATATTTCAATAATCGATTCTCATTTTATATACTTTACTCGTCTGCTTGATGCGTATTATTATTATTTATTTTGGAACTAACGTGTCATCAATCAGGGGGAGTAAGTAAATTACATTTGAATCATTATTTTTTATTATTATTTATGTTGGTTTGTCAGCACCAAAAAGGGGGAGAAAGTTGAGTATTGGACTCCCCGGATTTGGTTTTGGATGATGAACAAACATAAATATATCGTGAACTAACACTTTATGAGCGCAGTTATGGAGATCGTCGCCAAATTCATGTGAACATCCAAAGCGACATCTCGAGACTTTTCAAAGTGCGTGATCGTATGCCTAAAGCTTCGTTGAAGCTTTTGGACCATTTTAGAAGTCATGAAGATTCGGATCGAAGCTTTTGAAGACGGTTCGTCAAGTTTTATTTATAGTCTTTTAGCTTCGTTCCGTAGAATGTTAAGCCTTGAGTAGGTCTTACGTTTTAATCTTCATAACGCTCCTATCTTAGACATAGGATCTTAGTAGAAGTCCATACGAACTTTCCCGAAGCTTCGTGCTTCGATTCGCGACTTCTTGTGCATGTTAGTTGGTTCAAGAAGAAGAACCAACCGACTAGATGGTGATCTAGTCGGTCGGCAATGCTTCTTGGACCGACTAGTTTGCCTTCTCAAATCATAGCTCTTTACTGTTTACAGTTAGTCGGTCTACGTTGACTCACCGACCGACTAGTTGGTGAACTAGTCGGTCAGTGATCCTTCTTAGACCGACTAGTTGAGCTTCTACTGTACATGCCAAGTTACTATTTATCGTTAGTCGGTCTATGTACTTTTGGCGACCGACTAGTTGATGAACTAGTCGGTCAACATTTGTTCTTGGACCGACTAATTCAATTTGTACTCAGACTATTTGTTTTATCTCTTAGTCGGTCTAAGTTCACTCACCGACCGACTAGTTGTGAAACTAGTCAGTTGTCAAGTCTTCTTGGACTGACTAGTTCCTTAAGTCTGAACTTCGATCTATTCACTGTTCACCACTTAGTCGGTTCATGCTGTTTGACCGACCGACTAGTTGATGAACTAGTCGGTTAGTGGTTGTTCTTTGACCGACTAGTTTGGTTCAGAATAGAGCCGTTGAAGCTTTAATTGAAACGTTTTTCTCTCTCTCTTTCCTCTATCCTATATATACTTGGTGTGCTGCATTCATTGCACTAAAGGCTGATATTAAGAGAAGTTTAGAGATCAAAGAGAAAGAATTCATTCTCATTAAAGCTCATTCATTTCCTTTCAAAAATCTCTCCCTCACTCTTATTTCAAAAGAGAGATTCATTGATTGTGAGCCTTCCAAGCCAAGTGCTTGATCCTAGGTCACCAACAACCTTATAGCTCTCCATCGCTGATCTACATGTTGGAGCTAGGGTTTGGTGCCTCTTCATCGTCCCCAAAATCTGTTTTGCCCTAAATCGTAAGTGTACTCAAGGCATAGGTATTTTGTGGTAAGAAATTTCATTTCATTTTACATTGATATTATAATTGTTTCACTCTCGGTTGTGAGAGTTTGTTTGTGATCCCGGGTTGTGGGAGTCACAATTTCCTTTGTGTATGATTTGACTTTGTGAAGGTTTTTCACAAGTATTTCATAGTGCAAATCTTGAGTTAGGGTTTCTAACTCAAGTATCCGGAGGGGATCCGGGTGGTTGGGACGTAGGATCACCAGAAACAAGTCGGGGAGACTTGGGTGGATCTGAACCCAGTAATATTACTTGTTTGCGATTGTCTTCTTTGTTGTCATATTTACATTTCCGCATTTCTGCATTAATTGGTAGAGTTTGCAAGATAATTAGAAATTATCCTCTTAATTATTTTAAAGTACTATTCACCCCCCCTCTAGTACTTGTGCAGTAGCTTAGCAGGGCATTACACTTAGTTCCATTAGTAGGACTCCTGGGGATGCTCGTTTTGCTTGATGCATCGTGAGTGCGAGATCACTCTCTATATGCTCAGAGCTTACTTCCAGTGGCCCCCGTCCCGAACCCTGACCGATCGTATAGTCCCACGCACATCCCCCTGCCTTCATTCGACACTCACACCTTCTGGACACGTATCACGGGATCACCTCTCACCTTTGACCCTAGCCAGGCCAAGGCCTCCGATATCCTTCACCCATGCCTCTGCATTGCATAGCGCCTTATGGCGACCACTTTCCTAGTGAGGTATGAGCCGGGGACGATGTCGACGCCCGAGCTTTACATGCTCTACGCGATGACTCGAGCGAGAGCCTTTGAGAGAGGTGGAGACGTCTTACTCCCTGCCATTGATATTGATATAGCTAGTTGATACTTGGACCGCATCGTTATCTTTGTCGGCGCTAGGACACCTATCTGTTGCGGTGGTCTGATTACTCTTCTGGCTCACATGAAGTAGACCTTCCAACTGGTTTGCTGCAACCACTGGGCCCCACTTTCCTTTCCATAGACGTTATGGCCCGCATGAGGATGCTGAGTCCTCTTGGTCAGCACCACTGGGTATGGCTGCACGGTCCTTTCGGCGCAGATTGCATGGTTCTTCCGAGCCCTGCTCGGACTCATATTGGACCTGCAGGAGGGGAGTGGATTCCAGCGATGGACGTCCTCATCCCTGCTGGGTACATGCTAGAGCCTGAGGGCGCTCAACAGGAGCCCCTCCTTCCACATCTGGTCCCAGAGATACCTCAGTATGCACCTGATTTGTCTGCACCTCCCGACACCTCTGTCCAGTCTTCTGTCAGTGTCGGGAACACACTTACTGAGTCCACCACCTCCTCCTCCTCCTTATCTATGCCGATGACCATCAATCCCATTTCTGCTGTGAGCCCTGAGTGTCCTACCACCATTATTGAGATCGGCAAGCCCTCCTTCGCTTCTGCAGTGGAGACCATGTCCACTTTATTATTCTCGACCCCTGGGGAGTCATTTTCTGCACACTTCACGGCCTCTCGTCGTCGACCCTTCCGTCTCCACTGCAGCTGTCTTCACCGAGAGTGTCGTGACGTCTGTCCCCATTTCTCTGTCAGCGACCTCTCTGTCCTCCTTGCCCTCTGTCACCATTTCTGCTTCTGCTGTTGTTCCTTCTTCTTTGACCATTCTTGCGTCTCAGCCTCCCACAGAGGCTGAGCGAGTCCTACTGAGCACAGCTCCATTGCCCCACCCAGTAGTTGCACCTGTTGTTTACGGTAGCCATGCGAGGCAACCCCGTTCCTCACCTGTTCGACCCTCTGCTCCACCTCCCCCCAACACCCTAGTTCAACACATGCGTGCTCTAGAGGGGGCAGTTAGTGGGCTCAGAGGAGATTTCCGGACTCTCTCCACTACCGTTAGTGCTATACAGTCTCGTGTTACCTTACTTCCTGGTATTCAGGCTAGCCTGAACCAGCTTCTTGCACGACTGTCACAGCCGCCACCTGCTGCTACCCGTCCCACTACACAGCAGCCACCCCCACCACCACCTCCACCACAGGACGGTGCTGGTGCTCCACCACCCACTTAGGCACACACTGGTTGCCTCCCATACTTTTGTTACTGCTATGACTGATGCTATCTTTTCTGCTGATTTTTGCGCACCTCCTCCCCACATATTTTGGTCGCTTTTTGTTCATATTTGTCTATATCATCTTGGGAGAGAGGAGGTATTTCTGGATCTTGATCTCTGCATGCATCACTTGCATATCCATCTTATTTTCTTTCATTTTCATCATGCATGCATCCTCACCCACCCCACCCATATCATTTTTCTCCTTGTGCCACACTTTGCACATTGAGGACACTGTACCGTTTAGCTTTGGGGAGTGAGTGTCTAACACACTTTTCATTTTCTTTATTTTTATTTTTATTTTTCCACCTTTCTTTGTTTTACACTTATTTTCACCCACTTTTTATTTTTTCCATCATGCATCACGTTTTCTTTCTTTTGTGTGTGCTGCATATGTAGAGTAGTTCTTATTTTTCTTTTATCCTTATTTCCTTTATCACTTTTGGCTAGTGATGAATTTTTTGTGATGATGATGACATGGAATTAGCTTATCTCTATATGCATATTATCTTGTCATGCCATCGTTTTTATTTCAGATATCTTATGCTATGTTTTGCTGTACATTCGAGATAGTATCCCGCACCTTCATTATATGAATATGGATGAAATTCTACTATTAGCTAAGTCTGATGATTTATATTGGATGCTTTTCATAGAAAACACACCAAGATTCACGCATTGATTGCCTATATTTGGAGTACTGCTTTGTTATCCGATATCACTTCTTTTCGCATGAAAATTGTACGCTTCACTTTCAGGTTGATTGAATGTATACTATGTTGATATAACTGAATTAGTTTACTTTCTGAAATCAAACCGAGTAGATTACATTACTCTGCTGAAAGTTTTCGTGCACATTCTAAAGAGTAAACTGAGCGTTACATATTTTTCTTTCTCCACATATCTTGGACATTATTTCTATACTTAAAATCATTGGTGATTCTCCCTTTAGCGAATCATATATTGGCATCTTCCCCTTGCCATTAAAGTTCATGCTCCAACACCCTAAAATCAAAAAGAAAAAAATACTTGTATATCTCTCTATCTTTTGATTTGGGATCCTTATTGTATATATTGATGCAAAAAACAAAAGAGAAAAGGAAAAAAAGAGCAAAAGAAAAAAAGGGGGAGAAAAGAAGTTCATATATGATCCCATTTCATTTATTTCTCTCTTTCTTCCCTCTTTTGTATTTCATTTTTTTTAGCTTCAAAAATGGGGAAAAGTCTTATTGTTTTATTTGATGCCATCACGCTTATAGATAAGCTTGGGGGAGAGGATCCAATGATGTGTGAGAGAGTGACTACTTGTCTGTGCATGACAACCTAAGCTAGGTAATTTTCTATACTCAGGGAGATTTCTAGACGTATAACGAAATTCAGGAATTGAGATTTGGCATGCATTTCATGAAAACCACTCCTTTCTATTCTTATTTCTTCATATTGTGTGATACCTCTTATACTCCAAATAGAAAGCAGTCGATTGAAAAGTGTACGATCTATGATTATGTATATTGTTTTAGATGCTTCAGACGATGCTAATTCTAGAATGATTTCATATTTCATATCGTTTTGATATTCTTGGGTTTCTATATCCAATGCATCCTTATATGATCATGATATCGAGATAAAAATCTTTGGCATGTTTTTATTCGTCGTATGCTATTTGGGCAAGCAAGTCCACGTCATGAGAAAATGATCTAGCACCTCTCTCTTCATTTTCTTTTCTATCTTCTTTTTCCTTTTTCCTTATTTTTTCCCGCTAGGTTCACCTTTTACTCATCTTCCTCGAGGACGAGTAAGAGGTAAGCTTGGGGGATTCTGATCGCTCCTTATTTTACACCTTTTTTCTGTATGTTTTCATGTCATTTCGATCACCCATATTGCATTTTTCACGATTATTCGACGATATTGCGTTACTTTTCACTATTTCTTATTTTTGTCGTATTTCAGGAGATATGGGGCGAGCTGGACTGAAATTGAGATCAAGGGACTTTCACGCATACCAGAGCGTCGCCCATAGCTTATATGAGGAGCTAGCAGTGCTAGAGTATGAGTAGAAGAGGAAGAAATTCGATAGAATCGACGAGGAGGCGAGGAGGAGAAGAAAAGAGCCCAGAAACAGCTCACTCGGCCGAACAGAGAGGACACTCGGCCGAGTGATGAAGCGGGCTCAGCCGAGTGAAACAGATACAGACTGTCGATTTTCAGAGTTCACTCGGTCGAGCAAGAAAGTTCACTCGGCCGAGTGAGAAAACACACTCGCCCGAGTGCGATAGGGATTTTCTTCTGAGAAGCAGCCAACTTACTGGAAATTTTGAGAAGACCCACTCAGCCGAGCAAGATTGCTCACTCAGCTGAGTGAAGAAGCCCACTCGTCCGAGTCAGACAGAGCGACAAACCCCCAATTTTACCACTCTCTGTATTTTATTGGGTCCGTCACTTGGCCGAGTGATATAGCTCACTCGACCGAGTGACGCAGTCCGACTGCTACGCAAATTTGGTTTTTTGGGCTGTGCAGGGGCAATTCTGTCAGGATTTTTTGGACGAATTTGGCTTTGTATTTAAACCTAGTTTTATCCCTAGTTTTAGGGGAGACTTGAATTAATTTTTGACGGCTATTCCTTTTGTAAATCTCAGCTGGAGATCATAGACGTGCACTTTGGTTTGTTCTTTCTTGCTGAAACTCTTATTTTTATGAGTTGTTCTTTCTCTACAATGAATTGTGCTTTGATCTATTGCTTTATTTCTGAGATTTCTATGATGATTTGTGAGTAATTTCGTCGTTCGAGGGCATGGGAATGAACCCTTTGGATTCAATCTTTGAATTGTGATGAATGAATTGAATTGTCGATAAGATTGAAGAAAAGTTAGGTAGTGATTGATTTATTGCGAGTAGCTAGGAATTTCCATCGATTGAGATTTGCAAGAGATTGGATCCCAATTGATGGGAAGGCCTAGATATTCGACTTAGGTTTATAATTGAGATTCTCTAGATTTAGTTTGCAAGAGATTGGGCCAAAGCTAGGATTTTTATTATAAATCTATACTAATATTCGTTTGCAAGAGATTGAACGAATACGAACTATTATAACCTAGATCGTAGCTCGAGTTTGCACGAGAGTGGGCTCGAGTTGCGATTGAACAATGATGTCGATCTTCATGCTAGTGGCTTAGGTTTGGGTTCGCACGAGAGTGGGCTCTAATATAGGTTGCTATAGACCGGCAATAGCGCTAGAGCGTTAGCTTGTTTCTACATTCAGTTGCGACTAGTTCACCTCAATTCAAGCTTTGCAACATTGAGATTCATGATCCACAAGGATAAGCGACGATCCGTAGTGGGGATTTCCTATCCCTAGACGCTTTTTATTATATTGAATTCTATTTGTTATTTGAACGATTGTGACACTATTACCAAAACCATCCCATTATTCCATTAATAGCTAGATGATCAAAATAGAGTACTGTCAATTGTCCTCCCTGAGTTCGATACCCGCTCGCCACTACGCCGTGCGCTTGCGGTAAGACTACAGTCGTTTTTCGGGTGTATATCCGGGCGCGATCATTCCCCGTGGATCAAAGTTCTTACACTCATGGAGTACCAGAGCAACAATTAGTGAATTTGGAGAAGTTCATGCGTTCTCACGGAAGGTTAGCTTCAATATTCAAGCTCTGACTACAGTGATAGAACGGTAAGCAGGTTCATACCCCCCACCCAATCGTGAGCCCACCAGTCATACCAACACCTTCTCAACAACAACAGCAGTGCACCATCATCCCTCCTCATCCCGAAGGAGCTCAGGATGACGAGAATGTGGGCCATATCTCAACTACAGCTAGTCTCAGGGGTGCACGGCCCTCGGTGGGCTGAGGACCGCCACCCAATTCTGACTAATGATCAACATAGAAGAAGCCATCATCGGTGAAGTAGCAGCCCTCATTGTAGGTCTCGTGGAGGCCTCAAGAGGAAGACTCGGAGAGGTAGCCTCCGTCATCCGAGCTCTTCCAACAGCGTGTAAAAGGATCAAGGCGATCCCTCTAGCACTTCCAACATCCAGCTTAGAAGATTCAGACACCGAGGTGATGTAGGACGACATCACTCCTCGTTGTCGAGCGCGGATCAGGTGCAAATCCCCTTGAAGAAGAGAATCACTTCGGTCATGTTGTCGCCTAGATTCAAGATGCCTGACCTAGACAAATATGATGGCTAGGGTGATCTGCGTGAACATGTCCAAAACTATAAATTAAGGAGAGTGATGAAGATACAAGGGCTGACGACTCCCTCCTCTGTCGGCTTTCCAAACAACTACGAAAGGCCGCGAAGGAGTGGTATAACGGACTTCTCAATCGGTCTATTGGGTCGTTCAAGAGCTTGCCCCGAGTCTTCTGCCAACAATTTATGGCAAGGAGAAGGAGGACGCGGAGCTCGGACCACATATATATTCACATTAGAGCATAAATAGAGGGATACATTAAGAAGCTTCATGGAAACTCTTCAACTCCGAGAGGCTGAATGTCGAGAGCTGCATTGACGAGGTGACCATTGTTGCACTCGAGAAGAGGGCTTGGTGTGAACACTTGAGGAAATCTATGCATCATAAACCAAATTGCAGCTCGGATCAGCTCTTTACTAGAGCGGAGCGGCGTATGATGGGCATGAAAGGTGCTAATGTTAGTATTGTTTGCTGTGATGAAATTAGACAATATGTATGCTAATGTTTTTATTTTATTAGGAAAAAGATTGGGTCGCATGCTAGCCTCTCCTCTCTCTCTTCTCATTCCATCAATATTTGTGTACATCTGATCCCCGTATCTTTCTCTAATATCTTCCATATTGTATGCGTAAACTCTGGTCTGATTCTAGTCCTATAGGGTTAATTAGAAGACATGCATGCAGTGTGTGTGTCCTACATATGGTGGTCAATTAAATCTCTACGTTGACTTCACTGTTTTTTTCAACTTTGGCAAGAATCTCCTTTCGTCACATCGTAGTATAGGTTAGAAAATCTTTTGCCATGATGACCAATAATTATGCTTTCCAGGCCAACAAAAGCTTGGTTGAGCTTCATGATTAATTTCCCACGTCCTCTCATTCCTTTGTTTCTTTTTGCACGTAATTATCTCACATTTGACCACCCACCCTAGTTAATCACAGTCTTCTTCTGAATAGAATTAATGTTTTTCTTCATAATTTAAGCAAAAAACATTAGCATAATGTAGCGTAATTGCACAGCGATAGGGCCTTTTAATTGTATAACACGAGTCCGAAGGATCTATAGCTATATTGAGAGACACATGTAGCATATTTGACCTAATTGTGCATATTTTTATTTAGTAATATGGGCATTTTTTTTTGAGAGAAGTCAATATGCATGTGTATATACACCATTGGTTTAAGCAATGGAGCCATTTGTGTGATATATATAACACCTAAGATTGAATGAGAACCGAACGACACGTTGCATTTATAGCCTTTGGGATAATAATATCAACTGTACACGTTAGGGACGTTTGAAATTCTAGCACACCTCGGACCCTTTTTTTGATACATCGGAAAGCAGGAATCGAACCTCGGTCTCGATGAGTTAAGTGATGATGGGAATTTATCTATTATGCCAACATGGATTAGTTAGTTGTTTACACAACTTTTATTAGCATGTGTATAAATAATCATTAAAATAATAATGCTATCTAGTCTTAATAATTGGCTCTACATTATACGATATTAGACTTAATGCTCTACTCTGTAAAGACTAGGGGTGTGCATGGGTACAGGATACCCAGATACCCGATCGGAACCTACCCGAACGGGTAGGTTCTGGGTAGATAATTATCGGTTCCGGGTAGGTTCCGGGTAGGAAAATTAGGAACCGATGGGTATCGGGTCCGGTTCCGGTTCCCATTTATAGGGAACGGGTACCCTGAACCGGAACCGACATTTTATATATTTAATTTTTTTATATATTATAATATTAATGATCAAAATATATAAGAGTGATCCACCTTGGATGTATCTAATTTGAACTTATAATATTAGGGAGTACAACTTGCATCCTGAAGTTCTAAGCAACGCGTAAGTTCATTACACAATGCATTTGAATCAAAGATCATATTGTTCTCTTATGCGATCAAAAGAGCAGTAGAGGTAAACGTGAATCATTCTTCCATATGCCTAGCTTTATCTAATAGAAATGAAAGATCATTATACATTTATCACTGAAGAAAGAGACTAGAGACAATATTTTACTTCCAAATTGATCTTTATTCATGTGTATTTGAGGTAATTGTCATACACAGATCATTCGGAAATCATTGTTCGTAATGCATCACAAATTAGATCATTTTTACAGGGTACCCGGAACCTACCCGAAACCATAGGGTCCGGGTAGGGTCCGGGTATATGGTCCAACTGGGTAGGTTCCGGGTCCAAATTTTAGGAACCGGTCCCTTACCGGGTAGGGTCCGGATAACATAAAAAAACAGGGTACCCGGATCCGCACACCCCTAGTAAACCTAGTCTTAGGATTATGCTCTACTCTATATGAGATTGGCTTTATGGCCATACTATATAGAAATTAGCATTGGAATTGTGCTCTACTCTATATGAGATTGGCATTAATGCTCTACTTATTAAAGATTAGCTTTTAAAATTATGTTTTACATCATCTAAGATTTGGTGTTAATGTATTTTCACTATGTACGTTGGTATCTGAAAATTTTGATAGTAAAGTTAATAGTTTCATCGG
Organism: Scilla litardierei; assembly: GCA_030789695.1. NCBI lineage: Eukaryota > Viridiplantae > Streptophyta > Magnoliopsida > Asparagales > Asparagaceae > Scilla > Scilla litardierei. The sequence goes on from CM061133.1 coordinate 211,079,601, forward strand.
AAAGAAAATTTTCATACACTACATAAAGCTATGGTACTTCTACTATTTAGATCAAGTAATCTATAAATACAAGTATTAATAATAAGCATGTTTTAGATAACAAGATGTAGATATTAAATTTATCGGGAATTAATTATTACAAAACTTATCAAATAGCCACAACATCTATAAGTTAAGTGATAATTATATTTTACCCATTTAACATCTTCTTATGCATCTAGTGTTGCAATTAATTTCACATTTAATATCCACCACACCCTACAGTGAAGTGGCTATTTATGTAGATTAATTAGGTTGAGACAATTGTAGACTTTAGTGAAAGCAATCTCTTATGCCCATAGATACAAAGATATTTTCCATTAATAGTAAATTAAACTAGTCTTAATTAACTAAAGTTTAATGATGAATCTATAGGGCATCTATCTATAGAAAGGTCAATTCATTACTAATAAAATAAATATTATTTGTTACTGCTAATGTATATTTTATGAAGTTATTACATTCTTAATTATGAAAACATTAATTGTAAATTGTTATAGGAAATTTTTTAGGCATTATGATTAAGTGTTACAAGATATAAAGTAATAATTTTGAATCAATTTCTGTGCAAATAGCATTTTCTAACAACATAGATGGTATAGTCGATTTAGAAGAATAGACATTAAGTTATATAAAGTTGAAATTGAAATTATGATTATTGATGACATCTGAGCACATTAAGTTATATTCATGATATTAACCGATTGACTAAAGTAATTTACATTCATTTTAAAATGTCATATATAGAATATGAGCTCATTTATATGATGTTTGTCATTGTAATGATTTTATGCATGATGTCTACAAAATTTTTGAGTGTTGTTAGTATTGCAGGCATAACTTATAATGTGTGCATATTGTAGTTAAGTCATACGATAATTATTTATAAAGCAAATAAAAGTTGGACTCAAAATAGTCAATTATCAATTCATAAAGTTATTTGTATAAGGTTGCTTGCATAAAGTTATTTGCAAAATATGAAAAATTATTGAAGCTTCTTAAAGAAAAATTTATGATGCTGATTAAAGCACAACTATTAAATTTTGGCTATAATATATAGTTGTTGTTTTAAAGGTGACGGTTACTGAACCAGTAGCCCTATATTTATACTAGAAAGTTTACAATTGGGTGGATACCCTAGCCCTACATGTGCTCTACATGGGACTACAAAAGCACATTCATAACACTTCTCCTTATCCATCCATCATTGTAAGATCGATGTATGAATACTTCAGGATTCATGATGCTTATTAGTGTCATGAGGATTTGGATACTTCTTGATCCTATGTTAGGAGCTTTTTCCTCGTTAAAACATTTGGCCATGGAAAACCAAGTGGGAAAAACCAATAACTAAGAAAAAAGAGTGCACGTCTCCTTAACTTCCCCTGATCTGTGGATATCACTAGGGGTGGATACTTCTGGATCCATAGTTAAATGTGGTTGCCTCGTTAACACTTTGGCTATGGAAAACCCAGTGGGAAAAACCAATAGCTAAGAAAAAAGAGTACAACCTTGCATTTAACTTCCCCTGATTTGTAGATATAACTAAGGGTGGATACTTCTGGATCCAGAGTTAAATGTGGTTGCATCTTTGTTGGATTTCCTGGCACAACAAATACACTAGGGGGTGAACAGTGTATATCACGACGAAATTGTAAAATTAAAGGTAAATAAAAATTGCAATTAGAGTGCAGAAGTAAATGAACACAATCCAGAAAATTCCAAACGCAAACACAGGAATTTATCATGGTTCTGATCCTTGTGATCCTACGTCCAGTCCTCTACCCCGTAGAAATTTCAATCCACTATAACACTTTCTCCCCACAAGAAATCAACATACAAAGATGCCAAAACTTTCCATGTTGCAAACTTGTACAATCTCTTCGACCAGAGATTCACCAAATAAAGTAAAGAAAAAGTATGAAACAATAGCACCTATAGCCTTGATAATATAGGAATTATGGCGCAAGGTTGGTGATGGATTCTCCAAGGTTCTGGATGAGAATTGATGGTAGAACACATGTGAAGAATGGACTTCTAATTGAGGAAGAATTTCTGCAGAGGTTCCCCAAAGAAATCTGAAAGTCACTCACTTTCTAGAGAGAGAAAGTAAACTTAAGACAAGAGAGAGTGTGTGAATTTTCATAATTTTTAGGCAGGGGTCTGGGGGTCTATTTGTAGCCGAAAAAGGTAGTTTTTTTAACGTTGGACAACTGCCTAAAATTTCAAAAAAGTCTAGAAATTTTTTGTTCAAATTAGTTGACTAATTTTAGGGGCTAATCGACTAATATGGCTGCTGACTAGGATTTTGGCTATTGAGGTGTCTTTTCAGAAAATAACTTCTGAAAACTGAAAAGTAACAGATGTCAACGGTTATAAACTGTCAGGAACTAACCGTTTTTTGCAGTTCTAACTTCCATTAATAAAACATATTATTTAAATGATAATTCATTTAAAATAACTGATTTAAAAATGACTAGTAGACTAATAGAATCTTTTAGTCGACTAAAAAATCTGAAACTTAGAAATTTGTAGGAAAAGGATACTAGAGACTCTAAAATAGGTCTGACAAAATTTCAGAATTTTCAGAATTTGTTAATATTTAAATTAGTCGACTAGCATTAGGGATTGGTCGACTAATTGGATTTTTGACTTGATTTTTTGAAGACGGGCCCTAAATGACTAAGAGTGATCATCATCATGGCTTTTACATTCTAAGCATATATATGCAAGAGAAAAAAATAAAGATTACATCTCTTTTTACAAGATACAAAATATCATCGATATGCTTCATCTTGTAGTTGATGCTTCTTGCAACTTGTATAGTTGATGATTGTCTTAGTTGATTGTGCTATAATATCTGTATAGATAAAGTTAGTACATATAATATGTTTGTATCATCAAAATCATAAGAGGAGTTGTGGGTTTCCAACATTCTCCCCCTTTTTGATGATTTTACAAACATTGAATATAATATTATAAAAAGATGTTATTGCCCCCCCTTAATATATGACTTATATGCAATATATGAAGTGATAATTTTTATAGCCATGTATGATGTTATAAGAAATTTGTGTAATGAATATACATGAATATGAATATGTGATGTATTGAAATGTTAACTTTTTTCCTGTATATATCAAATTTCGTATCTTCCCCTTAGTAGCCCTCTTAATAGCCTAGAATATACATATTTATTGTCCCTCTTGGAAATTATCAAAAATGTGGTTAAATTCGGTCGAAGTATGATATTAGTCGACTAACATCATGGTCTGGTTGACAAAAAAATGCAGAAAAAAGTGCAGAAAACTGTGTTTAATTAAGAAAACAGACTTCATTCATTAAGCAAACATTACAGTTGACAGACATGAAGCATAAAATAAAATATATAAGACAGTGAACTAGGAAGCAAATACATCAAGCAAATACATTAAAACACATAAAATCTAATCCTATATAGGAGTCGTTGATCAATATAGTAGTCTGGTCGACTAGAAACTGAAATGTCCTGATCTTAATACGGTGGAGGAGGCCTAGGAGGGCGTTATGATGTTGAAGGAGAGTAAGGAGCCCAATGTTCTAAAAGGCTCAGAATTTGTGCTTGACTTCCTTGCACATTTTCAAAGCTTGTATTTATGTCATTAGTAAGCCGCTCAAGACGAGTCTCAAAACCACTAAGATGCTCTTGAACACCAGTAAAACCAGAATTCACATCATCGCAGAGTTGATCAATTTGATCTTGTAGGGTTGGACATGAAGGAGAAGGACGAGCATAAGGATTGACGGTGACTTTGCGACAATGGGAAGGACGTTCAACTTGAGGTTGGTGTTCTTCTTCTTCTTCAACTTGAGGAGGAGTGGGTAGTTCCATGCGATTGACCACTGAATGGTCGAATTGTTGAGGGTTAAAGAGTGAAACCTCACCATCAAGGGGGACACCAAAGTGTTGGAGAATGCGAGTGATGGTACATAGAAGAAATATGTGAGTAGAAATGGGTTTGATCAAGACATGCATTATGGGGCTTGCCCAATCCACTTTGATTCCTTCGACTATAGCGTAGAGAGCCCGGCTACGGGTCTCATTGACATAGTTGAGAGAACCACTCTTGGGAAGCAAGTTGTAAGTGATGATCTTGATGAGGAGTCGAGGGATGGGTTTCAAATCTATGGCGGACATGCCAATCAAAAAATTGGAACTTAATTGATTAATGATTTCGGGATCATCCATGGTGGTCTCACCAAGATATTGTGAAGGAAAGCGAGGCAATTGAAGAATTTGAGCAAGGATGTCATAAGAGAGATGGATGTTGGTACCCTTAACCTTGGTATCAATAGAAACGTGGCCACCTTTCCCGACCACGGTCATGTTGAAATAAAATTCCTTGACGAGAATGTGATAATATGAAGTTATTTCGCACCAAAGGTGGAAGAGAGAGATGGTGTGGAGAAGGTGATGGATGTTATAGTTGATGATGACCGGATCGGTGAGTTTAATGGAGCGTATCGAGAAGAAAGAGACGATTTCGACGGTTGCGGCCGGATTTAGGCGACGAGGAAGGTGAGGATTCGAAGAGGAAGCCATTAGGGAAGGATGAAGAGCTACAATGGAGAATTTGTGGGATTTCTTTGAAAATGGAAGATTTTTTGCTATATTGTGCTTTGGGTTTTCTCATGGTGAAAGATAAAGAACCATGGAATTTAAATAAAGAATTTGAGTGGGAAATTCGAACGTTGAACCCAAAAAACGAATTAAAACTTCCTAATAACTTCTAGGAACGGTTTGATAATTTTTGCAACGTTTTTGGAAAGAAAAACGAGCAAAAATCACGCAAAGCAACGTTCAGAATTCGGCTGTTTTTCGCCACTTATACAACGATTGCTCGACTAGTGGTTTGGACTAGTCGGCTAAGCAGGTTCTGATTCCGAGCGGTTTGGGGGTAGAAGCGAAAATAATCCAAAATTTAAATATATAAAATAATTTTTGGTTAAAAAGTACTGATGGGTTGTTGCCTTAGGAAGGAGTTTGTGTAAGTGACTTTGACCATGTGTAAGTACTTTTGTACTTTTGATGTAAGGGATATAACTCTTGTACTTAGTCCTTAGTGTGTAAGTGTACTTTTAGAGGGAAAGTTTCAAAAGTTTGAAATTTAAAAAAAAAATTGTCTTCATCTGAAGTTGACCTATCAGAACTATAAAAATAATTTTTATTATAAAATATTTTCAACCATTCATTTAGTATCTGTATATAAATAATTCTGATGGATTAGTCGACCAGGAAAGTGTGCTAGTCGACTAATTAAATTATGAAATAAATCAGAAAAGTACAGAAAAATTATATAATGAAAATAATATAATATGTAATAATAATATATTGTTAAAATACTGATTCACTAACTATACCAAGTTCTCTTCTAAATTTTAGAAAAGTCTCTTCTTTAAGAGGCTTAGTAAGGATATCGACGATCTGATTCTTAGTATATATATATATATATATATATATATATATATAGCAAAAAATGTACCTAAGAATGACCTCGGGTAGAGATACTTGAGCACACCCCCGCTGTTCGGGGGTTGTGAGTATTTTGTTTTTGAAATTTTTTTTGCAGTAGGTAGATATACTTGTTATGTAGCTCTCCACAAAATTTCAGCTCGATCCGACACCGTTTGAGCCTCCGTTCATCGATTTCAAAAACGTTGCGCAAAACTGTCCAAATTCTGGACAGTTTTGCGCAACGTTTTTGAAATCGATGAACGGAGGCTCAAACGGTGTCGGATCGAGCTGAAATTTTGTGGGGAGCTACATAACAAGTATATCTACCTACTGCAAAAAAATTTTTCAAAAAAAATACTCACAAACCCCGAACAGTGGGGGTGTGCTCAGGTATCTCTACCCGAGGTCATTCTTAGGCACATTTCCCTCATATATATATATATATATATATATATATATATTAAAATAATGTCACCTTTTTGGACATGATCATCCAAGAAGTGATGACGTATATCTATGTGTTTAGTGCATGCATGATGTACTGGATTTTTGGATAAGTTTATAGCACTAGTGTTATCATACATAATAGGGCATGTGTTACACTTAATGCCATAATCTAAGATTGTTTGTTTCATCCATAAAATCTATGAACATGCTAAGCCAGCGACAATATATTCCGCTTCAGTAGTTGATAAAGAAATAGAGATTTGTTTCTTACTAAACCAAGATACTAATGCATAATCTAAAAAGTGATAAGTACCACTTGTACTTTTAATATCAAATTTGCAACCAGCAAAATCTACGTCACTATATGAAATTAAATAAAATGAATTTGTTTTTGGATAAAAGAAACCAAAATCAGATGTATGTTTGATATACCTAATTATCCTTTTGATAGCAGTCAAATGTGATATCTTAGGATCAGATTGATATCTAGCGCATATACAAACAGAAAATATAATATCTGGTCTACTAGTGGTAAGATAATGTAACGATCCAATCATACCTCGATATAAAGTTTGATCAACACGCTTACAATTTGGATCTTTGTCAATATTTGATGAAGTAGCCATTGGAGTATGTTTCTCTGTAGAATTCTCTAGTCCAAATCGCTTGATGAGTTCCTTTGTATATTTACTCTGGTGTATCCTTCATTTGTTTGATGTGAAGTCCAAGTAAATAGGTCAATTCACCCATGTGACTCATCTCAAATTCATTATGTATTTCCTTAGAAATTTCATGACAATGAGAATCATTAGTAGAACCAAAAATTATATCATCGACATATATTTGTATAATGATAACATCAAAATCTATGCGTTTAGTAAATAAGGTAGAATCTATCTTTCCAATACAAAAACCAAATTTTAATAAAAAGTTCTTCAATCTTTCATACCAAGCACGTGGTGCTTGTTTTAATCCATATAAAGCTTTTTTTGTAAGTATTAGTGTTTCATACCAATGTTATTTTGATGATGATCACAACATTATGTTGTTGCTAATGACTCTCTTGTTTTAGTCTCTTAGTTTACATTCCAAGAATATCATTTTTGGAGACTAAACACTTGGTGTAAGGATGGACATCAAGTGGAGAAGGGCCAAAGCTTGGACTCAAGGGGTGCCAAAGCTTGGAGATGATGGGGAGCATCAAGGCATCAAGACTGAAGCCATAGACTCTAAGGAAAGTAATGTAATCCATGTAATATTTTATTTATTGATTTTCTCCTTTTTTGAGTCTAGGTTTAATGTAATTCCTTGATAGATGGTCTACTCATCCATGCATATGAATTTAACCATCTTAGTGAGCCTTAGGATTATCATAGAATCCAACCCAATAGGCTCATCTTGCCCAAAGACTCATTTGGAGTCTCTGGCTCAACAGTCACCTGATGAAGGTTTTACAGTCGACTAGGTGATTTTCAGTCGCCTGTCAGCCTTCTATAGTTGACTGTAGAGCACTGCTCAAGTCAACATTTTTATTGACTCTACTTGAGCTTTTCGCATCAGTCGACTGATGCAGTATTTACAATCGCATGTATATTTACATTCGCCTATGAAATGGTCAATAGTCGTCTGAAACTCTCTGTTTATTTGCATCTCCTGCAGAAATCGACTGATGAAGGATAAATAGTCACCTGTCTGGTCACAACGGGCCATGCACCCGCACGGGTGTGCCCTTGCGACACCCAGTTGCCTTAGGCGGGCGCCCCCGCTAAGCTTAGTGGGCCGCCTACAACTTAAGTCGTTTGATTAGGGTTTGTTGAAACCCTTGATGGCTACGAAACATGGGTTTTTGCTCAACTTTGAGCAATTGTTTGAAGGGTCAAACAAACTCGGATTTCGTCGCCGTTTGTTCCTACGCGTTCACCATTCCTAGCCCTTCGAAATGATAACTTGTATCATCTCTAGGGCTTAATGGTGAGTGAGAATTAATTGATTAAAGTTAGACTTTTGTGAAAGCTATTCTAACTAAATTGAATTAATCCTAAGACTTTTCCAAATCATTTGTCCCACATTGCTCGTGACAAAAGAAGCGGAGCCGGCCTCCTATATAAATAGGTGCACACTCCCTTCTTTGTTTTTTGCACCAATTCTTTGATTAAGGAGCTCCGGAAAATTTGAGCAAACTTAATCAAGACTTAAAATATTTCTTTTCCTCTATTAATTTTCCTGTCCTCCAACCGAGTCCTAGCAAGGCAACGGGGAGGTATGAATCTGATTCGAAAGTCTACGACGCGTGTTTACTCAACTGAAACTTTCTACGGCTAGTGATGGGCTCGGAGGCAAGGTGCGACTCGGGAGCTGATCCAGTTCGCAATGCAGAGCGACGCAATGCGGTTCGGGATGCGGGTCAAATTTTGGAGCGCAAGACGGTGCGAAACATCTTGTCCTATCCAAGGCAAGATTCTGGGTGAGTTATATTTATATATGCATTTCTTTTAAGTAGTAGTTAGAACTTTCTCGAGTTGGTCAGACCCAACTCGAGTCAGTAGATTATCCTGGCTTAGGGAATTTTTCATTAGGGCAGTAATTATTAAATAGTTTAATAATTGATTTTTCCGCTGCTTATTTAATTTTGTCCCTCCGACTTAGGACGAATACGTTTAAATTAGCCCTAAGAGACCTTGATAATCCCTTCAGTGGCATCAGAGTCAGATCTACTCTGTTCTTATACTACTTCTATATGAACTGCATGTTTTAATTATGTGATAATTAGATTAATGGAATATTCTTGTTTATTTGATAACATAATAAGAACTTGTTAGGTTAGCCATTAATGAATCCTCAAATTTTATGAGATAAATTTTGACACCATGCTATAATTTTTAAAATTGTTTAAAATTGCCTAATGGACGATTAGGATAGCCATTAAGAGAATTTCTCAAATTTTTATGAGATAATTTTTGAGACTCTGCTATATTTTAAGTTGTTTAAAATACCTATTGGACAATTAGGGCAGCAACACATTTATTTAATCCTTATATGTAATGACCCCCTCCCTGGGCCCGTTACTTTTTTGATATTTGCGCAGGCCTTGCAGTTAACCAGTGAAAACAAAATAGCCAAGATGCAGAGATGTACAAAAATACCCAAATAGTGTCCAATTATTACATCCATACTGTACAAAAATGTTCCAATAAACGTACATGAAGGAAAGAAAATACAACTAAAAACAACTCTGAAAGCTGCAGACTCAAGGTCGAATTCTGGCGCTATTAACTCGAGAGCATCTACCTCCATATGTACATCGTCTGCGGTGCCACAGAGATGGAACCGTAGGTAAGTCACAACAATTCTAACAATAGAAATAAAGTGGTGCAAAAGTATGGAACAGACTATAGTAACAAATGATGATTTAACAGGTGCAAAAGTAATGTAAGAATTGACGTGCATATATGAGCGAAAATTAAAGTACCGGTGGCTGCTCAAGTGTGGTAAACAAGGTGCATAAGGTAAAGGTGATTGTACAAGTGCAAAAGTAACGACTGTGGCATGGCATGTGGTAGTAACAATGTTTTGACCAATGGGATGGTAATAGTAAGATAACCAGGTTAACAATGTTTTGACCAATCGGTAATGGGATGACAATAGGTAGACATAGTAATATTTAAGAAATGATGAGCGTCGCTTGACTATCTAATAGTGTATGCAGGCCTAATAATAAGAAGTCTAGTTTAACTCCCAAATCAGCTAGGTAATCAGGGCTTGAAGGCACATGTCACTTCTATGACCGCAGGACAAGTCCTTTGGTTGACCAACCCCCTTCCCATTCCTTTCTAGACACTGATTTAGTAGTAATTTAAGACCGCTTATTATTGCACCGTTCTATCACGTTCGAGTAGTCTTGATTTAGTCAGAAAAATAGTGGTATCAAGTCAATGGTCGTGACAGAACAATGGTAACATAGCAAACAACTGAACTAGTGCGTCAGCTTTGGCTCGAGTGTACGATATGCAACCAGAAGTACACCCATCCCACGGAGCAACTCATGGAATATCTACCTACCATTCCTGCTGGGTGATGGTACAGCTTACCAAATAAGGGTGAACCCGGTCACTACCGCACACTTCGTAGCTAAAGACTACCCCAAAAATTGTGTCATATCATTGTCCAATGTTCTTACTAGTGTTCGTATCAATATGGCCTCATGGGCCCTGGTATCAATCAAGCTAGTGCAATAGTCTTGGCTCGAGTGTAAGATATGCGACCAGAAGTGCACCCATCCCATGGAGCAACTCGTGGAATATCTACCTACCATCCCCTTCAGAGTGATGGTACAGCTTACCAAATAAGGGTGGACCCCGGTCACTCCCGCACATTTCGTAGCTCAAGACTACCCCAAAACCCATGTTGTATCACATTACACATTTATAACTGTATCCGTATCTGTGTCCGTATCCATGTCTGTATCTGTATCCGTATGGCCTCATAGGCCCATCATTTCGTACATCCAACAATGTGTACAACAATACATCTAACAATGAGTACATATATATGGTGTTTACTTGCAGAAAAGTCAAGGCAGAAGCCTCAACAGAGAATATCAGTCCTGAGCAATGCTTTGAAGTCCAACAACTACGATATCTAATTTCATAAAAGTGCACTATCTCAATTTAGTCCTGAGCAATGCTTTGAAGTCCAACAACTATGATATCTAATTCCATAAAAGTACACTATCTCAATTTAGTCTTGAGCAATGCTTTGAAGTTCAACAACTATGCTATTTAAGTCCATAAAAGTGCACTATCTCAATTTAATCATTTCGTCATTCCACTATTGATTAGTTCTCTAGTTAATTAGGTCCCTAATCATTGGTTCAAGTTAATAGATGTTCTGAAAATATATATGAGGTCTTAAGCTCATACGAGTACACTATCTAAATTTCAAAAACTAGAATTAGAGTGACTTACACCATCGAGATCGTCGTAGTAAGACGAGGTTGGAGCCAACGCTTCCAAAGATGCTGGTGCACGAGGATTGGTACCTGCAAACGTAAGAAATCGTTAGTTACAGGCTACCCTATTTCTATCTATTTAATCTAATCGTTTCGATTTTTATAATCGATTGAAACACTGTCGAAAAGTGTTCTAAATTTTTCTATAAGCTAGATATAAGGAAAATAATTTTATAGTAAGAGAAAATATTTTTCTGAAGCTTATATAATTTTTATAATTTTTAAAAACTGAAAAATAATTTAAAAACTATTTTAATTAAGTAACGTAATTATTCAATAATTTCTTCTGGATGCAATCTGCATCGGAAAGTTGCGAGTGAGATGTCAAAATGACCGTATCGGAGAGTAATATAACATATATTTTTTTTATGTATTAGTTTACATGAGAATAACAAGTTACGGATTTTTAAACGAAAATAACATATTTAACTTTTAGGCTTTAAAAATTAATTCTGGAAAAACTAAACGTCAGATTGAGATGAAACCAGCACCATTGGGTCCAGAATGTGATTTCTGATTTTCTGGAACTGGTCTCACATTTTTCTGATGCTTATATTATTTAATACGAATTTAAAACCAATAAAATCCTTTTTATAATTATTGAAATAAAGTTATATTCGTATTTATACGTATACTTTACCAAAATACGTTTTTAAAAAAACTTGTTCACCTTTGTTCGAACCCATGAGTGCGCATGGGGGGGGGTTCATGCTCAGACGGCGGTGGCAGCGAGCGGCGTCAGCGGCGGGCGACGTCGGACAGCGGATGCAAGGCGGAGGAAGGGCGGAGCGACGGCGAAGTTGAGGGGGTCTTGGAGCGTCGTGGACGACGTGAGGGGGCGCTGCTGGGCGGAGACACTTGGGGTAGCTCGGGGATGCGGGGAGGCGTGGGCAGAGCTCCGGCAGCGGAGAGGGGCGGTGGAGCGGCGGTGGTGGCCGTGGGGTGCTGGGGCGCTCGCTTCACTGGAGGGGCGGAGCTGTTCGACGGGCGAAGGCAGCAGCACCGTGGGGATGAGCTGTGGCGGCGCTCCCGGGGCCGCAGAGCTCGTCGGAAGGCGGAGGAGCACGGAGGGGGCCGTGCGAGTTCGGGGGCTGCTGCTCCGGGCGGCGGGATGCTCGAGCAGTCGGATAACGGGAAGAGGAAGGCGGGGGCGCTCCGTGGGGCTCGCCGACGGTCGACGGTGTGACGGCGGGCGGCGGCGATGTCCTCTGGGCCTGTGAGAGCGTGGGAATGTGAGAGAGAGAGAGAGAGAGAGAGAGAGAGAGAGAGAGAGAGAGAGAGAGAGAGAGAGAGAACGGGGAAGAGAGGGAGAGTGATAGAGAGAGTGTTTGGGTTAGGGGGAGAGCGAAAGAGAGAGGGAAGGCTTCGTGCGTGTGTTGTGGGCTGGGCATGGGCGCGTGCATGGGTTGCCTAGGTTGCGAGATATAGAGAGGAAGAGAGCTCGGGTTTAATCAACGGTGAGAGGGAGTTTAGAGAGACTGGGTTCGGGGGTTTGCGTGAATTAGAGAGGGAGGGTTAGGGGCTTTAAATAGGTATTTAAATTAATAGTTTATTTGTTATTAGTCAAAGTATTTAATATAATTAGGTAAGTAATAAATGAAAACTTTAGACTAAGTTTTAAAGTAGGGGATGCATGAATCTCATGGGTGCTTACGGGTAGGGGTTACGTGAGAGATTAGACTAGGTAATAAGGGGGAGGTAAACACTTAAATAGTAAAAACATATATAGTAACGATATATGGAAATTACGATTTTGCCCCTACTAGTAAACGTGTCTGAAAAATTACAAAAACATACCCACGGAATCGTATCGTCACGAGGATCACGAATACGAAGTCCGTTTCAGGGGTTGGGCTACGGAGATACTAGTTTTGGGCCAAAACGTTTAGAAAGCATGTTTACGGGTTCTCTACTGATTTGTCGTCATAAAATTACGAAATTAATGTGGGAAGCCCGAAATGATTATAGGATGATACCGTAGAATTTTGAAAACATTTTGATGATGTTTGTATAGAAAATTAATTCATTAAGCCAAAACGGTAATAATCGAAAATGAATTTTTACCAGATTATTTAGAGGTATTCGATGAAACCCGAACTTACTAAAATACTTCATAGCTAGTCTGATATCTCAAAATATTTTTATAAGAAATTTTTTTTGAAATCGTAAAACTCCTGACAAACCATTATAAAATAGTTTAAAAATTGAAAAATTGGTCAAATACCTAAATAGTTTGTCTTGATGAAAACAGGCCGTTACATCCTACCCTCCTTAAAATAATTTCGTCCTCGGAATTTAAAAATCTCTTTTGTTTAAAAATCTCTTTTGAAAATAATTGATGTTATGAAGAAGCTCAAGAAAATAAATGATAGAAAAGGTAGTAATCTAGTAAATCAGGTTGTAAATAGCATGAAATATAATGTGACATCACAGCATCCAGAAAGCAAGAGATGTTACATATGAATACATACTATTGACATCATCATAGCTTCCGCAACTATTCCTGAGACCAGTCTTATCATAATAATCATTTTGACTTTTCAAGTTGCCAAAGTTAATATGGCGTTACATGAAAATGATAACATCTGTTCGAACTTGAAACCTAAGGTGATAAGCCAGTAGCAAACTATTTAAACCACATACAAAGGAAGACCATTAAGTTTATTCATGCTACTGGTGACTAACTGGGTCTAGCCGAGAATGTCATTCATAACAAAGGGGGCATCTACGAATTCATATACTTTTGTGCTTTTTCTTATCACCATCTAAACACCAATGACATCAATCTCCACAATGCCCAACCGCATGCTAACGTCCAAAACAATGCCCAAATGTGAGTACAAGGCCAATACCCAAAGTCAGTACTCACTGCCAGCATTTCTTCCATCAATCTCCATAATATCCCACACTAAGGCAACACCCAAGCCCTCATCCAAAGCCAAGCACAAGGCCTACATCGAACTTCAACACCTAGGGCCAATATCATGCCAATAATCATCGCCATCACTCCTTCCGTAGTACAATACTTGACATCCGCAACACTCAACATCACCCAACAAATGAACAACCAAAAACACGCTTTCCAGCACACCAGAAGAAGTAGACGCAATAGAAAGCCTAGATGGGATCTCAACCAGGGTGAGATCCAGGGCAGAGAGCTCAAGAAAAGCCCAAGAATCACGACTTCCCAAGATCTCAGCCATACGACAACAACGAGGGTGGCGCTGAGGGTCGTTGCTAAGGCCAAAAATCCCCAAAATCATCGGTGATCCATCTACAGCTGTGACGGGTGTCACTGGAATGGGATGGGGTGGTGAAGCTTCGGTTGAGACCGAAGGAGCTTGTGGCGAGATGAGTTGAGCTTGCTTGGGGGAGAGGCCGGGAGGAGGAGTGGAAGTCGATACGATGTAGGGGAAACCACGGGGTGGCTTGGTGAGGAAGAAGAGGGGGTCTTTTAAAGAAAAGGGGCGCACCGAAAGTCGTCGGTAGGGTAGGGTAGGGCTAGGCAGGAACGGGGCTCGAGGAGGGGAAGCGGACAAAAGAAATAAAGAGGGGGAGATGGTAGGTGGAAAAGGATTCAACCCATGGGGAAATGGGTACAAGATAATAGCAATGGACAGAAGAAGAATACAAGTTCAAAGTAGATGTAGCTGCTTACGCTTTCATGACTCGGTTTGGTTCGTCTCAAATTCTCTAGCACCATCCACCAATACTTCTGAGCATCCTTCGATTTGCCTCAGTTTTCGAAATCGAACTTCTGGTGATCGAAAATCGAATGCTAGCCTCCTTAAAATAGACGTAGCTAATTGAAGGAAGGGTGATGTTGATGAAGTGGGTAGATAGTTCAACCTATGAACATCACTCTAACTGCTAGCAATTAAGGTTACTAGGGAAGGCATATCCAAAGAATAGGACACGAATTCCTAAGTAAGGGTTAAGAGTTCAAAGAAGATGATGTGAATCAAGAAAGACCTGATGAAGATGGTAATAAAAACGTTTCACCCGTATATCCAATACAGGTGAACACTCGAGACATCTTGTACTCGAGGGTTCTCTTTGAGTATTTTATAATGTATACCCTGATCTTGATATATTATTCACGAGGTAGTTAGCACGGACCTGTGTGTGCCACCAAAACTATAACGACCCCCTTCCCGGGCCCGTTACTTTTTTGATATTTGCGCAGGTCTTGCATTTAACTAGTGAAAACAAAATAGCCACGATGCAGAGATATACAAAAATACCCAAATAGTGTTCAATTATTACATCCATACTGTACAAAAATGTTCCAATAAACGTACATGAAGGAAAGAAAATACAACTAAAACAACTCTGAAAGCTGCAGACACAAGGTCGAATTCGGGTGCTATTAACTCGAGAGCATCTACCTCCATATGTACGTCGTCTGCAGTGCCACAGAGATGGAACCGTAGGTAAGTCACAACAATTCTAGCAATAGAAATAAAGTGGTGCAAAAGTATGGAACAAACTATAGTAACAAATGATGATTTAATAGGTGCAAAAGTAATGTAAGAACTGACGTGCATATATGAGCGAAAATTAAAGTATTGGTGGCTGCTCAAGTGTGGTAAGCAAGGTGCATAAGGTAAAGGTGATTGTACAAGTGCAAAAGTAACGACTGTGGCATGACCTGTGGTAGTAACAATGTTTTGACCAATGGGATGGTAATAGTAAGACAACCATGTTAACAATGTTTTGACCAATCGGTAATGGGATGACAATAGGTAGACGTAGTAATATTTAAGAAATGATGAGCGTCGCTTGACTATCTAATAGTGTAGGCAGGCCTAATAATAAGAAGTCTAGTTTAACTCTCAAATCAGCTTGGCAGTCAGGGCTTGAAGGCACATGTCACTTCTATGACCGCAAGACAAGTCCTTTGGTTGACCAACCCCTTCCTAGTCCTTTCTAGACACTGATCTAGTAGTAATTTAAGACTGCTTATTATTGAACCGTTCTATCACGTTCGAGTAGTCTTGACTTAGTCAGAAAAATAGTGGTATCAAGTCAATGGTCGTGACGGAACAAAGGTAACATAGCAAACAACTGAACTAGTGCGTCAGCCTTGGCTCGAGTGTACGATATGCAACCAGAAGTGCACCCATCCCACGGAGCAACTCGTGGAATATCTACCTACCATTCCTGCAGGGTGATGGTACAGCTTACCAAATAAGGGTGGACCCGGTCACTTCCGCATACTTCGTAGCTAAAGACTACCCCAAAAATTGTGTCGTATCATAGTCCAATGTTCTTACTAGTGTTCGTATCAATATGGCCTCATAGGCCCTGGTATCAATCAAGCTAGTGCAACAGTCTTGGCTCGAGTGTACGATATGTGACCAGAAGTGCACCCATCCCACGGAGCAACTCGTGGAATATCTACCTACCATCCCCTTCAGAGTGATGGTACAGCTTACCAAATAAGGGTGGACCCGGTCACTTCCGCACACTTCGTAGCTCAAGACTACCCCAAAACCCGTGTTGTATCACATTACACATTTATAACCGTATCCATATCCGTGTCCGTATCCATGTCCGTATCCGTATCCGTATGGCCTCATAGGCCCATCATTTCGTACATCCAACAATGTGTACAACATTATATCCAACAATGAGTACATATATATGGTATTTACTTGCAGAAAAGTCAAGGCAGAAGCCTCAACAGAGAATATCAGTCTTGAGCAATGCTTTGAAGTCCAACAACTACGATATCTAATTTCATAAAAGTGCACTATCTCAATTTAGTCCTGAGTAATGCTTTGAAGTCCAACAACTATGATATCTAATTCCATAAAAGTACACTATCTCAATTTAGTCTTGAGCAATGCTTTGAAGTTCAACAACTATGCTATTTAAGTCCATAAAAGTGCACTATCTCAATTTAATCATTTGGTCATTCCACTATTGATTAGTTCTCTAGTTAATTAGGTCCCTAATCATTGGTTCAAGTTAATAGCTGTTCTGAGAATATATATGAGGTCTTAAGCTCATACGAGTACACTATCTAAATTTCAAAAACTAGAATTAGAGTGACTTACACCATCGAGATCGTCGTAGTAAGACGAGGTTGGAGCCAACGCTTCCAAAGATGCTGGTGCACGAGGATTGGTACCTGCAAACGTAAGAAATCATTAGTTACAAGCTACCCTATTTGTATCTATTTAATCTAATCGTTTCGATTTTTATAATCGATTGAAACATTGTCGAAAAGTGTTCTAAATTTTTCTATAGGCTAGATATAAGGAAAATAATTTTACAGTAAGAGAAAATATTTTTCTGAAGCTTATAATAATTTTTATAATTTTTAAAAGCTCAAAAATTATTTAAAAACTATTTTTAACTAGGTAACGTAATTATTCAATAATTTCTCCTGGATGCAATCTGCATCGGAAAGTTATGAGTGAGATGTCAAAATGACCGTATCGGAGAGTAATATAACATATATTTTTCTCATGTATTAGTTTACATGAGAATAACAAGTTACGGATTTTTGAATGAAAATAACATATTTAACTTTTAGGCTTTAAAAATTAATTCTGGAAAAATTAAACGTCAGATTTAGATGAAACTAACACCATTGGGTCCAGAATGTCATTTCTGATTTTCTGGAACTGGTCTTACATTTTTCTGATGCTTATATTATTTAATACGAATTTAAAACCAATAAAATCCTTTTTATAATTATTGAAATACAGTTATATTCGTATTTATACGTATACTTTACCAAAATACGTTTTTAAAAAAACGTATTCACCTTCGTTCGAACCCATGAGCTAGCGCGCATGGGGGGGTTCACGCTCGGACGGCGGCGGCAGCGAGCGGCGTCAGTGGCGGGCGACGTCGGACAGCGGAGGCAAGGCGGAGGAAGGGTGGAGCGACAAAGAAGTTGAGGGGGTCTTAGAGCACCGTGGACGACATGCGGGGGAGCTGCTGGGCGGAGACACTCGGGGTAGCTCGGGGATGCGGGGAGGCGTGGGCGGCGCTCCGGCACCAGAGAGGGGCGGTGGAGCGGCGGTGGTGGCCGTCGGGTGCTGGGGCGCTCGCTTCACCGGAGGGGCGGAGCTGTTCGACGAGCGAAGGCAGCAGCACCGTGGGGTTGAGCTGTGGCGGCGCTCCCGGGGCTGCGGCGCTCGGCGTTCCCGGGGCCGCGGAGCTCGTCGGAAGGCGGAGGAGCACGGAGGGGGCCGTGCGAGTTTGAGAGCCGCTGCTCTGGGCGGCGGGCAGTCGGAGAACGGGAAGAGGAACGCGGGGGCGCTCCGTGGGGCTCGCCGGCGGTCGACGGTGTGACGGCGGGCGGCGGCAATGTCCTCTGGGCCGGCAAGAGCGTGGGAATGTGAGAGAGAGAGAGAGAGAGAGAGAGAGAGAGAGAGAGAGAGAGAGAGAGAGAGAGAGAGAGAGGGAGGGAGGGAGGGAGGGAGGGAGAGTAATAGAGAGAGTGTTTGGGTTAGGGGGAGAGCGAAAGAGAGAGGAAAGGCTTCGTGCGTGTGTTGTGGGCTGGGCATGGGCGCGTGCATGGGTTGCCTATGTTGCGAGATATAAAGAGGAAGAGAGCTCGGGTTTTGTCAACGGTGAGAGGGAGTTTAGAGAGCCTGGGTTAGGGGGGTTTGCGTGAATTAGAGAGGGAGGGTTAGGGGCTTTAAATAGGTAATTAAATTAATAGTTAATATAATTAGGTAAGTAATAAATGAAAACTTTAGACTAAGTTTTAAAGTAGGGGATGCATGAATCTCATGGGTGCTTACGGGTAGGGGTTACGTGAGAGATTTGACTAGGTAATTAAGGGGGAGGTAAACACGTAATTAGTAAAAAAACAGATATAGTAATGATATATGGAAATTACGATTTTGCCCCTACTAGTAAACGTGTCCGAAAAATTACGAAAACATACCCACGGAATTGTATCGTCGCGAGGATCGCGAATACGAAGCCCGTTTCAGGGGTTGGGCTACGGAGATACTAGTTTTGGGCCAAAACGTTTAGAAAACAGGTTTATGGGTTCTCTACTGATTTATCGTTATAAAATTACGAAATTAATGTGGGAAGCCCGAAATGATTATAGGATGATACCGTAGAAGTTTGAAAACATTTTGATGATATTTGTATAGAAAATTAATTCATTAAGCCAAAACGGTAATAATCGAAAATGAATTTTTACCAGATTATTTAGAGGTATTCGATGAAACCCGAACTTACTAAAATACTTCATAGCTAGTCTGATATCTCAAGATATTTTTATAAGAAATTTTTTTGAAATCGTAAAACTCCTGACAAACCATTATAAAATAGTTTAAAAATTGAAAAATTGGTCAAATACGTAAATAGTTTGTGTTGATGAAAACAGGCCGTTACATTATAGTTGATAAGGACCTAATAAAATCGTCAAACAAATCCATAAAATTTCGAATTTTAAGGATCCACTAGTTGATAAGGATTAACTAGAGTTAATAAAGGTTTTATTTGATAGTACGCATATAAATGACAAGCAACCTTCAATGGACCATGGTACCGGTCAATGTGCTTGGCTAAGTTTGCTGGACCACCCTAGCTAGTCTAGGGGCCAAGTGGTCCAGGCTTAGTCAATTCCCTGGCCTTGTCCGCTGGACCATAAGGACGCGAATCATTATTATGCAACGCTGTCAACTATATCTTGTCAAAAACGTTAATAAATCTTTTAACAGATAATTCGTAGCCCTCTTTGTTTTAGACGTTGGAATCTGCAGGACCCGTGTTACAATTGTTGAAATACACTCAAGCTGTGACATGGCAACCTTACAGAAACCAATTTCTTCATACATGTGTCTTAACCCAAACCGTCGCATCGTGAATACACCGAGCACCGGCGTAAGTTAGGCCAATGATGTAGTCTAAGACTTGACCCAAACAGACGCGTCGTGAATACACCGAGCGCCGGGGCAAGTCAAGCTAGACACAAAAACAAGGGTCTGACTAGACTAGTCGTTGTGATTTGGATGAGCACACTCATGATCACAATTGACTCGGGGTAAAAATCAAATAGGGAGTCATATTCGATATGATTGACAAAGAGTTCGTCTACCGACAGCCGAGTCGAACGACTTGTTGAGCTACACTCAAGGTCGGGCCACTCAAGGTTTTTGGATTCCTGCTCCCATTAAATATTAATTATGTTTTGGCTTAAACAATCTTTAAGTTAATTGGAGAATATAATTGGATAAAACCCATTCTAATTATTTTAAAAATATTTTGAACACATGCTAATTAGGAGTTCTAATATTTGCAGCATGACGAGTAAGATAAATAATATCCGAGATAAGAACTTATTAACTGGTTATAATGAGCATAATGACTGGTCAAAGAAATCTATAGCAGAAAGGGAACAAATGAAGGAAGGGCGAGTTTATGCCTTAACTTCTAAAATGCAAAGTGTAGTTCTTTCGGTTAATTCTAATGCATGGGTGTTAGACACCGGTGCAGGTTCTCATATCTGTAATTAGTTACAAGGAACGAGAATCATTAGAAAACTTGAAAAGAATGAAATTATTCTCCAAGTCGGCAACACATCAAATGTTGATGTTGTAGCCGTGGGAGATCTTAAACACACATTAGCTGGTGCTGCTAACTTACTTTTGAAGCAATGTTACTACATCCCAAACTTCCTGTGCAATATTATATCCGTCTCGGCTTTGGCTAGAGATGGTTATAATTTTACTATCAACGGAAATATCATGAACATTTTTTTTGATGGAAAGTTGCTAGGTTTTGGGACACTTAGTAATGGTGTATACATTTTAAGCAATAAGGTTGTATTAAACGTTAATACAAGAAAACGTAAGGAGTCTAGTTTTAATGAAACCTATCTTTGGCATTGTAGACTAGGCCATATCGGAGAGAAGAGACTCAGCAAGTTACATAAAGAGGGGCTCTTGGGCATCTCGAAATATGAGTCATTCGACACTTGCGAGTCTTGCCTCAAAGGTAAAATGGCGAAAACTCCTTTTGCAAGTCAAGGGGAAAGAGTTATCGAACTCTTGGGTCTAGTACATTCCGATGTATGTGGACCCATGTCTACATTAGCCAAAAGTGGATTTTCATATTTCGTCATTACTGACGATCACTCAAGGTTTGGACATCTGTTCTTGATGAAACATAAGTCCGAAACCTTTGACCGATTCAAAGAGTACCGTGCCGAAGTCGAAAACCAGCCTGGAAAAAAGTATTAAGATCCTTCGATCAGATCGAGGAGGAGAATACTTAATCCATGAATTCCTTACTTACTTAAAATAGAATGAGACTCTCTCTCAGATTACACCTCCTTACACACCTCAACATAACGGTGTATCAGAGAGGAGAAACCGCACCTTGTTAGACATGGTGCGGTCCAAGATAAGTGAAGATGAGTTACCTACTTCCCTCTGGGGCTATGCCCTGGAAACTGCTATATACATTCTAAATAAAGTTCCGTCAAGATCTGTGCATATGACACCATATCAGATATGGACCGGCAAGAAACCCAGCCTTCATCACTTAAGTGTATGAGGTTGTCCTTCGTATGTCAAAAGGCAAACTCCAGACAAACTAGAAGACATATATATACTGTGTAAATTCATTGGGTATCCGAGACATTCATTAGGTTATGTCTTTTACCATCCAGAGCAACAAAAGATTGTTGTCTCTAGAGATGCCACTTTTCTAGAAAAGGAATTTCTTGTGAAGGAATCAATTGGCAAGGTAATTGATCTGGATGAATGCTCGGAGGAAATACTCACATAGGACAAGTGTCGGAATCAGTGGGAGAGTCAGAACTGGGCATCTCCCAACCAGTTAGTAGGAAGTCTAATAGGGTTCCTCGAGTCCCCGAAAGGTACTACGGTTTTCTCGTAGATGGTGGGATTGAGGATTGCATCATATTAGATGATGACCCTGTTAGCTACCAGGAAGCCATAAAGAGTATAGACTCTAACAAATGGCTAGATGAAATGAAGTCCGAAATAGATTCCATGCACACAAATAAAGTATGGACCTGAGAAAACGTGCCCAAGGGAAATGTTCCCATAGGCTGCAAATGGATCTTCAAGAAGAAGATTGGTGCTGATGGAAATATAGAAACGTACAAGGCAAGACTGGTTGCAAAAGGATATCGTCAGATTCTAGGAATAGATTATGACGAGACCTTCTCACAGTTGCCATGCACAAGTCTATTCGGATCGTACTCGCTATTGCTGCCCACTACGACTACGAAATCTGGCAAATGGATGTAAAGACTGCTTTCCTAAATGGTGATTTAGAAGAGCAGATTTACATGACTCAGCCAGAAGGCTTCGAAGTCAGTGGGAGTGAAGGAAAAGCATGTAGGCTGCATATGTCCATCTATGGGCTTAAGCAAGCTTCAAGGAGTTGGAACATCTGCTTCGACAAAACAGTCAAAGAGTTTGGTTTTGTCAGAAACGAGGATGATCCATGCATTTACAAAAGGACTAGTAATAATAATTCTTTAGTTATCCTCCTTCTATACGTAGATGACATTCTGATAATAGGCAACAACATAGAGATGTTGAAGTCTGTTAAAAGATGGCTATCAACAAATTTCTCCATGAAAGACTTGGGAGAAGCATCCTACATACCAAGTGTGAAGATCCAAAGAGATAGATCTAAACGGATGCTAGGACTCTCCCAAACCAGGTACATTGACATAGTGTTAAAACATTTTAGCATGGAAAACAGTAAGGGTGGTTCAATACCACCAATCATGGAATAACCCTCTCCAAGAAGATGTCTCCACAAACTGACTTGGAAAGGGAACATATGACCGAGATCCCATATGCTTCTGTTGTGGGATCTATCATGTACTCCATGATCTGTACCAGACCCGATGTCGCTTATGCACTAGGTGTAGTAAGTCGATATCAGTCCAACCCTGGAGAGGAGCTGTCACGCCCCGCTTCCCTAAAATGGAGGCGAGACGTGAGAAGGTCCGCACGAGAGTGGAGCTGTGAAGCCCCAAACCCGATAAGCGTCGATAAAACATAAGCAGGTCCCTGTAACCACAACGGAACAATAATAATAACACAAGGAGAGACAGAAATAAAATTCTCATATCTCATAAATTGTCCTACATGAAGATAAGTTCAACATCCAAAAAAGCCACCAGGCTAAAAGAAAGAGTCTAAAGGCCCAGAACAAGGCCAACAAAAGCAACAACATAACAAAGTATAGGTGCCACGCACCGACAACAAAACATCAGTCTAAACAAAAGGAAAAAGCTCAACGAAGACACTAGGACTGGTCCCCAGTGTCCACGTACTCCCCGTCAAACACAAGCTCGGGCTCGGCGTCTGCAAACACCTCGTCCTCAACAAGGTACTCAGGCTCAGGATCTAACATGTGTCACCCAAAAGAGTAAAGAGGCACATGTCAGCAAGTCTAAAAGACTTGGGCAAGGAAACTGAAAGTAAGGCAACTAGCAACCTAGCAGTTATAGTATGTATGACATGGCAGTTATAACATGAGTGCACAAGCAAGACATGGCGAGATAATAAGTACACGAGAACAATTATCGGGACAAGACAAGAGTAGCCAAGCTACTAACAATCTCAATCAATTCACTAGTCACGTTTCAAGTTGTTTTGTAGATGTTTACGCCTTACAGCTAAATGGTTTGGCATTCACGCTGATTGGCCGCTTAACACTACCCCAAAACCCAGAGTTTACGCCTTACAACTGCAGTTACTGATCGGGCAGACTCCCAGTTGAATGACCGCTTAACTCTTATCCCATCCCACGCGTAAACAAGCCAGGGTCCCTGTACATGAGCCCAGTAAATGAGCCAGGGTTGCCCCGCACGGGAGCTTGTTTTCCTAGTTCACGATTCAATATCGAGCGTTGGGGTTAGCAACTCATTATGCTCGCTTCTGGTCACGAGCCAGGAAGTACAAGTATTGTAGCATGTGCTACGCAATCACGGGAACATTTAAAGAATGCAATGACATGACAATTAATTCGTGTACCGGTAATTGAAACTAAACATGGCATGGTAGTTGTGCAACATGATAAATGTCGGATCTAGCTTCGTTGTCAAGCTAGTCCTAAAGTTGCGCCTAGGCGAGTATCATTTCGTCGCCTAGTCTCTTTTACGCCTACAACAAGCAAATGGCCTAAAACATGGCCTAAACCCTAAGTGGCAAGTTTCACTTGCCTAGTACCGAGGATGAAGATCAACGAGGGTTCGTCCCACGGACGCTAATCTACGGGAAAGTCGCTGTTATGGAGAAACAATCAACAAACAATATTCATTTCATTAGGGTTTCATAATAACACAAATGGGTCATGCTTAAAACTAAAGAATCGAGTATTACCGTGTAGGGAACGGGAGAATAACGCCGAGCAACCACGGCGACGGAAGAAACGCTCCGGGGAACCCAGGGTTCAGATCTGGAAACGATTGGAGAAGTTTGGAGAAATAGGGTTTTGGGGGATTTTGGGGATTTGGTGAGATTTTGGGGAAGATGAGAGGTAGAATGAGTTGAGGGAGAGTTTGGATGATGGATTTTGGACTTGGGATGAAGGAATAAGGGTGTGAGGAAGATGGGGGCTCAATGGGGGAGAAACTAGGGTTTTAGGTCGTGAGGAGGAAGAAGAAAACGTTTGGGAGGGGTTTAAATAGGATGGGCTGGCGGCTGCCCAGAAATTAGGGTTTTAACACAGATTAGTCGGTCAAAGAGCAACCACAGACCGACTAGTTTGGGAACTAGTCGGTCGGTCGACCAACGCAGACTGACTAAGTGTAAACAGTAACTCCTGTACAGAATTAGGATTTAGATTTAGTCGGTCAATGAACAACTGCTGACCGACTAGTTTGACAACTAGTCGGTCGAGATATGAACTTAGACCGACTAAGAATGAACAGTACTGATACCAAAATTTAGATGATGTGTTAGTCGGTTAAAGAAGCATTGCCGATCGACTAGTTTGCAACCTAGTCGGTCAACCAACGTTCTTAGACCGACTAACGATAAACAGTAACTCCGGAATAATTTAGAAAGCCAACTAGTCGGTTCAAGAAGGCTTGCCGACCGACTGGATCGTCATCTAGTCGGTCGGTGCCCCTTCTTACACCGGCTAATTAGCACCAAAAGTTCCGATATGGAGCGCGGAGCTCCGAGATCGATTTCTAAGACTCCTAGGCTTGATCTAACAATAAGATATGACCGATACGAAGCCCGTCACGAATGACTTACTCCGAAATCGACGATTCTAAGAAAGAAGCTAGAAAATACGACGATACGATCGAAAATGAAAGTTACGGAGACGAAAACCACATATAAGGAGAAAATCCACCAAAACATATAATATAATATAATAAATCCAGATACATGAAAACCAGTCGTTACAGGAGCACTGGAAAGCGGTCAAGACAATACTTAAGTACTTGAGAAGGACTAAAGACTTGATCTTGGTTTATGGAAGTGATGACCTGAAAGTTGAAGGCTTCACAGTTTCCAGCTTTCAGAGTGATGTGGATGATAGCAAATCGATCTCTGGATATGTTTTCACTCTCAACGGAGGAGCAGTCAGTTGGAGGAGTTCCAAACAAGTCACTATTGCAGACTCCACGATGGAAGCCGAATACATAGCGGCCAACGATGCAGCAAAGGAAGCGGTCTGTATGAGGAAGTTCATCAACCAGCGTGGAATGGTGCTTGCTATTGAACTTCCAATACCGTTGTATTGCGACAACAATGCAACCATCAGCCTGGTTCAAGAACGAGATTCCACAAGAGCTCCAGACACATTCTTCGAAAGTATCACCTGATACGGGAGATCGAACAGAGGAAGGATATAGAACTCCTTAGAGTCTCTTCAGAAGACAACCTAGCAGATCCATTCACGAAGGTGTTGGCACACGATCGTCTAGAGAGACTAGCATGTAAATATGGTATGCGATACCAAAATAAATAAGCCTGAGTGCAAGTGGGAGATGTAGAGAGATGTATGCCCTCGTGGCTATTTATCTTAGCAAAACATCTTGTTCAATAAAT
This sequence comes from Scilla litardierei, assembly GCA_030789695.1. Taxonomy (NCBI): domain Eukaryota; kingdom Viridiplantae; phylum Streptophyta; class Magnoliopsida; order Asparagales; family Asparagaceae; genus Scilla; species Scilla litardierei. Next base: position 211,105,627 of record CM061133.1, read on the forward strand.
GAAAGTATGCTTTCTGGTAAAATATTGTCTGAGTTATTTCAATTTCTAAAAATACTTAGATTATTCCCTTGGATTCAAAGTTAGGTCACACATGTTTCGTAATGAAGATTACGATTATGAGAATGTCTGACCGATAGCAGCTTGAGTCTGAAAAGCGTTCGTGGTCATAGATGTGTCAAGATAGGGATATCGGCACATCAGACAGACCATTGTGTATTAGTCTAGTTGGTCTCATAACCATGCGACTTGGGGAAGTCGGAGACAAGGCGTAGGTGTTCATTAGAGAGTGAGTCCACTGAACGACCCAAACCAAGAGTTATTAAATGGACAAACATTAACTAACTGTCATTAATAACTCTTAGTGATGATAGGTAAGTTGGTCCCTAAGACTTGAGATCAATATACGAAGCTGTATGTGGACGACATCACTTAGACCTAAAGATCTAGCTTCGAGGCAAGGCCTGCTGAAATATCTTAGGTTGGGTGACAGTCGTACGAGCTGAGTAGTGATCAATAGTGGATTCGTCTCTTCCGTTAATGGGAAGTTAGTGTCGCAGGTCAGTATGACTCTCGGTAAAACCTTGGCCAAGGTATGTTGTAACATGTACAACATGAATGTACCAGAGACCGACGTATACTGACCACTGCTAGCCAGTGTGGTTGATAGAGTTCCATACCCTAGGCTAGGCAAGTGACATAGTTATGAAGAAGAGACTAAAACTGCGGAAATCATCACGGTCACAGTCAGAGTGATCCCGTCAGCACTCTTGCCAACGGGTCAATCACGTAATCGATGATTCTGAAACAGGGACGACACCCGCTGCTAGTGGTTACTGTCGTCTAGAGACTTCGAGTCTCAACCTGTAGTAGGGTCAGGCTGTAGGGTCTCACACCGAGTAATATTCACGTCTTAGTAATAGGGAGATCGTATAGAGGAATGCATTATATGCAATGAGAATGTAAATTCACAAGTTGGTTGTGAGTTTGGAGCATTTGGGATTAGAAGGGATTTCATTTGGAATCCACATGATCAAACCGTGTAGGAAACGGAGTCGTATGAGCCCAGAAACGCAAGAAAGGCACAAAAGGAAGTGGGTAAGACCCACTTGGATCAAACGGGCGCATCCCGCTGTTCACAACGGGCGCAGCCCGTGGGCCGCGCCCGCTGGGACATGGCCCGCTGTTCCAGCAGGCCAGGCCCGCTGGGTAGAGCGGGCACAGCCCGCTGACCCAACGGGCACGCCCGCTGGTCATAGTGGGCCATGCACCTGCATGGGTGCGCCCTTGCGGTGCCCAGTTTCCTAACCCTTGACGGCTACGAAACATGGGTTTTTGCTCAACTTTGAGAAATTGTTTGAAGGGTCAAACAAACTCGGATTTCGTCGCCGTTTGTTCCTACGCGTTCACCATTCCTAGCCCTTCGAAATGATAACTTGTATCATCTCTAGGGCTCAATGGTGAGTGAGAATTAATTGATTAAAGTTAGACTTTTGTGAAAGCTATTCTAACTAAATTGAATTAATCCTAAGCCTCTTCCAAATCATTTGTCCCACATTGCTCGTGACAAAAGAAGCGGAGCCGGCCTCCTATATAAATAGGTGTGCACTCCCTTCTTTGTTTTTTGCACCAAGTCTTTGATTAAGGAGCTCCGGAAAATTTGAGCAAACGTAATCAAGACTTAAAATAATTCTATTCCTCCTCCAACCGAGTCCTAGCAAGGCAACGGGGAGGTCCGAATCTGATTCGGGAGTCTACGACGCGTGTTTACTCAACTGAAACTTTCTATGGCTAGTGATGGGCTCTGAGGCAAGGTGCGACTCGGGAATTGATCCAGTTCGCAATGAGGAGCGACGCAATGCGGTTCGGGATGCGGGTCAAATTTTATAGCGCAAGACGGTGCGGAACATCTTGCCCTATCCAAGGCAAGATTCCGGGTGAGTTATATTTATTTATGCATTTCTTTTAAGTAGTAGTTAGAACTTTCTCGAGTTGGTCAGACCCAACTCGAGTCTGTAGATTATCCTGGCTTAGAAAATTTTTCCTTAGGGCATGAATTATTAAATAGTTTAATAATTGATTTTTCTGCTGCTTATTTAATTTTGTCCGTCCGACTTAGGACGAATACGTTTAAATTAGCCCTAAGAGACCTTGATAATCCCTTCACTTGATGTTATTGCAAATCATTAGAGATTGTTTAAGCCACTCTCAAACTCTCTCATTTACCTCTTAGAGCTCTAAATCTTCTTCATGCATTGAAGTCAAGCTCAATGGAAATCAGCCAAGTGCTTTCAAGCTAATCTCATCACTTGGAGATCCTCTTTCATGCCTTGCATTTATTTATGAGTTAGTACATCTCAAGGCATATGTAAGAGTATTTATTTTACTTTGTGTTTCTTTGAAACCCTAATTCTCGTTGTGGAAATTAGATATTCTCTTTGTGGGAGTAACTCTCTTTGTGGAAGTTTGGTGTCCTAGTGTAGGACTAACCCTAATTCTCTGAGTGGGAGTTAGTAGTTCTCTGTGTGGGAGTTAGACCCTTGGGTTGGGTTGGTTTGATTCTTATGTAGGACAAAATTCTCTATGTGAGGTATCTCTTTGTGGGATTTGTATTCACTTCTCTTTGTGGGAAATATAGTGAATATTGGTGTGGCTGGACGTACCCAAATTTGGGGAACCATGGTAATATCTTGTGTTTGCATTTGGATTGATTGTGTTGACTAATTCCTCTTGCATTTATTATTCTCGCATTTGCAAGTCAATCTCTCCTGCAGCAACCCACGGCGGCGATTTCGTGGCGACGACTTTGGTAACGTCGACTATGGCAGCGCCTCCTCTCTGACGGTGGAATCTTCAACAGCTGCTCGAGACCTCCGGCGGCGACAACTCCGAGCGACTCGTCTTCGACGGTGGTCTCGTGTGGTGGTCTCGTACGACAAAGGATTGACGCTCGACTCCGACGACGCTCTTGGACAGTAGCGAGCTTCGATGTGCTGGCTTCGAACTGCGAGCTTCGAACTTCTCCGACTGCTCCAACAAAGAACGGCAGCTGCAGCTTTGGCGACGGCAGCTTTGTCTTCTCCGACTTCGACACCGACACCTCTGACGGTGAGGATGCTCCGTCCTGTGATTCTTGACGTCGCCGACAGTAGCTTGGACTCAACGTCGGCGTGGAGGATGGGTTCGACGATGAAGAGCTCCGGATGCGACTCCACTCCGACGAGATGAGGAGAGCGACGAGAAAAGCTCTGGCAGCGGATGTCAAGCGTGGGTCGACGAGCTCTCTAGCATGTGTCGTCGATGCACTTGATACAGTGCTGATGCGTGAGCCTCTTGTTGACAATCCCTTCGACAAGTATGGTGCTCCCCTTCTCCTTCTTAATGATGCTGTGTGGGTCACATGAGCTTTAAGATTCTTGCACAAAGGATGGTGCACAAAGGAGGGCCTTTTGGCGTTGGTATCTTTGAGAGGGTTTTTGGCCGTCTCCCCTTCTCATTTTTGATGATGGGCTATATATGGTTAGGGTTTTTAACATGAGGGAGCGGCTATAGGAGATGATTAGGAGAGAAACAAATCCCTATAAGTTAGGAGCTGAATATTTGAATTGGGATTTAGACTAGGAATAGGATATGAGTTATTGATGGAATATGATATGAACAAATCCCTCAGATTGATTTGAATCCATCCCATGAGATACTCTTCATCACATCTTCTATTTGGCCAAGTCCACTTGCTTTATGAACAACCTTTCATCTCTCTTCCAAGTTGCTATATGAACATCAATTCCTCCAACGGTTGACTTAGTCATCACTTTGAGGATTTACTGCTTTGCCATTCCTGAAACACATGATCGGTCCATATTTTACACTTTTTTTCTTCATGTTTGCATATCATTTTGATCGCCCATATCGTGTTTTTCATGATTATTCGACGATATCGCATTACTTTTCACTATTTCTTGTTTTTGTCGAATTTTAGGAAATATGGAGCGATTTGGACCATAAATGAGATCGAGAGACTTGCACGCATACTAGAGCGTCACCCATGGCCCTATCGAAGAGCTAGCAGCGTTAGAGGATGAGCGGAAGAAGAAGAAGTTCGATAGGATCGACGAGAAAACAAGGAGGAGAAGATAAGACTCCAGAAAAAGGCCACTCGGTCGAGTACGCAGTCCACTCGACCGAATGAAGGAACGTACTGGGCCGAGTACAACTAATACAATAGTGCATGGAGTCACAGCCCACTCGACCGAGTGAATGATCTCACTCGGCCGAGTGGAGAACTCTACTCGCCCGAGTGAATCAGAGCTTTCTGAAGGAAATCACGCCAGACTCTCTGGAATTCTGGGGAGCATAGCAGAAGACTCACTCGGCCGAGAGAGGAAGTCCACTCGGCCGAGTGACAAACGTCGCTCGGCCGAGTGACGCAGAGCGCCAAGAAGGCCGGACCCCCGACTTCTCTGTTTTATTTGGGTCTGTCACTTGGCCGAGTGGGATTTCCACTCGGCCGAGTGGCGCAGTTTGCCTGTGTTGAGAGCTAGGGTTCTGGGCTGCACCAGGGGCAAATCTGTCAGGATTTTTTGGTCGTTTTGGCTTATATTTAAGCCTAGTTTTCACCCTAGTTTGAGGGGAGACCAGAAAATAGATTTTAGGATTTTCTAATTGTAATTTCGGCTTTGGGGATTGAAGAACTCAGATCTGGCTTGTTCTTTTAATTGAATCTTGCATTTTTATGAATTGCTCTCTCTCAAATCTGAATTGCTACATGTTTTTATTCATCTATTTTGTCATTACTTTGATGAATTGTGAGTAGTTCCGCTGTTCTAGGGCATGTGGATGAACCGTAGGATCTAATTTTAGAATTGTGATGAACGAATTTATTTGTTGCTAGAATTGATAGAAGGTTAGGTTGTGATTGATTTATTACGGATATCTAGGAATTTCCATCGACATGGGGTTTGCAAGAGATTGGATTCCTATCGATGGGAAGTCCTAGATATTCGAATTAGGTTTATAATCGAAATTCACTAGACTTGGTTTACAAGTGTCACGCCACGCTTCCCTAAAATGGAGGCGAGACGTGAAGAGGTCCGCACGAGAGTGGAGCTGTGAAGCCCCAAACCCGATAAGCGTCAATAAAACATAAGCAGGTCCCTGTAACCACAACGGAACAACAATAATAACACAAGAGAGACTGAAATAAAATCCCATATCTCATAAATTGTCCAACATGGAAAATAAGTCCAACATCCAGAAAAGCCACCGGGCTAAAAGAAAGAGTCTAAAGTCCCAGAACAAGGCCAACAAAAGCAACGACATAACAAAGTATAGGTGCTACGCACTGACAACAAAACAGCAGTCTAAACAAAAGGAAAACACAACGGAGACACTAGGACTGGTCCCCAGTGTCCACGTACTCCCCGTCAAACACAAGCTCGGTCTCGGCGTCAGCAAACACCTCGTCCTCAACAAGGTACTCAGGCTCAGGATCTAACATGTGTCACCCAAAAGAGTAAAGGGGCACATGTCAGCAAGTCTAAAAGACTTGGGCAAGGAAACTGAAAGTAAGGCAACTAGCAACCTAGCAGTTTTAGTATGCATGACATGACAGTTATAACATGAGTGCACAAACAAGACATGGCAAGACAATTTGTACAAGAGAACAATTATCGGGACAAGACAAGAGTAGCCAAGCTACTAACAATCTAAATCAATTCACTATTCACGTTTCACTGTTGTTTGTAGATGTTTACGCCTTACAGCAGAATGGTTTCACATTCACGCCGATTGGCCGCTTAACAACTACCCCAAACCCAGAGTTTACGCCTTACCACTGCAGTTGCTGATCGGGCAAACTCCCAGTTGATTGGCCGCTTAACTCTTACCCCCAATACCCATATGTAATCGAGCCAGGGTCCCCGCACATGAGCTCAGTAAATGAGCCGGGGTTGCCCCGCACAGGAGCTCGCATTCTATATCACGATTCATAAACAATTGGCGTAGGGGTGCACCTAGCCGGAAACAAGAAATTCGGGCATTGGCTATCAACCAACACATGGCCCGCTTCTGGAACACGAGCCAGGAACACAAGCATTGTAGCGAAGCTATGAATTCACAGAAATACTTAAAGGATGCAATGACATGACAATTTATTTGCGTACCGTTAATGGAAAGTAAACATGACATGGTAATTGTGCAACATGCTAAATGTCGGAACTAGCTTCGTTGTCAAGCTAGTTCCCCAATTTTGCGCCTAGGCGAGTATCATTTCGTCGCCTAGCCTCTTTTACGCCTACAACAAGCAAAATGGCCTAAAACATGGCCTAAACCCTAAGTGGCAAGTTTCACTTGCCTAGCACCGGGGATGACGATTACGAAGGTTCGTCTCGCGGATGCTAATTTACGGGGGAAATCGCTGTTATGGGGAAACAATCATCAAACAACATGAAATTTCATTAGGGTTTCATAAAAATACAAATAGGTTACGAAAACATCGAGATATCGATTTCTTACCGAGAGGAGGCGGAAGAAACACTCCGGAGAACCCTAGGACCAGATCTGGAAACAAATGGAGAAGTTTTGGAGAGTTAGGGTTTTTGGGGGGATTTTGGGGATTTGGTGAGATTTTGGGGAAGATGAGAGGTAGAATGAGTTGATGGAGGGTTTAGATGATGAAGTTAGGGCTTGGAATGAATGAATAAGGGTTGGAGGTGGAAGGGGGCTCAATGGGGGAGAAACTAGGGTTTTGGGTCGAGTGGAGGAAGAAGAAAACGTTTGGGAGGGGTATAAATAGGTTGGGCTGGCGGCTGCCCAGAAATTAGGGTTTTTACATAGATTAGTCGGTCAAAGAGCAACCTCTGACCGACTAGTTTGGCAACTAGTCGGTCGGTCGACCAACGCAGACCGACTAAGTGTAAACAGTAACTTCTGAATGAAAATAGGATTTAGATTTAGTCGGTCCATGAACAAATACTGACCGACTAGTTTTACATCTAGTCGGTCGAGAGATGAACTTCGACCGACTAAGAGTGAACAGTATAGATACTAAAATTTAGTTGAAGAGTTAGTCGGTTAAAGAAGCATTGCTGACCGACTAGTTTGCAACCTAGTCGGTCAACCAACGTTCTTAGACCGACTAACGATAAACAGTAACTCCTGAATAATTTAGAAAGCCAACTAGTCGGTCCAAGAAGGATTGCCGACCGACTGGATTGTCATCTAGTCGGTCGGTGCCCCTTCTTACACCGGCTAATAAGCACCAAAAGTTCCGATACGGAGCGCGGAGCTCCGGGATCGATTCCTAAGACTCCTAGGCTTGATCTAACAGTAAGATACGACCGTTATGAAGTCCGGCACGAATGACATACTTCGAAATCGACAATCCTAAGGAAGAAACGAGAAAATACGACGAATCGATCGAAAATGAAAGCTACGGAGACGAAAACCACACATGAGGAGAAAATCTACCAAAACATATATTATATTACAATAAATCCAGATACATGAAAAACAGTCGTTACATCCTCCCCAACTTAAGAAAAATTCCGTCCTCGGAATTTCCAAACGCTCACGTGTCCGGAAGCAAAAGTGGGAAACGCTCTCGCATCTCATCCTCATTCTCCCAAGTAGACTCTCCAGGTGAGCCGTGTCGCCACATCACCCTCACAAGATTGACAATCTTGTTCCGAAGCGATTTTTGACGCCTGTCCAGAATCTACACTAGATGCTGGTCATACGTCATATCGGGGCGAACGGTAATCTCCGAAAAATCCACAGCATGAGATGGATCGCTAATGTATCGACGAAGCTGCGACACATGGAAAACATTGTGAACTCCTTCCAAAGATGGCGGCAAGGCCAAGCGATACGCTACCTCGCCAACCCTCTCCAAAATGTCAAATGGTCCAATGTATCGCGGGCTCAACTTCCCTCGCTTCCCAAAACGAATCACACCACGATTCGGGGAGATCCTCAAGTACACATGGTCGCCCGGTTGAAATTCCAAAGGACGCCGTTTAGCATCCGCCCAATGCTTAAAACGGTCCTGAGCAATCCTCAACCTCTCCCGAATATTCCTGACGATATCCACGGCCTCCACGATCATCTCAGGTCCCAACAGCTCCCGATCACCAACGTCATCCCAACTCAATGGCGATCGACATTTCCTCCCATACAAAGCGGCGAAAGGCGCCATGCCAATACTCGCCTGGAAGCTGTTGTTGTAAGAAAACTCTACCAGATGTAGATGGTCCTCCCACGAACCCTTGAAATCCAACATGCACGCCCTCAGCATGTCTTCCAAAATCTGAATCGTCCTCTCGGACTGGCCATCCGTCTGCGGATGGTACGCCGTGCTGAAACTCAGACGCGTACCCAAGCTCTTCTGCAAACTCTGCCAGAACTGAGATGTGAACCTCGTGTCTCTGTCAGACACGATACTCACGGGGACTCCATGAAGTCGCACGACCTCCTGCACGATTCACATTACATCACTATCCAAACTAGGAAAAGGAAATAAAACGGAGAGTAAAAGAATTTTACCTCCATATATCTCCTTGCTAGCGCCTCAGTGGACTGTCCCACTCGGAATGGAATAAAGTGCGCGGATTTGGTCAATCGATCTACGATCACCCAAATCGCGTCATTCTGCTTCGGACTCTGAGGTAGTCCAGTCACGAAATCCGTAGTGATGTGTTGCCATTTCCACTCCGGAATCGGAAGCGGTTGTAGCAACCCGGCCGAACGCTGATGCTCCGCCTTCACTTGCTGGCAAACCAAGCACTTGGCCACACTCCGAGCCACACTCCTCTTCATGCCATGCCACCAAAAATACAAACGAAGATCCTGGTACATCTTGGTGCCACCAGGATGCACAGAATACGGCGAGCTGTGTGCCTCCACCATCAACTCCTCTCTAATATTCCCAGCTGGCACACACAACCTGGCTCCAAATCTCAGCGAGCCATCCTCATGAATCAAAAAGTCAGTCCGCAGACCGGCTTCCACCTGCTCCCGAATCTTTATCAGCTTCGGATCCTCAGCCTGGCCAGCCTTAATCCGATCCATGATCGTCGACTGTACCTGCATGTACATCAACGACGAAGCCTCCCCAGGAAGAACAATCTCCACGCCAGACTCGCAAAAATCCTGCTGCAATCTCCACTGCGAGGTCAAAATCATCACCACGGGAAGCCTACTCAAAGCATCCGGAACCACATTCACCTTGCCAGGGTGATACTGCAAATCAATCTCATAATCCGCCATAAGCTCCAACCATCGATGCTGTCGCATATTGAGCTCCTTCTGAGTGAAAATGTACTTCAAGCTTTTGTGATCGGTGAAAATCTTCACTTTCTCACTCAGCAGGAAGTGCCTCCAAATCTTAAGAGCAAACACAACGGCAGCCAACTCCAAATCATGCGTCGGGTAATTCTTCCCGTGAACCTTAAGCTGACGAGATGCATAAGCCACAACATGTCCATGCTGATGCAACACACAACCGAGACCCTTGCCAGAAGCATCGCAAAAGATCTCAAATCCACCGCTGCGATCAGGCACAACAAGAATAGGGGCAGTCGTCAACCTCTCCTTCAGAATACCAAAAGCACTCTCACAATCACCCGACTAAACAAAAGCAACATCCTTCCGCGTCAACCTGGTCATCGGCTCAGCAATACGAGAAAAGTCCTTAATGAAACACCGATAGTAACCAGCGAGTCCAAGGAAGCTCCGAATCTCAGACGCAGACGACGGAACAGGCCACTCTCTGATGGCCCTAATCTTCTCGGGATCCACTGAAATACCATCTCCAGTCAACATATGCCCGAGAAAAGCAACTCTATCCAGCCAGAACTCGCACTTCGAAAACTTAGCATACAACCGATGCTTCCTCAAAATCTCTAATACCATCCTCAAGTGCGAGGCATGCTCTTCCTCCGACTTCGAGTAGATCAGAATGTCGTCAATGAAGATAACGACAAACTTATCCAAAAAGTCGTAGAAAATCAGGTTCATCAGATTCATGAAAACTGCGGGCGCGTTAGTGACGCCGAAAGGCATAACCACAAACTCATAGTGTCCATACTTCGTCCTGAACACTGTCTTCGGAACATCTCCCTTCTTCACCTTCAACTGATGGTAACCACTCCTCAAATCCAATTTAGAAAACACCCTCGAACCTCCAAGCTGATCAAAAATATCATCGATGCGAGGCAACGGGTATTTATTCTTAATGGTCACCGCATTCAACTCCCGATAGTCCACGCACATGCGACGCGAACCATCCTTCTTCTTCACCAGCAACACCGGTGCTCCCCACGGAGACACGCTAGGATTGATATAACCCTTCCGCAAAAGCTCATCCAACTGCTTTCGCAACTCCTCCAATTCTGCAGGTGCCATACGATACGACGCCTTCGAAATCGGCTGCGCACCTGGAACAAGATCGATAGAAAATTCTAGGGCTCGATCAGGTGGCAAACCAGACATCTCCTCGGGGAAGACGTCGCCAAAATCACGCACCACAGCTGGCCACTCCAGCTCCATCCGCATAGCCACAACCTCCACCGGCCTGGCCCGAAATCTGACAGGACCAAGCGAACTGCTACCACGACTGAACTCAAATACTGGATGTCCGGGAATCTCGAACACCACCTTCTTCCTCCGACAGTCGATTGTAGCATAGAAGCTCACAAGCCAGTCCATCCCAAGAACTGCATCATAGTTGATGATGTCGTGGACAATGAAATCAGCAAAAAGCTCATGTCCACAGACCACCAACGAGCAAGAATTGCAACCACGATGCACCGAGACCACGCCATTCCCTGTAACGATATTCCAACTCTTAGAAAGAGGGGACGTCGACAAGGAATGCCTCTCCACGAAGCTCCGAGAAATAATGCACATCGATGCACCAGAGTCAAAGAGGACTCATGCAGGAAATGTGCAAACCAAAACCACACCTAACAATCAATTAACAATCAAACCCTAGTCTAGCAAACAACCATGTTCAAGCAAACAACATAATCTAACAATCAAAACCAGCTAGGAAAGTGACAGCTAGATTGAGGATTACCTGCGATAACCTCATCCACAGCCTCGCTCTCCACAGCGGTCATCAGAAAAGCCTGCTTCCTTGGCGGAACAGCCTGTCGAAAAGCCTGTCCCTGTGGAACAAGAGCTGCTCCACGTCCAGCAGGAACAAACGCTCGCTGCTGCAACGGCTGTGCTGCAACAGGTGCCCTCCGCAGCTGATTCGCATGCCGACAATCCTTCGCGACATGGGAAGCATCACCACAAACCAAACACTGGCCCAAAAACTTCCGACACTGTTCCTTGATGTGGCCAGGCTTGTCGCAGAAATGGCAAGTCTTCAGAATGGGCCCTCCTGGCCTCTTAAACTGAGCTGGCTGATTAGGCTTGAAACCAGGCCTAACCACCGCTCTGGCCTGCTCCATAGGCCTCTTCCCAGCACCAACAACAGACCCCCTCCTCTGGTTCACGAGCAGCTCCTGCCTCTTGGCTGCTACTAGAACCTTCTGATAAGACTCCCGGTCAGAAGAGGTCACAAAACTCTGGAGCTCCGAAGCAAGTCCCTGCAGGAACCTCTGAGCTCTCTCCTCAGCGTCCTGCACCATCTTTGGTGCAAACCGACTCAGCCTCATGAACTCTTGGTGATATAGGTCCACCGACGAGCTTCCTTGCTTCAAATCGATAAAACGCTGCAGCATCTCTTCTCTGGAGGCTTTCAGGAAGAACTCACCCTCAAATCTGGCCTTGAAGGTAGCCCAAGCTATCGGCTCCACCAACATCTTCTCTTCCGCATCCCACCAATTCCGAGCATTATCCTTGAGTTGCCTCTTCGCCAAATCAACCCATCCAGCCGGGGTGATCTTGGCCATCTTCAGATTGTCCTCGATGTTCCGAATCCACTCATCGGCAGCCAGAGGACCCTCAGACCCATCAAAATATGCAGGACCCAGCTCCCGAAATTGCTTCGCTCTTGGCTCAGAGCGAGGGGCATCTGGAAGAGCCCGGGCAGCTCGAGCAAGTGGAGCATTCTGGACTTGCAGAAGCACGCCCTGCTGCACTTGCATCATCTGGAGCATCATCCGCATCATCTCCCGTTGGTGGGTTCCCGCTCAGGCTCCTCATCATGAGGGAGCGCACCACTACCCCCACCACGGGTGAATCGTCTTCCTGCCATCTAGTGACACAGAGAACGAATCAGATTAGACTCATAGCTTATGACTCGGACGTCGAACTCAGTTTATTGGACATTCTAATATTATTATCGCTATTCCAAAAATCGCAGTTACAGAAAGACCTGCATGGACCACCAACAAAACCTGTCACGCCCCGCTTCCCTAAAATGGAGGCGAGACGTGAAGAGGTCCGCACGAGAGTGGAGCTGTGAAGCCCCAAACCCGATAAGCGTCAATAAAACATAAGCAGGTCCCTGTAACCACAACGGAACAACAATAATAACACAAGAGAGACTGAAATAAAATCCCATATCTCATAAATTGTCCAACATGGAAAATAAGTCCAACATCCAGAAAAGCCACCAGGCTAAAAGAAAGAGTCTAAAGGCCCAGAACAAGGCCAACAAAAGCAACGACATAACAAAGTATAGGTGCTACGCACTGACAACAAAACAGCAGTCTAAACAAAAGGAAAACACAACGGAGACACTAGGACTGGTCCCTAGTGTCCACGTACTCCCCGTCAAACACAAGCTCAGGCTCGGCGTCAGCAAACACCTCGTCCTCAACAAGGTACTCAGGCTCAGGATCTAACATGTGTCACCCAAAAGAGTAAAGGGGCACATGTCAGCAAGTCTAAAAGACTTGGGCAAGGAAACTGAAAGTAAGGCAACTAGCAACCTAGCAGTTTTAGTATGCATGACATGGCAGTTATAACATGAGTGCACAAACAAGACATGGCAAGACAATTTGTACAAGAGAACAATTATCGGGACAAGACAAGAGTAGCCAAGCTACTAACAATCTAAATCAATTCACTATTCACGTTTCACTGTTGTTTGTAGATGTTTACGCCTTACAGCAGAATGGTTTCACATTCACGCCGATTGGCCGCTTAACAACTACCCCAAACCCAGAGTTTACGCCTTACCACTGCAGTTGCTGATCGGACAGACTCCCAGTTGATTGGCCGCTTAACTCTTACCCCCAATACCCATATGTAATCGAGCCAGGGTCCCCGCACATGAGCTCAGTAAATGAGCCGGGGTTGCCCCGCACATGAGCTCGCATTCTATATCACGATTCATAAACAATTGGCGTAGGGGTGCACCTAGCCGGAAACAAGAAATTCGGGCATTGGCTATCAACCAACACATGGCCCGCTTCTGGAACACGAGCCAGGAACACAAGCATTGTAGCGAAGATATGAATTCACAGAAATACTTAAAGGATGCAATGACATGACAATTTATTTGCGTACCGTTAATGGAAAGTAAACATGACATGGTAATTGTGCAACATGCTAAATGTCGGAACTAGCTTCGTTGTCAAGCTAGTTCCCCAATTTTGCGCCTAGGCGAGTATCATTTCGTCGCCTAGCCTCTTTTACGCCTACAACAAGCAAAATGGCCTAAAACATGGCCTAAACCCTAAGTGGCAAGTTTCACTTGCCTAGCACCGGGGATGACGATTACGAAGGTTCGTCTCGCGGATGCTAATTTACAGGGGAAATCGCTGTTATGGGGAAACAATCATCAAACAACATGAAATTTCATTAGGGTTTCATAAAAATACAAATAGGTTACGAAAACATCGAGAGATCGATTTCTTACCGAGAGGAGGCGGAAGAAACACTCCGGAGAACCCTAGGACCAGATCTGGAAACAAATGGAGACGTTTTGGAGAGTTAGGGTTTTTGGGGGATTTTGGGGATTTGGTGAGATTTTGGGGAAGATGAGAGGTAGAATGAGTTGATGGAGGGTTTAGATGATGAAGTTAGGGCTTGGAATGAAGGAATAAGGGTTGGAGGTGGAAGGGGGCTCAATGGGGGAGAAACTAGGGTTTTAGGTCGAGTGGAGGAAGAAGAAAACGTTTGGGAGGGGTATAAATAGGTTGGGCTGGTGGCTGCCCAGAAATTAGGGTTTTTACACAGATTAGTCGGTCAAAGAGCAACCTCTGACCGACTAGTTTGGCAACTAGTCGGTCGGTCCACCAACGCAGACCGACTAAGTGTAAACAGTAACTTCTGAACGAAAATAGGATTTAGATTTTGTCGGTCCATGAACAAATACTGACCGACTAGTTTTACATCTAGTCGGTCGAGAGATGAACTTCGGCCGACTAAGAGTGAACAATATAGATACTAAAATTTAGTTGAAGAGTTAGTCGGTTAAAGAAGCATTGCTGACCGACTAGTTTACAACCTAGTCAGTCAACCAACGTTCTTAGACCGACTAACGATAAACAGTAACTCCTGAATAATTTAGAAAGCCAACTAGTCGGTCCAAGAAGGATTGCCGACCGACTGGATCGTCATCTAGTCGGTCGGTGCCCCTTCTTACACCGGCTAATAAGCACCAAAAGTTCCGATACTGAGCGCGGAGCTCCGGGATCGATTCCTAAGACTCCTAGGCTTGATCTAACAGTAAGATACGACCGTTATGAAGTCCGTCACGAATGACATACTTCGAAATCGACAATCCTAAGGAAGAAACGAGAAAATACGACGAATCGATCGAAAATGAAAGCTACGGAGACGAAAACCACACATGAGGAGAAAATCCACCAAAACATATATTATATTACAATAAATCCAGATACATGAAAAGCAGTCGTTACAACAAGAGACTGGACCAAAGCTAGCATTTTTATTATAAATCTATACCCATATTCGTTTGTAAGAGATTGGACGAATACGAGCTATCACAACCTAGATCGTAACTCGAGTTTGCATGAGAGTGGGCTCGAGGAGCGATTGAACGATGATGTCGATCCTCATGCTAGTGACTTAGGTTAGGGTTTGCAAGAGAGTGGGCCCTAGACTAGGTCGTTATAGACCGGTAATAGCGAGAGAGCGTGAGCTTGGTTCTCTATTTAGTTACGACTAGTTCACCTGAATTCAAGTCTTACAACATTGAGATTCGCTATTCACAGAGATAAATGACGATCCATAGTGGGGATTCCCTAGCCCTAGACGCCTTTATTATATTGAATTTGAAATTGTTGATTGAATGACTGTGACAACAATGTTTTACAAACCATCCTTCCACCAATAGCTTAGTGATAAAGATAGAGTACCATCATTAGTCCTCCTCGTGTTCGATACCTACTCGCCACCACACCGTGCGCTTGCGGTAAGACTACGACTGTCTTCTGGGTGTGTATCCGGGGGCCGATCAAGTTTTTGGCGCTGTTGCCGGGGAGGCGACGGTATTTTATTTTCTTTACCTAGCTACTTCTTTTCTATTTTATTGTTTTAGTTTCACTCTTTTATTATTGTGCTAACAATTATCTAGACTCTCTTTTTCTGTGCATGTACACGAGATCAAAGGCTTTCCAAGGAGACATATTATTTGACCCCGAGATCGAGCATACGGCAAGGATGCTTAGAGCTGAGAGGAGATCTGCTACAGAGGAAAATCAAATGGCCCCGCCGAAAACACCAGAGGAGCTGGCACAACGAATGACTAGGATTATCTCCATCCGAGATAGGCTACGGCCCAAGACCACGTCTACCACCTCTTCTATAGCCATGCCGGAGTTGGCGGCCGACAAGAACTTTGATTTGAAAACGGGACTCATAGTGTTGATGCAACAAGACCCATTCCATGGGAATTCTCAAGAGAACCCACACTACCATTTACAAATGTTCTTAGTGAAGTGCGCCACCTTCCAGATGCCTGGTGTGCCAGCGGATGCTATTCGACTGCGTCTTTTCCTATTCACTCTTCGTGATAAGGGTTTGTATTGGCTGAGGACGCAAGATGAGGGAATCTTCACCACTTGGGATGAGCTAGCGAGCACATTTGTCAACAAGTCCTATCTTCCATCCAAGACTGTGAAAATAAGAAGCGCCTTGAAGTCTTTCAGGCAAGGCCCTCAGGAGTCTTTATACGAGGCGTGGGAGCGCTTCAAGGATAATTTCCCTACCATCGCATTGAGTCGTGGGAGCTAGTGCATAACTTCTACAACGGATGGCAACCGAGAAACAAGCAAATTATTGATGCCACCGCCAATGGAGCCATCTTGGCGAAGACACCAGATGACGCTACAGCCTTGCTTGAGGAGATGGCCTCGAATAATCAGCAGTGGGCCAACAAGAGGGGACATTCTTCGTCGTCCTTAAAGCTGGCTAGAATTTATGAGGTAAAAGCAGTGGCAGAACTCTCTACCAAATTTGATTCTCTTCACAGGCCGTAGAGAGACTTGAAAAGTTGATTAGCGAGCCACATGGAGCTTCCAACGCATCTGCACCTGGGGGAAGTATGAGCGACTGGCAAGATCAAAGCCAGATTATGTTCGTTGGAGGGGAGCAAGGAGATGGAGCTATGGAGCAAGCTCAGTATGTTGCCGGTAATAGCAGTTATTGGGTGAACCCGGCTACTAGGGGTCACCCCGGATTTTCGTACGCCAACAATGATGGAGCCTTGACTCCACCACAGCAGCAACCCCTACCGTAACAAACCCAAGCCCGGCCTCCTCAATAGCCACAGTATCAACAGGGGCCGCCCCACCAACAAAACTACCCATCGAGGCAACAAGCGGGGCCCTGTAGACCCTCGGGATACAATCAAGGATGGAGGGCACCCAACCCCCCACAAGCACTGCCAAGGTCGGAGCATGAAGCAAGGGTTGAAGAATTTATGGCCGAACAAAAGAAGACTAACGCAAGATTGACAGCTCAACAAGATTCCCTCAACACCGTCATGGCACAGTTGGCAGAGCAACTCACGTTGCTCAACAAGTCTAATCATCAATTACCGGCTCAACCGGAACACAATCCATGGAGCAACACCGGCCACATCAATGCGGTAGTGACGGTAACTACAAGAGGCAGAAAGGACACTACTCCCGCCATGACTCAAGCAAATGAACCGATGGAGGAAATTTCGGTTGAGAAGGAGCCAGTCAACGAAGAGGAGAGCTCAAGGGCGGCGAGTAATGGTGAAAATCTAAAGTAGAGAAGCCACGAGAGGAGCAAACTTATATGCTACCGGTACCATATCCACAACGGTTGGCGAATACAAGAATTGAGAAGAGGCTCGTTAAATTTCTGGAGTACTTGCGAGGAGTGAGCTTGAACATCCCGTTCTTAGATGCAATCGTCGAAATTCCGTCTTATGCAAAATTCCTCAAGGATTTGATCGCGGGCAAGAAACGAACGGAAAGGGTAATGCTAGCCGAGCAAGGATCATGGTTTGTGTCACGCCCCGCTCCCCAAAAATATGGAGGCGAAGCGTGAGAAGGTCCGCACGGACTTGAAGCTGCAAAGCCGCAAGTCCGATAAGCGTCAAATAAAACGAAGTAGCAGGTCCCTGTAATGTGACTCAGAATAACAATAACAATAATAGAAAAGAGACAAATAATATAACATTTATTCAACTCATAGTCCAACAAAAATCAACAACCAGAAATGCCACCAGGCAAACAAAAGAGTCAAAAGCAAAAGGCCTAGCATGGCCAACAGAATCTAACAAAACGGTGCTACTCACCGACAACCACAGCTAACAAAAGAAAAGTACGGAAGATCTCTAAGATTGATCACCGGTGTCCTCATACCCCACGTCACCAACAGGTTCGGGCACGAACTCCACGTACTCGTCACCCTCCGCAAGTGTCTCTGGCTCAGCAACTAACATGCGTCACCCAAAGAGAAGGGGCACATGTCAGCAAGTCTAAAAGACTTATGCAAGGAAACTATAAAAGGAAACAACCTAGCAGTTCTAAAGTAAGGTATGACAACTATGAAAGTAAAGCAACCTAGCAGTTCTAAAGTAAAGTATGGCATGATATAGCATGGCAAATGACATGGCAAGGCAAGTAAACAAGTAAAAGACAAGTACTGGAATTGTAATCACGTCGTGCACAGAGATTCCGCCCTTTGGCTAGAGTGGCTGTACGGGCCAACTCTTACGCTCAAGTGATCGTTTATCCCTACCCCTCCACGTGTGTCGAGCCAGGGCATTACCCCCGAACACGGAATGCTCGCTTCTGGATCATGAGCCAGGAAGTGTTTTTAACACGGATGGCGTAGGGTTATGCCCGCATAACGGGTGCCTAGCCGGTAACACGGAAACACGGATTTGGTACATGTAGTTGAGTGTGTGCTACGATGCAAGTTTAACTAGGATGACATGTAAGATGCAATGTATGGCAGTTAACAATTCAAATACGTACAGTTAAGGAATTTAAACATGGCAGATATCTATGCATGAATGATATGGCAAGGTGTCGGATCTAGCTTCGTTGTCAAGCTAGATCTCAAAGTTGCGCCTAGATCGCTATCATTTCACGATCTAGTCTCTTTCACGCTAGTACAAGAATTGGCCTAAAAACATGGCCTAAAGAAGTGTTTGCAAGTTTCACTTGCCTGGTACCGAATTGTTGATCGATGTGAGTAACGAGAACGATGACCTACGGTAGGTGAATTCGTTGTTTATGGCAAAATAAAGATTAGACGGAAGTTCTAAATTGTTTTGCATTGAAATCATATGTCTAATAATCCATTTTTAATTTAGGGTTTCTAGTTTACGGTGTGGGTTAATAGAGATTACGAGATTAGGATTACTAACCGTAGAGTAGCAGATGGAAGACACCAAAACGGATCTTGATTTGGTGACGAAGAACGATCCCGGGAAACTATGGCCGAAAACGGGATCTCGGCGACCTAGATCGGTAATCGGCGCGAGATACGACGAGCAAGAACCTCCAAGGATGAAAGAAATGATTTGGGAAAGTTTAGGGATGATTTGTGAATGATCTTGGCTCAGAAAGAATGAATGAAGAATGATAGAATCGACAGATTAAATAGAATTAAAATGACGACTGGAAAATAGATCTAGGGTTTCGGGGTCAACTAGTCGGTCAAAGAAGAGTGGTTGACCGACTAGTTAAGAACTAGTCGGTCGGTCATCTAACGTAGACCGACTAAATGGCAAACCGAGAATAGGTTTTGGTACAGGTCGACTACATTAGTCGGTCAAAGCACAACTGGTGACCGACTAGTTTAAGAACTAGTCGGTCGGTCGACCAACGTTGACCGACTAAAAGGCAACCAAAAGCTAAAGATGAGAATTAGAACTAGTCGGTTGAAGAGCAACTCTTAACCGACTAAAAATATACAGTAACTACTGTAGAAAAGACTGTACAAGACTTAGTCGGTTGAAGAACAACAGCTGACCGACTAGTTTGCAACCTAGTCGGTCGAAAATCGTTCTTAGACCGACTAACGACAAACAGTAACTCTACTGTTCAGTGAAACTCAGAATTAGTCGGTCTGAGTACAATGCTTGACCGACTAGTTTGAGAACTAGTCGGTCGAAGGTTGAACTTAGACCGACTAACGACAAACAGTAACTCAGCTATTTTAATACGTTGAACTAGTCGGTCCATAAAGGATGGCCGACCGACTAGATCTCATTCTAGTCGGTTGGTTCTCCTTCGTGAACCAACTAAGATGCACCAGAAGTGCCGAAACGAAGCGCGAAGCTTCGAGAAAGATTCTGTGGCTTCTAGGATCGTTCTAACTCTAAAATTACGGCGTTAATAAGCTAAAACATGAGGATTCAATCGAGAAAACATACAAGGAGGGGAAATTCAATATTATCCATATAATATAGCTATTACAAACACCGGTCGTTACATCCTCCCCACCTTAAGAAAAATTCCGCCCTCGGAATTTCCTAACACTAACGTGTCAGGGAACAAAAGTGGGTAGCGCTCACGCATCTCATCTTCCCTCTCCCAAGTAGACTCTCCTGGCGAGCCGTGTCGCCACATCACCCTCACAAGATTTACGGTCTTGTTCCGAAGTGACTTCTGACGCCTGTCCAAAATCTGAACTGGCAGCTGGTCATACGTCAGATCAAGGCGAACGGTGATCTCTGAGAAATCCACAGCGTGAGACAGATCACTAACATAACGACGAAGCTGCGACACATGGAAGACTTCGTGAACTCCAACCAAAGATGGCGGCAAGGCTAAGAGGTAGGCTACCTCGCCAACCCTCTCCAGAACGTCAAACGGTCCAATGTATCTCGGGCTCAGCTTCCATCGCTTCCCAAAGCGAATCACTCCTCGATTCGGGGAAATCTTCAGAAACACGTGGTCACCAGGCTGAAACTCCAACGGACGTCGTTTAGCATCAGCCCAATGCTTAAAACGGTCCTGAGCAATCCTCAGCCGCTCCCGAATATTTCTGACAACTTCCACAGCCTCCACGATCATCTCAGGTCCCAACAGCTCCCGATCTCCAACGTCATCCCAACTCAGTGGCGATCGACACTTCCTTCCGTATAGCGCAGCGAATGGTGCCATGCCAATACTCGCCTGGAAGCTGTTGTTATAAGAGAACTCCACCAGGTGTAGATGGTCCTCCCATGAACCCTTAAAATCCAACATACACGCCCTCAGCATGTCCTCCAAGATCTGAATCGTCCTCTCGGACTGGCCATCCGTCTGCGGATGGTACGCCGTGCTGAAACTCAGACTCGTACCCAAACTCCTCTGCAGACTCTACCAGAACTGAGACGTGAATCTCGTGTCTCTGTCCGACACGATACTCACAGGGACTCCGTGCAGTCGAACGATCTCCTGCACGAACACGTTACCTCACTAACTATTCTAGGAAAGGAAATAAAAATGGAAAGTAAAAGGATTTACCTCCATATATCTCCTCGCCAGCGCCTCAGTGGACTGTCCTACTCGGAACGGAATAAAGTGCGCGGATTTGGTCATTCGGTCTACGATCACCCAAATTACGTCATTCTGCTTCGGACTCCGAGGTAGTCCAGTCACGAAGTCCATAGTGATGTGTTGCCACTTCCACTCCGGAATTGGAAGCGGTTGTAGCAACCCCGCCGTACGCTGATGCTCCACTTTCACCTGCTGGCAAACCAAGCACTTGGCCATGCTCCGAGCCACGCTCCTCTTCATCCCATGCCACCAGAAATTCAAACGAAGATCCTTGTACATCTTGGTCCCACCAGGATGCACAGAATACGGTAAACTGTGTGCCTCTACCAACAGCTCCTCTTTGATATCTCCCACAGGCACACACAACCTGGCTCCAAACCTCAGCGAGCCATCCTTGTGAATCATGAAATCAGTCTGCAGACCCGCTTCCACCATCTCTCGAATCTTTACCAACTTCGGGTCACCACTCTGCCCAGCCTTGATCTGATCCACGATCGTCGACTGTATCTGCATACACATCAACGAAGAAGTCTCTCCAGGCAGAACCACCTCAACTCCAGACTCACAAAAATCCTGCTGCAATCTCCACTGCGAAGTCAGCAACATCACCGCCAGAAGCCTACTCAACGCATCAGGAACCACATTCACTTTACCCGGGTGATACTGCAATTCGATCTCATAATCTACCATGAGCTCCAACCACCGACGCTGTCGCATGTTGAGCTCCTTCTGCGTGAAAATGTACTTCAAGCTTTTGTGATCGGTGAAAATCTTCACTTTCTCACTCAGCAGGAAGTGCCTCCAAATCTTCAGCACAAACACGACAGCAGCCAACTCCAAATCGTGCGTCGGGTAATTCTTCTCATGAGCCTTAAGCTGACGAGAAGCATACGCAACCACGTGCCCATGCTGATGCAACACACATCCAAGACCTTTGCCAGAAGCATCACAAAAGATCTCGAATCCTCCACTCCGGTCGGGCACAGCAAGAACAGGGGCAGACGTCAACCGCTCCTTCAGAACACCAAAAGCTTCCTCACATCCAACGTACCAATCAAAAGATACATCCTTCCGCGTCAACCTGGTCATCGGCTCGGCAATATGGGAGAAATCCTTGATGAATCGCCGGTAATAACCTGCAAGTCCAAGAAAACTCCGGATCTCAGACGCTGACTGCGGAACATGTCATTCTCTGATAGCCCTAATCTTTTCAGGATCCACCGAAATCCCATCACCAGTCACCACATGCCCAAGAAAATCCACTCTATCCAGCCAGAACTCGCACTTCGAATACTTGGCATACAACCGATGCCTCCTCAGAATCTCCAATACCGTCCTCAAGTGCGACTCATGCTCCTCCTCTGACTTAGAATAGACCAGAATGTCGTCAATGAAGATAACGACAAACTTATCTAAATAGTCATAGAAGATCAAATTCATCAGGTTCATAAATACTGCGGGCGCGTTGGTCACACCAAAAGGCATAACCACGAACTCGTAGTGACCATACTTCGTCTTGAACGCCGTCTTTGGAATGTCCTCCTTCCTCACCTTCAGCTGGTGATATCCACTCCTCAGGTCCAATTTGGAGAATACCCTCGATCCTTCGAGCTGATCAAAAATATCATCAATCCACGGCAATGGGTACTTATTCTTTACTGTCACCGCATTCAGCCCTCGATAATCCACGCACATGCGACGCGAGCCGTCCTTCTTCTTCACCAGCAGGACCGGTGCTCCCCACGGAGACACACTGGGATTTATGTAACCCTTCTGCAAGAGCTCATCCAGATGCTTCCGCAACTCCTCCAATTCTGCCGGAGCCATACGATAAGGTGCCTTCGAAATGGGCTGCGCTCCAGGAATCAGGTCAATCGAAAACTCTAGAGCTCGATCGGGCAGCAGACCAGACATCTCCTCGGGGAAGACGTCATCGAATTCATGCACCACAGCAGGCCTACCCTGCTCCATCAGCATAGCCACAGCCTCCACCGGCTTGGCCCGAAACCTGACCGGACCAACCGAACTGCTACCACAGCTGAACTCAAACACTGGATGTCCGGGAATCTCGAACACCACCTTCTTCCTCCGACATTCGATCGTAGCATAGAAGCTCGCAAGCCAATCCATCCCAAGCACTGCATCGTAGTTGATGATGTCGTGGACAATAAAGTCAGCATACAGCTCGTGTCCACAGACCACCAACGGGCAAGAATTGCACCCACGATGCACCGAAATCACACCATTCCCTGTAACGATGTTCCAACTCTGGGGAAGAGAGGAAGTCGACAAGGAATGCCTCTCCACGAAGCTCCGAGAAATGATGCACATGGATGCACCAGAGTCAAAGAGAACTCGTGCAGGAAAAGCGCAAACCAAGATCACACCTAATAGACAGTCTAACAATCAAATTCTATTCTAGCAAACAATCATATGCAAATAACTAATCAAATCTAACAACCAAACAGACTAAGAAAGAAACAGCTAGATAGAAAGTTACCTGCAATAACCACATCCAGCGTCTCGGTCTCAGCAGCAGTCATCAGAAACGCATGTCGTCTCGGCTGGACTGCCAGCTGAAACACCTGCCTCTGAGGAACGAGAGGCGCTCCACGTCTAGCAGGAACATGTGCCCTCTGTTGCAATGGCTGAGCTGCAACAGGTGCCCTCCACGGCTGCTTCAACTTTGGACAGTCCTTCATGGTATGCGCAGGATCTCCACAAACCAGACACTGCCCCAGCATCTTCCGACACTGCTCCTTGACATGCCCAGTCTTGCCACAGAAATTGCAAGTCTTCAAAGTAGGAGGTCCTCCGGGCCTCTTGAACTGCATAGACTGGTTTGGCCCGTGCCCTGGTCTCACCACTGCTCTGGCCTGCTCCATAGGCCTCTTCCCAGTGCCAGAAATCTGTCCCCTCTTCTGATTCATAATCCTTTCCTGCCTCTTCACCGCAATCAGAACCTTTTGGTAAGTCTCCGCATCAGAAGAAGTGACATAACTCTGCAGATCCAATGAAAGCCCCTACAGAAACCTCTGGGCTCTCTCCTCAACATCCTGCACCATCTTCGGTGCAAAACGACTCAGCCTCGTGAATTCCTGGTGGTACTGATCCACCGTCAAATTCCCCTGCTTCAAGTCAATGAAGCGCTGAGCCATCTCCCTCCTGGCGGCCTTAGGAAAATACTCCTCTTCAAATCTGGACTTGAAGGTAGCCCAAGAAATCGGCTCCTCCAGCAACTCCTCCTCGGCATCCCACCAATTCCGCGCGTTGTCCTTCAGCTGTCGCTTCGCCAGATCAACCCATCCAGTCAGGTCGACCTTCGACATCTTCAGATTGTCTTCCATGTTCCTGGTCCACTCATCTACAGCCAGGGGTCCCTCGGTCCCATCGAAGTAAGCGGGACCCAGCTCCTGAAATTGCTTCGCTCCAGGCTCAAAGCGAGGGGCAGCCTGGACAGCCGGCGCTGCACGAGCAGGCGGAACATTTTGGACAGTCTACAAAATTCCTTCCTGCACCTGCATCATCTGATGCATCATCCTCATCATCTCCCGGCGGTGGGCTCTCGGTCCGGCTCCTGGTCGCGAGGGGGCACACCACCACCAGCACGGGTATTCCGTCTCCCAGCCATCTATTGACACGGGAAAACGAAACAGATCAAACTCTTAGCCTAAGGCACGGTGTTGAATTTTTGTTTATTGAACTTTCTATAATTCTTATTGTTATTCCGATTAAGTCACAGTTACAGAAAATAGGACATGCATGGGCCACCAAAAGAAACCTGTCATGCCCCGCTTCCTAAAAACATGGAGGCGAAGCGTGAGAAGGTCCGCACGGACTTGAAGCTGCAAATCCGCAAGTCCGATAAGCGTCAAATAAAACGAAGTAGCAGGTCCCTGTAATGTGACTCAGAATAACAATAACAATAATAGAAAAGAGACAAATAATATAACATTTATTCAACTCATAGTCCAACAAAAATCAACAACCAGAAATGCCACCAGGCAAACAAAAGAGTCAAAAGCAAAAGGCCTAGCATGGCCAACAGAATCTAACAAAACGGTGCTACTCACCGACAACCACAACTAACAAAAGAAAAGTACGGAAGATCTCTAAGATTGATCACCGGTGTCCTCGTACCCCACATCACCAACAGGTTCGGGCACGAACTCCACGTACTCGTCACCCTCCGCAAGTGTCTCTGGCTCAGCAACTAACATGCGTCACCCAAAGAGAAGGGGCACATGTCAGCAAGTCTAAAAGACTTGTGCAAGGAAACTATAAAAGGAAACAACCTAGCAGTTCTAAAGTAAGGTATGACAACTATGAAAGTAAAGCAACCTAGCAGTTCTAAAGTAAAGTATGGCATGATATAGCATGGCAAATGACATGGCAAGGCAAGTAAACAAGTAAAAGACAAGTACTGGAATTGTAATCACGTCGTGCACAGAGATTCCGCCCTTTGGCTAGAGTGGCTGTACGGGCCAACTCTTACGCTCAAGTGATCGTTTATCCCTACCCCTCCACGTGTGTCGAGCCAGGGCATTACCCCCGAACACGGAATGCTCGCTTCTGGATCACGAGCCAGGAAGTGTTTTTAACACGGATGGCGTAGGGTTATGCCCGCATAACAGATGCCTAGCCGGTAACACGGAAACACGGATTTGGTACATGTAGTGTAGCGTGTGCTATGATGCAAGTTTAACTAGGATGACATGTAAGAAGCAATGCATGGCAGTTAACAATTCAAATGCGTACAGTTAAGGAATTTAAACATGGCAGATATCTATGCATGAATGATATGGCAAGGTGTCGGATCTAGCTTCGTTGTCAAGCTAGATCTCAAAGTTGCGCCTAGATCGCTATCATTTCACGATCTAGTCTCTTTCACGCTAGTATAAGAATTGACCTAAAAACAAGGCCTAAAGAAGTGTTGGCAAGTTTCACTTGCCTGGTACCGAATTGTTGATCGACGTGAGTAACGAGAACGATGACCTACGGTAGGTGAATTCACTGTTTATGGCAAAATAAAGATTAGACGGAAGTTTTGCATTGAAATCGTTTTGCATTGAAATCCTATGTCTAATAATCCATTTTTAATTTAGGGTTTCTAGTTTACGGTGTGGGTTAATAGAGATTACGAGATTAGGATTACTAACCGTAGAGTAGCAGATGGAAGACACCAAAACGGATCTTGATTTGGTGACGAAGAACGATCCCAGGAAACTATGGCCGAAAACGGGATCTCGACGACCTAGATCGGTAATCGGCGCGAGATACGGTAAGCAAGAACCTCCAAGGATGAAAGAAATGATTTGGGGAAGTTTAGGGATGATTTGTGAATGATCTTGGCTCAGAAAGAATGAATGAAGAATGATAGAATCAACGGATTAAATAGAAATAAAATGACAGCTGGAAAATAGATCTAGGGTTTCGGGGTCAACTAGTCGGTCAAAGAAGAGTGGTTGACCGACTAGTTTAAGAACAAGTCGGTCGGTCGTCTAACGTAGACTGACTAAATGGCAAACCGAGAATATGTTTTGGTACAGGTCGACTACATTAGTCGGTCAAAGCACAACTGGTGACCGACTAGTTTAAGAACTAGTCGGTCGGTCGACCAACGTTGACCGACTAAAAGGCAACCAAAAGCTAAAGATGAGAATTAGAACTAGTCGGTTGAAGAGCAACTCTTAACCGACTAAAAATATACAGTAACTACTGTAGAAAAGACTGTACAAGACTTAGTCGGTTGAAGAACAACAGCTGACCGACTAGTTTGCAACCTAGTCGGTCAGAAATCGTTCTTAGACCGACTAACGACAAACAGTAACTCTACTGTTCAGTGAAACTCAGAATTAGTCGGTCTGAGTACAATGCTTGACCGACTAGTTTGAGAACTAGTCGGTCGAAGGTTGAACTTAGACTGACTAACGACAAACAGTAACTCAGCTATTTTAATATGTTGAACTAGTCGGTCCATGAAGGATGGCTGACCGACTAGATCTCATTCTAGTCGGTTGGTTCTCCTTCGTGAACCAACTAAGATGCACCAGAAGTGCCGAAACGAAGCGCGAAGCTTCGGGAAAGATTCTATGGCTTCTAGGATCGTTCTAACTCTAAAATTACGGCGTTAATAAGCTAAAACGTGAGGATTCAATCGAGAAAACATACAATGAGGGGAAATTCAATATTATCCATATAATATAGCTATTACAAACACCGGTCGTTACAGTTTGCCAACGAAGGGAAGATGCCGACCAAGTTGAAAGATCACGGTAGTTTCCAAATTCCTTGCACGGTTGGAGGAGTCCCCCTACAAAAAGCCTTAGTAGATTTGGGAGCAAGCGTGAGCCTCATGCCTCTAGCGATGTTCGAAAAACTGAATATGAGGACCGACCTCAAGGACACAGACATGAAGATACAGCTCGTCGATGGGAGAATCACTAGGCCGATGGGGATAGCGGAAAATGTCCCGCTGCAAGTACCGGGTGGACTTAGCTTGCCATGTGACTTAGTAGCGATGGACATTAGAGAAGAAGGGGATACATCGCTGATACTTGGACTCCCCTTCCTAGCCACAGCTGGAGTAATTGTATATGTGAGGGAAGGAACATTGTCCCTCAACGTTGGCGACATGGCAGTTGAGCTCCATATTCCCAAGATGATGAAGCGTATGCATTGGCCAGAGGAACTTGACTACGTGGACCTCCTCGATGACGTCATAGACGACGCCATGCTGTTCGCCATTAGAGCCAAGCACGATGAAGACCTTGTAAAGGTCCAAATTACCAAAGATAGCGAAATGATAGAAGACCCACCGGATCCTCTTACGGATGAAGAGAAGGAAAACGTTGATGTCGTCAGGATTAGAGAGCTATGCAAGCTCTCTATGGCAAAGCACATGAAGAAAACTCCACCGGCAATCAAATTCTCACCGCTGGTCAAGAAGAAGGACGTCAAGAGCTCAAGCTTGGGGAGTCACCCCCACTACTACCCATGATGAGGGGTAGCCGAGGAACACCGACAAAAATCAACAACTGAACCCAAGCGTCCTTCCCGACAAGTTTGACACGTGCATCTCACATGCGCCAAACATCGAGCATTAATCACGAATCTTAAGGGGTTGAGCTCAAGACCTTAAATGAGAGCTTGTCGGGAGGCAACTTGACGGTTCTATCTTAGTTTTTAGTTGAATTTTTCTTTCAATTTTGTTTTAGATCTTTATTACTGTATAGAGTCAAGAGTCTAAGAAAAACCTGACTATGGGCTACACTTTTCATTTCAGGAAAAGGACGATAGGATGCCAGATGAACGGAAGACGACCGTGGCAATGGGGAGCACTCCAGGGATGCACTCAAATGCCAAGAGGAGGAAGAAACTGACAGGAGAAAGAAAATCAGAAAGTGTCACAAAAACAGAGAGTTGGAGCTGAAAACAGCAGCCTACTCGGCCGAGTGACATTTTCACTCGGCCGAATGAAGATCCTACTCAGCCGAGTAGGATACTGCACAGGAAAGTCTCAAAAACCCTCTCTGTAAATTACATGCCACTCGGACGAGTGACTTTGTCACTCGAACGAGTGAACCTGACACATTCAACACTTAAAATTCTTTGAGTGGCCTATCCACTCGGCTGAGTGACTTTGTCACTCGATCGAGTGATAGCCCCCACTCGGTCGAGTCAATACTTATATGAAAAATTCCAAAAATTTCAAAGCAGCTCCCACTCGACCGAGTGGTCACCGCCACTCGACCGAGTGACTTACCCTATTTAACCCAGCGCTCGGGATCCCTAATTTCTAAAATCCCAATTCGCTCACTCGATCGAACCTTCTGCCTCCAAATCACCCGAGCTCCCCACCACTCGCCCGAGCTGCCCCATCGTCGCGCCTGAGCGGCGCAACCCCCTTGCCGTCCGACCGCCCGCTGCCGCCACTGCCTAGCCGTTGGTCGGCCCTCCTACACCTTAAATTCCCATATTTCACCTATTTCCCATTTTTGTAAGCCCTAATCTGCCCCGAATCAAAATTAAACCCTAAGCATACCTATTACTCTTGATTTTTCCCTCGATTTTTAGATATTCATTGCTAATCATTCGATTCAGAGCTTCAGGGAAGGCGCCTCTTTGCTCGTATTGCTTGCGTGGAGTCGCGTTGTGCTCTGGTATACTCTTTCCATTTTATTAGCACTTCGTGGTAGTTTTCACATTTCACGGCATCCGCATGCCTCCACGCACTAGGTCCCGTACGCAGGAGCCCGCCACCAAGCAGAAGAAGACCAGCGATCCTGGTTCTTCTTCCGCTAGAGCAGACTCCATGCCTCCTAGCCCACCACCATCCACACTTCCGCCTCCTACTGCACCCATTCCACCCCCACCAGCACAGCCTGCCCCGGCTTTCGACACGATGGGTATCACTTTCAGAGATGACGCACACCGTGCCAAATTTGGAAGAATCGCCCATCGATCGATCGTCCCATCTAGGTTTGCACACATTGCTGATCTTGAGCACCTAGGGGTATTCCAGGGGCTACTCCAGTTGTATGAGAATGTGGGGTGGCATGATTTTCTTTCGGTGTCGGCGGACACCTACATCCGTCTGACCCTCGAGGTCCCGAGTTCTGTTCGTAGGACTCCCAGGGGTTGCACGTTTCGTCTGATGAATCATGAGTGCGAGATCACTCTCGATATGCTCCAAGCCTATTTCCATTGGCCCCCTGTCCTGGACCCCGACCACGCTTTTGGACCTATACACCACACCCCTCCTTCCTTCGATACTCACGCATTCTGACCCTTGTCACGGGATCGCCACTCGCCTTCGACCCTAGTCGGGCCAAGGCCTCCTCAATCATCCACCCTTGCCTTTGTATTGCTCAGCGTCTTATGGTGACCACCATTCAGGTATGAGCCCAGGACGATGTCTACGCCTGAGCTCTATATGCTATACGCGATGACGAGAGAGAGCCCTTGAGGCCGACGGGGACATCTTAGTCCCCGCCACTCAGATTGATATCGCCAGTTGGTATCTCAACCGCATTGTTGTCTCTGTCACCGCCAGGACGACGATCTGTTACGACGGTCTGATCACCTTACTGGCACCTATGTGCGGGGTTGAGCTCCCAGCTGGTTTGCTTCGACCTCCGGGCCCCACTTCCCTTTCCATGAATATTATGGCCTGTATGAGAATGATGCGTCCTCATGGTCAGCACCACTGGGTTTGGCTTCACGGTCCTTTTTCAGCTGACTATATGGTGCTTCCGAGCCCTGCTCGGACCTACATTGGACCGACAGGTGGAAAGTGGAGACCAGAGATGGATCTCCTAATCCCAGCTGCATATGTACTCGAGCCAGAGGGCGCTCAGCAGGAGCCTCCCCTTGACCCTCTAGCACTGGAGATCCCTGTCCCACAGCCTGCACTTGATTTGATCCCAGTCCCCGACACTTCTGTCCACACCTCTGCCAGTGTGTCGGGAGCACTGTTATTGTGTCCACTACAACTACCACCACCACCTCTGTGCCATTGACTTTTGCTCCTATTTCTTACATGAGCTTTGAGAGCACCTCCCCTGATGCCCTCGAGAGAGGAGAGCCCTCCCTAGTTTCGACAGCTGAGACCCTGTCCTCACCTGATTTCTTGAGCCCTAGGGAGTCATTTTCCGTTGATTTCACGACCTCTCCAGTCGTCGACCCCTCTGTCTCCTCTGCCGCTATTTTTACTGAGAGTGGCGTGACATCTGTCCCCACATCTATGTCTACGACCTCTCTACGCATCCTCCTCCTCTGCTGCTGCACACACCTCTGAGAGCATTCTTGCGTCTCAGCCTCCCACAGAGGCTGAGCGTCTTTTAGCTAGCACCGCACCTCACCCACACCAACTAGTGGTCCCACTCGTCTACGGTGGCCGTGTGCGTCAATCTCGACCTCCACCTGCACGACCCTCTGCACCCGCTCCCGACACTCTCGTCCAGCACCTCCGTACTGTAGAGGGGGCTGTGAGTGGCCTCAGAGCAGATTTTCGGGCTCTCGCCGTCACCGTTAGCTCTGTGCAGGCCCGCGTCGCTCTACTTCCTGGTATTCAGGGTCACCCTGAACCAGATTCTTGCACGCCTGCCACAGCCTCAACCAGCCGCAGTCCGTCCCATCTCTCAGCAGCCACCACCACCGCCACCTCTTACCCCACCACAGGGAGGTGCTGGCACCCCACCACCAGCTTAGGCACACACTAGATGCCTCCTATATTTATTTGTCGATGCTCTGATTGATATTTTTTCTGCTGATTTTGCACTCCTCTCACCCACATATTTTGATCACTTTTTGCTGGGCTTTGTATATATCTGTCTGGGACTGAGGGGGTATTTCTGGGCCCTTATATTGCACCCCCTTGATCCGTGTGCTCATCACATCCATCATTTACATTCCGCACTCATCACATGCATATACATTCCATTTTCCTTCATTTTCACTTTTTATCATACATGCATCCGCACCCACCCACCCCACACATCTATGTCCTTATACCATACTTAGCATATTGAGGACACTGTGCGGTTTAACTTGGGGAGTGAGTGTCTCACGCATTTTTATTTTCTTCATTTTTTATTTTTTTTACCTTTCTTCATTTTCCACTTATTTCCACCCATTTTTTCTATATTTTTTTCTCATGCATCACGTTTACTTATTTTTTGTGTGAACTGCATTTGTAAAGTTAGTTCTTATTTTCCCTTTATCCTTATTTCTTTTATCCTTTTTTCTAGAAATGAATTCTCTGTGATGACGATGACTTTGAGTTAACTTGCTCTTATATGTGTATTCTCTTGCCATGCCATCGTTTTTATTTCAGATATCATATGCTATACATCGCCATGCATTTGAGATAGTAACCTTCATCTTTATTATATGATTGTGAATGTAATTCTAGCATTAGCTGAGTCTGAAAATTTATATCGTATACTTTTCATAGAAAACACACCAAGCTTCACGCATTGAGTGCATAAACTTGGAGTACTGCTTTGTTATCTACTATCACTTTTATTTGCATGAAATTGTATGCTCAACTTCCCGGTTGATTAAATGTATGCCTTTTTGATATGACTGGATTAGTTTACTTTCTGAAATCAAACTGAGTAGATTACATTACCCTGCTAAAAGTTGTCGTGCACATACAAAAGAGTGAACTGAGCGTTGCATATTTTTTTCTTTCTCTACATATCTTGAACATCATTTCTATACTTAAAATCATTGGCGAATCTTCCCTTAGCGAACCTTATATTGGCATTCTCCCCATGCTAAAAGGTCCAAGCTTCATTACCCCAAAATCAAAAGTGAAATACATGCATATCCTTCCATCTCTGATTTGGGATTGTTATTGTGTATTGATCACTCCTTATTTTACACCTTTTTTCTGCATGTTTGCATGCCATTTAGATCGCCCAAATCATGTTTTTCACGATATATCGACGATATTGCGATGCTTTTCACGATTTGTTGTTTTTGTCGCATTTCAGGTGATTTGGCGCGATTTGGAGTGATCTCGAGATGTGCTTACTCTAGACGGTCACCGACGACCTCCCCGAGGGGTATTTTGCTGTTGGAGAGGAGCGGAAGAAGAATGGACGTCGCAGGAGCGACGAGGAGGCCAAAATAAGCAGATTGGGCATTTTTTGTGTCCCACTCGGCCGAGTGGAGGAGTCACTCGGCCGACCAGCGAGACACTGCTCGGCCGACCAGTTCAGACACGATTTCTATGTGCACTCGGCCGAGCACCGAAGACCACATCGGCCGAGTGACGATACCACGTCCGCCCGAGTGGCGCCCAGACAAAGCCCCTCCAAAACATCCAAGTTACTGTTTTTCGGCTGCCTGAACTTCAGAAGACCCACTCGGCCGAGTGGATTATCCCGTCCGCCCGAGTATCATGAAGTCATCGGCCGAGTGACGACAACTCACTCGGCCGAGCCGCCCCCAAAGTAGAGACCCCTGAAGGCCCTGACTTACTGGAAAATTACAGGGTTTCTCACTCGGTCGAGCGAATTTTGTCACTCGGCCGAGTGCGATGCGCTGCCTGTAGCGAAAACTGCGGAAAACAGGCTGTGCATGGGTATTTTGGTCACGATTTTTGGACGATTTTTGGGGCTATTTAAACCCTGTTTTTACCCTAGTTTGGAGAGCTCTCTCTTAGATTTTTTGCAGCTTTTTAGATTAGTTTTTTAGCTTTATTCTTGTGATTGGAGAAGGAGCAAAACTTGGATTTTTGTTGGATTAATTGAAGAACTACATTGGTTTGCATCTCTTTTCCTTAAAAATTCTATTTTTATTGTTTATATCATTGTTGTGATGAATTCTATTGCTTATCTCAACGATTATTTTTGTGATCATGCTATGATTTGTGAGTAGTCTCCACGTCTTGGGGCGTGGGGATGAACCCTACAAGCCCACTTTCATATTTGTGATGAATTGGTAGAAATTGAGCTAGAATTGCTATTAGAGATTAGATCGGGATCGATTTACTACGGATTGCTAGGTATTCATATCAATTGGGATTTGCAAGAGATTGGATCCCAATTTGATAGGAAGCCCTAGAAATCCGAATTAGGTTGGAGTCGGATTTTTCGAAGTATTGGTTTGAAAGAGATTGGACCGATACTAGGATTCCCGGTTGCAATTCCATACCGATACCCGTTTGCAAGAGATTGGACGGGTAGGAACTATCCTAATCTAGATCGTTGACCGAGTTTGCAAGAGATTGGGCTCGGTGCGCGATTGGACGATGATGTTGATCCTAATGCTAGCTTCCCTAGGGTAGGGTTTGCAAGAGATTGGACCCGACCCTAGGATAGCTATAGACCGGCAACAGCGCGAGAGCGTGAGCTTGGTTCTACATTCAGTTGCAACTAGTTCATCCGAATTCTCATTCTAGCAATTTTGATACCGATGAACCACATTTATGAAGTACGGTGTGTAGCGGGGATTCCCCATTCCCTAGACGTTCTTTATTTGATTTGATATTTCGCACATTTGTCTGACGATTGTGACAGGATCGCCAAAGGCAAATTTCTCTTCTTAAATAGCCAGGTTGATCGGAGCAAGCACAGTCATTCGTCCTCCCTGTGTTCGATATCCCGCTCGCTGCTACACCGTGCACTTGCGGTAAAACTACAACCGTTCTTTTGGGTCACGTCCCGGAGCGATCAAGTTTTTGGCGCCGTTGCCGGGGAGGCGCGTTTTGACGGTGTTCGGCATCGACCACCCGGTTATTTCTTCTTACTTTCTTCCTTTACTTCCCTCTATATCTTATTCTAACTTTATTCGCAGCACTATTTGCATGTTCTCCCCGTATTCTGCATAAGATCTTAACAGTGAGAATGGAGGATGCAATGCCAACAATAGAACTCAGTCGGGAAGACTATGACTCCTTCACAGACCTCCTTAAGGAGCTTGTCGACGAGGTCCACGCTACCGGAGCATTTGCTATCGACATCAAGGACCCCGACGAACAACTATTTGCTAGTTTTGTGATGGACCAAATCTCCCCGGAGGGGACTATCGGAGGCAATGTCAGAGTTGACGTGGTCGACGACAAATTGTATTTCGAAGACAATAGAGCAAGTGTCGAAGAACACTATGCTCCCGAAGAACCCTTCGAGCGAACCGACATTCAGGGAGTTACACTCTATGACGCTCACTCTTGTTTTATGAATCGTCTGATGTGTTTCTTGATTCCAGGTACGAACCGGAGCAGAGTGAAGGTTTTGGCGATGCTAGCACTGAATCGGAGGGTGCCTATTTCGATACCTCGTCCTCACTAAGTAGCGAGTCTGACTCGTCACAAGAGAGCATGCCACCTGAACATGAGCTAAACCCGGATAACAAGGAAGAAGTCGAACTCATGCGAGCCGATGAAGTGGAAGGAGCAGCGCCACCTGAGGTAGAGCTTAAACAATTACCACCGAATCTAAGGTATGCCTTTTTGGGTAATAAATTAACTTTCCCGGTGATAGTCAATTCCCACCTCACTCAAGATCAACTTGAAAAACTCCTAGACGTTCTTAGGAGTCACAAGGACGTCCTGGGCTACACTATCTCCGATCTAAAAGGGATAAGCCCTAGGCTTTGCACGCATAGGATCCATTTGGAGGATACCGATGCCACCTCCATTGAGCCTCAAAGGCGGTTAAACCCGAATATGAAGGAGGTGGTAAAAAAGGAAATCCTAAAATTGCTAGAAGCCGGTATTATTTATCCTATCTCTGACAGTAGATGGGTTAGCCCCGTTCACGTCGTCCCCAAGAAAGGGGGGATGACTGTTATAAAAAATGAAAAAGGTGAGCCCATATCTACACGCACCGTCACGGGATGGCGAATGTGCATTGACTATAGGAAACTCAATAAAGCTACCCGAAAAGACCACTACCCATTGCCCTTCATTGATCAAATGCTTGAGCGCCTTGCAAAACATAAATACTTTTGCTACCTAGATGGGTATTCGGGATTCTTCCAAATCCCTTTGCACGAAGATGACCAAGAGAAGACAACTTTCACTTGTCCCTATGGCACCTATGCCTACCGTAGGATGCCGTTTGGCCTTTGTAATGCCCCCGCCACTTTTCAGAGGTGTATGACATCCATATTTTCCGATTACATTGAAGATATTATGGAAGTTTTTATGGATGATTTCTCGGTTTACGGAAGTGAGTTTGACTCTTGCTTGGAAAATCTCACTAAAGTCCTAAAAAGGTGCCAACAAAACAATCTCACTCTCAATTGGGAGAAGTGTCACTTCATGGTCACGGAAGGTATAGTTCTCGGACATCTTGTTTCCTCGAGAGGAATTGAGGTAGATAAAGCAAAAATTGAGGTAATCGAAAAACTTCCTCCTCCTATTAATGTCAAGGGCATTAGAGGCTTCCTTGGCCATGCGGGGTTTTACCGCCGCTTCATCAAGGACTTTGCCTCGATTGCCCGACCACTTACTTCCTTGCTCGCTAAAGATGTTCCTTTTGACTTTTTAGGAGAATGCTTGCAAGCTTTCAACACCTTGAAGGAAGCGCTAGTCTCCGCACCCATCATACAACCGCCGGATTGGAGCCTTCCTTTTGAACTAATGTGCGATGCTAGCGACCAAGCCATTGGAGCGGTATTGGGACAAAGGAAAGATAGGAAGCTTCATGCGATATACTACGCGAGCAAGACATTGGATGACGCGCAGAAAAACTACACAACTACCGAAAAGGAGCTTCTAAAGGTCGTCTATTCCATAGAGAAGTTTTGCTCCTACCTCCTCGGTTCCAAGGTGATTGTCCACACCGACCATGCGGCATTGAAGTATCTTTTAAACAAGAAGGAGGCCAAACCCCGGTTGATTAGGTGGATACTCTTGTTGCAAGAATTCGACCTAGAGATCAGAGATAAGAAGGGTATAGACAATGTCGTGGCGGATCATTTATCTAGGCTCATTCGCGACAAGGAGGATGAGAGCCTACCTATTGACGACACATTTGTTGATGAGAGGCTATATGCGGTAAGGACCGGTGAAGTACCTTGGTACGCGGACTTCGTCAACTACTTGGCTTGCGGAATCAAACCGCATGGGATGTCCACGCAACAAAAGAGGAGATTTATGCATGAGGTCCGTAGCTATTTTTGGGAAGATCCTTACCTTTTCAAGATATGCAAAGATAGTGTCATTCGTAGGTGTGTTTCTAAAGAGGAGGCAACGTCTATCATTTTGCATTGCCACGGTCTACCATGCGGGGGACATCATGCCGCCTCTAAAACAACCGCTAAGATCTTGCAGAGCGGATTCTTCTGGCCAACAATGTTTAGGGACACCCACACTTTTGTGAAGGGGTGCGATAGATGCCAACGGACCGGGAATATCTCCAAGCGCAATGAGATGCCGATGAGACCCATCCAAGAAATTGAGCTTTTTGATTGTTGGGGAGTAGACTTCATGGGGCCATTTCCGTCGAGCAATGGTAACAAATACATCCTATTGGCCGTTGACTATGTCTCCAAGTGGGTGGAAGCAATTGCCACCCCTACCAATGATGCAAGAGTCGTCTCCAAGTTTTTTAAGCAAAATATCTTCCCGCGCTTTGGAGTGCCGCGTACTTTGATAAGCGACAGGGGAAGCCACTTCATAGAGAACAAGTTTGAAGCCATGCTAAAGAAGTACGGGGTAAATCATAGAGTTGGCATGGCTTATCACCCCCAGACTAGCGGCCAAGTGGAAGTCTCAAATAGAGAAATTAAGCAAATTCTCGAAAAGACGGTGGATCGATCTAGAAAGGATTGGTCAATGAAGCTAAACGATGCCCTATGGGCATATCGTATGGCCTTTCGCACTCCCATAGGCACCACGCCGTTCTGACTCGTTTATGGGAAAGCTTGCCACTTACCGGTAGAGTTGGAGCACCGCGCATATTGGGCCATCAAAACCTTTAATTACGATTACAAAAGTGCCGCGGTGAGGCGACTCTTGGACATCAACGAGCTTGATGAGATAAGAAGAGATGCCTACGAAAGCTCAAGAATTTACAAAGAAAGGACCAAGATTCTTAACGATGCCCGCATAACCGTCACAGACTTCAAAGTAGGAGACAAGGTCTTGCTCTATAATTCCCGGCTCCGACTATTTCCCGGTAAGTTGAGGTCACGTTGGTCCGGACCTTTCACCATCAAGCACATACAACCGGGCGGAGCTTTCGAGTTGGAAAGCAAGGACGGTTCCACATTCAAAGTAAATGGTCAGAGGCTCAAACACTATTCCGAGGGAGTCCCGACGGGTGAAACCAATAGAATATATTTTCTTAAGGGACGGTCGGAAGATCTCATGGACCTCCTTGATGAGGTGATTGAAGAGGCAATCCCCCACTCAATTGGCGCTCTTTTTGATGAAGATTTAGAGGAAGGCCCGGATTTAGGCCAAGATGAGAAGAAAAATGATTCCCCCGACCTCTCCGCTGAAGATGATGAAGGCGACGCTGATGTCGCAAGGATTCGAGAGCTCTGCAAGCTCTCGAAACTAAAGTCTCCAAAGAAAGCTCCGCCGGTACGGAAATCGGCATCACCGGTTAAGCCGTTGACCGGAGCAAATGCTAGCTTGGGGGAGCCTCCCCCCAACACTATTCGAGACGAGAGACCACCGCGGGAGAACACTACGCCGCAACTTCCCAATCCAAGCGTTCTCCCCGGAAAGTTTGATGGGTGCATCTCATATGCACCAAACATCCCACATTGATTGAAAATTATAGGGGGTCGAGCTCACGACCTTAAACGAGCGCTTGTCGGGAGGCAACCCGACGGTTTTTGCTTTATTTTTACTTTTCCTTTATTTTCATTTTAGAAATTTTTAGTGTTTTGAGTCGTTCGCCCAAAAATTTTGTGATAACGGGTCCTATTTTTCTTGACAGGAGAGGAGATAGGTAGATCCATCATGAGGAGGATGAACGAGTCGACGAGGAGCGCCCCAAGAAGGCGCTCGACGCTTAAGAGGAAGATGAAATCGATTGGAGGAAGAAAGACGGAGTTTAGAGCCAAAACGAAGACAAATAGCAGAACAAAAGGCTCACTCGGCCGAGTATACTAATCACTCGGCCGAGTACATAAGTTCGTCCGGCCGAGCAGCTCACGAACGAGGGAAGTCTGATGTACCCAACTCTCTGTTTATTTTCTTGATTTCGATATAACTGCTACTCGGCCGAGTATATATATTCACTCGGCCGAGTAAAACGGATACCCTCCTAGGGCGAGTCTTGCCGAGTAGCTTGAGTCACTCGGCCGAATGGACTTACTCCACTCGGCCGAGGCTGACAAAGCCACTCGGCCGAAGCGTAAGCGAGGAGAAATTTTCATTGATCCCGCTCGGCCGACTGGCCTAGTCACTCGGCCGAGTCGTAACTTTTATTATATAAGGGCGAGGGGGGCGTATTTTTCGAAATCGCAAAAATCCCCAAACGCCCGCGACCCTTCGTTTCCCTCGCCCGATAGCCCTCGCTCGCACATCACTCGCCCGGCCCACTCGCCCGCGCCGCCGCTCGGCCCGCCACCGCCGGCCGACCACCGTCGCGACTCGCCCGAGTCGCCGCCGGCGGCAGCTGCTCCGGCCACCTCCGGTATCACCCCTATTGCCCGTTTTCTCCTCTTTTCGAGTATTTCTTGAGGATCCATGTGCTAAACGCCCCCCTAACCCAAATCAATTCCTATATCTATCTATTATACCCCTAATGCTCCATATATTTTGATTATTACTCACTGATATCGCCTTTTCATGCGCAGGTTGCTTATTGGAGCTTAGGGGAGCTCAGGGGAGCTTCTACGGGCTGATTCAGACTTCGCGGAGGCGCTGACTTCGCACGCTTCCACTGCTTAGCACTCGCGGCGTGTCGGGGTACTCTCTTTCCATTATTTTTGCACACGCCACACTTTTCACGTTTTTCGGCGCGCGCTCGGGGCCGATATGCCGCCCCGGACACGGCCGTGTTCGACGAGAGCTTCCGCCAAGCGGAAGCGGTCGGACGAGCCCGGCCCCTCTCACGAGGTGGAGGACTCTCCTCCACCGTCCCCCACACACCCCGCACACCCAGTACAGCCTGCAGGCCCCGCACACCCCGCACAGCCTGCAGTGCACCCACAGCCCGCACAGCCTCTCCCTGCCGACCCACAGCCACCACCACCGGCTCCACTGGTCGGGCCGCTCGGGATTACGTTCCGAGACGACACACACCGCGCCGTCTTCGACCGTATCTCCCAGCGCTCGATCGTACCCTCCAGGTTTGCACACCTCGCTGACCTAGGACGCCTGGGGGTACTAGAGGGGATAATCACGTTGTACGACAACGTGGGTTGGCGCGACTTCCTTCAGGTGTCGGCGGACACGTTCACCCGCCCGACACTTGAAGTTCTGAGTTCGATCGCCCGGACCGACGAGGGGTGCTCATTTCGGTTCATGGACCGAGAGTGCCAGGTCACTCTCGATATGATGAGAGCATTCTTCTCGTGGCCCGCTGTCCCCGGAGCCGATCGCGGTTACGGCCCCACCCATATCCCCCCACCTTCCTTCGACGCCGGTGCCTTCTGGGCCCGGATTACGGGCCACCACGCTGCCTTTGACCCTAGTAGGGCCAAGGCCTCAGCCATTGTCCACCCCTGCCTCCGCATAGCCCAGCGCCTCATGGCGACCACCTTTTTGGCCAGATATGAGCCGGGCACGATGTCTACGCCAGAGCTCTACATGCTCTATGCGATGACACGTCCCAGAGCTCTATCTAGGGATGGAGACGAGCTTTTCCCCGCCGTCGTGATCGACATTGCGGCTTGGTTTTTAGACCGCATCATTGTATCGGTGGGCGCTCGCTCACCGATATGCTGCGGCGGTCTGATCACCTTGCTTACCATGATGACCGGCGAGGACCTACCTGACGACTTGTGACGGGTCCCGGGCCCCACTTCTCTGTCGATAGACGTTATGGCCCGGATGAAGATGCTTCGTCCGCATGGTGAGCGTCACTGGGTCTGGTTGCACGGCCCTTACGGTGCCGACTACATGATTCTCCCGAGCCCTGCTCGGACTCAGATTGCACCAGCCCACGTCGACTGGCTCCCTGCGATGGATGTTCTCATCCCCGCTGCCTACGTGCTCGAGGCCGAGGAGGCCGAGCAGGCCCATGCTGCCCACGCTGCCCAGGCTGCCCCCGCAGACCCTGCTGCATACCCTGCCGAGCCTGCTGCCGACCCTGTTGACCCAGTGGCCCCTCAGCCCATACCAGATGTTTCCGCTGCTCCTGACACCTCTGTCCCCACTTCTGTCAGTGTCACGAGTACCTCAGCTGAGCCCA
This sequence comes from Scilla litardierei, assembly GCA_030789695.1. NCBI lineage: Eukaryota > Viridiplantae > Streptophyta > Magnoliopsida > Asparagales > Asparagaceae > Scilla > Scilla litardierei. The sequence continues at coordinate 211,146,353 of CM061133.1, forward strand.
CTTCCACCACCTCCACCACTTCCGCGGCTGTCACCACTTCCACCACCTCCGCACCCACTACCACCACTGGCCCTCTGTCTGCTGAGCCGATTTCCTCTGCCCCACCCGAGCGCCCGCCGACCGTAGTCGAGTGCGGAGAGCCCTCTGTCTCCACTGCCGCTGTATTTTCCGAGAGTGTCGTGGCGTCTGTCCACACTTCTGTGCCACTGACCTCTCTGGCCGCCTCGCTGCCACTTTTGCACACTTCTTTCGCTGCCGCTGCCTCCACTTCTCACCAGCCGGTGTCCCGGCCTCACACTGAGGCCAGGCCCACATTTGCAGGCATGGCACCTTTTGTCCCCTTCCCTGCTGAGCCCGTTACATACTCTACTCACGTACGCCAGCCTCGCCCTGCACAGCCTAGACCGGTGCGTCCCTCTGCACCACCCCCGCCCGACACTGTACTGCAGAGCATACGTGCTCTTGAGTTGGCGGTGAGTGGTCTTAGAGGTGACCTTAGGACCCTGTCCTCCACCGTCTCTGCGAAGGCTGGACGCTTCGACCTGATCCCCCAGATACATTACTGTCTCACCCAGGTTCTGGAGCGTCTCCCACGCGTACCCCCACCCACCCAGCAGGTTCCCACACACACTTCCACACATACTAGACCTACTTCCACTTCCACGCCCACCCCATCTCAGCAGCCTACACCACCACCTCCTCCTCCTCCGTCTCAGGACGGAGACGGCACATCACCACCTTCTTAGGCACCCTTGATGCCTTGATTTATTCCTGCCGTTGTGCTGCCCGTTTCTGCTGGGTCCTGTTGCACTTTTTGTCCACCCCCCCTCCCCTCACTTATTATGGTATTCTCTTTTTGTTCATATTTTTTTATATCTTTTTGGGAGAGAGGGAGAGTTTTGGTGCCACTTATATATCTGTTTCACTCCTATCTGTGCATGCATCATGTCCGCATCATATTTTCATTTCTTTATTTTCCTTTTATTTTTTATTCTTCATTTTTCCATGCAAGCATCCTCATCATCCCCACACATTTCTTGTATCTCGGTGTGCCACACTTTGCACATTGAGGACACTGTGCCATTTAGCTTGGGGGAGTGAGTTCTCACGTTCTTTTTCGATTTGCCACCTTTATTTTTAGTTTTTCACACCATTTTTTCGCTTTTGCACTTATTTTTCATCATTTTTCTTTTATTTTGCCATGCATCACGTTTTTCTTATTTTCCTGTGTGACCGCATTGCATAGTTTTATTTTTCCTTTATCTTTATTTCTTTCTTTTTCATCTCATGCTAGAGATGACTTTTCTATGATGATGATGACGTTGGATTTAGCTTATTCTATATGCATGCTATATTTGTCATGTCTTAGGTTTTATTTCAGATATCATATGCTATGACTTGCCTTGCATTTAGCAATAGTAACCCACACCTTTTTCCGCATGAAAATGGATGAAATGTTATTATTAGCTGAGTCTGAATATTCATATGTATGCTATCACAGAAGACACACCAAGATTCACACATTGAATGCTTATATCTGGAGTACTGACTTTCTTTTCCTATATCACTTCTATATGCATGAATTGTACACTTCACTTCAGGACGATTGAATGATGTTAGCTATGATATATCTGGATTAGTTAGCTTTTTTGTGATCGAAACTGAGTAGATTAGATTACCCTGCTGAAGTTGTCGTGCATGTCTTATAGAGTGAACCGAGAGTTATATTTATTTCTTTCTCCACAAATCTTGAACATCATTTCTCTACTTTTAAAATCATTGGTGAATCTCCCCTTAGTGATTCTATTTTATGGCATTTTCCCCCGCTACTAATTCCTAGCTCCAAATCTCTTATTCTATAAAAAAAAGAGAAAAACATTCTTGTACATCATTATCTCTCTCTGAGTTGGGATCGTTGTGTATATATTGCTTATTGCAAAAAAAACAAAAGAAAAAAAAGGGGAAAAATCCTCAATAAAAGATCCCATCTCACTTTCTTTCTTTCTTCTTTCTTCTTATTACCTTTGGAGCTATATATAAAAATGGGGATGTAAATATTTTTTATGCCACCACGCTTATAGATAAGCTTGGGGGAGGGGATCCATTGATGTGTGAGAGAGTGACTACTAGACATTGCACGACAACCTAGGCTAAGTAATATTCTATACTCGGTGAGATTATTTTAGTTTTACGAAATCCAGAAATCTAAGCCTAGCACTCATTTCATGAAATTCATACTTTTCTATTCTCTCTATTCTATAGTGTGATACTCTTATACTCCTGATAGAAAGCGTTCAATTGAAAAGTGTGTGATCTGTGATTTGTATACCGCTTTAAATGATTCAGACGATGTTAATTTTAAAATTATTCCGTTTTTCATGATTGTATCGTTGTTCGTGGGTTTTCTATTTCTGTTTGCACTATTATACTATGATATCAAAATAAAATTCTTTGACATGTATTTTCCATTCAGTGCATGCTATATGAGTAAGTGAAACCCACGTCCTGAGAAAATGATCTAGTATCCTACCTCTTCGCTTCTTTCTTTCTTCTTTGTTTTATTTCGCTTTCACTCTTCTTCGTTTTTCTTTTTCCGTTTTTCGCCGTTTTCGTTTTCCGAATCCACCGGGTTCGCCTTTTACTTATCTTCCTCGAGGACGAGTAAGAGGCAAGCTTGGGGGATTTTGATCACTCCTTATTTTACACCTTTTTTCCGCATGTTTGCATGCCATTTAGATCGCCCAAATCATGTTTTTCACGATATATCGACGATATTGCGATGCTTTTCACGATTTGTTGTTTTTGTCGCATTTCAGGTGATTTGGCGCGATTTGGAGTGATCTCGAGATGTGCTTACTCTAGACGGTCACCGACGACCTCCCCGAGGGGTATTTTGCTGTTGGAGAGGAGCGGAAGAAGAATGGACGTCGCAGGAGCGACGAGGAGGCCAAAATAAGCAGATTGGGCATTTTTTGTGTCCCACTCGGCCGAGTGGAGGAGCCACTCGGCCGACCAGCGAGACACTGCTCGGCCGACCAGTTCAGACACGATTTCAATGTGCACTCGGCCGAGCACCGAAGACCAAATCGGCTGAGTGACGATACCACGTCCGCCCGAGTGGCGCCCAGACAAAGCCCCTCCAAAACATCCAAGTTACTGTTTTTCGGCTGCCTGAACTTCAGAAGACCCACTCGGCCGAGTGGATTATCCCGTCCGCCCGAGTATCATGAAGTCATCGGCCGAGTGACGACAACTCACTCGGCCGAGCCGCCCCCAAAGTAGAGACCCCTGAAGGCCCTGACTTACTGGAAAATTACAGGGTTTCTCACTCGGCCGAGCGACTTTTGTCACTCGGCCGAGTGCGATGCGCTGCCTGTAGCGAAAACTGCGGAAAACAGGCTGTGCGGGGGTATTTTGGTCACGATTTTTGGACGATTTTTGGGGCTATTTAAACCCTGTTTTTACCCTAGTTTGGAGAGCTCTCTCTTAGATTTTTTGCAGCTTTTTAGATTAGTTTTTTAGCTTTATTCTTGTGATTGGAGAAGGAGCAAAACTTGGATTTTTGTTGGATTAATTGAAGAACTACATTGGTTTGCATCTCTTTTCCTTAAAAATTCTATTTTTATTGTTTATATCATTGTTGTGATGAATTCTATTGCTTATCTCAACGATTATTTTTGTGATCTTGCTATGATTTGTGAGTAGTCTCCACGTCTTGGGGCGTGGGGATGAACCCTACAAGCCCACTTTCATATTTGTGATGAATTGGTAGAAATTGAGCTAGAATTGCTATTAGAGATTAGATCGGGATCGATTTACTACGGATTGCTAGGTATTCATATCAATTGGGATTTGCAAGAGATTGGATCCCAATTTGATAGGAAGCCCTAGAAATCCGAATTGGGTTGGAGTCGGATTTTTCGAAGTATCGGTTTGAAAGAGATTGGACCGATACTAGGATTCTTGGTTGCAATTCCATACCGATACCCGTTTGCAAGAGATTGGACGGGTAGGAACTATCCTAATCTAGATCGTTGACCGAGTTTGCAAGAGATTGGGCTCGGTGCGCGATTGGACGATGATGTTGATCCTAATGCTAGCTTCCCTAGGGTAGGGTTTGCAAGAGATTGGACCCGACCCTAGGATAGCTATAGACCGGCAACAGCGCGAGAGCGTGAGCTTGGTTCTACATTCAGTTGCAACTAGTTCATCCGAATTCTCATTCTAGCAATTTTGATACCGATGAACCACATTTATGAAGTACGGTGTGTAGCGGGGATTCCCCATTCCCTAGACGTTCTTTATTTGATTTGATATTTCGCACATTTGTCTGACGATTGTGACAGGATCGCCAAAGGCAAATTTCTCTTCTTAAATAGCCAGGTTGATCGGAGCAAGCACAGTCATTCGTCCTCCCTGTGTTCGATATCCCGCTCGCTGCTACACCGTGCACTTGCGGTAAAACTACAACCGTTCTTTTGGGTCACGTCCCGGAGCGATCATGTATATTCCTTTATTAAAAAAACCAAACAAAACAAAAGAAACACAAAGAAAAAAAAGGAAAAGTTCATTGGTGTATACGCAATCCTTCCTTCCTTCTTTCCTTTTTCTTATTTCACATCTATTCTTATGGAGCTTCAAAAATGGGAAAAGCCGTACTGTTCTATTTGATGCCACCTCGCTTATAGATAAGCTTGGGGGAGGGGATCCGAAGATGTGTGTCACGACCCGCTTCCCTAAAATGGAGGCGAGACGTGAAAAGGTCCGCACGGGAGTGGAGCGGTGAAGCCCCAAACCCGATAAGCGTCAATTTAGTATAAGCAGGTCCCTGTAATTGCCATCGAAACAACAACAATAATGATAATAATAGTATGAGACGGATATGAAATACCAATCCCAAAGTTTGTCCACAAAAATATCCAACATCACAGAAAAGCCACCAGGCTAAAAGAAAGAGTCTAAGGGCCCAGAACAAGGCCAAACAAAAGCAACATCATAACATAGTAAAGGTGCTACGCACCGACAACAGAACAACTGTCTAACAAAAGTAAAACACCACGAAGACACTAGGACTGGTCCCCAGTGTCCACGTACTCCCCGTCCAACACGGGCGCAAGCTCGGCGTCCGCAAACACCTCACCCTCAGCAAGAAACTCAGGCTCAAGGTCTAACATGCGTCACCCAAAAGAGAAAGGGGCACATGTCAGCAAGTCTAAAAAGACTTGGGCAAGGAAACTGAAAGTGACTAACAACCAAGCATTTAATGTTAAACAATGAAATAGCAGTTAAGTATGATGCAACAGTTTAAAAGAGAGGCAAACACTCACGATGTAGCTGAAGCTACCAATTCACTAATCACTTATCACTTATCACTTATCACTTAACACTTATCACTTTTCACTTATCACTTAACACTTAGTGCATAGAGAGTCCACTTGCTGGCCAGCTCGTGGCTCAGTCCGTTTATCTCTATCACTATCAATCACTTAAACACTAGAGATTTCACCTGCTGGCCGGAGTGGCTGATCAAGCCAACTCGGGCTCAGTCCGCTTATCTCTTACCCCACCCACATGTGTCGAGCGTTGTGGTTAGCAACTCATTATGCTCGCTTCTGGTCACGAGCCAGGAAAATAAGTGTGTGTTTGGCATAGGGGTGCACCTAGCCGGTATCCGAGCATTGGGGTTAGCAACTACAGGGCTCGCTTCTGGAACACGAGCCAGGAAACATGGTATTGTAGCGTGTGCTACGCAATCACGATAAATAATCACTATGCAATGCCATGAACAGATAATTGCGTACCGTTAATGGAATTTAAACGTGACAGGCAAATGCAATGACATGAACATATTCGCGTACCGTTAATTTAAAGTAAATGTGACATATGAGCATGATGGGGGTGACGGACCAAGCTTCGTTGTCAAGCTAGGTCAATGGCGTCTAAACGGCTATCCTTTCACCGTTTAGTCGCTTTTACGCTAAAGCATGGTAAACGGCCTAAGACATGGCCCAAATCAAGAGATGCAAGTTTCACTTGCCTATCACCGGGGATGACGGTTACGAAAGTTCGTTTCCGCGGATGCTAGCTTACGGGGAATCACTGTTATGGGGAACAATCATCAAAACACAAGTATTTTATTAGGGTTTCATAAAAATTTACAATAGGATATGAAAACAACGGTAGATCGATTTCTTACCGAGAGGAGGCGGAAGAAACACTCCGGGGAACCCTAGGATCAGATCTGGAAGCAAATGGAGAAGTTTGGGGAAACTAGGGTTTTGGGGGATTTGGGGATTTTGATGGGTTTTGATGGAGATTTGGGGAAGATGAGAGGTGGATGGAGTGAATGGATGGTTTGGATGATGGATTTGAGGCTTGGAATGAAGAAATGAAGCTTGGAGGAAGATGTGGGCTCAAGGGGGAAGTTCTTAGGGTTTTGGGTCGTGTTGGAGAAGATGAAAACGATTGGGTTGGGTATAAATAGGTTGGGCTGGCGGCTGCCCAGAAATTAGGGTTTTAACACTGGTTAGTCGGTCAAAGAGCAACCACTGACCGACTAGTTTGGCAACTAGTCGGTCGGTTGACCAACGCAGACCGACTAAGTGCAAACAGTAACTCCTGAACGAAAATAGGATTCTAGAGTTAGTCGGTCCATGAACAAGTACTGACCGACTAGTTTGGCATCTAGTCGGTCGATGAACGTTCTTAGACCGACTAAGAGTAAACAGTAGCTGATACAAAAATAAGATGATAAGTTAGTCGGTTCAAGAAGCATTGCTGACCGACTAGTTTGCAACCTAGTCGGTCAACCAACGTTCTTAGACCGACTAACGATAAACAGTAACTCCTGAGAAATTTAGAAAGCTAACTAGTCGGTCCAAGAAGGATTGCCGACTGACTGGATCGTCATCTAGTCGGTCGGTGCCCCTTCTTATACCGGCTAATGAGCACAGAAAAGTACCGATACGGAGCGCGGGGCCCCGGGATCGATTCCTAAGACTCCTTGGCTTGATCTAATAGTTAGATACGACCGTTATGAAGTCCGTCACGAGTGACATACTTCGAAATCGAAAATCCTAAGGAAGAAACGAGAAAATACGAAGAATCGATCGGAAATGAAAACTACGGAGACGAAAACCACACAAAAGGAGAAAATCCACCAAAACATATATTATATTATATTACATCCAAATACATGAAAAGCAGTCGTTACATCCTCCCCAACTTAAGAAAAATTACGTCCTCGGAATTTCCAAAAACTCACGAGTCCGGAAACAAAAGTGGGAAACGCTCTCGCATCTCATCCTCATTCTCCCAAGTAGACTCTCCAGGTGAGCCGTGTCGCCACATCACCCTCACAAGATTGACAATCATGTTCCGAAGCGACTTCTGACGCCTGTCCAGAATCTGCACTGGATGCTGGTCATACGTCATATCGGGGCGAACGGTAATCTCCGAAAAATCTACCGCATGAGACGGATCGCTAATGTATCGACGAAGCTGCGACACATGGAAAACATCGTGAACCCCTTCCAAAGACGGCGGCAAGGCCAAGCGATAAGCTACCTCGCCAACCCTCTCCAAAATGTCAAACGGTCCAATGTATCGCGGGCTCAACTTCCCACGCTTCCCGAAACGAATCACACCACGATTCGGGGAAATCTTCAAGAACACATGGTCGCCCGGCTGAAACTCCAAAGGAGGATGTTTAGCTTCCGCCCAATGCTTAAAACGGTCCTGAGCAATCCTCAACCTCTCCCGAATATTCCTGACGATATCCACGGCCTCCACGATCATCTCAGGTCCCAACAACTCCCGATCACCAACGTCATCCCAACTCAATGGCGATCGACATTTCCTCCCATAAAGAGCGGCGAAAGGCGCCATGCCAATACTCGCCTGGAAGCTGTTGTTGTAGGAAAACTCCACCAAATGTAGATGGTCCTCCCACGAACCCTTGAAATCCAACATGCACACCCTCAGCATGTCTTCCAAAATCTGAATCGTCCTCTCGGACTGGCCATCCGTCTGCGGATGGTACGCCGTGCTGAAACTCAGACGCGTACCCAAGCTCTTCTGTAAACTCTGCCAGAACTGAGACGTGAACCTCGTGTCTCTGTCAGACACGATACTCACGGGGACTCCATGAAGTCGCACAACCTCCTGCACGATTCACGTTACATCACTATCTAAACTAGGAAAAGGAAATAAAAACGGAGAGTAAAAGAATTTTACCTCCATATATCTCCTTGCTAGCGCCTCAGTGGACTGCCCCACTCGGAACGGAATAAAGTGCGCAGATTTGGTCAATCGATCTACGATCACCCAAATCGCGTCATTCTGCTTCGGACTCCGAGGTAGTCCAGTCACGAAATCCATAGTGATGTGTTGCCACTTCCACTCCGGAATCGGAAGCGGTTGTAGCAACCCGGCCGAACGCTGATGCTCCGCCTTCACTTGCTGGCAAACCAAGCACTTGGCTACACTCCGAGCCACACTCCTCTTCATACCATGCCACCAATAATTCAAACGAAGATCCTGGTACATCTTGGTGCCACCAGGATGCACAGAATACGGCGAACTGTGTGCCTCTACCATCAGCTCCTCTCTGATATCCCCAGCTGGCACACACAACCTGGCTCCGAACCTCAGCGAGCCATCCTCATGAATCAAAAATTCAGTCCGCAGACCGGCTTCCACCTGCTCCCGAATCCTTACCAGCTTCAGATCCTCAGCCTGGCCAGCCTTAATCCGATCCACGATCGTCAACTGTACCTGCATGTACATCAATGAAGAAGCCTCCATAGGAAGAACAATCTCCACACCAGACTCGCAAAAATCCTGCTGCAATCTCCACTGCGAGGTCAAAATCATCACCGCCGGAAGCCTACTCAAAGCATCCGGAACCACATTCACCTTGCCAGTGTGATACTGCAAATCAATATCATAATCTGCCATAAGCTCCAACCATCGACGCTGTCGCATGTTGAGCTCCTTCTGAGTGAAAATATACTTCAAGCTTTTGTGATCGGTGAAAATCTTCACTTTCTCACTCAGCAAGAAGTGCCTCCAAATCTTAAGAGCAAACACAACGGCAACCAACTCCAAATCATGCGTCGGATAGTTCTTCTCCTGAACCTTAAGCTGACGAGACGCATACGCCACAACATGCCCATGCTGATGCAACACACAACCGAGACCCTTGCCAGAAGCATCGCAAAAGATCTCAAATCCACCGCTGCGATCAGGCACAACAAGAATAGGGGCACTCGTCAACCTCTCCTTCAGAACACCAAAAGCACCCTCACAATCACCCGACCAAACAAAAGCAACATCCTTCCGCGTCAACCTGGTCATCGGCTCAACAATACGAGAAAAGTCCTTAATGAATCGCCGATAGTAACCAGCAAGTCCAAGAAAACTCCGAATCTCAGACGCAGACGACGGAACAGGCCACTCCCTAATGGCCCGAATCTTCTCGGGATCCACTGAAATACCATCTCCAGTCACCACATGCCCGAGAAAAGCAACTCGATCCAGCCAAAACTCGCACTTCGAAAACTTAGCATACAACCGATGCTTCCTCAAAATCTCCAACACCGTCCTTAAGTGCGAGGCATGCTCTTCCTCCGACTTCGAATAGATCAGAATGTCGTCAATAAAGATAACGCCAAACTTATCCAAAAAGTCGTAGAAAATCAGGTTCATCAGATTCATGAAAACTGCGGGCGCGTTAGTTACGCCGAAAGGCATATCCACAAACTCATAGTGTCCATACTTCGTCCTGAACGCTGTCTTCGGAACATCATCCTTCTTCACCTTCAACTGATGGTAACCACTCCTCAAATCCAATTTAGAAAACACCCTCGAACCTCCAAGCTGATCAAAAATATCATCGATGCGAGGCAACGGGTATTTATTCTTAATGGTCACCGCATTCAACTCCCGATAGTCCACGCACATGTGACGCGAACCATCCTTCTTCTTAACCAGCAACACCGGTGCTCCCCACGGAGACACGCTAGGATTAATATAACCCTTCTGTAGAAGCTCATCCAACTGCTTTCGCCACTCTTCCAACTCAGCAGGTGCCATACGATACGGCGCCTTCGAAATCAGCTGCGCACCTGGAACAAGATCGATAGAGAATTCTAAAGCTCGATCAGGCGGCAAACCAAACATCTCCTCGGGGAAGACGTCGCCATAATCTCGCACCACAGCTGGCCACTCCAGCTCCATCTGCATAGCCACAGCCTCCACCGGCCTGGCCCGAAATCTGACAGGACCAAGCGAACTGCTACCACGACTGAACTCAAACACTGGATGTCCGAGAATCTCGAATACCACCTTCTTCCTCATGCAGTCGATCGTAGCATAGAAGCTCGCAAGCCAATCCATCCCAAAGACCGCATCGTAGTTGGTGATGTTGTGGACAATAAAATCAGCATAAAGCTCATGTCCACAAACCACCACAGAGCAAGGACTGCATCCACGATGCACCGTGACTACTCCATTCCCTGTAACGATGTTCCAACTCTTGGAGAGAGGGGACGTCGACAAGGAATGCTTCTCCACGAAGCTCTGGGCCAAAATGCACATCGATGCACCAGAGTCAAAGAGGACTCGGGCAGGGAACGTGCAAACCAAAACCACACCTAACAAACAGTCTAATCAATCAAATCTTACTCTAGCAACACCATACACAAGCATCCAACAAAATTTTAACAATCAACTAATTAGGGAAGAAACAACTAGATCGAAAGTTACCTGCAATGACCTCATCCATGGCCAAAACCTCCTCCTCAGTCATCAGAAATGCCTGCCTCCTCGGCGGAGCGGCCTGCTGAAAAGCCTGCTTCTGCGGAATGAGGGGCACCCCACGACCAGCGGGCACCGGGGCTCTCTGCTGCAACGGCGGGGCAGCAATAGGTGTCCTCCAAGGTTGCTTCAACCTCGGGCACTCCCGGATAGCATGGGCGGGATCTCCACAGGCAATACATTTCCCCAAGAACTTCCTACATGATTCCTTGATATGGCCCTCCCTACCACAGAAATTGCAAGTCCTCCGAACGGGCCCTCCTGGCCTCTTAAACTGAGCAGGCTGGTTCGGCCTGAATCCAGGCCTAACCACAGCTCTCGCCTGCTCCACAGGCCTCCTCCCAGCACCAACTACAGACCCCTTCCACTGGTTCACGAGCAGCTGCTGCCTCTTGGCTGCTACCAGAACCTTCTGATAAGATTCCCGGTCAGAGGAGGTCACAAAACTCTGGAGCTCCGAAGCGAGTCCCTGCAGGAACCTCTGAGCTCTCTCCTCAGCGTCCTGCACCATCTTCGGCGCAAACTGACTCAGCCTCATGAACTCCTGGTGGTACATGTCCACCGACGAGTTCCCCTGCTTCAGATCGATAAAACACTGCAGCATCTCTTCCCTGGCAGCTTTCGGGAAGAACTCACCATCAAATCTGGCCTTGAAGGTAGCCCAGACGATCGGCTCCACCAACATCTTCTCTTCCGCATCCCACCAATTCCTGGCGTTATCCTTCAGCTGGCGCTTCGCCAAGTCAACCCAACTAACCTCGTTGACCTTGGACATCTTCAGATTGTCCTCGATATTCCTCATCCATTCATCAGCAGCTAGTGGACCTTCGGTTCCATCAAAATACGCAGGACCCAGCTCTCGGAACTGCTTCGCCCTGGGCTCAGGGCGAGGGGCTTCCACCACCCGAGCAGCTCGAGTCACCGGAGCATTCTGTACCTGCAGGAGCACACCCTGCTGAACTTGCATCATCTGCAACATCATCCGCATCATCTCTCCATTAGTGGGCTCCCGCTCAGGCTCCTCGTTATGAGGGGGCACACCACTACCACCACCACGGGTGATTCGCCTTCCTGCCATCTAATGACGCAGAAAACGAAACAATTAGACTCACAGCTTAGGGCTCAGATGTCGAACTTATTTGTTGGACAATCTTGCATTATTATTGTTATCCCGATAATCGCAGTTACAGAGGAGACCTGCATGGGCCACCACTAAAACCTGTCACGACCCGCTTCCCTAAAATGGAGGCGAGACGTGAAAAGGTCCGCACGGGAGTGGAGCGGTGAAGCCCCAAACCCGATAAGCGTCAATTTAGTATAAGCAGGTCCCTGTAATGGCCATCGAAACAACAACAATAATGATAATAATAGTATGAGACGGATATGAAATACCAATCCCAAAGTTTGTCCACAAAAATATCCAACATCACAGAAAAGCCACCAGGCTAAAAGAAAGAGTCTAAGGGCACAGAACAAGCCCAAACAAAAGCAACATCATAACATAGTAAAGGTGCTACGCACCGACAACAGAACAACTGTCTAACAAAAGTAAAACACCACGAAGACACTAGGACTGGTCCCCAGTGTCCACGTACTCCCCGTCCAACACGGGCGCAAGCTCGGCGTCCGTAAACACCTCACCCTCAGCAAGAAACTCAGGCTCAAGGTCTAACATGCGTCACCCAAAAGAGAAAGGGGCACATGTCAGCAAGTCTAAAAAGACTTGGGCAAGGAAACTGAAAGTGACTAACAACCTAGCATTTAATGTTAAACAATGAAATGGCAGTTAAGTATGATGCAACAGTTTAAAAGAGAGGCAAACACTCACGATGTAGCTAAAGCTACCAATTCACTAATCACTTATCACTTATCACTTAACACTTATCACTTTTCACTTATCACTTAACACTTAGTGCATAGAGAGTCCACTTGCTGGCCAGCTCGTGGCTCAGTCCGTTTATCTCTATCACTATCAATCACTTAAACACTAGAGATTTCACCTGCTGGCCGGAGTGGCTGATCAAGCCAACTCGGGCTCAGTCCGCTTATCTCTTACCCCACCCACATTTGTCGAGCGTTGTGGTTAGCAACTCATTATGCTCGCTTCTGGTCACGAGCCAGGAAAATAAGTGTGTGTTTGGCATAGGGGTGCACCTAGCCGGTATCCGAGCGTTGGGGTTAGCAACTACAGGGCTCGCTTCTGGAACACGAGCCAGGAAACATGGTATTGTAGCGTGTGCTACGCAATCACGATAAATAATCACTATGCAATGCCATGAACAGATAATTGCGTACCGTTAATGGAATTTAAACGTGACAGGCAAATGCAATGACATGAACATATTCGCGTACCGTTAATTTAAAGTAAATGTGACATATGAGCATGATGGGGGTGACGGACCAAGCTTCGTTGTCAAGCTAGGTCAATGGCGTCTAAACGGCTATCCTTTCACCGTTTAGTCTCTTTTACGCTAAAGCATGGTAAACGGCCTAAGATATGGCCCAAATCAAGAGATGCAAGTTTCACTTGCCTATCACCTGGGATGACGGTTACGAAAGTTCGTTTCCGCGGATGCTAGCTTACGGGGAATCGCTGTTATGGGGAACAATCATCAAAACACAAGTATTTTATTAGGGTTTCATAAAAATTTACAATAGGATATGAAAACAACGGTAGATCGATTTCTTACCGAGAGGAGGCGGAAGAAACACTCCGGGGAACCCTAGGATCAGATCTGGAAGCAAATGGAGAAGTTTGGGGAAACTAGGGTTTTGGGGGATTTGGGGATTTTGATGGGTTTTGATGGAGATTTGGGGAAGATGAGAGGTGGATGGAGTGAATGGATGGTTTGGATGATGGATTTGAGGCTTGGAATGAAGAAATGAAGCTTGGAGGAAGATGGGGGCTCAAGGGGGAAGTTCTTAGGGTTTTGGGTCGTGTTGGAGAAGATGAAAACGATTGGGTTGGGTATAAATAGGTTGGGCTGGCGGCTGCCCAGAAATTAGGGTTTTAACACTGGTTAGTCGGTCAAAGAGCAACCACTGACCGACTAGTTTGGCAACTAATCGGTCGGTCGACCAACGCAGACCGACTAAGTGCAAACAGTAACTCCTGAACGAAAATAGGATTCTAGAGTTAGTCGGTCCATGAACAAGTACTGACCGACTAGTTTGGCATCTAGTCGGTCGATGAATGTTCTTAGACCGACTAAGAGTAAACAGTAGCTGATACAAAAATAAGATGATAAGTTAGTCGGTTCAAGAAGCATTGCTGACCAACTAGTTTACAACCTAGTCGGTCAACCAACGTTCTTAGACCGACTAACGATAAACAGTAACTCCTGAGAAATTTAGAAAGCTAACTAGTCGGTCCAAGAAGGATTGCCGACCGACTGGATCGTCATCTAGTCGGTCGGTGCCCCTTCTTATACCGGCTAATGAGCACAGAAAAGTACCGATACGGAGCGCGGGGCCCCGGGATCGATTCCTAAGACTCCTAGGCTTGATCTAATAGTTAGATACGACCATTATGAAGTCCGTCACGAGTGACATACTTCGAAATCGACAATCCTAAGGAAGAAACGAGAAAATACGACGAATCGATCGGAAATGAAAACTACGGAGACGAAAACCACACAAAAGGAGAAAATCCACCAAAACTTATATTATATTATATTACATCCAGATACATGAAAAGCAGTCGTTACAATGTGAGAGAGAGTGACCACTTATATGTGCATGACGACCTAAGCTAGGTAATTTTTGATACTTAGGGAGATTACTAGAGTATAACGAAGTCTATGAACTAAATATTTGGTATGCATTTCATGAATACTATCTCTTTCTATTCTTATCGCTTTATAATGTGTGATACCTCTTATACTCCAAGTAGAAAGCGATCAATTGAAAAGTGTGCAATCTATGATTACGTATATCACTTTGAATGCCTTAGACAATGATAATTCTAGAATGATTTCATATTTCATATCATTTTGACATTCTTGGTTTCTATATCGAATGCACCTATATATGATATGATATCGAGGTAAAAATCTTTGGCATGTTTTATTCAACGTGCGCCATTTGAGTAAGCGACTCCATGTCCTGAGAGAATGATCTAGCATCTCCCTCTTCGTTTTCTTTTCAATCTTTCTTTTTCTTTTCCTTCTTTTCTTATTTTTATCCACCGGGGTCGCCGTTTTGCTTATCTTCCTCGAGGATAAGTAAGAGGCAAGCTTGTGGGATTTTGATCGGTCCATATTTTACACCTTTTCTCTGCATGGTTGCATATCATTTTGATCGCCCATATCGTGTTTTTTCACGATTATTCGACGATATCGCGTTGCTTTTCACTATTTCTTGTTTTTGTCGGATTTCAGGAAATATGGAGCTATTTGGAGCATAAATGAGATCGAGGGACTTGAACACATACTGGAGCATCGCACATGGCCCTATCAAAGAGCTAGCAGCGTTAGAGTATGAGCAGAAGAAGAAGAATTCGATAGGATAGACGAGGAAGCAAGGAGAAGAAGATAAGACTCCAAAAACAGGCCACTCGGCCGAGTACGCAGTTCACTCGGCCGAGCGAAGGAACATACTCGGTTGAGTACAACTTATACGAAAGTGCCTGGAGTCACAGCCCACTCGACCGAGTGAATGATCTCACTCAGCCGAGTGGAGAACTCCACTCGCCCGAGTGAGTCAGAGCTTTCTGAAGGAAATCACGCCAGACTCTCTGGAATTCTGGGGAGCAAAGCAGAAGACTCACTCGACCGAGTGAGAAAGTCCACTCGACCGAGTGACAAATGTCACTCGGCCGAGTGACGCAGAGCGCCAAGAAGACCGGACCCCCCGACTTCTCTGTTTTATTTGAGTCTGTCACTCGGCCGAGTGGTGCAGCAGTCTGCCTGTGTCGAGAGCTAGGGTTCTGGGCTGCGCCAGGGGCAAATCTGTAAGGATTTTTTTGGCCGTTTTGGCTTGTATTTAAGCGTAGTTTTCATCCTAGTTTTAGGGGCGACTAGAAAATGGATTTTAGGATTTTTCTAATTGTAATTTCGGATTTGGGGATTGAAGAACTCTAATCTGGTTTGTTCTTTTAATTGAATTTTGCATTTTTATGAATTGTTCTCTCTCAAATTTGAATTGCTACATGTTTTTATTCATCTATTTTGTCATTACTTTGATGAATTGTAAGTAGTTCCGATGTTCTAGGGCATGGGTATGACCCTATGGATCTAATTTTAGAATTGTGATGAACAAATTTATTTGTTGCTAGAATTGATAGAAGGTTAGGTTGTGATTGATTTATTATGGATAGCTAGGAATTTCCATTGACATGGGGTTTGCAAGAGATTGGATTCCTATCGATGGGAAGTCCTATATATTCGAATTAGATTTATAATCGAAATTCACTAGACTTGGTTTGCAAGAGATTGGACCAAAGCTAGTATTTTTATTATAAATCTATACCCATATTCGTTTGTAAGAGATTGAACGAATACGAGCTATCACAACATAGATCGTAACTCGAGTTTGCACGAGAGTGGGCTCGAGGAGCGATTGAACGATGATGTCAATCCTCATGCTAATGACTTAGGTTAGGGTTTGCACGAGAGTGGGCCCTAGCCTAGGTCGCTATAGACCGGCAATAGTGCGAGAGCGTGACCTTGGTTCTCTATTTAGTTACGGCTAGTTCACCCGAATTCAAGTCTTGCAACGTTGAGATTCGCTATTCACAGAGATAAATGACGATCCGTAGTGGGGATTCCCTATCCTTAGACGCCTTTATTATATTGAATTTGAATTGTTGATTGAACGACCGTGACAACAACGCTTTACAAACCATTCTTCCACCAATAGCTAGTGATAAAGATATAGTACCGTCATTAGTCCTCCTCGTGTTCGATACCCGCTCGCCACCACACCGTGCGCTTGCGGTAATACTATGATTGTCTCCCGGGTGTGTATCCGGGGGCCGATCAACACACTTAGCACACACGTTAATAGCAACACACGTTTGTCATCATCAAACTAGAGATCCTAGATCGTCGCTTCCAACAGTAGTACATCGCCATCATTTGGCTGTACTTGATAAGACATATTAGTGTACGGTCCCTTACCTCATCAAGTAATTCGGTGTTGAGGTCGAGGCCTTCTTCATTTGCTTGTTCGTCGAAGTATTGGAGGCGAAGAGAACGCTCGTCGACCTCCACCGGGATGACATCTTCCGCTCTATAAGCTAGCATGAAGGGGCTCTCGCCAGTTGAAGCTTTGTAGGTGGTGTGGTCAGACCAAAGGATGCCAGGTAGCTCGTCGGGTCAAGTTCCAGGAGAATTTCCGACCTTCTTCTTCAGGGGTTCGAGGATGCATTTGTTCACAGCTTTGGCCATGCCATTGCACTGCGGGTGCGCTACGGATGCGAAGTGGAGGTTGAAGCCCCAGTCTGAGTAGAATTCCATGAAGTCTGTGGAGTCGAACTGCGTCCTTTTATCTGTCACTATGGTGCGAGCTATCCCGAAGCGGCATATGATTGACTTCCAGATGAAGTTCTTCATGTTTTTTTGAGGTGATGCGTGCTAGGGGCTTCGCTTCTATCCACTTGGTGAAGTAATCGACGTCGACATCCAGGTACTTCCTTCCTCCGGTCGCCATTGGGAGGAATGGTCCAAGGATGTCGAGGCTCCACTTGGCAAATGGGACCGGGCTGAGGATTGGAATTAGATTAGCGGGAGGAGCCTTGGTGTGCTTGAAGAATCTCTGGCACTCCTCGCACCGTTTGACAAAGCTGATCGCATCCTTCAGCCTAATCGGCCAATAGTAGCCCTGCCAGACTGCCTTGTGTGCCAGAGTGCAGCCACCATGATGATTCCTATAGAATCCTTCATGTATCTCTCGGATGACCTCCTCAGCCCTTCTTGGCCCAAGGCACTTTAAATAGGGCAATACGTCGTTCTTCGCGCGAAGTTTTCGGTAGAGTACGTCACCGAAGATCACGAACGATAAAGCCCCTCTGTCGGTCTTCTGCGCCTCCAGCCTATCCTCGGGTAGGGCTTTGGTCTTTAGGTAGGATACGTTCGAATCCATCCACGATCGCTCTCAGTCAATGCACATCCACTCGCCCTCCTCAATGCTTGGAGTGAATAAGTTCTCGATGTAGATGGCCTTCCTGATCTCCTCCGGAGAAGACGAAGCCAACTTTGAGAGGGCATCGGTGCGGAGGTTGTTCGACCTCGTCAAATGTTGAACCGCTGCTCTCCTGAATTTGAGAAGTTCGGCGCAGGTGCATCTCAGGTATCGCTTCATCAGCTCCTCTATAGCCTCGAAAATTCCTTCAATTTGTTGGACGACCAACCTCGAATCGCTGATGAGCAGCATATTCGTTGCCCCAGTGCTTGGCAAAGCTTTAGGCCGTTGAGGGCGGCCTCATATTCCACCACATTGTTGGTCGTCGAGAAATTGAAGCGGAGGGCGTACTCCAACAGGCTCCCCTCCAGAGTCTCAATCACGATGCCGGCTCCACTCCCCGATGCGGTGGCCGATCTAGACAATATAAAGCATATGAAGCATGTAAGCTGAATATTATGCTCAATAATATCATCATAGGTAGTTCATATAAAGCATATAAAGACAATTATATGCATGAGAAAAACCTAAGTGATGCATTCAAATATTCTCCATATTTTGAGATAAACAATTATGTAAACCCGATATATAAGCTTGTTGCATGGATTGACTAGTCACCATTAAAAAGTATAGTCCAAAGTCCATATACAATCCCAAAGAGAATAAAGAGAAAAGTACAACTTGGGAACCATGTGGGCTCTATCTTCTAGCAAGTTGGTCTCCGTTTTCATGGGATGTGTCTCTGGCCATGGTTATTTACAATTTCATCCTCACTACAATTTTCACTCGAGAAGAAAAAATGTGAGGAAAATAAAATGGTGACAAACTAGCCGATTCAAAACCACAACAAAGCGAATAATATACATCACAAAAGGACGAATATGCAACATGCATATAAATTTGCATCACGGACATTTAGATATGCTTCAGGCATTAATCATTTGCATCTTAAACATTTAGATATGCGTCAGGCATTAATAATTTTCATCATAGACATTTAGATATGCTTTAAGCATTAATAATTTGCATCATAGACATTAAACATGCTGCATGCATGTAAATTTGTGTTATAAGCATTGTTCCGGGTCAAGTCCGCCCAACTATATAATTTGTAAAATGGGAGAATCACGGATACAATGATAACAAGTGGTGGGTTGTCGATGAGGCTAGAACGACTAGGAATGCACTTTGTAGGCAATGGATCCAAGGTCGACTGTTGGTCGCCAAAGGTCGTCGACTTCTGATAGTTGAGGCGAGCTTCCCGCGAGAAGAAAAACTCATCAGAAAGGCTGGGTTGGTAGTCAACCCGTAGCCTCTCCGATGTTTTAGTCAGTGGGTGACTTTTATGGAGTATGTCGGACATGCTTGACGATATTAAGGTAGATCGACATTGCACGGCGAGCTTATGAGAAAGGCACAGATATATGAGGGATATCCGACCTTGAGTATTGAATAGGAGTTTAAGATTTCAACTAACCAACCCCCTCCTTGGTGGTTGGAGGGGGGTATTTATAGGGTTGGGAGTCGGTTGGTCGCCGTCCAATCACCTGTCGAGTCTGCTTAGCTGGAGCACAAGTGGAGACGCGATAGGTCGGTGAGGGTGTCATAGATATTTACACATTAATGTGTGTCAGATGATGTCAGATTCATTAATGCATTAATGGGAGATGCGATGGGTGATCATCAGTTCTTGTTCTTAACCTCTGGCATTAATGGGGGTGTGGGTGGCTCTACGTCACCCTGTCAGAGATATTTGTGCTAGGCCGCCCTTAGGAGGGGCCAAGCTCGACGTCCGAGCTTGGTGCCTTTGACTCCCTGGCCATGCTTCTTGTTTGGAGAGTAGACGAGCTAGGCTGGCGAGCTTCCTGCTCGATCGGTTGACGAACCATTCTCTTGATTCTGTTGGCGGGCTTGTTGCCAAGCGAGGCGAGCCTCCCAGTGTAAGGGCGATCTTCCGTTCGGGCCTATTTTTATTCGGAATGATCGGAGGGCTGTTCGTTTGGGCTTCATATATATGTGCCTATATTATCTGGGCCGGCCTTAAGGCCGTAACAGGCATAGAAAGGACCAAAAATAAAGGTGAAAAAGGAAGAATTTATTTATATGTCCCGAAAAATCACAATATAGAATTTAATAGCCACGCGTACAAATTCGTCCAAAAAAACCCTAATTAGGGTTTCCGTTGGTTTTCGCGTGGTTTGCATAGCGGCGGTCGTTAGGGCTGCGAAAAGTGCGCAAGGGCGCGATGGTGGCCTGCGGGGCCGCGAAAATCACCATGCTAGGGTTGCGGCCTTCAATGCCGGAATTTCACGCAAATGGGGCTGCCTCGAAAGCGCGACGGGGGGTGCTGTTGGCACCCCGAAAACACAGCAGGGGTTTGACGCAGGCGTGGGGGGGCTGCCAGCCCCCCCCCCGAAAACACAGTCGAGAGGGGGGCTGCCGGGCCCCCGAAAACGAAGTAGCAGGGGGGCTCCAGGCCCCCCCCCCCCCCCCCCGAAAACACAGTCGAGAGGGGGGCTGCCGGGCCCCCGAAAACGAAGTAGCAGGGGGGCTCCAGGCCCCCCCTGAATCGAGGTAAAGACAAGGAAGGGGGGATCCGCCTGCGGGGGGGGGGGGGGGGCAGGGCCCCCTCTCACCGGAGGGGGCACGCTGCGGGACGGGGTGACCGGCCGTCGGGGCCGAGATCCCCCCTCCACGTTGATGCGTGAGTTCCCCGTCTAAAGAAAAACTTCTTTTTTTCAAATAAAAATGTGATTTTTATTGTAAAAACCAAATTTTTATCATTAAAATCAACGTTTTTATCGTAAAAATTTGATTTTTATCGTTTAAAACATCGATTTTGGTCCATAAAGCATCAGATCTAAACGTATTGTTTAATAAAAATATGTTTAGATCAAGTTTTTGACTTATTACCTCTAGATCTGTCTACCAGATCTAGCGACGGTTGATGAAGCCTACCCGTGGTAGATGAAACACGTGCATGATGGATCTACCGCCTTCTTCTTGATTTCGAAACGAACGAAAAATTTAGAGACTAGCTAGTGCTGATAACGTGTTGAAAAGGTGACGGCTACTGAACTGTAGCATTATATTTATAGTAGAAAGATTACAATTGGAATTGGGTGGATACCCTAGCCCTACACGGGCTCTAGACGGGCTTACAAAAGCCCATTCATACCAGTTGCAATATTGTTATGCTATAAAGATACTAATAGGATTATTCGAGTCAAGTATGAGAATGTAAGAAATTTACACTAATATGAGTCTTCAAACCAATTAATTGTAGCACAATACATTCCTATATATGCATATAAGTATTAGCACGGATATGTTATTTGTTATTTGGCAGACTGTAACTGTATAAATAGTTACAGTATATTGTATTTATTAAAACTGCGAAAGAGTTATAAAACAGGATCGAGATATAATTGACATCTTTTTTGTCTCATCCAATTTGACCACAATAACCTAAAACATTCCCCATCTCCCTAAAAGTATACCCCCAACCCCATGCAAACTTATTTTCTAGGTTCAAATATCTCCGCCAACATCTGTCAGTTCACCCCACCTCCGACCCAGCCACGTGTCAACATCTCCCAGGTCCGTTTATGTCTGAGGTGGCACCCACCCCGCGAAACGCTTTCCCTTTATAAATACCACCCGCATTTACTCGATCCCCTTCTCCTTGTTCACTCTCACTTGCTTTCTTCATTCTTTCCCAAAAAATAAAATTAAAAACAATTAAAGAAAAAGAAAAAATGCCTTCAGAAACTGAACAGAGCCGAAATATCGACACCCTGATCTCCTCCCCCTGCCTCCCCCTCACCCTCCAATTCACCGACATCTCCTACCGGATTAAACGCAACCCGCCACCCGCCAACGACAACCAGGGCCCGGACCCGGACCACGAGGACCGGACCATCCTCAACAAGGTCACGGGCCAGGTCCAGCCCGGCGAGATGCTCGCCATCTTGGGCCCATCCGGCAGCGGCAAGTCCACCCTGCTCACCATCCTCGCGGGCCGCTCCCGCGCCAAGTACTCCGGCTCGGTCCTCGCTAACGGGTCCCGCATCGCCAAACCCGTTCTGAAACGGGTCGGGTTCGTCACCCAGGACGACGTCCTGTACCCGCACCTGACGGTCAGGGAGACGCTCGTCTTCTGCGCCATGCTCAGGCTGCCGCGCTCCGTCACGAAGCCCGAGAAGATCCGGGCGGCGGAGGGCGTGATAGCCGAGCTGGGCCTCGGGAAGTGCGCCGACACGGCGGTGGGGAATGGGCTGATCAGGGGAGTGTCGGGGGGCGAGCGGAAACGGGTGGCGATCGGGCACGAGATGCTGGTGAACCCGAGCCTGCTGATACTGGACGAGCCGACGTCGGGGCTGGACTCGACGGCGGCGGGCAGGCTGGTGGACACGCTGAGCGGGCTGGCCCGAAAGGGGCGGGCCGTGGTCACGTCCATCCACCAGCCCGCCAGCAGGGTCTACCAGATGTTCGACTCGGTGATGCTGCTCTGCGAGGGCAGCTGCGTCTATTTCGGGAAGGGGCGGGACGCCATGGATTACTTCCACGACATCGGCTTCGTGCCTCGGTTTCATGTCAACCCCGCCGATTTCATGCTCGACCTCGCAAACGGTGCGTTTTGATCTTCAATTCATTTTTACATTAAAATGGTAATTTACCATACATAAAGGTAACCCACGATCGTGGAGACGTGGCGCGGTTAGTGGGAGAATAATACCACACCACGTGTCCGCATGGCGTACGACCGTCAAACTTTTGTTTCCCCTTTGGGCAGTTGCTTTTCTGAAAAACAGAGCATGACTTAACCACTAATTTATTAATAATGCTCCTTTTTTAAAAACTCTTAAATTTTTTTTTTTTGATGCAGGATGTGCTCAGACTGAGTATAATTGTGAAGCAGAGAAATCAAGAGTGAAGCAATCTCTAGTTTCATCATACAACAGGGTGTTGGCTCCAAAGGTGACGGCCTCTGTAAATGCTTCCCTCAGTGCAGCGGCTGCAGGAGACACTGGAACAATAGGTAAACATATCGACAGTAGCAATTGAAGTAGAGCACAAAGGCTACAACAAGCAGAAAACTGACGGAATTAGTCTTGTTTTTTGATTGACCAGCGAGCCAAAGGCCATGCGACAAGGAGAAGAGGGACCTCAGCGGCATCGGCTGGCTCAGCCAGTTCTCCATCCTCCTCCGGCGAAGCCTGAAGGAGCGGCGCCACGAGACCTTCAACTCCCTCCGGGTCTTCCAGGTCATCGCGGCGGCGGTTCTGGCGGGGTCAATGTGGTGGCATTCCAGCATCAGCCACGTGCAGGACCGGCTCGGGCTCCTCTTCTTCGTCTCCATCTTCTGGGGAGTCTTCGCCTCCTTCAACGCAGTGTTCACGTTCCCCCAGGAACGGGCCATCTTCGTCAAAGAGAGGGCCTCCGGAATGTACACGCTGTCCTCCTACTTCCTGGCCAGGATGGCCGGCGACCTCCCGATGGAGCTGATCCTTCCGGCCGTTTTCACCCTGATTTTGTACTGGATGGCCGGTCTCAGGCCGGAGATGGGGGCATTCTTGCTCACCCTAGCAATACTCTTGGGATATGTCCTTGTCGCCCAAGGCCTCGGCCTCCTGGTCGGCGCCACCATCATGGATGCCAAGCAGGCGTCTACGGTGGTAACGGTCACCATGCTCGCCTTTCTTATGACGGGGGGCTTCTATGTCCAGCACGTGCCGAGCAGCTTGGCATGGGCCAAGTACATTTCCTTCACTTTCTACTGCTACAGGCTGCTCATCGGGGTCCAGTACAGAGGAGTCGACGAAATGGATCGTTACCAGGGCTTGTCTCATCACAGACATGGACATGGGCATGGATCGGGAGGAGGGGACATCGAGAGGCAGATCGGCGTTGGGACAAGCATCGTGGCATTGGTCGTCATGTTTTTCGCTTACAGGATCTTGGCTTACGCTGCCTTGAGGCGCATCAAAGTTTCGTGAAATGCAACAGTGACATGATCGAGAGTCCAGCACACATAATCCATTCACAAACAAGCTTGTGATTGAAGAGATGGTTCGTCGAAAACTTGAACTTGATGATTGAGACATTCAGATTGCTCTGGAAGAGCAGGTCACATTGGTAGTTCCGAGAGATTATATATTGTAAATGTATGCTATATCAGACTGAAGACTACTCAATATGCAAGAAGATACAGCCCATGATTCACAACCATTCTATAACTTTCATCACACAGAAATTTTTCATACACTACATCAAGTTAGAGCCAACTTTATTATTTGGATCTAGTAGTACAAATCTATTATACAAATAAAAAATGTTGTCTCATGTGGCATGTTTGTCTCCCATGTAGCAATGTCACCCCAATGACCAAAAAGCCACCAAAAACCCCACAAATACACCCTCCATTCAAATAACACCCACAAACAAACCCAAAACACACACACCCAAGCTCAAACAACACCCAAAAACAAACCCAACTTCACATCCCCCAATCAAAAAAATCCCAAAACCCCCCAGACGATATCCACACCCACACCAACTCTTTCCATTTGATCCGGTTAATTTGGGTCCCGCGTCATGATTCTGTTGGTGTTTTTTTTTTTTTTTGGGGGGGGGGTCCCGTACAATTTGTGCATGGGTAATTTCTAATTTCTAATACAATGTGGGTTGTTACACAATCATTGTATTAATTATCAGAAATCTTATGGACTATCCACAACATCCATGTGGGTTGTTACACAATCATATTTTACCCGCCTAATTGCAATTAATCTACATTTAATATCTACTCTACCTTATAGGAAAGTAGTTGTTTTTGTGGAGTAATTGGTCTAAAACAATGCTGAATTTTAGTGGGATCAATCTATTATACCTACATGTACAAAAATTTCTTTAAATTAACAGTACATTAAACTAGTCTTAACTAAAATTTAGTAATGAATATGTTATATAGGATCTCTACTTGTTAAGGACAAAAATGCATGATCGAAACAATTGTGATGCTGACGTGGATCCTTTCTTGCTGAGTCGGAGCCTCGTTAGTGCTTGGCCCAAAAATGTGCTACTCTCAAGCGTAGAGTCCGTGCAAGTAATATTGATTTGGGAGTCCAGATGTCGAATCATCGGGAGAAAACCTTTTGCAACCACAAAGCTCAAATCAAATAGGGATTAAACGTAAAGAGACCAACCACTTTTGATGATGATGGTTTAAATGTGGTTTGAATGTGGTTTTTTTAATTCATGGACAATACGAGCAAGAGAAAGTTTCGTTTATGTAAATATCTATGAGAAGTATGCACATGATATGGGTTCATTAGGGTCCATGATTTATATTAATTTGGTTGATTAAAGATAACTCGATGATATCTCTTTTTGAGAGAATTCATCGGAAAATAACCTTGTGGGGATTAAAGCACAAAATCGAATAAAGTTGTTTCTAAATCAATAATCTTTTAAATATAAGACATAAAACTCCCTTTTAGGGAGATCAAAACTCACACTTGTGAGGTGATCATCAACTCAATCATGTTCTTGTAAAAGATAAAAGATGAGATTTTAAGTAAAGATTATAACTTTATCAATGTCAACAATTATAGCATGAAGATTCGACCAAATAAACACACATCATGTCCCCTAACTACGCCATATCATGCACAATCAGAATTTAGCCACACATACTAAAAATAACAAAGGGATTTATCATATTAAACATGGTTCTAATCAATAGAAGTAGATGGAATTGAAAGTAAATAATTAAGTTCAAAAGATATCACCAAAACACTCCTCATTTTGCCTATGAAACCTCTTCTTCTTCCTCTAATAGCTCTCTGAAAATCTCTCAGATTGTTCATTGTAAACTCAGAAAATTACTGCAAAAAACGCTGTCAAAATCGCACTTATATAGCTCCAAATACGCCAAGAATACGCCCAAAAACCTAGAATACGCTTATATAATAGCATTGCAGTTTATGTCATTAACGGATCTATACATGCACCCAATAGTCGCAATAATCCGAACCCACGACCAGAGCATGTTGGATCTGGATCGTAGCCTAGAGGGGGGGGTGAATAGGCTAATAAAAATTCTCGTGCAACCCACGAGAAATCCCACGCAGTTATAAGCACAAACCGGGCAAAAAATAGCAATCACAGAATACGCACAGATATACCCTGGTTCGGTCGTCCCCACGACCTACTCCAGCCCCGAAAGCAACTACTAGATAGATATGTAACCAAGTACAGCTACACAGTGAGTCAAGATCCCAAATCTACTCTCACCTAGCTCGTACGCACACCACGTGCTCTACACTCTCAATCTAGTCAGATGCTCTCCCTCCGTGACGACTCCCAAGTCGTCAGGTCCCCAAAAAATAACACAAAAGGTAATGTTTCCCCTACGAAGATCTATCACAATTGCTACACAAAATAATAAAGTATTGAGTTTAGAAAGCTCAGATTGTGCAGCAGCGATGTCCTCATCAATAGGCACGGGCCAGAAGTCGTCTGGCAAGTAGTAGTAGTCTCTTAGCAACGGTAACTCAAGTTGCGGCACTTGATAGTTCGGCTCCCCTCTCGTTGAAACTTGCGCCTTCCACCAAAGATTGAAACTTGCGGCACCTCCCCAAAGATTGACCCTCTCCAATTAATAAGGACTGGTATCAAACAATTCGGCCTCCTCCTAGATCTCTCCTCTATCCAAGTTTGTACTGTTGTCCTTGGAGAATTGACCTGGGTCCTTCAATAGAGATTCAGCATCAGGGATTAAAAGGATTCGGCTCTTAACAATTTTTTCAAGGATTCGCCCATGTTTTATTTATTAAGAGAAGATCATCAAAAAAATCGGCCTCCTCTCTTAATGAAACTGTGCGGCCCCTCAGAGATTTAGTTGGCCACAACCAAAAATTCGGCAGGCACTCGAGAATCCTGCAAGCAGAAGAAACAAAACAATTGTTATATAAAAGAATTTCACACAAAATTTGTTGCCCTGCTCTTGTGAATTTGATTGGGTGCGGCTCTCCAAAGCATCTTGAGATTTGTAAAAGGAAAGTGTTTGGAAAAAGTTCAAAAGGGAAGAAGTCAAAAACAATGTGCGGCTGCAAAAACAATGTTGGCTGCTACTTTCAAAAATTTTTGATCATCATCTATGAAAGAGGAGTGCTGCCATTGGAACTTCGGCTGACTTCGGATTTAATTTTTTTTGTGCAGCAGCATGGAGATCGGGTCTTGGAGATTTGAAGAACGCATGCGAATGGAGATCGGGTCTTGGAGATTTGAAGAACTCATGCGAATGGAGATCGGGTCTTGGAGATTTTGTAGGAATATTATGCCCTCGAGGCCATTTATTCCTGTGTGAATAGCACAAACATCTTGTTCGAAATAACAGTAAGCTGTTTGGTAATAATTTATCTAAGTTATATTGTAATGTAGTTAACATTAGATATCAACTTAGGTAAAGTCCTGAGACTTTATGCAAGGTCAAACGGGTATCGAGATGAGTATCTCGATCATGGAGAAACGTTTGACCGTCTGTAGCATAAGTCTAAAATGGTTCGTGGTCGTAGATGTTTCGAGACAAGGATATCGAAACATCGGATAGACCATTGTGTCTTAGTCTTCACCGTTTAGCGGTGGCGATGATCTCATGATCGCTTGACTTGGCGAAGTCGAAGACGAGACACAGGTGCTCATTAGAATGAGTTCACTGAACGATCCACTAGAGTTATCATATGGTTATATTGACCAATCTGTCAGTGATAACTCTGAGTGATGATAGGATAGTTGGTCTTTTGACTTGAGGTCGTTTTGACAAACCTGTGCGTGAACGGTGCCACTTATATCAACTGACCTAGCTTCGAGGCAAGGCCTGTCGAAAGGTCTTTTGATTGGGTGTCACTTGAAACGTACGAGGCGAGTAATGACCAAAAGAGGATTCGTCTCTCCCGGTCAATGGGAGTTAGTGTCGTAGAGTTAGTTCGGTCTTTAGTAAAAACTCTGCGCAGAGTATGTTGGAAGAAGTCCAACATTTATTGACTAAAGATCGATAGAAACTAACCGGAGTCAAGTTATTGGGGTTGACAGTTTGACCGTACCCTAGACTTGATCTACACGACATATTTAAGACGAAGAGACTATAACTGCGGAAATCATCACGGAAACAGTCAGGTGGTCCCGACAATACTCATGTCAATGAGTTAACCATATAATGATGATTTCTGAAGCAGGGACGGCAACCACTGCTCGTGGTCACTGCCGTATAGGGCTTCGAGCCCAACCTGTTGTAAGGGTCAGGCTGTAGGGTCTCACACAGAGTGTAACGCTTCGTCTAGTAATAGGTAGAAATTAGTTAGGGAGAATAATTGCATTTTTGATGCAAGGGATGAAATAATTGCATTAGATGCAATATGGTAATTTAAGCTTAGATAGGGACTATTTTGCATTTGATGCAAAAGCGATTAAATGTGTATTAAATTGTTTAATACAATATTTAATAATATAAACGCAAGGAAAAGTTCACGGGTAAGACGGAAATATTCCGGTCTAGACCCAGGTTCGAACGGCGTCCAAATCGGACGCCAAATGCTCAAGTTAGAGCCAAAACAGCCAAACAGATCAGACCGGGTCAGACCAGGCTGACCCAGACCAGACCAAGTCTGGCCTGGGTGCCAGGTCAGACCTGGCTGAGCCAGGAACCCAGACAGGCAGGCCTGGGCACAGGCCCAGGCGCTGGGCGCCTGGGCCTGCGCCCAGGCAGGCCGCCCAGGCGGGCCTGGGCGCCTGGGAGCCCAGGCGCCCTGGGCGCCTGGGAGCCCAGGCGCCCTGGGCCGGGCGCCCTGGCCCAGGCGCCCGCCAGGCGCCCGCCAGGGCGCCCGCGCCTGGGCGCCTGGGCGCCCGTGCCCAGGTCTGGCAGGCGCCCAGTCAGCCTGGGTTTGAGGCTGTGGGACCCACAGGTTGGGCCCCACCTCAGGGTGCTGAACCCTAGGTTTGATGGCAGATTTGACGGCTGGTTTTTGCGAAAAAACTAGCCGTAGGCTGATCTTTGGACACTCAATTGGAGGGTCAAACGAACTCCGATTGACGAACGGTTTTTTCCTATGCGTTCACCGTTGAACGCTTGTCGTATTGATAGGTTGTATCAATCTTGAAGCTCAACGGTGAGTGAGTTAAAATTCACGGAAGTTTGCACTTTGTGAAGTGCAAACTAACTTGATTTTAAATTAACTCATTGTTTAGTCCCACATCGGATTTTGAGAAAAGGGGAGAGTCCGCCGCCTATATAAATAGGGGTCTCCCCCCTTTCTCAAAACTCGTCCCAAGCTCTAGATCTGAGCGGCTCTCGTAAATGTTGGAGCACGCTCGGATCTAAGCTTAAATTAATATTTCTCTTCTCCCTAAATTTCTGCCTTACTCCTGCGGGCTCTAGCAAAGCCACAAAGGAGTTCAGATTCTGGATCTGAAATCTTGGTGGAGGTTTCACTCGCGTGAAACTTTCTTCGGCGCGTGGTTGGCTCGGCGACACGGGGATTGATCGCCTCGGGATGCGGAGCGGTTCGAGGAGCGGTTCGGGGAGCGGTTCAAGGAGCGGCTCGGCATGGGACGGGAGCAGCTCGGAAGACGGCGCGGAACATCTCGCCTGCTCCAGGGCTGAGATTCCGGGTATGTGGTTAAAGTATTTTTAGCATTAGTTTAGTTTAATCGCAGTAGGCTAGATCCTTCTTGGGATGGTCAGATCCATCCCAAGTCGGCATAGATCTTGGCATAGGGTCTTGGACCTTAGGGCTAAGTTAAAAATAGTTTTAACTGCATGTTAATTAGTTAACATAGTTTTTCTTCCGCTGCTATGATTTTTCTGTCTATGTTCCGTCCGACTTAGGACGGGTCTAGAGTTTTTGTGCCCTAAGGGACCGCCCAATTCCCTACAGATTTGATAGGGTTTTATATCTTCTTGCTTGTGCTCTTTCAAAATTCTTTTTTTTCTCAGGCTGATCAAGGTGCGGCTCAGGAGATTTCAATGAGGGGGTTTTTTTTTACTTTCGGCCAGCAAGAAGAGATTAGGCTGAGGCTCTTTTATAAAGGAGTTGTTTGGCCTTTAGGGTTTACAAAAGGGAGACTTCGAATTTAACGCAGGACTTTTTTTTCAGCAATAAGATCCTTTTTAAAGGGGTTCTCAAAAGGCCTCTTGTTTTTTCTTATTGATGAGCTAACCTAAAAAAAATTTCGGCCTGTCAAAAGAAACACCCCAAAAAAAATAAGCCCGGCCTATGTGTGTTTTTTTTGTGATGCGTGAGTGCTCCTCTCCTGTTTGGGCCTTGGGAATTTATATATAAGAAGGCCGCTTGGTACGGAATAGGTTTAGGGGTTTGACTCCAATAAATATAAGTTAACACAAGTTAGGTTCTTCCCTTTCTCCATTGCACATTCCCCAAATCCTTTCCATGAATTAATCGCACGTTCGCCGTTCCTGAAACACTTAACACACACGTTAAAAACGTTCACACACGTTTGTTATCATCAAACACGAAGTTCACAGATCGTTGCTACTAACAATCTCCCCCTTTTGATGATGACAAACTAAATATAAGATGTGACCAATAAGCTTTTCAAATAGTGTGTGTGAAAGTGTGACGATAGTGGGTGACATGCAATAAGATATAATGATGTGCAAACACCGATATGCAAAATTAGCAATATGCATGCTCCCCCTATTTTAATGCTTCCCCAATATTCCTTAATGCTCCCCCTTAATCAAACAATCATATTTTCACGAGCATTAATATCAAACGAGCATTAATATCAAATCTTTCCCAAACTTTCTCCCCCTTTGTTATCATCAAAAGGTAGAACACGAAGTCAAAATCATATAACATGCAAAAAGAGAGTATTAATAACCATCACCAACAATTGCATGCATACAATCATAGAATAATCAAGTCAAAATTCAATGAAATGAAATAGCGAAGAATTCAACACCAACGTGTACGTGTGATGATTAAAATTGAAGCACATAGGGAGAATCATTTAAGAAAGTCAACCAAAACCAATCCACATTTTCCATATAACATTCTATCACCTAGGATTGATTTTTCCCACCTCATTAAAATTGAGTTCAAGGCACCACACCCCAAAACATAGCCTATAAGGACTCTTAGATGTGGGGATGGCATTGCTTGACGAGTAAATACACCAACGCTAAAGTTTACCCATAAAGCTTATGTTGGATACTCGTGGGTAATACCGTTGCCAAGGATTGTATCCATTTTCCATACGGAGCAATTATCTATTGTTTTCACAATTTTTTTTAAATACTTATACCAACAATTTTTTTGCTCAATTTTTATCCATGGCAAGGTATATCATATCCCTTAGATTTTCAGTTAAGTTTTCCTCCTACATTCACTTTCCATACTTCATAAACGATGTCTCCAAATGTGCAACAATAGTAATACATGTGGAAGTGAAATAGGTGGTGCAAAAATCAAGTTATTTTCATTCATTGAATATGCCATGAATATTTAGAAAGATGAACATGCGCATGTGGCAAGAGAAATAATACACCAGTTTCTACATAGATATGAAAATCTTTCATGAATACTTCTTTTAATGAATCAAAGAGAAAGATACACATTTAAGCACCAAATTTTTTTTTTCAGCTTTTCAGTTTTTCAGTTTTTTTTAAATGCATGAAGTACTAAAGCAAACATGAGATGCAATCGCACAAACAAACAAAATCATGCACACATAGCAATGCAACTACTAGCACACAAACAAAGAAAAGTCATGCACACAAAAAAAAAACTATGAAGATATTCATTAAGTTCAAAGAATGAGATATACCTTCGCGTCGCCGTTTGACTAAGGAGCTAAAAAGTAATGAGGCATTCAATTTATCGCTCCTCGCCAAATTTCCATCCACCTACAAAAGAGGTGTTGTGTGTGACCTTGGAATCCAACAAGGTCCACTCACGTTAGTCATCAAAGATTTAGGAACCCATATTTGTTTGAACTTAATGTTTTTGTTCCTATATTTGCAACGATATGAAGTATGACCAACACATCCACATGTGAAGCACTTTGCATGACAATTTACAACTTTTGTTGTTTCAATGTGAACTTTTCTATAATTTGATTTTTCAACATTTTTAGAACCATATCCTAGTCCTCGTCTATTATTGCCATAAAGTTGATTTCCAAGTATAATGTCCAAATTTTGTTTACCAATGAAAAATCTCTTTAATGACAATTCTAAACTAGCAACTTTGGATTTCAAATGATCATTTTCGTTCACAAGCAAAGTGCATTTACTAATGAAAGCTTGCTTGTTTTCCTCTTCTTTCTTTTCAAAATCCCTCATTTTTCCTTTAAGTTCAAGATTTAGCATGTTAATCTTTTCAGAAAGCAATTCATTCTCAGTTCCAAGCTTTATCAATTCTTGCTTATGCATGCTAATATCTTTTAGTAAAGAGGAACATGAAAGACAATCAATTATATCAGGCAAGCTAGCTTTCTCCTTATTTAACATGTCAATTGTAGCGTTACATGCAACAATTTCAGTTTTCAGTTTTTCAATTTCCTTAGTCATGTCATACTCAGATTGTTGCATATCAAAGTTATCATTCCTATAACTATCCACATCAGCTTCTAGCTCATTAATAGTATTTTGCATTCCTTTCAAGATTTCTAACAATTCAGCTTTAGTGGGAGATCCTACCTCATTGTGTTTGGCCATTAATGCCATGCAGGAGTGGGCTTCATGTTCCTCATCCTCCTCCTCAGCTTCGATATCCATGTCCCACGTCAGCACTTTCGTTTTTCCTTTTACAACTTGAGCTGTGTGTTGTTGTGGGCAATCTTTTATGTGGTGCCCTTTCTTCCTGCATTTAAAACATTCACTTCTATTAATAGCTTTCTGATCAGAGAAATTTCTACCAAAATTAGAGTTATTAGAACGAATAAACCTTTTTCCCATCTCAGCTCTTCCTTGATCAGTCTGAATGTATCTCCTGAAGTTTCTGACCATTAGGGCTTGCTCTTCATCAAGATCGTCGTCGTTAGCTTGAAGAGCTAATGGCGTGGAAGCTTTGGTCTTCTCTTCAGGTTTCTCTCTGGCTTCTATACTCTGCAACTCAAGCTCGTGTGACATCAGGTTGCCTATCAAGTCCTCCACTTTCATTGTTGACAAGTCCTTAGCTTCTTGAATAGCGGTGACTTTAGGCCTGAACGAGCTTGGTAGCACCCTTAAGATCTTTCGTACCTGTTCATGGCTAGAGTATGGCTTACCGAGGGAACTGGATTTGTAGACGATGTCCGTGAACCTCCCAAACATCTCTTTCACAGATTCTGTTGGTAGCATGCGGAAGCTCTCATATTCTGTGCAAAGCAACGCAAGTCTGGATTCCTTCACTTGCGATGTTCCCTCGTGTGTCACCTCCAGAGTATGCCAGATTTCCTGCGCAGTTAAACAATGTGAGATACGATTAAACTCGGATTTATCAAGAGAGTATATAAGCGCATTCATAGCTTTACCATTAAGAGTATAAAGTTTTTTATCAGCTAAATCCCACTTGTCTTTAGGCTTATTCATAACAGTGTCTTCAATTTTAATGGTGGGTAGACTATAACCATTTTCAACAATATCCCACACATCATAATCAACAGACACTAGATAGATTTTCATCCTAGCCTTCCAATATGCAAAATATACACCGTTAAACTTAGGTGGACGGGCTATAGACTGACCCTCAGCAAAAGCACAATCAGATATATTCATGGTCATCTAAAAATCTAGACTAGATCCTCTAAACTGGCTTTGATACCACTTGTTGGATCTGGATCGTAGCCTAGAGGGGGGGTGAATAGGCTAATAAAAATTCTCGTGCAACCCACGAGAAATCCCACGCAGTTATAAGCACAAACCGGGCAAAAAATAGCAATCACAGAATACGCACAGATATACCCTGGTTCGGTCGTCCCCACGACCTACTCCAGCCCCGAAAGCAACTACTAGATAGATATGTAACCAAGTACAGCTACACAGTGAGTCAAGATCCCAAATCTACTCTCACCTAGCTCGTACGCACACCACGTGCTCTACACTCTCAATCTAGTCAGATGCTCTCCCTCCGTGATGACTCCCAAGTCGTCAGGTCCCCAAAAAATAACACAAAAGGTAATGTTTCCCCTACGAAGATCTATCACAATTGCTACACAAAATAATAAAGTATTGAGTTTAGAAAGCTCAGATTGTGCAGCAGCGATGTCCTCGTCAATAGGCACGGGCCAGAAGTCGTCTGGCAAGTAGTAGTAGTCTCTTAGCAACGGCAACTCAAGTTGCGGCACTTGATAGTTCGGCTCCCCTCTCGTTGAAACTTGCGCCTTCCACCAAAGATTGAAACTTGCGGCACCTCCCCAAAGATTGACCCTCTCCAATTAATAAGGACTGGTATCAAACAATTCGGCCTCCTCCTAGATCTCTCCTCTATCCAAGTTTGTACTGTTGTCCTTGGAGAATTGACCTGGGTCCTTCAATAGAGATTCAGCATCAGGGATTAAAAGGATTCGGCTCTTAACAATTTTTTCAAGGATGCGCCCATGTTTTATTTTTTAAGAGAAGATCATCAAAAAAAATCGGCCTCCTCTCTTAATGAAACTGTGCGGCCCCTCAGAGATTTAGTTGGCCACAACCAAAAATTCGGCAGACACTCGAGAATCCTGCAAGCAGAAGAAACAAAACAATTGTTATATAAAAGAATTTCACACAAAATTTGTTGCCCTGCTCTTGTGAATTTGATTGGGTGCGGCTCTCCAAAGCATCTTGAGATTTGTAAAAGGAAAGTGTTTGGAAAAAGTTCAAAAGGGAAGAAGTCAAAAACAATGTGCGGCTGCAAAAACAATGTTGGCTGCTACTTTCAAAAATTTTTGATCATCATCTATGAAAGAGGAGTGCTGCCATTGGAACTTCGGCTGACTTCGGATTTAATTTTTTTTGTGCAGCAGCATGGAGATCGGGTCTTGGAGATTTGAAGAACGCATGCGAATGGAGATCGGGTCTTGGAGATTTGATAGGGTTTTATATCTTCTTGCTTGTGCTCTTTCAAAATTCTTTTTTTTTCTCAGGCTGATCAAGGTGCGGCTCAGGAGATTTCAATGAGGGGTTTTTTTTTTACTTTCGGCCAGCAAGAAGAGATTAGGCTGAGGCTCTTTTATAAAGGAGTTGTTTGGCCTTTAGGGTTTACAAAAGGGAGACTTCGAATTTAACGCAGGACTTTTTTTTCAGCACTAAGATCCTTTTTAAGGGGTTTTCAAAAGGCCTCTTGTTTTTTTCTTATTGATGAGCTAACCTAAAAAAAATTTCGGCCTGTCAAAAGAAACACCCCAAAAAAAATAAGCCCGGCCTATGTGTGTTTTTTTTGTGATGCGTGAGTGCTCCTCTCCTGTTTGGGCCTTGGGAATTTATATATAAGAAGGCCGCTTGGTACGGAATAGGTTTAGGGGTTTGACTCCAATAAATATAAGTTAACACAAGTTAGGTTCTTCCCTTTCTCCATTGCACATTCCCCAAATCCTTTCCATGAATTAATCGCATGTTCGCCGTTCCTGAAACACTTAACACACACGTTAAAAACGTTCACACACGTTTGTTATCATCAAACACGAAGTTCACAGATCGTTGCTACCAACAGAGCAAACATCAGTCGCACATCAAAGCGGGATCGCTCCTGGGCTCGCCGCGTGGGCTTTAAAAGTCATGCGCCCGCATCCATCTGATCTCGAGTTCGAATTCGCATCGGGCTGCATCCAGGCCATTGGATCGAGATCAGGCGGATGGGGATTGGTCGCGTCACTGCTCGAATTCACCTGCTCGTGGACCGTCAGATCGAGATCCAACGCTTCTCAGCGTGTCGCTTCGTCGGTTCTGCTTCGCTTCAGGCGGGAGCGATCTCCGCCGTTGGATCTCAAGGCAACGGCCCTGATGTAGCCGCGTCGCCTGCTAGTTACAAATTCAAGCCCTCGCCCTCGGACCGTTGGATCGAGATCCAACGGCTAAGTACTTGTCGCGTCGCCCGCTCGCGGTGGCCGTAGCATGAAACGGGAATTGAGGGGATTGCGCCACGTGTCACACCCTGGTCGAAGCGGTGTATACGAATACGTATTTTACTCGTATTTCGTACGTATTTCTCCATTTAAATTGTATTCTGCATTCAAAAATTCACAGTAATTGGCACAGATCTCAGAAAAATACAATAATAGTCGTTGGAATCGTGAGATCAAGATCTTGCCATGAAAAATATAAAAATGGCAGAAATACTCAATATAATTTATGAATTGGGCAAACATCATGATTAAGCTCTAATAATAAATAATTATTAAAAAGTGATCATACTAGAGCTCGTTTGGGACATATGAATGCGTAAATTGGGTTCAAATGAGAGGGAAAATACATAATATTATGCTATAATCACAACCCCCAACTAGCGATATGCTAGTCTCTAGCAAATGGAGCGATAAAGAATATCAAATATTTGAAAAGGGGAAAAAAGCAAACAAGAGATGAACATTTATGAATCAACTTCACATTTTTAATTACTCACCAATACACAAGGATAGAATAAAATGCTTACACACTACTATTAAGATTTCATGCTCATAACAATACTCAAGGGTTAAAAGGTGAAGATCAAGTATCTTTCAAAAGGTCCTGAAATCGACTTAACTTTACTGTCTATAATTTCATAGTGCATAATATACAGATCAATGGCTACACACTTTTCAATCAGAAATTCTAACTTGGAGCATAGATATATCATGCAAAGCAAGCATAAAGAATAGAATGGTATCAAGACATACACACATCAACTTTATTCATAGGAAATCACGTCATATCTTGTGCTTTCATTAAGCTTTGGAAATTCTCTTGCCTTGCTAATTATGCACACTTATTCTCTCTCTCTTTTTTTCTTTTTATTAGTTCCGCGCAACACGCATAAAGAAACATATGCAGAAAAAGTTATAACTTGGATCGCTTCATCAAATAAGTGAGTTTCCGGTCAATGACTCACAAATAAGATGATAATAGGGCATTAGGCCAAAAAGGACCCCTCGGACCGTACTACTCGAGCCAACCAAGTTATTTATTTAGTGACATACTTACTTATCATTTTTTTTGTTTCTTTATTTTTCTCTTTTTTATTTTGCTTTTATGTTTCTCTTTTTCTCTCTTTTTTTGGTGTGTGCATAAATAACTTAGCAAGAGAGCTTCCTCTACTTAATTATTTCACAAGACTGAGTTATCCTAATCATTTCAAAAGACAGTGTAATCTATCTACCACGAATCACACAAAGCATGCAAATAGCAATGAATAAGAGATAGAAAGCAATGCTCCAGTATTTTATGAACTAGTGATGCATGAACCTTGGTGTGTTCCATTGAAAGCATACGATACAGCTAATTCATGACAGATAGTTCTATTAAGTTTCAAACATTTCCAATCTCAAGATATAATAAAAATTTCCAAGAGTACTCAAATTACTAAGCATATGAAACTGAAATACTTAACAATAGTGGTAAAATGAAATGAATTACATGTGTACAACGGTGAATAGATATAGATAAGTTATCATCATAGAAGGTTCATCTCTAGAATGAAAAATCATTCGGTGTTGGTGACAAATCTTGATTATTTATTTTATTATTTTATTTATTTTATTTTATTTTGCAAAAGGAAACTAAACAAGATTAAAAGAAAAAAATCTAACAATTTATACCCTCTCCCAACTTAAAATAAGCATTGTCCTCAATGTAAGGAAGGGTAAGTATGGAAAGAGCACACCTGATTAATTGCCACCCGAGGGTGGGTCCGTGAGATGATGCTCGCATCCTTGGTCCAAGGCTTGTGAAAATTCTTCAATCTTTGGCCATTTACCTTGAACTCACTCCCGTCTTTTTCATTAAGCAATAGCACTGCTCCATGTGGGAAAACTTGTTTGACTGTGAAAGGTCCAAACCACATAGAGCGAAGGTTCCCAGAGAATATGTTTAGCCTGGAATTGTACAAAAGAACTTTTCGGCCTGGGGTGAACTTCCTCCTTAGGATCATCATGTCATGGACAGATTTCATCCTTTCTTTTGATATCTTAGCGTTGTCATAAGCATTTCTCCTCAGCTCCTCTAGCTCCAACAACTGTAACCTGCGAGAAGAAAAGATGAATCAGTATCAAAGTTTAATTTCTTAATAGCCCAATAGGATCTATGCTCCAATTCTACAGGTAAGTGACAAGAATTCCCAAAGACAATACGATAAGGTGACATCCCTAAAATCGTCTTGTAGGCCGTCCTGTAGGCCCACAGAGCTTCAGGTAAGTACAAGCTCCAATCATTCCTTCAAGGATTCACCGTCTTCTGTAAAATGCCTTTGATCTCTCTATTCGCCAGCTCTGCTTGACCATTGGTTTGGGGGTGATATAGAGTAGAGACTTTGTGCGTGACCCCAAACCTTTTCATTAGATTAGCGAACATGCGGTTGCAAAAATGGGACCCTCCATCACTAATCAAGGCTTTGGGCACTCCAAATCTAGAGAAAATGTTCTCTTTGAGAAACTTGAGCACAACTGAAGTGTCGTTCGATCTGCAAGAAATAGCTTGAAACATAATCGATTGAAACCAAAATGTAAGCATATCCAAATGAAGGTGGGAAAGGTCACATCAAATCTATGCCCCAACAATCAAATATTTCTATTTCTAGAATGTGGTTTAATGGCATTATGTTACGTCTTGTAATTAATACCCCCTAACTGTTGGCATGAAACACATGTCTTACAATAATGAAATGTATCCTTAAACATAGTTGGCCAATAAAAGCCACATTGCAAGATTTTAGCCACAGGTTTATTCGCAGAAAAATGTCCTCCACACACCCCATCATGACACAATTGTATCACACTAGCTATCTCATGGTCAGGAATGCACCTCCTGACAATTTGGTCACTGCAGTATTTATAGAGGTTGGATCATCAAAGAAAAAATATTTTACCTCGTACTTGAACCTTTTAAAGTCTTGAAGTGACCAAGTTTCGGG
The DNA here is from genome assembly GCA_030789695.1 of Scilla litardierei. Taxonomy (NCBI): domain Eukaryota; kingdom Viridiplantae; phylum Streptophyta; class Magnoliopsida; order Asparagales; family Asparagaceae; genus Scilla; species Scilla litardierei. Next base: position 211,185,382 of record CM061133.1, read on the forward strand.
GGTCTTACCAGTCACTAGATAATTCACTATATCCGCATACCATGGAGAAGTGGAAACGCTGAAAAGATGCTCATCAGGAAAAGAGTCCTTCAAAGGTACATCTGCTGAATCAAGGCCTACTGGCAATCGTGATAAGTGGTCGGCTACTAGATTCTCCACGCCTTTCTTGTCCTTGATTAGGACATTGAACTCCTGCAATAATAAAATCCATCTTATCAATAGTGGTTTAGCATCTTTTTTTAACAATAAATATTTCAAAGCAGAGTGATCTGTGTAAATCAAGATAGGTGATCCCAAAATGTAGCTCTTGAATTTTTCCAAAGCGAATACTACAGCCAGCAACTCCTTCTCTGTGGTTGTATAGTTCCTTTAAGCAGCATTCAATGTTTTGCTGGCGTAGTAAATATCCACAGGAGCTTTGTCCTTCTTTTGGCCAAGAACTGCGCCAACTGCGTAGTTGCTGGTGTCACATATGATCTCAAATGGTAGTGATGGAAATTGAATTCCACCCCAAGTGATTTTGATGATGAGCACACCAAATGAAACTTAGTTTACTAACTACACTACGACTAAGTGTGCAGGTTGTGCGACAAATGAAAAGCTTTATGCATACTCCAAGAAGCGCAATCTACGCTCAAAGATAAGGACAAACATTGCTAAGATCAATGATGAAGCTCAAAGCTCAAATGGAACAAAAGCTCAAGTGAAGCTCATATCTACTCCATCAATTGATCAAGCTTCCGAAGACGTGTCCTAGTCTATAGTGAGTGTGATGTGTCTTTCATAAGGTTATGTTAAAGCCAATCGTATAGACAACACACACACACACACAAATGATTTCAAAACATCTTATATATCTTTTAAATCATTTTCAAAATGTTATTGAGAACTTTTTCTAGTCACTTTACATTTCGTAGTGAAGCTCTATTACACCCTGGAGTTAACTACTTGATTGACTAGCAGTGTCTCAGAAGAAACTCCTCTGCGAGTCGACTACCAAAGGTAGGGAGTCGACTACCAGCTGAGAATCAATTTCTCCTGAAACACTCTGGGAGTCGACTACCAACCCTAGGGAGTCGACTACCAGCTATCGAATTTTGACGTTTTGACTTGACTTTTGACATATCTTTTAATTGATTTCTCCCATGATTTTCGGGACAAAAGTCAAAGGAATTTGAAATTCAAATTCTCAGATTTATCCTATAAATAGAGGACCATTTTCTTTGAGAAATCACAACAACTCTCAAAATCAAATTCCCTTGTGTAAAACGCTCTAAAATTCTCAGCTCTCATTCTCTCTTAGCCAAATCAGTTTTTATTCTTGATCTTGCAATTTCTCCGAAATATTACTCTCTGAAGATCTTATTTTATTTGGCTATTTGTTTTCAAAATCCGTATTACTTGTTCTCGAATTTTATTTAAAATGATTTTTGAAAAACATTTGATCTAGATCACAAAGACTTTATTTGTATCTTTGTGTGATCTAGAATCTTATTTTATCAAGCCACTGTACACGTAATTGTCTATTACTATTGGCTATAGAATTTGGGTGTAAATCCAATCTCCACCAAACAATTGTGGTGAATTAGATATCGATTTTATTTTGTGATTACCCTTTGTTGTAAGGGTGTTGTTATTGGAAACCCTAGACAAGTCTAGGCGTTGCGGTTGGAAATCTTGGTCAAGACTAGGTTGTTGGAAATCCTAACGAGTGAAGTTAGGTACTTGTATTTGCTAAGGCAGATAGTGGAAATCTCATACCGGATTGGTCGGGGACTGTACCCAAGTTGTAGGGAACCAGGATAAAAATCCGTGTGTCTGCGTTTGTTGATATGTGATTGTTTATCTTTACAAGCACTTCTTATTTAACTTGTAATTATTATTTGTTTAATATTCTTGTAACTCTTTTATAATTACTGCAAAGATCAGTTTTGTATTTATTCTTCTGTGTAAATTTATTTATCTTCATAAAGTATTTAACTATCTGAGCTGTGCTAAATTTCCCTCTGGGAGTCGACTACTGTTCATAGGGAGTCGACTATTAGAAGACTTTTATATCTGATTTGATTTGAAGATTTATTGAGTTGATTAAGAACCAAGCGTAGATCACTCTACTTGGTTTCTTATGCAACATTAGAAGGCTTTGATTTGTGTTAATCTACTAAGAACGAAAAAGTTTATTTTACACAACACTATTCAACCCCCCTTCTAGTGGTGTTTGCCATCCACAGGATCCAACACTTGGTATCAGAGCAAGGCTATAAAAGTGATGGCATCAACATCTTTCCATTCTGAAGGACTAAATACTATGCGACCACCACTGTTCAACGGAACTAACTACGATAGCTGGAAGATCCGAATGAAGACTCACCTGGACTCATTGGATATCGAAGCATGGACTGTTACTAAAGTCCCGTACATCGAACCTACCAAAATTGAATTTGGGAAGTGGTCAGCCGACGACAATAAGAGAGAAAATCTTAATGCAAGGCAATGAATGCACAAGAAGAGAGCAAATCTTATCTGTATACGCTTCTCTATATGCTATAAATAAAGAGCTAGGGGTTCCTCCCCCAGATGATGATTCATAACACGTTATCAGCACGAGTCTCTAAACAAAAATTCCATACAAAATCGATTATTGCGAAAGCAAAGAAAGGCGGGAGATCCACGCGCACGGCGTCAAGCTTCATCAAACGAGTGTCGTCATCCGTGTAGGCTTCGTTCAACCGTTGCTATATCCGGAGGACGGATTTAGAGGTAAATCTTGCGAAAAATGTCGTTTTTATCATACGTATGATAGTATTTTTCTTAGATCTCGCAAGATCGAAGTGGAATTAGGGCTAATCACCTAAATCGACGATTTTTATCGTCCAAAAATCATGGGTTTAACATGTTTAAAATCTGTAAATAATGGAAATAGTGTTTTTACCCTATCGTGGACTCATCGACGGCCTTGCCGCCGGCCACCCCCAGCCCATCCATGCACGTGTTCCCCCCCCCCCAAGGGGGGCTACCGCCACTCCTTGTGCTCCCCCCGCCTAAAGCGAGGGGGGCCACCGCCGGTATTCCCCCCAAAGGGGGGCCGCCACTAGCATCCACGCGCTTCCCCCACCTGAAGCGAGGGGGCCGCCCCGTCCCCGTACAGTTCCCCCCGAAGGGGGGCCGCCCCGGCCACCGTAACAATCCCCCCAAAGGGGGGCCACAGCCGTAATCCGTTCCCCCCGATGGGGAGACTGCTGATTCCCCCTAGCTCTGGCGAGGGGGGCGTTGTTGTTCCCCTCCCCCTCGCTACGGTGAGAGGGGGGCCACCGTATCAACCCCCTCCCCCTTTAACCGTAGAGGGAGGGCCCCAGTCCCTAGCCGCCACACGGCGGCAGAAGATCGAGGGGGCAGCGGAGGCTAGCCCTAGCCGCTGCCCCTCAGCCCCTAATTTTTACTGGGCCTAAAGCCCATGAAAAAAACAAACAAAATGGACTGCGGGCCTGAAGCCCATAACCAAGCTGCGGGCCTCAGGCCCACAAGCAATTCATTTTCAAAAAAATAAGGGGAAAATGACAGCATGCCTGAAGACCGCAGCCACACTGCGGGCTTCAGGCCCGCAGGCTGTCTATACTGAAAAAACAGAAAACAGCTAAGATAGGGGGGTTTTGGAGCTAAAAATTGATTAAAAGGGGTTTTGGGGGGTTAAAATAAGCTTTCAAAGGTTTTTGGGGGCTAAAAATAAGTTTAAAAGGGCTTGGAGGGGCCTAAAATCATGAAAAATCATGATAAAATAAGGGGACATTTGGAGATAAATTGGGGATAAAATTAAAATGAAAACTTCTTCCTTTTCATGAAAAACATGTAATTTTGTGCGCTTTTCAAAATTTTTTGAATAATCCTAAATAGCACAACCTTTTTGCATTATATGATGCCTTTTAGGATCATAATTATGTGCTCTGTATCATTTTTAATGGCTTATTCTGTGGAAAAATTGATATTTTGTTGTGCAATATTAAACTTAATAATTAGGAAGATCCTGCGGCCGCTCTGCCGTTAGTCACCTAACCTAACAGTGTATGACGTTGTCCACTGTTCCAATAATTATTAAGTATTCAAATTGTTTATCCTTCTGTGAATATGATGCTGGTGATGCCTGCGATGAAAATGTTTGCTGAAAATGTTTTGATGAGCACAAATTTTTGCATGGATGGCTAATTGCGGTTTTGGATCAGCTGTTTAAGTACCACATTTTATTTCATGCACTTTTCTTTTTCTTTTTGAGAGAAATTGTAGTGAGTAATTTATGTAATGTCCAAGACCGAAGCTACATTCTATGGAGATGGAGGCCACACTTGAAGCTGAAGATCTTATATGGGACCCACATGGTTTCCAAAGTTGTAATTTCTTTTTTTAACGCTTTCATTTGTGTAATATGGAATGTAATGGACTTTTGGACTTTTTATTTATGTGGGACTGGCCGATCCACGTAATTAGCTCTTCATATAAAAATTGCCTCCGCATAAAAATGTTTATTGTTTAAATTATTAATTCATGTAAATTTGTGCTCTGCTAGATAAAATGGCTAAAATCACAAGTATCAATTTCGAAGTGCTGGATGCATCAGGAAGAAACTATCTGAGCTGGCAGCTCAACGTGAAGTTTCATCTGCGGGCTAAGTCCCTCATTTCTGCGTGACTAATAATGAAAATGTAATGTAACGACCCGCTTTCGGGGGCCCGTTACTTATTTGATAATTGCGCAGGTCCTGCAGGTTACCAGTGAATTCAAAATAGCCACGATGCAGAGATGTACAAAAATACTCAAATAGTGTCCAATTATTACAATCCATACTGTACAAGATGTCCCAACAGATGTACATGAAAGAAGAAAAGTACACAACTGAAAATATCTCTGGAAGCTGCGGTCGATTTCTGGCGCTATTAGCTTAGGAGCATTTATCTTCATCTGTACGTCGTCTGCGGTGCCACGGAGATGGAACCGTAGGTAAGTCACAACAATTCTAAATATAGAAAAGAAGCAGTGCACAGGTATGACAAAAGTAACTACGTACGAGCAGACCAGAGTGAAAAGTAAAGTACCGAGCACAACTGAAAAGTAAAGGCAAACTGAACTGAATGGAGAGAACCATAATACTGTGGTAGAGCAAGTGTAAAGCAGGCTAGGCAAGTGAAACATACTACTGCTGTAGCTAAAAAGTATGCCAGGTAAAGTACTGTGACTGCACAAGTATAGTAGGTAAAGTGTATGTACTGCGTAAAGTAAAGGTGACTGTGCAAAAGTAGCTACACTACGTGACTCAAGTTGGAGAGTACAATATGTGACCATCAAGTCCATCTCTTGCCTGGGCGCGACCCAGACGAATGCCAAAAACACAGGCAGCAAGACATGTATTTTGCCAAAACCCAGGCAGCAGGACGGGATGCCGAAACACAGGCAGCAGGACGGGAAGATTGAACTCCAGTCACTCCCATACTCTCTCAAACTATGAGTTACCCCCAAAAACCCAGTGAAGTGTTAAGTGTTCTGTGTACATGTTTTATACGGGATGTTCCACAAGATGTTCCATGCGATATTCCACAAGATACAAGCTGTTCCACATGTTGCTAGTCAAACCAAGTCAACTGGTTGACTTTCTTATTGAAAACCAGAAAGCCAGACATTCTTTTCAAAGCAAGCTGGCCAAGTGAAGTGAGGATAAAGACAAGTCCAACATTCGGGGTGTCTAGTATTGTTTCAAGATGTTATCAATTCCTTGTTCACGATGATAGTTAACCAGGACCACTGGTTTTAAAACCAGAAAGTAAAGCAGAGCAGATGCTAAAACATTTGAGGATAAAAACAAGTCCAACAAACATGGAATACAAAATTTGTTGGTTTAAGGGTGGTAGTTTTGTTAGCACACAATTTACCCAAGTTGATGTTTGTGTTTAACAACAACCAAAGTTGAAAGTTGGAAAAGTAATCTGTAGTTTGATTACTTCCCTATTAGATCAAGTCTCAAGTTCGGTTCAAGTCAAGTAGCCGTTCGGAGGCTATAGTGGTGTCCTAAGTTCATACGGGTACACTTATCTAATTTTCTAAATTTAGAATTAGTCGTGACTTACAGATTTCGAGGCTGTCGTAGCAAACCGGGACTGGATCTAGGGCTTCTACGGACGTTGGTGCACAAGAATTTGTACCTGCAACACAAAAATATTTGGTTAAAGAATACACTCATTTCCTATTTAATAATTTGGCCGTTTTTTATTTTTAAACGGATTGAAACGTAGTCAAAAAGCGTTCTAAATTTTTCTATAGCCTAGTTATAAGGAAAATAATTTTATAGTAGGATAAAATATTTTTCTGAAGTTTATATAAATTTTTATAATTTTTAAGAGCTCAAAAATAATTTAAAAACTATTTTTCAATTTGTGACGTAATTATTCAACAATTTATTCTGGGTGCAATCGGTATCGGAAAGTTGCAAATGAACTGTCAAAATGGCCGTCTCGAAGAGTACTTTAACATATATTTTTCTCATATATTAATATACGTGAAAATACCAAGTTACGGATTTTTAATCGAAAATAACGTATTTAACTTTTAGGGTTAAAAATTAATTCTGAACAAACTAAGCGTCCGATTGAGATAAAACTAGCGCCATTGGGTCCAGAATGTCGTTTCTGATTTTCTGAATGTAGTTTCACATTTTTCAGATACCTATATTATTAATTATTAATTTTAGGTCATTAAACCTTGTAATAATTGTGATTATACGCGTATATACGTATTTTCAATACGTATAACTATACGTATATACCTTTATACGTTCCCCGTTCCCTCCTCCTCATGCTCGACTGCATGGGGGGTTGCTTCTCGGCGATGGAGGCGGGGTGCACGGCGAGCGGCGACGGGCGGCGAGTGAGGCGGCGGGCGGATGCTGGCTCCGAGTCGTCGGTGACTGGGGCTCGGGCGGCGGACAGTGGCGGCGGGCGAGGCGACGTCAGCGTCGTACGATGGGTGCCGGAGGACGGGGAGGTGGAGGTGACGTGGACGCATGGTCGGAGCATCGTGGAGTACGGCGTCGTGGCGAACTGATGGGTGATCGGAGGAAGACAGAGGGAGAGAGAAGGGGAGCTCGGGCTTCGCCGTCGATCGGTGAGGGGCAGAGGGAGCATCAAGGCGTCGGGGCGAACGGAGCTCGGGCAAACGAAGCGGCAGCGAAGAACAGGGTTGGGCGGCGTTCGATGCTGGCCTCGGGGGTTTCGTGGGCGAAGCGGAGGGTCGAGCAGCGATAGCTTCGCCTGGAGCGTGGGAACACGGAGGCGAAGGCGGAGCTTCGACGCTCGACAGGGGAGCATCACGGGGGTGGCGTGGGGTGCAGTCGCCGGCGATGGCGGAGCTGCTGCCGGAGATGGCTTCGTCGGTGGCGGCGCTGGCGGGGTGGCGGAGCTTCGTGGTGACGACGTCGGAGGGGCTTCGAGGGCACGGCTTCGACGGATACGGTGTTCGGCGCTGTTGCTGAGCTTCAAGAGCTCCGGAGGAGACTCAGGCAGAGATTGGGCGGTGTGTGCATGGGTTGCGGGGGTCGTTCGTGGATCGGGCCTGGGTTTTGTGTAGACGGAGTGAAGAGAACGAGAAAAAAAAAGAGGGTCCTGTGTTGATGTGGGCTAAGTGAGAATATTGAGAGGGGGAGAACGCGAGAGAGAGAGACCCCTGTGTGTGAAGTGAGGGGGAGAGATGATGTGTGCGTGGGTTTAAGAGCCTGGGGGGTTTTATAAATAAACTTAATTAATATAAAATTAGGATGTAAATAAATACTTAGTCAAAGATTTAATGATGTTAGGTCTAGCTTTAGACTATGGTAGGAAATTAGGTTGGGGCATGAATCTCATGTTGGCATACGGGTAGGGGTTAGGTAGGGGTAAGTTAATTAAGGTTAAGGTAATTAATAATAAGTAAAAATCTCAATATGAAGGTAATTAGTAAAATACCAAAAAAAACGAAATTACGATTTTGCCCCTACTAGTAAACGTATCCAAAAAATTACGAAAACATACCCACGAGATCGTATCGTCGCGAGGATGGCGAATACGAAGTCCGTTCCGGGATTTGAGCTCCGGAAATACTAGTTTTAGGCCAAAACGTTTAGAAAGCGGGTATGTGGGTTCTAGGCTGAAATGATATCCGAAAATTACGAAATTAATGTGGGAAGCCCTAAATGATCATAGGATGCTACTGCAAAAGTTTGAAAACGTTTTGAAGACGTTTGTATAGAAAATAAATTCGTCAAATCAAAACGGTAATTTTGGAAGATGAATTTTAACAGAAATGTTTTGGGTATTTGGGGAAATCGGAAATTGCTGAAATACTTTATAATAAGTCTAGTGTTTCAAAATATTTTTATAAGAATTTTTTGAAATCTATTTAAAACTCCTGATCAACCATTACAAAACACAATTAAAAATGAAATTACTTCAAATATTTAGCTTAGATGTTTTGGAAAAATTCAGGTCGTTACATTCTACCCTCCTTAAAATAATTTCGTCCTCGGAATTTAAAAATCTCTTTTGTTTAAAAATATCTTTTGAAAATAATTCATGTCATGAAGAAGCTCAAGCAAATAAATGATGGAAGAGATAGTAATATAATAAATTAGGTTGTAAATAACATGAAATATAATGCGATATCATAGCATCAAGAAAACAAGAGATGTTACATATGAATACATACTATTGACATCACCATAGTTTCTGTAACTATTCCTGAGACCAGTATCATTACAATAGTCACCCTGCCTTCTCAAGTAGCCCATCAAGAGATAATAATATCATATGAAAATGAGGGCTATTATGATGACAACATCTATTCGAACTTGGAACCTGAGGTGATAAGCCAGTAGCAAGCTATTTAAACCTCACCAAAAGAAGAACATAACGCCTAAAATTTTCAACTCATGTTAATGATGATTACTAGGTCTGGATGTTAATCATATAAATCATCGTCATAACATACATAAACGTAAGGGCTAAACCTAGTGCATCCGTGCTGTTACAACTTAACCAGCCGAACACAAAGGACTTCATCTGCCACGCTACCAAATTACAAGCCAATATCCAGATCAACACTAACAGGCAAATATAAGGCCAATTCTCGCGGGTCAAGATCATTGCTACCACTTTTTCCAGCAATCTCCATAACATCCAACAAGAAGTCAACATCCTAGCCGTCTCCCAAATCCGAGCACAGGACCGACATCCAACTTCAACACCTAAGGCCAGAAGCAAGCCAATACTCATTCCCAATGATACTGCTTGCCAATACCATTGATCGACATTTATGGCTATCACCATCAGTCCTAAGCAATTCAACGACCAAAAACTCACAAACCAACCAACACGAAGGAGAGGCCCTAAGATGGAATCGAAGTGGGGAAGCTCGAGGGGGAAGAACCAGAAAAAGGAGCTCGAAATAATGCCAAGAGCGGCGGGTTCCCAATATCCCGACCACACGGCAATAGCGAGGGCGATGGTGAGGGCTGTTGCTAAGGCCAAGAATCCCAAAACAGAATGTCAAGGGGCCATCGGCGGCTGCGGGTCCATGGCGGCGAGGGATGCGACTGGCTGACGATCCATGGCGGCGACCTCTGGTATGGGGTGGAGCGGAAACTAGCGGATCTTTGGGTGAAGCCGAAGGAGTTGTAGGGGAGATGGGTCGAGTTCGCTTGGGGAAGAGGCCGGGAGGAGGGGTGGAAGTTGTAGGGGAAGCCACGGGATGGCTTGGCGAGGAAGAGAAGAGGATTTAAAGAGGGGCACCGAAAGTCGTTGGTAGGGTAGGCTAGGTTAGGTGGAACCGGGGCTCAAGGTGAGGAAGCAGACAAAGGAATTAAAGAGGGGGAGGTGGTCGGTGGGAAAGGAATCGGGAACAAGATGAAAGTACGGGTTAGAATAGAAATAGATCTCAAGAAGACGTAACAGCTTATACTTGCAGTCGGGTTTGGCTCGTTTCAAAATCTCTAACACCATCCTCCAATACTTCTGAGCGTCCTTCGATCTGCTTCAGTTGAGGAATCCGAACTTCTGATGATCAAAAATTCGAACGCTACCCTCCTTAAAATAAACGTAGCTAGGGTCCAAGCAAACTAGAAAGATTCTAAGAAGGTGAAAGTTCATCAAGCTTAAAAGAAGGTTGATAGTGAATAAGATTGATGACGTCACATAATCATGATTCACGTCCTTGCGGTCCAGCGGACACGGCCAGGGAAGTGACTAAGCCAGGATCACTTATGCCCAGTCTAGCTAGGTTGATCCAACAGACTTTAGCCAAGCACATTGACCGGTATCATGGTCCATTGAAAGAAGATTATCATTTATATGCGTGCCATCATCAACTGAAGAAAAGGTGATGAAGTGGGTAGATAGTTCAACCAATAACTATAACGGTTAGCAAAAGTGGTTACTAGGAAGGGTATAACTAAGAATGGAACACAAGTTCCTAAGCAAGGGTTAAGAGTTCAAAGGAAGATGATGGGAATCAAGGAAGATCAAGGAATCTGGGTAATAAGAACACTTCACCCGTATATCCAATACAGGTGAACACTCGAGACGTCTCGTACTCGAGAATTTATTTGAGTATTTTATATTGTACACCCTGATCTTGCTATATTGTTCACGAGGTAGTTAGCGCGGACCTGCATGGGCCACCAAACTTGTAACGACCCGCTTTCGGGGGCCCGTTACATATTTGATAATTGCGCAGGTCCTGCAGGTTACCAGTGAATTCAAAATAGCCACGATGCAGAGATGTACAAAAATACTCAAATAGTGTCCAATTATTACAATCCATACTGTACAAGATGTCCCAACAGATGTACATGAAAGAAGAAAAGTACACAACTGAAAATATCTCTGGAAGCTGCGGTCGATTTCTGGCGCTATTAGCTCAGGAGCATCTATCTTCATCTGTACGTCGTCTGCGGTGCCACGGAGATGGAACCGTAGGTAAGTCACAACAATTCTAAATATAGAAAAGAAGCAGTGCACAGGTATGACAAAAGTAACTACGTACGAGCAGACCAGAGTGAAAAGTAAAGTACCGAGCACAACTGAAAAGTAAATGCAAACTGAACTAAAAGGAGAGAACCATAATACTGTGGTAGTGCAAGTGTAAAGCAGGCTAGGCAAGTGAAACATACTACTGCTGTAGCTAAAAGTATGCCAGGTAAAGTACTGTGACTGCACAAGTACAGTAGGTAAAGTGTGTGTACTGCGTAAAGTAAAGGTGACTGTGCAAAAGTAGCTACACTACGTGACTCAAGTTGGAGAGTACAATATGTGATCATCAAGTCCATCTCTTGCCTGGGCGCGACCCAGACGAATGCCAAAAACACAGGCAGCAGGACATGTATTTTGCCAAACCCAGGCAGCAGGACGGGATGCCGAAACACAGGCAGCAGGACGGGAAGATTGAACTCCAGTCACTCCCATACTCTCTCAAACTATGAGTTACCCCCAAAAACCCAGTGAAGTGTTAAGTGTTCTGTGTACATGTTTTATACGTGATGTTCCACAAGATGTTCCATGCGATATTCCACAAGATACAAGCTGTTCCACATGTTGCTAGTCAAACCAAGTCAACTGGTTGACTTTCTTATTGAAAACCAGAAAGCCAGACATTCTTTTCAAAGCAAGCTGGCCAAGTGAAGTGAGGATAAAGACAAGTCCAACATTCAGGGTGTCTAGTATTGTTTCAAGATGTTATCAATTCCTTGTTCACGATGATAGTTAACCAGGACCACTGGTTTTAAAACCAGAAAGTAAAGCAGAGCAGATGCTAAAAAATTTGAGGATAAAAACAAGTCCAACAAACATGGAATACAAAATTTGTTGGTTTAAGGGTGGTAGTTTTGTTAGCACACAATTTACCCAAGTTGATGTTTGTGTTTAACAACAACCAAAGTTGAAAGTTGGCAAAGTAATCTGTAGTTTGATTACTTCCCTATTAGATCAGGTCTCAAGTTCGGTTCAAGTCAAGTAGCCGTTCGGAGGCTATAGTGGTGTCCTAAGTTCATACGGGTACACTTATCTAATTTTCTAAATTTAGAATTAGTCGTGACTTACAGATTTCGAGGCTGTCGTAGCAAGCCGGGACTGGATCTAAGTCTTCTACGGAAATTGGTGCACAAGAATTTGTACCTGCAACACAAAAATATTTGGTTAAAGAGTACACTCATTTCCTATTTAATAATTTGGCCGTTTTTTATTTTTAAACGGATTGAAACGTAGTCAAAAAGCGTTCTAAATTTTTCTATAGCCTAGTTATAAGGAAAATAATTTTATAGTAGGATAAAATATTTTTCTGAAGTTTATATAAATTTTTATAATTTTTAAGAGCTCAAAAATAATTTAAAAACTATTTTTCAATTTGTCACGTAATTATTCAACAATTTATTCTGGGTGCAATCGGTATCGGAAAGTTGCAAATGAACTGTCAAAATGGCCGTCTCGGAGAGTACTTTAACATATATTTTTCTCATATATTAATATACGTGAAAATACCAAGTTACGGATTTTTAATCGAAAATAACGTATTTAACTTTTAGGGTTAAAAATTAATTCTGAACAAACTAAGCGTCTGATTGAGATAAAACTAGCGCCATTGGGTCCAGAATGTCGTTTCTGATTTTCTGAAGGTAGTTTCACATTTTTCAGATACCTATATTATTAATTATTAATTTTAGGTCATTAAACCTTGTAATAATTGTGATTATACACGTATATACGTATTTTCAATACGTATAACTATACGTATATACCTTTATACGTTCCTCGTTCCCTCCTCCTCACGCTCGACTGCATGGGGGGTTGCTTCTCGGTGATGGAGGCGGGGTGCACGGCGAGCGGCGACGGGCGACGAGTGAGGCGGCGGGCGGATGCTGGCTCCGAGTCGTCGGCGACTGGGGGCTCTGGCGGCGGAAAGTGGCAGCGGGCGAGGCGAAGTCAGCGTCGTACGACGGGTGCCGGAGGACGGGGAGGCGGAGGCGACGTGGACGCATGGTCGGAGCATCGTGGAGTACGGCGTCGTGGCGAACTGATGGGTGATCGGAGGAAGACAGAGGGAGAGAGAAGGGGAGCTCGGGCTTCGCCATCGATCGGTGAGGGGCGGAGGGAGCAGCAAGGCGTTGTGGCGAACGGAGCTCGGGCGAACGAAGCGGCAGCGAAGAACAGGGTTGGGCGGCGTTCGATGCTGGCCTCGGGGTTTCGTGGGCGAAGCGGAGGGTCGAGCAGCGATAGCTTCGCCTGGAGCGTGGGAACGCGGAGGCGAAGGCGGAGCTTCGACGCTCGACAGGGGAGCGTCACGGGGGTGACGCGGGGTGCAGTCGTCGGCGATGGCGGAGCTGCTGCCGGAGATGGCTTCGTCGGTGGCGGCGCTGGCGGGGTGGCGGAGCTTCGTGGTGACGACGTCGGAGGGGTTTCGAGGGCACGGCTTCGACGGAGACGGCGTTCGGCGCTGCTGCTGAGCTTCGAGAGCTCCGGAGGCGACTCAGGCAGAGATTGGGCAGTGTGTGCATGGGTTGCGGGGGTCGTTCGTGGATCGGGCCTGGGTTTTGTGCAGACGGAGGGAAGAGAACGAGAAAAAAAAAAGAGGGTCCTGTGTTGATGTGGGCTAAGTGAGAATATTGAGAGGGGGAGAACACGGGAGAGAGAGAGAGACCCCTGTGTGTGAAGTGAGGGGGAGAGATGATGGGTGCGTGGGTTTAAGAGCCTGGGGGGTTTTATAAATAAACTTAATTAATTTAAAATTAGGATGTAATTAAATACTTAGTCAAAGATTTAATGATGTTAGGTCTAGCTTTAGACTAAGGTAGGAAATTAGGTTGGGGCATGAATCTCATGTTGAGGTAGGGGTAAGTTAATTAAGGTTAAGGTAATTAATTATAAGTAAAAATCCTAATACGAAGGTAATTAGAAAATACCAAAAAACGAAATTACGATTTTGCCCCTACTAGTAAACGTATCCGAAATATTACGAAAACATACACACGGGATCGTATCGTCGCGAGGATGGCGAATACGAAGTCCGTTCCGGGATTTCAGCTACGGAAATACTAGTTTTAGGCCAAAACGTTTAGAAAGCGGGTATGTGGGTTCTAGGCTGAAATGATATCCAAAAATTACAAAATTAATGTGGGAAGCCCTAAATAATCATAGGATGCTACTGCAGATGTTTGAAAACGTTTTGAAGACGTTTGTATAGAAAATAAATTCGTCAAATCAAAACGGTAATTTTGGAAGATGAATTTTAACAGAAATGTTTTGGGTATTTGGGGAAATCGGAAATTACTGAAATACTTTATAATAAGTCTAGTGTTTCAAAATATTTTTATTAGAATTTTTTGAAATCTATTTAAAACTCCTGATCAACCATTACAAAACACAATTAAAAATGAAATTACTTCAAATATTTAGCTTAGATGTTTTGGAAAAATTCAGGTCGTTACATGTAAGCTATATAGAAAAGGCGCAAGCCATTATCTATATTCGCCGCCATGTGGACAAGACCCTAAAGGCTGAATACCTTACGGTCGAAGATCCATTTGAGCTGTGGACTGCCCTTGAGGATATGTATAAACATCAGAAAGATGTTATACTACCAAGGGCACGATATGAGTGGGAGAACCTGAAACTGTAGGACTTTAAGTCCATAGCTGAGTACAACTAGCTCTTTTAGCATCACATCACGCCTGAAGTTGTGTGGTAAAAAGTCTCAAAAGATCACATGCTGGAAAAGACGTACACGTCTTTTCATGAGAAAGATGTGATACTAATGCAGCGATACCGTGAAGGAAAGTTCTCCAGGAACTGTATAAAGAAAATAAGCAAAAGAAAGCTGAAACAAACCTGCTGATCACAAATGCTCAGTCAAGTTTACAGCTGACGACTTCGAAACAGATGACCTGCTTGATTAGCCTTTATTTTTATCTTAGCAATTTATTTTGAGAACAATTTATGTTATGAGAGAATTTGAATTAATTTGTTTTGAATGAAAATGTTTTTCTGAAAATGTGCTTATATGATTCATCTTTTAATAAGATGAACTGCTCTCATGACTGATTAGTAGACAATAAACACCTACGATTTTTCAATACAAAGCCCAATACCAGGGCCATACTTAGGTTCTGGGAACGCAACATTGTTGCTCCCAAATGACACAGAAATAAAAACAAAGGATGCGCTATTCTCTCCGAATTCCAATAGAAACTTTCTCAGTTTCAAGGACTTCCGTTTAAACGGATTCCATTTGAAAACATCAAATGTAAATGAAAAAGAATTACTGCATATAACATCTCAAGAAAAAGGAGTAAAATACGTACTTGAACATTTTGAGAGACTTTCAGTCCTCTACCATACAAAGATTCGGAGAGAGGAAGCGAATTTAACGAAGCACCGGAAGTGCCCGACATCAGCCAAGTTTTTACTTTGCCATGATAGACATGGCCACCCTGGATCAGTGATGATGCACAACATCTTATTCTATCGGTATGACTTGATGAACCAAAAGATTCTTTAAAAGGGAGAATTCCCTCGCATCCCTTTCTATAAGAAAAACAAATTACAAGGCCATCTCTATTAAAATCCGACAAAAGAATCTCCACGCTTCCTCGAACGAAAATAAGGAGATTGATGTGGACAAATCCACCCCTAGTGGGCTATTTCGGTACTCTATGGTACTGATAAATGCATCCTCAAAATATTCTTATGTGTGTCTACTATCGACCTGCAACTTAGATTTTCCAAAGCTATTGTCACAAATAATAATGTTGCAGGCACATTTTCCAGACAATCAAATAAAGAAAATAAGTTTGGTTAATGTTGGAGAATTTACCTCATGGCCATTTCAAGAGTACTGCCAGGCAACGAGAATAGAAATTGAACATCTAGTATCGTATATTCATACCCAAAATGGATTGGCAGAGTCACTGATAAATAGACTCCAATGGATTGCACGTCTATTGTTAATGAAATCCCGATTGCCAGTGGATGCATGGGGACATGCAAATTCTGCATGCTGCATCGTAAATGAAAATAAGACCCTCTGGAGGTCGGAGTCTCCAATGCAACTTGCATATGGAATGCCACCGAACATTTCTCACTTGAGAATCATTGGTCGCGCAGTTTAAATCTCCATCGCACCACCACAGAGGACAAAAATGGGTACTCAATGTCGCCTAGATATCTATATAGGGTTTGACTCACACTCAATTGTAAGATACCTATAACCCCAAACGTGGATGTATTTAAGGCACATCTTGAAGACTGTGATTTCGATGAGATGAGTTTTTCCAAAATAGGCCTAGATACTGGAAAATCTGGCGCGAACCAAATTATAACGTGGGATACAAAAAGTTTGATCCATTATGATCCGGTAAAATAATAATCTGAAGATGAGATCCTGAAGATCCTCCACATTCAGACCACTGTTCACCAATTACCGGACTCATTCACTGACAACCAGAAGATTGTCAGATCATACATCCCTGCTGCAAATATTCTAGCTAGGATTGACATCCCCGAGATTGGATGCAATCTACCAGCAGCAGAAGTGGCTGCTCCTCAACAGAAAAGAGGCAGACCACCAAGCTCCAAGGATGAAAATCAAAGAACAAAGAAAAATACCTAGAGACCTTGAGACAATACTACCACAGGAAAATGAGCTCATGTCCACACCCTCAACCCTTCCCAGAATCCACTGCAGAGGAAATGTCGGGAAAAACTGAAATTGAAAGTAAATGTTGTACGTACTGGTGGAGGTGTTGGATAGAAAGAACATAATTGTCGACAATGTATTCACGTATCATATTGCCATATACATCGCAAAAGCGACGATGTTTATAAAATATTGTTCCATACTCCGATGCTAAAATGCAAACATAGAGATGGGCCAAATATGGAACGAGGCAATAAAAGATGAGCTGTACTCACTTATGAAACGTGAAATATTCGGATCTGAAGTCCAGACACCAAATGGTGTCAAACCAGTGGGTAAAATAAGTATTGCACACATAATAAAAAAATACAAAATCATATGCTATAAGGTATAACCTAAAGCCCAAGGATATTTTCGCTGAAACTAGAGAACGAACAAATTAAAATGAGCATGACTCATAAATGATGCATCATATTCCCTAAGTTATCAAAAGCGAATCCCTTATGATTTGGCAACATGAAATTTGGATATGCTGCTATTGGATGTTGTGACAGCATACCTTTATGGATATCTTGGTAAAGATAAATTCCACATTTCCTTAAATGCCTGAATAGACTTCGGGTCATCTATTTTATTGAAGACGAATAATAAGAATAATAAATAATGTATATCCAAGAGAATCACTTGCCAAAGCAATGATTCCTACTAAGAGTTGCCGTTGCATCTGAGCAAAGGACATGATTTAAGATCATAGTTGTAAACAACTTATATCTCGTCGGATCTCTTGAAGAGAAAACCGAAATATCTGTTCAAGCCTGACTATTAAATATGAAATGAAAGACCTAGGCAAAAATAAATAAAGTCATGGCTCACGGATTTATTATTTTAATAGAATCATGTTACATACGCCCAGAAGTGCGTTGAAGAAATTACAAGGATCATTGTCATCCAAAGTACACCTATGGTAGTACACTCTATGGATGTACAAAAAGACCCCTTTCGATCGCTGGAAGAGCGGGAGGATATAATTGGTCTTAAAGTTCCTCATCTAAGTGCAATCAGGCACTCCTAGCTAATTGCATGCGTCCCGATATACCAGTTGCAGTAAACTCATTAGCCAGAGATAGTTAGGCACCTAACAAGGGCCATTAGACCGGAGTTAAGCATCTGTTGCGCTTCCTCTAAGGGTCGAAAGATTTGGGCTACATTATAAAGTATCATCCTTCATGTTTATGCAAATGCAGGTTACACGTCCAAACCCTATACTGAGAAATCACAGACTGGGTACCCACAGTGGGATGGCCATCTACTGCAGATCTACAAAGCAAATTATGAAGGCAACATTATCCTATCATTCCGAGATCCTCACCATTCCAGAAACACACCAATGGTGTATTTGAGGGCGCCTGGTGGTACATCAATCCTAGTAACGACTAGGATAGAGGCTGGTATTGTGGAGCTGACCACATACTCTGAAGACCACATCAGATGCGACGAAACTTAACACACCACTCCAGAGTTTCTGGATTCAGCAGCTGCTTAATGGTGATAATATTTGTCATCTGTGTATATTTACGGAATGTTGTAAATAGGAATAATGAGATAAGCCTAAGAGATCTGAAAAACCTAAGAGCTTTTACAGATCAGTGGGAGTTGAGAGAATTTGTACTCTTTTTCCTTAGCTATGGGTTTCCCCACATGATTTTCCATAGCCAAAGGTTTTTACGGGGCAAATCACATCAACTCTGGATCCTAAAGTATCCACCCCTTTGTGACGCTCAGAATCCCGAAGTGTTCATGAGCAGAGTCGCTTAAACAAATCAGGGGGAGTTAGAGAGTGTTTGTACTCTTTTTCTTTAACTGTGGTTTTTCCTACAGTGTTCTACATAGCTAAAGGTTTTAACGAGCCAAACCTCACCAACTCAGGATCCTGAAGTATCCATCCCATGTGAGACTCCTACTACACTCAGAATCCTGAAGTATTCATGAGCAGAGTCCACACCTATGGCTAGATAAGGGAGAGTGTTTTCAAGAGATAATACCGAGTTAGTTAGTCGGTTGGGATCACGACTTATCTTATAGATAAAACCGTATTTATTGTATCTTATCTGTATACGCTATTCTATCTGCTATAAATAAAGAGCTGGGGTTCCTACCCCAGATGATGATTCATAACATTAATTTGGTTTTAATTATTTAGTTTAGTTTTAAAAGTAATAATTTAAATTTGAGTAGGCCCCACACCACTTTCTTCATCTAATTTTCTTCAACCAAAAGAATACACTACATAGGATGGACCCCACATCCAACTTTTCAACTCCACGGTTCAACCCACAATCTAACAAAAGAACACACTACACTATTTTTCAACCTATCGAGACTCCACACCCTCAAATATCCCAACTTTCACAGTCCAACAAAAGAACATGCCTAAAACTCTTATGGCCTCCTTTGATTTTTAGGTCTATGGTTATGGTTTGGATTCGGGATGCAGACAGAGGCACGAGTCGGCGAGAGAGCTCTCAGTTTCGTCCACGGGGGCAGTGGGCTTGCTCAGAATACAAGCTTGATCCTTGTATAACTAAGGTCGATCCATCGATACCTCGTTCCCGTTCAATGCCGAATGGATCAAGGTTTGCTCCAATTCTTATCGATATGTTGCCAATTTGAGCCCTCTTTTGTTTAATGGATGTTGAATTGTTATTTTGATTCTTAGTTTCGAATTTGAGATCATGTTTCAAATATTCGAAATTGAGGATAAAGCAGCCAGCTTTGATGTCTTCTAGCGTTTAGTTTAATTTGGTTTAAATTGTAGATTAATCCGTCTTTTTCCAAAAAAAAAATATTACAACTTAGATGAATGAGACTTTGAAGATGGAGAGCCAGTTGCAGTCGGCTGCGGCGTTTGGCGATATGGGTCAGGTTTGTTTCCTACATAACCGTGGCCTATGACTTCATAGTGATGTTTGGCACTAAATTTACATGGTGAATGTCGAATGCAGGATGGTTCAGGAATTTCATTGCAGATTATGGGGTTCCTAGGATGATTCTGGTGTTGTCGGAGCTGTCATATGCAGTCCCGGACAGCGTTCCTTCTGGAGTTCCTCGACGGCTCTATAGCCCACTTCAATGGGATAGCGAATCTTGAAGCATTGGAGTGTTACAAAGGTAGTAAGTTTTAGCCCACTACTCTCGCTTGTCATTTGTTAATATATTGGTAGTTAACGTCAATTGGAAAAAAGGAATACAAACTAACATTTATGTTAATAGACAATTGCGGGATTTGTTTTCAGTTCCGACAATGTATGTATTTGCAGCCATTCTGCATGCCCAGATGGTCACAGGTCTTTATTTCTTCGATCACAGCATTGCGTCAAATTTGGCACAGCAAAAAGAATTTAACCTTAAGAATCCTTCTGCTTATCACTACGACATTTTCGTCCGCGGGATCATGGAATTCATCTCATTTTTTATAGCAATTCATTTGTCCATGTATTAGTTAATCTAGTGATTTACAATGGATTTTGGCTGGTTGATCTAATTTCAGGTTTTGATTTGCGGGTTGCTCGGAATTCCTCCATCAAATGGGGTTCTTCCTGTCACCCATGCACACAAAAAGCCTCTCTATTCTCAGGAGGCAGGTCTATAAAAAGCCCTAGCTGCCATGTTTCTGTCTTCATACATTAATTTTGGTTTGGAACAAGATTTTTTCTCTCTGTAAAATTTTTCAGCAACTTAGGCAGAAGATGGTTAAGACTGCCAAGGCGGGGATGAAGCAACAAGCTACCAACTCAGACATATACAGCAAGATGCAAGATGTGTTCATACATACGGATGGTAACTCGAGTGACGGGTTGTCGCCAAAAGCCAAGGTTAAAATCTTTGTTGAGTTAACTTCTTGTTTAGTATCTGCACAATGCATACTAACTAGAAAGCATATTTTTTGCAGGTTGCATCAGTAGGAAAAGAGCTGAAGGACTTGAAGAATGCGGTTGTGGGAGATGATAATAGCGGGGATGAAACAGCATTCGATCCTGATAAGCACATTGAGCCTTATTTTCCTGTTCGGGTGAATGAGCAGAGAATAAGCAACCTATCATCAAGAAGATATGTTGGTGGCTGCCTTGTTGGTGGCTGCCTTAGAGCCATGCCTATCATCAAGAAGATCCTGACGTCTGTTCTCTTGGGATACTTTGCTTACATGGCGGTCGACAGGCTTCCTGGAAACCTGTTCTGGGACAGGGTTCTTCTTCTGTATGTCAGTCCTCGCAGACATTTCAAGTAAGTTCCCAGATAGAAACTCTCCTTTATAGGCAATATGTTGCAGCGTAGGCATTTACTATTAGTTTGCACATTACTGAAGTGTGTTTAATCCTTTTGACAAAAGCTGATTGTATTCTAGATGTACTAACATCATGTTTCTTTATATATCAATTACATACATGATGTCAGTATAATGCACCTCATTAGTCAAATGTACTAACAAAATGTACTTAAATATACACTCTCATTTCAAGATTTTAGCTAATTGTTGTATCCAACACCATGTGTGTTCGTATCAGAATGGTACACTCATGTCTTTGCCGTGCCCAACACACCAGGACGCGATATGTGTGTTCATGTGTATTTGACACTTAGGGATGTGTAGACTATATATTCTCCATCAAAAAAATATGTACCAAATGAGGTGCATTATACTGACATCATGTTTCTTCATATAATACTTCACCAACACACATATTTACATCTGTCAGATATACGTATATATATTTACATCATGTTGCTATAGTAACGATTTTTCTTTTTCTTTTCCATCTTTTAAAAACTTATGACAGGATCTTAGAAGGTGAACATGCTTCGTTTGTGGAGACCGTTCCCTTCAAGGTGACGTATCTCCTGCTGTGCTTCGGATGTGACCTGGAATCCTATTGCCGGAATACTCTTCCCTATACCATTCTTCATGATGATTTACATCAGGCAACACATCCTTCCCAAATTCTTCAGCACGGGTGACCTGCAAGAACTTAATGCTGCCGATTATGAAGAGATTGCTGGCGCCCCTGATTGCGCACTCTCACTCTCATTATGCAATATTCGTTTGTTGTCACAAATTTACATCCTTATGCATGTTTTGTATACCACTTGCAGGAATCTCCTGATGGTGATGATGATGATGGTATGGAAGCTCGTGATGCTGAACTTCTGGACGAGTAAACGGCCAGCAGAGTAGAGCTTAAGCTCAGGTCACGAAGCATAAGCGATAGCAGATTGCCCCAGGCGAGATAACTGTACGCACCTGAAGTAGTACTAATTTCATTAGGTGAAACGAACAATCGATATTTATGATTGCAGGTTCATCCAATGTATCCCTGAACATCTTATCGATTCCGAAGTGAAATATTGGGTGCTGAGTCAAGAGAAGAATGTATGTCCATATAGTTAACCTGAACTGAGAAGCTGCTAAGTATCCTTCCCTGCAACATCCTGCAGAGTGATTCGTCCAACTATCGAAGGATGTAAATGCATAAAGAGAGTGGAAGAGGAAAGACGAAGAGCAACTATAAGCTTGGTGGGGAGAAAACAGTAGTTTAGAGGCCGTTTGGCTATGGGAAAACTGTTTCCCATTTTTTGAGAAAGCGAAAATTGTTATGAACGGGGGAGACCTTTGGTCTCTAGCCACTAACATCCACCATTACACCCACTATTAGTGGGTGTCCCTTGAGTTCCATTACAATATAACTCCTATATGAATGATATTTATATGGCTATGGTTGAGACGATGAGCTATCACTTTCTTACAATTCTAACACGTTATCAAGCACGCTCATCAGCTGAGCCGAATCACTGCCGACAGACGAATCACGAGGACGCGGATTGGGCTTCGTTCTTCGAACTTTGCTAGATTCGACGGATTGGATATAGAGGTAACATCTTAGAAACCCTTAGATCAACATTTTTCATGCGCATGTTGACAAATCTGTGATATTTATTTTTCTAAGAGATCTATATCAAAATCTATATCAAGATCGACAAGAAAATCAATTTTCAAACAATCAATTATCAAACACACAGATTTCTTATTAAAACTAAATTTCAATCTGTTTTTAATAGATTAAATAATAAGTAAAAAAATTAAAATGGGGCTGCCGCCGCCTGCGCCTGCAGGGGTTTTCAAAGCGCTGGACCGCCCTCCCCCCCATATCACCGCTCTCCCTGTTGGCATAAAGACTGGAAATCTGTGAAGCAAACAACTACAGCTATCTCTTCCAACCATTCCGAGCTCCTCACGATCCATGAAGGAAGCAAAGAATGTGTATGGCTTCGTTCAGTGATTCATCACATCTTAATCACTATCGGCATAAAGACGGGTGACCTTGAACCAACCACGATTTTTGAGGACAATGTAGCCTGCATAGCTCAACTACAGACTGGTTTCATCAAGGGCGACAAGACGAAGCACATATCTCCTAAGTTCTTCTGGACGCACGACCTACAAAAGGAGAAGCAAGTTGAAATACAGCAGATTCAGTCTTGTAATAATTTAGTTGATGTGTTCACTAAGGCTCTGACTAGATGTATTTTTGTAGAACTTGTAAAAGGAATCAGGATGAGACAGCTGCGGGACCTACAAGCCAGAATCTTGTACGGATCAGTGGGAGTAACCTGTGGGTTGTACTCTTTTTCCTTAAGACTGTTGGTTTTTCCCAGTGAGTTTTCTACAGATAAGGTTTTAACGAGGCAAACACCTTTACTCTGGATCTAGAAGTATCCACACCATTAGCATCATGAATTCTGAAGTATTCATATGTTAGGTCAAAGGTAATGGATGGATAAGGGGGAGTGTTATGAGTGGGTGAGACTTATGGTCTTTCCCCTCCATTATCCACCCTTACACCCCACTACATAGTAGTGGGGTGGACCTCAGGGTGGCATTTTGGCCCGGGGGCCCGCCGGCCCGGCCCGGGCCCGGGACCCCATTCTCGGGCCGGGCTGCGGCCCGGGCCCGGCCCCAGGGCCGGGCTGGGCTGAGGTGCCCGGCCCATGGGCCGGGCCGGCCCGGCCCGTCCCGGGGTTTTGTTAAAAAACAGCCTCCGAGATGCTTAAAAGGGGGGAGGCAACCGGGCCGGCAGGCCGGGCTGGGCCTGGGTTCGCCCCGCCCGGGTCGGGCCGGCCCGGCCGGGCCGTTTGCACACCCTGAGGTGGACCTTTCATATACTTGAGACTTTTGGTCTCCCCCTTTATCATGATGAACGAATAAAATGGAACCATGGGCTTACACTATGGTTGTTCATTTTCAACAATATTTGCTCCTTTTAAAAATATATTCTAAAACTTAACAATTAAATTTTAAACTTTTAATTTTCATAGAGAATTATTTTTAAATAATTAAATACTATGGATAACACTTTGTATTGTAAACCATTTGATAAATCAAAATGCATTTTGCATAAGGTATCAATTTATTGCATATGCATTTTATACATACCTATAAATCTAGTGAAATATGCAGGTTAGCTATCTAAGGATGAAATCCATCCTTGTTTATCGTTAAGCCGCTAGCTAAGGACGAAAAACATCCTTGTTTATTGTTAAAAAGTCTAATCTGTTGTAAACCATGGCGGCTACGGAACCCCGTAGCCCTGTACATAGGGTTACATAATGGGTGGATACCCACTAACGGGTTGGGCCTCCAAAGCCCGTTTATAACACTTCCCCTTATCCATCCATTGTTGTAAGACGTGATGAACGCTTCAGGGTTCATAGAGCTTATCTGATCATGGGTCTATGGATACTTCTGGATCCCAAGTTTAAGGGTACTTGCCTCATTAAAACCTTTGCCAATGAAAACCCAGTGGGAAAAACCAATGGCCATGGGAAAAGAGTACAAGTCTCTGTAACTTCCCCTGATCGATGGATATCACTAAAGGTGGATACTTCTGGATCCTAAGTTAGGGATAACTGCCTCGTTAAAACCTTTAGCTATGGAAAACCCAGTGGGAAAAACCAATAGCCAAGGAAAAAGAGTACAGTATCTGTAACTTCCCCTGATTAGTGGAAGTATTTAGGGGGTGGATACTTCTGGATCCAGAGTCAATGAGGTTGCCTCGTTAAAACCTTTAGCTATGGAAAACCCAGTGGGAAAAACCAATAGCCAAGGGAAAAGAATACAACACTACATTTGACTCCCCCTGATTTGTACAAGCTGCAGGCTTGCAGATCTCCTAGGCAACTATACATCAATCTCTTACAGTGTTCCGATAATAAGTACAAAGTACAAGGCATCGCTCACCTATACAAGACATCTCTCATCTATACAAGTATCGCTCATCTATGGCAGCTACTGAATCTGAGGGATCTCTTCTGAAGAGGAGTGGTCTGCAGACTCGGTAGGTAGCACCACGTCTCTGACCCAGTCGTCACTGTGTCTACGAGGTACTGCAGGACCTGGCTGTGTGTACTTATGATTTGCTTCTTGGATTGATGAGCCTCTCGGGATGGTGGGACTGATGTTGCCTTGGAAGCATGCTTTGCTGGTCTCCAGGAGTTGGTCGCTTCTTTGTTGCAGTCATCGCGATGATCTGTAACCTGTATCTGCAAATACATTTAACATATTGGATGATCCTTGACCCTTGGAGATAGCGCAGAAGCTACATATCTCTGATCCAGTAGTGCGCTGCAGGCGCTGCACTGTATCTGGTTAAAGGGTTTACTGCCAGATAAAGGAGTGTACAAAAGACATTTGAGTAAGGCACTTCAGGACCTAGGATATCCTTCCCCTCTTCCAGCGAACGGAAGGGGTTTTACTGTGCATCCATACAACCAGTAGGTGTATTGGTGGATTGCAATTTTCCATGTTTCTTCATCGGCTGGATGATAATTTCATCTTCTGGATGGTAATTCATCTGCTGGATGATTATTCATCTGCTGGATGATTATTCATCTTCGGGATGATGGTTTCATCTTCAGGATGATTATTCATCTTCAAGATGATGGTTTCATCTTCGGGATGATGGTTTCATCTTCGGGATAATTATTCATCTTCAGGATGATGGTTTCATCTTCGGGATGATTATTCATCTTCGGGATGAAGGTTTCATCTTCAGGATGATAATTCATCTTCAGGATGATGGTTTCATCTTCGGGATGATTATTCATCTTTAGGATGATTATTCATCTTCGGGATGAAGGTTTCATCTTCAGGATGATAATTCATCTTCAGGATGATGGTTTCATCTTCGGGATGATAATTCATCTTCAGGATGATTATTCATCTTCAGGATGATTATTCATAAGGGTATGTTGTCACATCATCCATAGCAACATAGCCTAAAATTATCTTTGCTAATCGCATGGGTTTCGCAATCATGACCAGGGAGCCTGATGCATCAGTTTAATTAATTTTGTAAGTGAGTTAATCTCATCTTACATGGTTACTTCCTTGTTTCTGCGAAATAAACCTCTAAGCTATAGCTTTTTGCTTATAGCATACGATTTTATTTATTTATACAATACTCGGTAGTCCACAGGTTTGATATCTTTTGATATCAGGACTTCAGGTCCAAACACTTCACATTTCATAAGTGATTCCAGCTCAACTTATTATTGCCTCGTTCCACATAATTTGGCCAAATTTCTGCGTTTGCTTCAGGAAACGGAGATTGTGAACGATATCAATGGCAAAATGAAATGTGAGTAATTGTCGACAAGTGTGTTTTATCCAAATGCCTCTCCGTGTAGTACATTATTCAATTTATTCCAGATTTATCTCTTCTGGAGGTTCTGGAAAGTGAGAGGATATGGAGATGAGCTCACTTTCCTGTGGTGGTATTGTTTTAGGGTCTCGTGGTATGTCCTCTCATCCATTGAGGATATCCACTTCTGCTACTGGTAGATTGCATCCATTATAGTTGGTATGTCAATTCTAGCTGGATTTTTAGTAGCAGGGATGTGTGAATTTGACAGTATTTATATTGTCAGTAGCTATGTCTGATAACTGTTTAACAGTTTCATAAGTGTGGATCTTCAGGATCTCATCACTATTCATGATAATCAGATCATAGGTATTAATGTTTTAAATGGTCCATAGTGGTGATATGGGAATGTATACTCATCATGACTCCATCGATAAGATGTGCACTAAACGCTTCCCCCGTTAGGGGTTCTCGGAAACTGTTTATATGAGGTGATCAAGCTCATATAAATAGTTTCTAAGGAGGCGTTCTGATGGTATGCATGTTCCCACATGGTCACATACAACTGGATTTCTAGTGGACAAGTAATCCGTTTAAATCATTTTAATGATTTACATATAACACATTTCTGGGTGTGAACACAAAGCTTCAGGGTGTTCAATTTTCTTCCAGTTGTTAAATATAATTGATTTCCCAGTGTTATCCCAAAAATCCACAATAAGCTCGACTTCAATGAAGTTGAGCATAGAACTAGGGATATGAACCCGTCAAGGCTCCATCTATAAGATGTGCTCTAATGCCTCCCCTGTTTGAGGATCTCGGAATATATTCATCTAGGATGGCTAGTCCCGATGAATAAGTTCCACTGCGGCATTTTTGAGGGTGGTATGAGGGTAAGTAAAAGCCCAACCAATATCCTAGTAAGGTAGTATGTCCGTTGTGATTAATAATAATCCGGACTGCGGTTGGATAACAAGGTTTTGATTATGACCATTTTAAGAGGATATATAGATGAGTACTCTAAGGTACATCATCAGCCATATGTAGGGAGTGTGTGAGTCCACTTTTATCCCTCAAATACTCTCAAGAGGCCTAAAGGTCTCATTCTTCTAATGATAGTATATCATCTTAAATTCGTTTGAGGAAGTGAGGAGAGTCAATGTCCACGTGAATGGAGATGATCTCGTAATCATTTTTCCCTTTTGAATGAGATAATGAGAGTTTCACCCTTTTTTGAAGAATCTTCGGGTTCGTCTGGTTAATGATGTCTTGCATCATCAATCCAGGGTGACATCGATCCAAAGTTGGTCGATTCTGGACACTTCTGGTGTTCCAAATTAATTCCTCTGTTTGAATTTATTTGGGACTTTTGAACGTCCATTAAAATGCTCAAGTTAATTTTGTCCGGTAATAGGTGAACTCTATTCAAACTGTGAAGGATTACATCTTCACAATGACTATTATGCGGATCATAGTTGGATAAAGCTTCAGGCTTTATTGGTTTCTTGAGTCATTAGGGATATCATTTTGACGAAAATCCTTTGAAACTTTATAAGTTTCAGAGAGTACATGGCATCCTCGTTTTTAGGAGTATTCAGGATGACAAATCATTTACAGTAAAATAAAATGCATAAAAAGCACATATATACTGCAAGAGAATACTACTAATAATTATGTTAGAGCAACAAATTTCATAGTATGATGTGGGTTCTATAAAATATACGTCCACAATTGTGCTCATTTTAGACTCATATTATGACAACAGATCAAATTTATTTTCAAAATTTATTTGTCCTCGGGGAGTATCGAAATATACATACAGTCAATTTGACTTTCGTCGTTTAGACTAGATATGTATATATTTTTATATGGCATAGGTTAATGCCCATTCATTTTGCAAAAAGCATTATGGGTCTTGTCAGAACTTCTGGTCTGATATTGGGCTGCCATTGCATACTCCATATCGAGATACATCATATCTTCCCTTTCTCATTTTTATTCAAGACTTCCCCTATTTTCAGTCGTCCTTATTGTCGTTTATAAGGAAGAATGATTATTGGTCTTACAAAGTAGACATATACAAGGGAAATGAGTTAGTTTCTATATTTCCACTTTTATAGTTTATGAGAGACTTTTAAAAGTCTATTTGAAAACTCAAGTATGGTCTTCAGGCCATTTTTATTGAGTCATTCAAGTATTGTGTGGATATAGAATCATACTCTATAGGAAACAATTACGTGGGTACGAATTTTATAATTTCTCACTTATTTATTAAGCCACGACTTCGGGCGTACGCTTAAAAAATAAGGTTAGATTCAAGAATCATACCTTGTAAAGTGAGATTACTCAAAAGAGTTTGGCGGTGTTATGACAACTGCTGGTGTCAATATTGGTTTATACAAACCGTAGATTTGAGAGATCTATTTACCGCGAAATGCGTATTTCTAAAAGAAAACGCATAAATGTTTTTCGTATAATCCAACGTACTTGTTAATTTTTATTAGTGTGAAAGGGTGTTGACTTTTGATTTGATTCTGAACTTCAGGTTCATTTTGGTTTTGAACTCCAGGTTCATTTTGTCAACTAGGATATGGTGTTAAACTTTTTGAAATCATTATTGGTTTATAAAATAAAATGTTGTCATATCATGAGCACATCATACATACAATATAATGTAAAGCTTGTAAACTAAAAGGTTGTGCTCAATTAACCTGAATTGAAACAAGTATGATGTATTCACATGCTATTTATATGCTGCAGACATTTAAATAATCTTATCGCAGACATACAGTTTTGCTACAGGCATTAAACTATGTCATAGTGATTTTAGCATGCTAAATAAAAATGTACATCACAGAATCATTAAATATGCGGCAGGCATATAATTTTCTACACATGCATTTAATCATCACAGAAATTTTATAATGGAAGTGAAAATTTATCGTTTAATAATTGTTGGACCACTGGGCAACGTCATACACCGTTAGGTTAGTTAACTAACGGCAGAGCGGTCGCAGGATCTTCCTAATTATTAAATGTGTAATGATCAAATAATCCAAGAAAAATTGCGATGATTTATAAAGCATTAATCAGATTATATCGAAGGAAAATTGAATTTAAATCTGCAAAAATTGTTTGAAAAAAAAATGAATTTTCGGGGTGAAACCCTAGTTAGGGTTTTTGGTTGCGCGGATTGTCGCTTCAGGCGGCTAGGGTTTCCGGACATGAGCGCGCACCGTGGGGGCCCGATACGAGCGGCTGCCGGGGGTTGGGGGCCCGCCGCTGCGGGCGGCGGGGCCCGCCGCTGCCGGCGGCGGGGGGGGGGGATGGGGGGCCGCCGCTGCGGGCGGCGGGGTGGCTCCCGCCGCTGCGGGCGGCGGGGCCCGCCGCTACCGGCGGCGGGGGTGGTCGCCCGCAGCTGGCAGCGGCGAGGCCGCCCGCCGCCAGCAGGCGGCGGGTTTGGCCCGCCGCTGGCGGCGGCGGGTTTGGCCCGCCGCTGGCAGCGGCGGGTCGAGCCCGTCGTCGCAGCGGAGGGGTCGCCCGCCGCTGCATGCGGCGGGGTTGGCCCGCCGCTGGCAGCGGCGGGGCCGCCCGCCGCCAGCAGGCGGCGGGGCCGCCCGCCGCCAGCAGGCGGCGGGTCGAGCCCGCCGTCGCAGCGGCGGGTCGAGCCCACCGTCGCAACGGAGGGGTCGCCCGCCGCTGCAGGCGGCGGGTCTGGCCCGCCGTCGCAGTGGCGAGGTGGGGGGGAGGTGGCCGCCGCTTCGGGCGGCGGGCAGTGGGTTTTCGCGCGAGTTTTGAGGGGGATTCGCGTTCCGGCGAGAAGATCCCCTAGGGTTTCATGGTTTTTGGGGATAAAAATCCAATTTTTAGTAGGAAAAAGTGTTTTTATCTCCAAAAAAAATCGTTTTTATTGTAAAAGGTTGATTTTTTGCAATAAAAACGATGAGAATTTCATTGATTGATCCAGGAAATTGGATCTCAACATATGCGCATATGAAATTTTAGATCTAGGGTTTCAGGATTACCTCTAGATCCTACCCGCCGGATCTAGCGACGTTCGGTGAAGGAAGCCTGTTCGCGTCGCGTTCGTCCGTCGGCAGGGGTTTGGCTTAGCTTCGAGCGTGCTGATAATGTGTTGTAAACCATGGTGGCTACGGAACCCCGTAGCCCTGTATTTATAGTAATAGTGTTACATAATAGGTGGATACCCACTAACGGGTTGGACCTCCAAAGCCCGTTTATAACATAATCTTGATTTTTTTTTGGGCCATAAAAATCATTTATCTTGATCTTCATATATTAAAAATATTAAAACACCAAATATCTAGTGAACCTTAGGGGTTTTCCGCGTTTACTCATTAGTCACAACTTTAACGATTTTGCACTAGTGTAATTTTGTTGCAGTGGGTGCATGCATGATGAAAACCCCTAAGGTGCACTATAAATTTGATGTTTTGAGATTTTAGAATATGACGATCAAATTGAACGGTTCGGATAAAATAAAAATAATGAAGATTGAACTTTTTAACAACATTCAATTCAATGACGAATTTTGTTGAAGAATCCATTACAAAAAAGTGAGCATGAGAGGCGGAGGAATGCTCTTGGCACCACATGGTTGGATCAGAATGGTACAGATTGTGGGGATCTCTCTTTCGATTTCCTTTCGTTCCTTCTCGTATATTCTACTGCATCTGAATTATTATTTTGTTAACAAGACTACATGCCTATGATTGAAAATGTTTGGGGACATAAATAAATATCAATTTTTTTTAATACATCAAAAAGCATTGACCTCTCGACCACTCACAAAGGAGAAAGGTGGAATACCACTCGGCAAGAGGCTTTTAGGTAAATATAGATATCTTTAATATCTATCTGTTAACTAAGTCATATTTTTGATATTAATCTTTTAAATCTTATCACTTAAATATTTTAAGCTAAATCAACCTTTTTGCTAACTTCCGCTAGTCACGATACTTAGTAAATATCAACCAAATGAAATGCTTCTACACCATACTACGATTATTTTCAGAATACAAAGCTTCGAAGGACTAGCGTCAAAATATGAGTGATTTCAAAGACGGATATAATTTTCTAAAAAAAAGAGAGGAGAAAATGACAAAAGATAGCTGATTATAGGTATAATCATGTTTATCACGTGGGCATCGCACGCGCTGGACTGTCATACATCCATCTCTGTCCGTCTCTGTTTATGAGCCCCCGCATGCACATGTCCATATGATTCTGCTTGCCACCAAACAAGCAAGGATGCGAGCGCCATTAAAACACATAAAAAGTATAAAATAAAACAAAGCAAAGGGAAATCAAAGGCATCTGCTAAATACATCCCTATAGATAGGGGTGTATGTAATCATTCATACCATTTTTGCAAAGTAATCATGACAAACATCTTATCCTTGGATTGATTACAATGCTAACTTACCAAAAATGGGAAGTGTTACGCCTATTTGACTGAGGCCCGAAAGACCCAAGCCCAGAGACCCAACCGCCGGTCAAGAGTCCATCTGCGCACTCAGGCCCACTCGATAAGGCCCTATGGGGGACCCCCCCCCACATGTCGATCCGACCCGGCCCCGGTAACACGCCGGTCACTCGCCCACTCCTGCGATAACCGCCCCCTCGATCCCGCTACCACTTAATGGCAGTTATAGGGAGGTGCTGGCAGGGCGCAGGGAGCGGCAACGGGGGGGGCGGATTGAGGGGGCACGATTGAGGGCGGACGAGCGACGTGGGTCGGGGACAATCACAGCGGAGGTCTATATAGGGGCTAGGAGGACGACAGGACAAGGGACCGCCTCTCAGGTATCTAGAACCTAAGGTACTCCATCAACGACCTAGTTCCCCCATTTCATCTCCTTCCTCCCCCGCTCGCGCCGTGAGACGCCGTTCCCATCTCCTCACGAGTCGAACCGTCTCCGTCGGGCCTCCTCTTTCAGATCTCTGTCTGACTTAGGCATCGGAGGGGATTTGGCCGGAACCAAGGTCCGGCCCCCTGACGAGTGTTCTCGTCTACGCAGGAGGGCATCAGATCCACGGGCCGAGGCTTCCCCTCCGCCCCTCGCCGACCACGCAACCAGCTGGACGATTGAGGCTTCCCCTCGTCGTCCGACCGCCGAGGCCGAGTGCAACCGACCGAGGCCGAGCGTCTCGACCCGGGCCGAGGCTACCCCTCGCCCTACCAACGGCCGAGGACCCCGATTCAATCCAGTCGACGCGCTCTACGTCGTCTGCCGGTCCGACTCGAGCCTCAACTGCACCAACTCGACTCGCCCGAGGGACCCAAACGGGCCCCTTGACCACGTTGACCGGATTATCCACGGTCAACGCTTTGTAGTGAGAAAACACTCTGAAACATCTGGCACCGTCTGTGGGAACGAACTGTCCCACGAAGAAACAAACCACATCTGCGATGACGCGATCTCCCCCATCTCGGCGAAAGGGGAGCAAGGCCCTGACGCGAGGCGACCGGGCCCGCCATCGTTGACAAGAATGGGCGCGGGCCCGACGCGAGGAGGATCGTGAGGAAAGGGCCGGGAGGCCCTCCCCGTCCCCACCGGTCGGGAGACCAAGTGCATCCGTAACGGCGCGCAGCTCGGACATGGATTTGGTGGTGTCAGTGGTCATAGACACTACCATGGTACGGCGGCTGCTTGTCGACACCGGCAGCTCCTGTGACGTCCTCTTCCTGTCAACCCTGGAAAAAATGGGGCGACGGAAAGAAGACTTACGACCTCGCTCGGGACCCGTGGTAGGATTCACGGGTCACTCCAACCCCATCATCGGCACGATCCATCTCCCGGTAACGCTCGGAGACGCGCCGGACTCGGTGACCCTGGCGGTGGAATTCATCGTATTGGGGATCGGGTCGGAATACAATGGGATCATCGGCCGACCCCTACTCAACGCCGTCGGCGCGGTAGTCTCAACCCTCCATCAGACTATCAAGTTCCGAACGCCAGGGGGGATGGGGCAAGTCGAAGGCGACGCGGGGAGACCGAGTATCTGCTATCAACTGGCGGAGGAAGCTCCCGAGGATCGTCTAGCCGACCGGATGGCCGCGCTCGACTTGAGGAGTGGGCCTAGGCCCGCCCCTGCGGAGGAGCAAGAGCAGATCCCGGTCACGGACGTTGAGGGCCGGTTCGTCTCGATCGGGAGAGGGCTGAGCCAGGACCTGAGGGATCAGCTGATCGAATGCCTGGAGGCGAACCTGGACATCTTTGCTTGGTCACCGGAGGACATGCCCGGCGTAGACCCCCAGGTGATCGTCCACCAGATCAACGCCGACCCCAACTTCAAGCCGGTCAGGCAGAAGAAGCGTAACCTGGGCGGCGAGAAGATGAAGGCAGCCTCCGAGGAAGTGGAGCGTCTCCTTGATGCCGGCTTCATACGAGAGGTCTGGTACCCGGAGTGGCTGTCGAACGTAGTGATGGTCAAGAAGCCCAACGGGAAGTGGCGAATGTGCGTGGACTTCAGTGACCTCAATAAGGCCTGTCCCAAGGACAGCTACCCCCTGCCGCGCATCGACCACCTGGTGGACAACGCCTCGGGGTACGAGATGCTTAGCTTCATGGACACTTACTCAGGGTACAATCAAGTCCAGATGGACCCCCGGGACGAAGAAATGACAGCCTTCACGACGGACCGGGGGACTTACTGCTACAAGAAGATGCCCTTTGGCTTGAAGAACGCAGGGGCCACCTACCAGAGAATGGTCAACAAGGTTTTTAGCTCCCAGATCGGGAGGAACCTGGAGGTCTACGTCGACGACATGCTTGTCAAGTCAAGGCGACGAGAAGACCACATCGCCGACCTGCGGGAGACCTTCGAACGGTTACGGCGACACCACATTCGACTCAACCCCGCGAAGTGCACGTTCGGGGTAAGATCTGGCAAGTTCTTGGGATTTATGATAACTAACCGTGGCATTGAGGCTAATCCTGACAAGATCGAGGCGTTGATCAACATGCGTGAGCCGACGACGATCAAAGAGCTGCAGAGGCTGAACGGGCGCATCGCAGCCTTGGGGCGATTCCTTTCCAAATCGGCGGAAAGATCGCTCCCCTTCTTCAAGGTCCTGAGGAAAGCGATCGCAGAACCTTCAGACAATAGGAAGATGATACTGTGGGACGAAGACTGCTCCAGGGCGTTCGAAGACCTCAAAGAGTATCTCCGCAGCCCGCCTCTCCTGTCCAAGCCACGGGAAGGGGAGTCGCTGAGCCTTTACCTGGCGTGCGCGGAGGAAGCTGTGAGTTCGGTGCTGATCCGGGAAGACGGTGGGGTGCAGTGGCCGGTATATTACACGAGCCGGATCTTGAAGGGGGCGGAGGTGCGATACTCGCCCATGGAGAAACTGGCGTACGCCCTCGTCCTCTTGGTACGAAGGCTCCGACCCTATTTCCAGGCCCACACCATACTGATCCTGACTGACTCACAACTGGAGCAGAACCTCAAGAGATTCGATCGAATGGGAAGGATGCTAAACTGGGGAGTGGAACTGAGCGAGTTCGACCTCCGATTCAAACCGCGCACGGCCATCAAAGGGCAGGCTCTGGCCGACTTCATCGCCGAGTGCACAACGGAAGGAAATGGCCCCCGGAGGAAGGAGACCCAGCGACGGTAATTGCTCAACCCTTGTCCTTTCTTTCGGCTGACCACTTCCAGCCAGGAGATCCAGGAGCGTGGATAGTCCATGTGGATGGGTCGGCCACACAGTCAGGAGGCGGGGCTGGGATTGCAATCCGATCTCCGGAAGGGAACATTGTGGAATACGCGTTGCGGTTCGAGTTCCCAGCCACGAACAACGTGGCGGAATACGAAGCGGTGATCAACGGCCTGAGGCTGGCCCTGGAGCTCGGGGCCGAGTCCGTCCGCCTCCTCAGCGACTCGAAGCTCATTGTCAACCAACTCTTGGGGAGTTACAAGGCACGGGAGGAGGCGATGCAGAGATATCTCCCTGTCGCCAGAGCGGCGATGTCCAAGTTCAAGAATGTGGAAGTCTTGCACCTCCCGCGATCAGAGAATGCGCGGGCAGATGCGTTGTCGAAGCTGGCCTCGTCCTCGCCAAAGGAGCTGGGCCGCACCATCTACGTGGAGAACCTGCAGTCCCCCAGCACGGAGGAGCACGAGGTGATGGCAATCGACCAAGAGCCCACCTGGATGGACCCGATCATCCGGTACCTCACTCATGGGGAGGTGCCGACCGATGGGGACGAACGCCGAACCCTGGAGAGAAAGGCGCTCCGATACGTGATCCATGAAGGGACGCTCTACCGGAGACGCTGGACCAAGACAGATGTCCTCCCATACTTGAAGTGCATCGGACCGCAGGAAGCTGACTACGTCCTACGGGAGGTTCACGAAGGGATCTGCGGGAATCACCATGGGGGCAAGATGGTCGCACAGAAGATCTTGAGGCAGGGATACTACTGGCCGACCCTGGCCCAAGATGCAACAAGCTACGTCCAAAAAAATGCCAAGAATGCCAGAGGTATGCCCACCACATCTCGACTCCCCCGTCAGAGCTCATCCCTATCGTGAGCCCCATCCCCTTTGCGAAATGGGGGCTCGACATCCTCGGACCGTTTAAACCGGGACGAGGGCAGCGGAAGCATCTGATTGTGGCGGTAGACTACTTCACCAAGTGGATCGAGGCCGAACCGCTGGCCACCATCACGTGGAAGAAAGCAAAAAGCTTCGTATGGAATTCCATCATCTCCAGATTCGGAGTGCCACGGGCCATCGTCACAGACAACGGGAAGCAGTTCGACTCCGCAGGGTTTAAAGATTTTTGCGAGGAATGGGGAATCAAGCTTCTCTTCGCCTCTGTAGCGCACCCCCAGACCAACGGAATGGCGGAAGCGGCCAACAAGTGCATCATAGAGCCCCTCCGGAAGAAAGTGAAAGACGCCGAAGGGAACTGGCCAGAAGAGCTCCCCGGGATACTCTGGTCATACCGGACGACCCACAAGGAGGCCACTGGCGAGACCCCGTTCATGCTCACCTACGGGGCCGAGGCGGTGGTGCCGGTCGAATTGGGCGAAGAATCTCTCCGCCTCAAATACTTTGACGAAGACCGGAACTCGCAGGGTCTGGGGCTCAGTCTGGAGCTCCTCAGCGAGCGACGGGAGCAGGCACTGGCCACCATCATCCGCCAGAAGCAGAAGGTGGCCCGATACTACAACGCTCGGGTGCGGGGAAGAAGCTTTCACCTTGGGGACCTGGTCCTCCGGAAAGCGGGCTTCAACACTGATACCGCTCGCAAAGGGAAGCTCGCGGCTAGATGGGAGGGACCCTACAAAGTCGTCGAGGTCCTCGGACCCGCAGCCTACCGACTAGCCGACATGGAGGGAAGGATTATCACTCACACTTGGAATGCGGAACATTTACGCAAGTACTTTCAATAGATGTATCGTTTCCTATGAAATAAATTTATTTTGAATTCATTCCTTTCCAGATAAAGCAAAAAGATATACAGAGAGGTGCACGAAGAGGCCGAGGGGCATTCCCCTCCCTCATTTTTCTCCGGGGGCACCGGTGGAGCCACAGGCTGGCAGCCCACTAGGGTCTCCCCCCTTACTCCGTTCGATGTCAGGGTACATCCGAAGATCCTCGAAGTTGACCCCCGAGAGTGGGAACTTCTTTTGGATCTCGGACTGACACCGGGCGAAGCCCTTCTCGAACGCCTCCGATAAGGCGGTCTCAACAAAGGAGGTGGCATACTCCGCCACAGCATCCTGAGCGATCCTGGCCGGATCCACCTCCTCCAGCCCACGCATCCGGGCCTCTAAGGTCTCGATCTGGCGTTGGTGCTCCGCCCTCTCCTTCTCGATCTCCCGGGATTTCTCGCCAAGTTGGGCAAGAAGGACCCTCGCCTGCTCCTCCGCCGCTTCCAGACGATCGGAGAGCTCCAAGGTCTCGGAGGCAGCAGCAGTGTTGGGGATCTGCTCGGCTCCTCCAGACGTGTCGGCGCCTCTCAAAAGCTCGGTGAGACGCGCCTCGGCCTCCGACTTTGCAGCCAGAGCCAAGGCTCTCTCTCGGTCCGCCTCCTCCAGGGCAGAGGACAGCTCAGTTACGCGGGAATCCAAGGACTGGACCCGCGCTTCCTCTAACTGACCTGCCCCCCCCTTCTCGTCGGGGGCCTCAGGGCCTCGCCCGGCATCGGATTTGGCTTTGGGAAGAGCCGCGAATTGGCGCCTCATTGAGAGGCCCACCGAGGACAACTGCGCCAAAGCAACGAAGGTAAGACAGCAAAAGCAGCTGGAGAAAGGGGGGACAAGCAGAGACACACTACCTGTTGACCAGCCTGGATCACGAAGGTGGCCAAACAGTCACCTCTGACTCCGTCCAACACCACCTGATCGGGAGGGAGACAACAGTTCTCGGCCACTCGAGCGGCGGCTCCGCGGCTCGAAAACACCGACTCCTTCTCCCCCACTGGGAAGCGTGGACGAAGAAGACCCTCCCCTGACGAAGGGAACTCGCCAGGAGCGGAGCAGAACGCGCCAAGATACCGACTGTAGGCATCAGGGAGAGAATCGTCCGGGAGAGGTGAAGGGCCGACCCACGGCCAGGCAACCTCAACGGGGGCGGGTTGAGGTCGATCAGCAGTCGGCAGGACATCAACCCCCTCGACCCCCTCACGGACCCTCTTGGAAGACCCCAGCAAGGGAAGAGAGGGAGATGACACCTTCTTCCTTTTTGAGCCTCCGGTCGCGGTCCCGACCCGCTGCTTCTTCCGGACCTCCAGCACATGATCCCTTCTGCGCGGATCCGGATTTGGGACCTGCACGAGAGCGCTGGCGGGAGAGGGACCAAGAGGGAATCCACCTGCACTCAAAGAAGAAATGAGAGACAGAGCAGAACCCGGACGACCTCGAAGGGCGAACGCTCGGAGAAGCTTACCTAGGGGCCATACCGTCTTACGCAAGTTGCGGTCACTAAAGAGGACGTCGATCGAGCGCTCCCTCGCAGGAATCGCCAGCATGTCCTTCGCCGTCTGCTGCTCGGCGACCGTCGGCTCACCCAGATCGAGGATGACGGCACCGGCCGCCTCCCACCGAACCGGGAAGGGTACACTCGACGGGAACGTGACAAACACGTATTCCCCCTTCCAGCGTTTCAGGGAGCTCGGCAACCCCAGCACCAGGGTCATCTTCGGGCGGGCGCTGATGTAAATCCACGCCCCCGATTGGTGGTGGCTCAGGCGGTAGAACTGGGCAAAGAGGCGAAGAGAGGGCGCCACTCCCTTCAGCATGCAGACAACGATGAACCCGACGAGGAGCCCGACGGCGTTGGGACAGAATTGACACAGGCACACGTTGTGGGCCTGAAGGAACTCAACGATAAAAGGATGGAGCGGGAAACGAAGCCCGAAGCGGAAGCACTTCTCATATATTCCAACCTCGTTGGGGCCAGGAAAGCAGATCCGCTCGTCAGCCCCAGGGGCACGAGCCGAGTAAGGCGGAAGCAGGTAGGCGGAGCGCATGCTCCCGATGGCGGTGGCACAGATCGACGAAGGCCACGACAAGACCTCTGGGGGCACCCCTGAAAGATCATCCCCGTGCTGACGAATCGCCGAAGGAGGGCCACCCGCCAGACCTGGAGCCGCGTCGCGCTCCGACCGACCCGAACCCGTGGCAGAGGAAGACGACATGAGGCAGAGCTCGGGCAGAATAGGGATCAGCACAAAGGAGAAAACGACGGGATGGCGGCTCACGAACCCCTCGGATTCTCAACTTAAGACGACCCCATGAGCGGTGGGGATAAGCTTGCAGCTACAACGTGGCAGCATCAGAGGACCGAAGGCGCTTCGGAGCCCGCGCCTTAAAAGTATCGAACGGGCCAACTCATGATGACGACTAATAAATGAGTCGGCATCGACTGGCGAGCCTGTCAAGGTCGGCGGAAGTCACATCGGCCGAGCCGAACCGGCCAAAGCCGACCGACCCGACCGATGGGGGCAATTGTTACGCCTATTTGACTGAGGCCCGAAAGACCCAAGCCCAGAGACCCAACCGCCGGTCAAGAGCCCATCTGCGCACTCAGGCCCACTCGATAAGGCCCTATGGGGGACCCCCCCCCCCACATGTCGATCCGACCCGGCCCCGGTAACACGCCGGTCACTCGCCCACTCCTGCGATAACCGCCCCCTCGATCCCGCTACCACTTAATGGCAGTTATAGGGAGGTGCTGGCAGGGCGCAGGGAGCGGCAACGGGGGGGGGGGGGGGGGGGGGGGGGGGGGGGGGGGGGGGGGGCGGATTGAGGGGGCACGATTGAGGGCGGACGAGCGACGTGGGTCGGGGACAATCACAGCGGAGGTCTATATAGGGGCTAGGAGGACGACAGGACAAGGGACCGCCTCTCAGGTATCTAGAACCTAAGGTACTCCATCAACGACCTAGTTCCCCCATTTCATCTCCTTCCTCCCCCGCTCGCGCCGTGAGACGCCGTTCCGATCTCCTCACGAGTCAAACCGTCTCCGCCGGGCCTCCTCTTTCAGATCTCTGTCTGACTTAGGCATCGGAGGGGATTTGGCCGGAACCAAGGTCCGGCCCCCTGACGAGTGTTCTCGTCTACGCAGGAGGGCATCAGATCCACGGGCCGAGGCTTCCCCTCCGCCCCTCGCCGACCACGCAACCAGCTGGACGATTGAGGCTTCCCCTCGTCGTCCGACCGCCGAGGCCGAGTGCAACCGACCGAGGCCGAGCGTCTCGACCCGGGCCGAGGCTACCCCTCGCCCTACCAACGGCCGAGGACCCCGATTCAATCCAGTCGACGCGCTCTACGTCGTCTGCCGGTCCGACTCGAGCCTCAACTGCACCAACTCGACTCGCCCGAGGGACCCAAACGGGCATCTTGACCACGTTGACCGGATTATCCATGGTCAACGCTTTGTAGTGAGAAAACACTCTGAAACAGGAAGTATCATTGCATACACCCCTATATCTATAGGGTGTATTTAGTTCAAGCCAAATCAAATTATGGTACGATACGATAAATGCCCAAACGTAGGACCGGAGGCGTCAAACGCCGCGGGTACAAACAAACACAAACACCACAGTCTGCAGGCAGGAGGAGGTGCAGTGCCCCGCCATGTACCCATCATTCCCAAGTCACCGACCGACTTGATGGAGCCCACCACGTCGGAGGTGAATCATGCGGCCCTTGTGCTGTTCACCGTGATCCGGCCCCGTGCTCAACCCACTGCATTAACTTAACCCCTTAATTAATTGATTGATCACCACTGATTTACGTTGCGACGACGTGCCCCAACAGCCACTCCGCTGTCTCCCATTTTTATTAATTCAAGGATTCAACCAGTCGACGTATTCATTGAGGATTATTAAACTATAACTTTACTTCCAGCTAAACTCGTCATTAAACCATCTGAGAGCTGGCTCAGAATATTTATCAAATAAATGCATCGAATCGAATGTATATATACGTCAACATGAATGTATCCAATTGTCTAAAGAATGCTATAGGTGTCATATAACATATGAACTATCGCTTTCATGTACATCAACATGAATATATTCTCATTTGATATGTACTATTTTATCACGTATGTTCTGTGAAGGACAATTCACTAACTAGCATATATATAAGAAAGTGCTCCACTAGGTCTGATTTTTACATACCAATCAACACCAACGAAGTCAACTTTAAGAGGGCAAACGTAATCTCTTGCTCCAGTGCCCCATTTATACATTAAACAAACATTAACAACCTTAATTGTGACAAATTATTTATTTACTTATCTCAAAAGTAATCTCACCCGATCCGCCGGTTCATGACCCGATAAGTCTCGACCCGCCTCCCGACTCTCGGGATCTCCACCGTCGACTCCGACACCGAGCAAGACGTCTTGCACGACCCGTTCAGATCCAACCGCCCGAGTCCGAACCCGAATCCGAACCGGTCGCCGATCGAGGGCCGACGACCGGTCTTCGCCCCGGCTGCCGATCTGCTCCCGATCCAGAGATCGGACTCGGCCGGCGGGTCCTTGGCGCACTCGATGAGAGCGACGGCGAAGGGGTCGACGTCGACGGCGGAAGCGAGCTTAGCTAGCTTGACTCCGGAGACGGCGGAGGGGTTCTTCTTGTGGTTGAAGGAGTCGGATCTGAGGGGAGGGGGTAGGGGGAGGCGGGGGGTTTGGTGTGATTTTAGGTTTTTGGAGGGCATTTTGGGGATTCCGGGGGTTTGCTCCCAGCTGAAGGGGATTGATGAAGATGAGCAGTGGAATGGGGTTTGGATAAAGTAATGAGAAGGCGATGGGGTGTAGAGAATTGATGAAGAGAATGATGATGTGGTGTTGGTGTTGGTGGCGGCAAATGAGGTGGATCTGATCCTTCGCCGGCAATGGTGCAGCGGAGGAGCCGACTTCTGGTCTTTGGGAGTGAGAGGAGAAGACGCCATTGCTGTCATGTGTAATTTTCCTTTTTCTGGGAGTTTAATTGTGGGGCGGCTTTTATAGAAAGTGTGGACGTGGGAGAGACAAAGGAGAAGACGAGACGGTTAAAAATGGTACGATGTGCCGCGGTAACTTGTTGTGGGGAACGTGTACCGCCCACTTCCTGACCCGTACAGACGGATGACCCACAATCTTGACGGTACACAAGTGGACACGTGTGAAGGATTGTTGTCCGGTTGGATTTCAGTTATTCTTTGCAAAAAGGGTGGTGCAAATGGGTGGGGCTAAAGGACTAGTGCCCTAAAAATTCTGAAGTCGTGTTTTACTTGTTCTTTGTGTGTGTACAGAAAAGAGTAAAATTTAAAAAAATTTCCTTAAAATTGAAACATAATTAAACTAGCGAATGCTCTTGCTCGGAGGGCACATCGAAGGTCGTCTTCCGGGTGCGAAACAGAGGGGACATCCGGTTCACGGGCGAAATGGCGACTGGGCATGCAGTCGTCTCCCGAGCGCGGAAACAATCGTCTTCCGGACGCAATACTGACGGCGAAAAGAAACCCGGGTTCAGTCGTCGCAGGGACACAAAAGCAGGGAATAAAGCGCAAAAAAACACGAGTGCAAAGCGGAAAAAGAGCGATTACAAATCCGTAAATATGGGGAAGATGAGGGGTCTTTGGGTTTTATGGAAAAACAATGGCAAACTTGCAAATAAGGGAATTGTGGTGGGCTTTTGTTTGGGGGTACGACCAAAACACCCAACCACTCACCCACACTCCATTGGACCCCCTACTCTCCCAAACATGTTGTCCTAGTCATATTTTGATGCCATGTAGGACAAAGATTCAAAAAAGTCCTCATTTGTATAATAAATATCATTAACTAACAAATAATGTACAATATACACCACAGTAAAACATATATATCTAATCCAAATTTGAATGTAGAGAGGATTGAAGAAACAAGCGTCGTCATCCCCCTACTAGCCAATCATAGAAAAGAATCTAAGCTACTAAGACATGAAATAAATACAAGTTAGGACCAATTTCCCAAGGCAATACGAAAGTTTTGCCTTCCTTCCTTCCAGCTGATGGAAGCACTGAGAACGCGAACGTCTTCATAAATGTCCCTAAAAATGATAACTTTATGCTTGCCGAAGTTGTGGGACACCCATCTATTCCTTTCATGCCATGTATGTCATATCACTGAACAGATATCCAGGTGGGCTATATCAGAGATTTTTGTCTTGCTCCTGAAGCGATCATGCATGAGAGTTACTTCTTCCAATAGCGTCCCAACAGGCTCGGGGGAAAGACACAGCTTCAATCTGCATAACTCCCGTAGATATAATGTAAAGGGATGTAACGGCCGGTAATTTTTAGGTATGATTAATTGCGTGTCTGCTTGTATTTTTCTTCCGGTTGTCAGAGTATTTTTATCCGTAGAGTCGACGCGAGCGCGTCTAACTTTTTCACCGTAGTTTAATAGTTAATATAGTTATTTTATTTTACTAATTACTTAGCTAAGTTATTTTACTAATTACAAATTACGATTACTAATTTATTTTACTAATTATCAATAATTACTTTGGTTAATTATTAGTTACTTAATTAGTTACTTAATTAGCTAATTAATTAGTTAATCCCACTCCCACGTTTTTCACATCTCAGCCCGATGCATTCCCCTAACTCCTTTCATTAATGTGTAGACTGATTCGTTTGACACGCCTCTTCCACGTTCGAATTTTTCCATGGCAAAAATTTCTTCCCTGTAATTAATAAGAACCTAATCCTTGACTAAATCATCTCCGATTAATGAACCATGTCCCCTGCATCTTCCTACTTCAAGGAGCACCGATCAACTCCCCTGCTGCAACTTTGATCGGCCACTCACACAATTCTTTCCCCCTTCACAGTT
This sequence comes from Scilla litardierei, assembly GCA_030789695.1. Lineage (NCBI taxonomy): Eukaryota > Viridiplantae > Streptophyta > Magnoliopsida > Asparagales > Asparagaceae > Scilla > Scilla litardierei. The sequence goes on from CM061133.1 coordinate 211,229,118, forward strand.
TCATCATCTTCACCCACAACCCATCAACAACCACAACAACCAGCAACACCCCCAACATCTCCACCACCTCTACCAATCTCCACAAACCCCTTACAATCAAAAAAATCAACCCAATCAGAACCACAAATCAACAGATCCAAACCCCAAAATCAACAGAATCAAACCCCAACTCGTCGTCGAGGCACCTCGGATCTCGCCGCCGCCGCTCGGATCTCGCCGCCGCCGCTCGGACCCACCACGCACCGTCGCCCCCTCTCCCGATTCGCGCCGACCCCCGCCCGTGCCACCTCGCGCCGCCTCCAGACCTCCGTGCCGCGCCACCCCCGCCCCCGCCTTGCGTCGCCGGACCCCGCTCCAGGCCGCCCCGCGCCGCCGAGCCCCTTTAGCAGCCACCCTGCGCCGCCTTGCGCCACCCCAGGTCGGCCCCCCGCTTGATCGCCGCCGTGCGCTTCTTGGCCGTCGCCCCCTTGCCCCGAGTCCCCTGCAGGCAACGTAAAAGAAAAAAAAGAACGAGAAGAAGACAGAGGAGAAGGAGAAGAGACAGAGAGAGAATGAGAGAGAGAGATAGAAAGGTAAGTTATATAATAGAATAAGTATTGCTGGTTGGGTGAGTTATTAAAAGTAGTTGCTAATATATTAAGTAAAGTTTTCAGTTATAAGTTCTAAGTTTTTTTAAAATATTAGTTAACTTATAAAGTTGATTTATATCTGATAAGTTTAAAGTTGATTTACTCATAGCCTTATACTAAGATGTTAGTAGCAGTAACATATGGATATTTTGTATAACAAGTTAAGTTTCATTTTAAGTTAGGATTTATTAAATAAAGTTAAGTTAAGTTGTAAAGGTTTTAACTAAGTTAACATCACTTATTAAATAAGTTGAATATTTTATTAATAGTTTCGTATAACTAACTCGTTCGTAACACGTGTGAACCAGGTACATCGACCGTCTTTCAAAACGCGCCTTTCACGACAAGGCAATTCGGTAACTCATCGTACCCTAGCTATGGGGTTTAAAAGCAATATTGATGCATGCCAAATTAGTTTCTTTTAATTGGCAAAGTGTTTCACTTGAACAGTTAGCTAAACTTGATAAATTGCACCGTACCGTAAATTGAATTGGACTCTGTGACATGCTTAACTGTTAACCGGAAGATGTGATTGGAAAAGTAAGAATGGTGATTGACTTGTAAATTGTAAGTACGGTAACCTGCACACACACTGGGTTTTGGGGTAACTTATAATGATGAGGGTACGGGAGCGACTAGTCCAGACTTTGTTGTCACTGTGCGGGTTCTAGCAACCCATAACAGTGCCGGTGACAACCATCACAGATCACAGATCACAGATTATTGCACAGTACTCAGGGAATTGGTTCGCCCGGGTAGCACCCGCGACAAGAGTTGGCCTCTTGGTTGCTTATTGTACCCCGCATTATAAGTCACGTAGGCTCAGGCACAACTAAAAGTCTCGTAACTGGTCATTTTAAATATTGTTATTGCTGATAGAAGTAGACAGCTATGTTACTTTTCTGCTCTATGGCTCGCACTTTACTTTTTAGTTTGCCATGATAGTTTTTCCATGCTCATTTATTGTTTTAAATAACATGCTAAAGATACTTTGAGTTACGTCTGATCCTGGCGACTTTTCTTTTTGTGGTGGTCTCGCCAGATACAGCACAGGTTGAAGAAGTTGCACTAGGGACTGCAGACGCTGAGTTTGCTGTAGAATTTGACCAGGAGGACGCTGGTTACTAAGTGTGAGTGTGAGTGTGTTTGTTTTTATTATATGTAGCAGAGTGGCTTGCTTGGTGTGTATTTGTATTCTCGAGTTGTATTTCTTTTCATGTACGCTGCTGGTTTGTAATAAGGTTTCACCACTTTCATGTATGAGTATTTTGGCGCATTTCTGCAACAGAGCCTGTATTGATCTCATCGGTGCCTAGCAGGACTTGTGCATTTCCAAATAGTAACGGGCCCCGAGAGCGGGTCGTTACAAGGGACATTCAAAGAAGAGATATTTAATAGATTCCATGGGATGCTGACATAAAACACAAGAGACATTAGTAACTGAAATGTTCCACTTTATAAGATTGTCAAATGTCGGCATCTTATCATTCAACGTCCTAAGAAGACATGTAGACATTTTAGGGCAGCATTTAGGGAACCAGACCACATCATGATAAGGGACATCAGGAGACACAGGACGAATGTGTAACGCCCCGCTCCACAGGATACCCGAAAAGTATGAATCCATCCCAGGAACTCCCAGAGCAGCGAGTGTTAAGAAGGGAGAAAGAAAAGAAATACAATAGAACCAGCAGGCCACTGCACACGTGCTGGAAAGTACACGTAATGCTCCACCAAAAAAGAAACACAAGAGAACAATGGACAAATAACATGTCATTCATATATATATTAAAAACAAAGTTCAAGTACAAATTTACATACAACTCTTCAATATACAACCCTCATGTACAACACCTCACCATCATCATATCCAAGTACAACTCAACACCCTAAACTACCCCCACATAACCAGCTCTAGTCTCACTCTCTACCTCCTGAGAGTCTCCAACTACCAATTACCTTAAAACAACGGGGAGGAGCATGTCACAGCGTGCTCCAGTAATATAATTGAAACACGAAAGAAGTATGTATGGCATAGGAGTAACATGATACCACATCATGGCATAGAACATAAAAGAGACATAAGGATATATTGAATATAACGCACGCTACCAAGCATGATGACTTGCATATCCAAGGAAAAGTGAACTACAAAGTAAATAACTTATTTATTTAATTAAATGTCATATGGAAACCTGCGTATGTCGTTGAATATAAGGCACTGGACTCTACCCGAAGGTAGGGAGGTAATGAGCACCCGCCAGTGGTACACAAGCACTGTTTCCTTAACGGTGCCTCTTACTCCACCCATTCCCTAGCATTGGAATGCGAGTGAGGAAAATTTCACACATCACAACACATTGTACCTGAACGGAGCAAGGTACATCAACACTGTCACAACTAGTCCAGTCCTCATACCCTACTAATACCTAGTTTTCTCACAACCCCATTTATTAGCTCACCCCTTTGAGGGGATTGAGTTATTCTTAAAACATCAATTCATGTGAGAAAATATAAGGTGCATGAGCATAAGAAAGAATTATAACCGAGAACATACAACAAGGCAACACAATGGGGACATTTCCACAATCATATTATTTCATTCTTTCTCTTAGTCTTTCTTTCCACCTCTCTTTCATAACAATTGGGTCATGCAAGTACATTGTGACATGCCCTCATCATATCACAACCATATCTCAATGCATCACAACACCATAATACTCACAACAACTATCACGCCCCGCTTCCCTAATATGGAAGGCGAGGCACGAGGAGGTCCACTCAGACGTGGAGTTGTGAAGCTGCAGTCTGATAAGCCTCTGTAAAAATTTCAAATGATAGCAGGTCCTTTGCATTGCGACGAAACAACAATAATAATAGTAAAGCAGATATAAATTTAAACATCCACCAACATAACATCCAGCAAATGATTCCAACATCACAGAAAGTCACAAAAGTACAAGTCTGAACAATAGGCCTAAAACATGGCCGAAACAAAAGAGACTCACCGGCTGAGACTAAGGGTAGGACTGGAATCCTCGAACTGAACGTCAGCAACCTGTCGTCCTCTGTAACTAAGTCAAGCTCAAAACCTGACATGTGACATCCAAAGAGAAAAGGGCACATGTCAGCAAAAGTCTCCCCAGGAAAGCGGAGGACTTTTGTGCAAGGATACAAATAAAATAAAGTGACTAGCAGTTCTAAATATACTGAAAAGACATGACATTTAAAGAATGCAACAATTTAAGATGATATGATGAAATGCATGCACGTCGTAGCAGAAGCTACGAAAACACTGTTTTCACGAATCACGAACATTATCATTTCACGAATATTACCATTTCACGATGTGCACAGGGTTTACTCCTTACAACTGAAGGAGCGGATCAGGCATCCTTCTACGCTGCGTGATAGCTTAACCATACCCCTCCCCAGTGTGTCGAGCCTTGGTTTTCCAAGTACGTGAGCTCTCTTCTGGATCACGAGTCCAGGAAGTGTTTTTCATTATGGACTGACGTCCACCTTCTGGATCACGTGCCAGGAAGTGTTTTTGGCATAGGGTTGTGCCCGCAAAGCAGGTGCCTAGCCTCAATCATTACAATAAGTGTAACGTGTGCTACTCAATCACGATGAACATTGGATGCATGCAATGATATGACGATGAACAGATAATTTGTGTACCGTTAATTGAAGTTAAACATGGCATGGTAGCATGAATGCAAGCATGATAAGGGTGTCAGAACTAGCTTCGTTGTCAAGCTAGATCTAAAAAGTGTCGTCTAGGCAGCTATCATTTCACTGCCTAGTCTCTTTTATGCTACCGTACACAATGGCCTAAGACGTGGCCTAAACAGAAAACTGGCAAGTATCACTTGCCTGAAACAACCAAGTTGCGATCCGCCAATCAAGTCCGAGTCTACCTATGTGCTCACAACTCAAACCAACATACAGTCCCAATTTATTATTCTTGATTAGTGAGTCACAAACAATCAGAAGTTACCAATTTCAGTTGTTTAACAGGCGAGTGGTGAATCCTACGAAAATAGACTTACCTCAACACGACGCGAGAGCTACTCTGACGTCGGGTAGCGACGCCAGGGGTTGGATTCCGGTATCATGAACGGTACGGGATGAACGGCTCTCTGTTGAAAAATCACGGGTCTAAATAAGTTCGTTACGACGGAACCAGAATTTATTAGGCAACCCTAAAGCGTCTAATGACCCGATTTTAATTAGATTCTCCAATACGGGTTTCACATCAATATTAATGTCACTAATATGTTAACTAAGTCAATGAACTGGTTCATATAAGTTTACAACATTCTATCTTAGCAACCTAGATTAACATATGTTGGGAATATCACATACAAGTTATCCACCATACCGATTAGCATGCTAACATCAATACTAAGTTACCGATGTTCGTTAACACATTATTAATGATTCTAACTTGTTATCAGATTTAAAAGATTAGCAACCCTATTACCCTAGCAACGGAAACTAACCGAAGCTAGGAAATTGTGCGTTCAAGTTTACCCTAACAATTTATCATGCCAACATCGATATTCTAGGTCCAAGTTTGTGTATCATCGCTGTCCAACAGTGAATTGCAACTGAAATTAACGTGCTATATTGCGATAAAATTAGTGTAATCTTATGTTAATGGCGATGCATAATCTTGTCCCTTATTTGATAACACAAGACAACCCTTTAGGTTAGCCATTAAGAAATGATTAAAATTTATTAATTGAATTTTAATGACATGCTATGTTTTAATAAAACTTTTAACAACCTTTTAAGACCTAATTCCTGATTAGGGTAGTCCCTTTAATGAGTTTTAAATTATAATTGTTATGAAATTAATTCTCATTAAAGGACTTCGCTTTTGGCGTTGTTAATAATTTATTAAAATCCTAATAATGATTAGGATAGCACGTGAACCTTATAGTTGATAAGGACTTAATAAAAGTTATTAAACAAATCCTAAAATTTTGAATTTAAGGATTCAACTAGTTGATAGGATTAATTAGTTGTTAATAAAAGTTGTTTAGTCTATGGCATACATACAAAAATGACAAGCTTCATTCAATGGACCATGATCCAGTCAATGTGCTTGGCTAAGAGTTCTGGATCACCCTTTAAGGGATAGTGATCCTGGCTTAGTCAATTCCCTGGCTGTGTTCCGCTGGACCGCAATGTCGCGAATCATGATTGTATGACACCCTGGACTATATCTAAGTCAAATACGTTAATGATCTTTTTCAAGATTAGTCGTAGCCCTCCTTGTTTTAGGGGTTAGCTACTATAGGACCCGTGATACAGTTGTTGAGATACCCTCAAGCTGTGACATGGCAACCCTGTAGAAACCAACTCCTTAAATACATAAGATGAAATCTTGACTGACCCAAACCGTCGTCTCGTACCCCGAGCACCGGCGTAAGTTAAGTCAATGATGTAGTCTGACTAGATGTAGTCTAAGTCCTGACCCAAACCGACGTGTCGTGAATACCACGAGCGCCGGAGCAAGTCAGGCTAGACACGAAAACAAGGGTCCGACTAGACTAGACATTGTGATTTGGATGAGCACCATCATGATCATAAATGGCTAGGGGTAAAAACCGATTAAGAGGGTTATATCTGATATGATCGATGAAGAGTCATCTTCCGATCGCAGAGTCAAGCAACTTGTTGAGCTACCCTCAAGGTTGTTAGGCTCAAGGTGATTGGACCTCTTACCCATTAATTTTAATTTGATTAAATCGTTCGTTATTAAGCTTTGAAACGATCGTAAAAATAGTGGGAGGAAATAAATATATAAAAGCCATTATACCTATATTTAATTTTGAACATATGCCAAAACTAGGGCAAGACTATGTTTACCGAAGGAATCTAATTATAATATTTTAATGGAATAAGTTGGCTGGTCAAGAGGTTGATTAATTGAATATCAAGTTAAATTCTAGTTGATAGAATTAAAACTATATTCTCGTTGACATTAAAAATGACCTTCTAAAGAAACAGACTTGAGAAATATGATTTCATTAAGTTCTGGGTCCAACAAATAAATTCATGCTACATGTCACTCGTCTCTATATGAGGCAACTTGAACATAGAGGAAATTCGAAGTATGTTTCTCCCTACAACTTGTCGAGCTACCCTCAAGGTTGTATGGACAAACAATTTTGATCCGCAAAGTTCGAGAATTCGATCAAACTGTTTGAGTCAAATACGAGTGCATGAGCGATGCAAGACTATGTATCCCAACCGGATCTTGAGACATGCAACTTCTTGAGCTACACTCAAGATTGCACCTCTCAGGCGTTTGGATACATAAGATGCTTGCATAGCTATTTATTTATGTTGGGCTATTTATATCTAAATGTGATTTAGAAAAGGAAGAAGGCACTCCGGAAAGTCAATCGAGTTTAATAGTTTAATTTATCATTAGTAAAGGCATAAGTAGGAGGAAATGAAAATGTGACATATTTTGATGTCATGATTTTATAATTATTGTTATACAAAAGACGTCTAACACAATTTGACGAATGTCGTCACCTCGCCTCTGAAGCAATGTTTTGCGTTAGTAATTTATGTATAACGATAATATATATATTAAATGTTAATATATATAAATGCATAAGATAGTAGCAAACTTGTATGGAAAAATAGACTAGGCCGTATCGAGAGACTAAGCTTCGCAAGTCACATAAAGAGGGGTCTGACCTCTCGTATTATGAAGTCTGCGGACACTTGTGAGTCTTATCCTCTTAGATAGAATGGCCAAAACCCATCGGTAAGACAGTGGGAGAATGAGTTGTCGAACTCAGTCTAGTACATACTGATGTACTCGAGTCTAGATTAACCAAAATAAGTTATTCGTATATTTTATTAAGACACGTGTTCTTGATGAAACACAAGTCTGATAAAATAAAGAACGAAATGACTAAAGTATTTAAACTGATTCGATTAGATCGAATGGTCAAATACTTAGCTACATTAAATCTTGCGTAATTAAAAGAAAATGTGATTTTCTCGCAGGTCAAGTCTGTTAACACATCCGTGTGTCAAAAGGTATGAATCACACTTAGTTAGACTTGGTGTGATCCATTGTAAGTGACTCTGAGTTAAGTCCTCCTTCTGGTTTACGTCCCAGATAGTAATGCTTAGGTTTTGATAATGTTATGTGAGGACATTATCAATAAGATATTCATTAAATCAATCATTAGGAAGTTGTATAATTACTCGAATTTCGTGAGACGAAGAGTCGAGTTAAACATCATAACTGATGATGACTTAGTCAACTTCCGGGATGAAATTCGGAGTAGTAACTCCGATTTAAAAACTTGATGCAATCAGAAAAGGTCCGTGTGCGTAAATAAATTTTGGAATTTAGTTTACGTGCACAAGGAAAATGTTTCCTCACTTTCTGCAAGTAAATCTTTAAGTTGAAAGATTGGTGCAGAAAGGAATATAGTGAAGTGCAATCATGTTGGTCGAGAACGGTTTTTCCATACTAATTCCTTTAAAACGGATTATAATGAAACCGTTTTTCCACCAGCAGATGTGTACAGAACTACTTGGACCAAACTCGATGTAAACGCTTAAGTTGACCATGAAAATTGGAGCATTCACTTACAAGTTCGTTTTTCTAAATATGATTTAGACGGACCAACTTATATGAATTAACCCGATAGTTTTCAAGGTCAGTGGGAGCATGTAAATTACATGTGAGGCATCAAAGGGATGGAACATATATATTTTGATGAAGTGATCAAAAGAGTTTGATACTTTATCAGAAATAGATATGAGCCATTTATGACCATTAACTAATTTAAGATTATTATCGTAAGGTACGATGAACTGGATAAGATCCAAATAAATAAAATGTTATGGATTCCGACAGACCAAATGAATTATTTGAATGAGATTCAAATGGTTGGTCTAATATGAACATAGAGACTCCTTAAGTCTATAGTGTAGACGGTTTTAGCAAATCCACTCACGAAGGCTCTACCACATGAAGTCGGGTAAACTTATGTGTAAAAACGGTATTAGATACCGAGAGAAATGGGCTTGAGTGCAAGTGGGAGATGTTGAAAGATGATACCCTCGAGGCTATCTATCTTCATGTGTGAATAGCACAAACATCTTGTTCGAAATAACAGTAAGCTGTTTGGTAATAATTTATCTAAAGTTATGTTATAATGTAGTTAACATTAGATATTAACTTAGGTTACGTCCTGAGACTTTATGCAAGGTCAAACATGTATCGAGATGAGTATCTCGATCATGTAGAAATGTTTGACCGTCTGTAGCATAAGTCTAAAAGGGTTCGTGGTCGTAGATGTTTCGAGACAAGTATATCAAAACATCGGATAGACCATTGTGTCTTAGTCTTCACCGTTTAGCGGTGGCGATGATCTCATGATCGCTTGACTTGGCGAAGTCGTAGACGAGACACATGTGCTCATTAGAGAATGAGTTCACTGAACGATCCACAAGAGTTATCATATGGTTATATTGACCAATCTGTCAATGATGACTCTGAGTGATGATAGGCTAGTTGGTCTTTTGACTTGAGGTCATTTTGACGAACCTGAGCGTGAACGGTGACACTTAGATCAAATGACCTAGCTTCGAGGCAAGGCCTGTCAAAAGGTCTTTGATTGGGTGACACTTAAATCGTATGAGGAGAGTAATGACCAAGAGAGTATTCGTCTCTCCCGGTCAATGGGAGTTAGTGTCGTAGGGTTAGTTCGGTCTTTAGTAAAAACTCTGGCCAGAGTATGTTGGAAGAAGTCCAACATTTTTGACTAAAAGATCGATAGAAACTAACCGGAGTCAAGTTATTGGGGTTGACAGTTTGACCGTACCCTAGACTTGATCTACACGACATAGTTAAGACGAAGAGACTATAACTGCGGAATTCATCACGGAAACAGTCGGGGTGGTCCCGAAAATACTCATGTCAATGAGTCAACCACATAATGATGATTCCTGAAGCAGGGACGGTAACCACTACTCGTGGTCACTGCCGTATAGGGCTTCGAGCCCAACCTGTTGTAAGGGTCAGGCTGTAGGGACTCACACAGAGTGCGATTCTTCGTCTAGTAATAGGTAGAAATTAGTTAGGGAGAATAATTTGCATTTGATGCAAGGGATATAATACTGCAAAATATGTTTGCAATAATCTCCAGCATTTAGGATAAATGATCCTGAGTGCAAGTGGGAGATGTAGGGAATTATGCCCTCAGATCATTTGCATTTGATGCAAATGATAATTTAAGCCTAGATAGGGACTATTTTGCATTTGATGCAAAAGAGATTAAATGTATTTTAAATATTTTAAAACAATATTTAATAATATAAACGCAAGGAAACGTTCACGGGTAAGAAGGGAATGTCCCGGTCTAGACCCAGGTTCAAACGGCGTCCAAATCGGACGCCAGATTCTCAAGATATGCCCAAAACAGCCCAAAGGGTCAGATCAGGCCAGACCAGGCAGACCAGCCCAGTCTGAACCTGGTCTGGACTGCTGGCCAGACCCAGTAAGGCCTAGGCTGGCCTGGGCCTGGGCACCCAGACCCGCCTGGGCCTGGGCGCCCGGCCCAGGCACAGGCCCGGGCGCCTGGGCGCAGGCCGAGGCGCGGGGCGCCTGGGCCTGGGCCCAGGCGGCCCAGGTGGCCCAGGCGCCCTGGGCCCAGGTGGCCCAGGCGCCCTGGGCGCCCAGGCAAGGTGCCTGGGCTGCGCCCAGGTTCAGGTCTGGGCTGCGCCCAGGTCTGGCATGGTGGGTCCCACAATTACAGATTTTCTGCATCTAGGGCAACACAGTTTTGAAGGCTCAGTTTTTGCGAAAAACTAGCCTTGGGCTGATCTTTGGACAATCAATTGGAGGGTCAAACGAACTCCGATTGATGAACGATTTTTTTCTCTATGCGTTCACCGTTGAACACCCTTCAAATTGATAGGTTGTATCAATCATGAAGCTCAACGGTGAGTGAGTTAAAATTCACGGAAGTTTGCACTTTGTGAAGTGCAAACTAACTTGATTTTAATTAACCCAATTATTAGTCCCACATTAGATTTTGAGAAGGAGGAGCAGTCAGCCGCCTATATAAATAGGGGTCTTTTCTCCTCCTCAAAACTCGTCCCAAGCTCTAGATCTGAGCGGCTCTCCTAAATGTTGGAGCACGCTCGGATCTAAGCTAAATTAATATTTCTCCTCTCCCTATAAATTTCTGCCTTGCTCCTGAGGGCTCTAGCAAAGCCGCAAAGGAGTTCGGATTCAGATCCGAAATCTAGGCGGAGGTTTCACTCGCATGAAACTTTCTTCAGCGCGTGGTTGGCTCGGCGACACCAGATTGATCGCCTCGGGATGCAGAGCGGTTCGAGGAGCGGTTCGGGGAGCGGTTCGAGGAGCGGCTCGGCGAGGGACGTGAGTGGCTCGGAAGACGGTGCGGAACATCTCGCCTGTCCCAGGGTTGAGATTCCGGGTATGTGTTTATTAGCATTAGTTTAATTTAATCGCAGTAGGCTAGATCCTTCTTGGGATGGTCAGACTCATCCTAAGTCGGCATAGATCTTGGATTAGGGTCTTGGACCTTAGGGTTAAATGTTAATTAGATTAACATGATTATTTTTCGCTGTTATTTCTGTCTATGTTCCGTCCGACTTAGGACGGGCATAGAGTTTTTGTGCCCTAAGGGTCCCAGAAATCCCTACATATCCACCACCTCATTTTATGCTAGAAACTATGTTCCTAAGGAGCAACCACCACCTAGAAATCTAACAACTATGCATGCAACTAGGAAAAGGACTCCCAAAACATACACCATTTGGGGTCCTAAGAACACTAGCTTAAATGATAGGAATGCATATGTTGATTCCTATTTTCATGATGTTATTAATAATTGTAATTATGTTGGGAAGCGGAAGTCCACTTGGACTTGGCTTTCAAAAGGACTAATCCCCTTGGACCCAACAAAAATTGGGTACCATGAGCTTATGGTATACGATGTAGGTACCCAAGAGAAAGAAAGAGAGCTATAAAGGTCAAACTAGCTCTAAAAGGAAAGGATGGATTCTCGACAGTGGTTGCTCCAAACATATGACGGGAGATCCTTCATTGCTCTTCGAAGTGATTAGCATCAAGAATGGTGCAACGATCACTTTTGGAGGTAACCAAAAGGGAACCATCATTGGAGTAGGTGTAGTCGGAAAATCCTCCAAATATCTAATTACTAATGTATTTCTAGTTAGTGGATTGTATCACAATCTCATTTCCATTAGTCAACTTTGTAACAAAGGTTACAAGGTTAACTTTGGAGAAGGATTGTGTAACATTGTTGATTCTAATTCAAATGTTTTATTTACCGGTATTAGGCGTAAAAATATTTATTATTTGAGCTTGCCTAAAACCGTAGAACATTTCTTAGTTGCTAATACAAATGAACAACTATTATAGCATCTCCGTTTTGGTCATGTTCATTTCAAGCACTTATATAAGTTAGCTAAGCATGATCTAGTCAAAGGTTTTCCAAAAATTGCTTTTAGTAAGAAAAACTTTTGTGATTCATGTCAAAGAGGTAAACTTAGTAAATCATCTTTTAAGCTTAAAGAAGGCATTACTTCTAAGAGGCCGCTAGAACTACTTCATCTAGATTTGTTTGGGCCAACTAGAACCGATTCTTTAGGCAATGCTCATTATAGATTAGTTGTCGTTGACGACTTCTCTAGATTTACTTGGGTTTCATTCTTAACTGATAAGAATGAAGCTTTTAAAGAGTTTACCATATTTGCAAAGAAGATTCAGAATCTCCTAGGATCGACCATTATCACTATCCATAGTGATCATGGAGGAGAATTTAAGAATGAGTCTGTTACAAATTTTTGTGATGACACCGGGATAACTCACAATTTTTCTTTTCCTCGGGCATCACCACAAAATGGTGTTGTAAAGAGAAAGAATAGGACTCTTATTGAGTGTGCTCGTACTATGCTCCATGATAGTCCTCCTGGACTACAATTTTGGGCAGAGGCGGTGCACACGGTATGTTATGTGCTCAATAGGATCCTATTGAGACCCCGGACGAACAAAACTTGTTTTGAGTTATTTTATGACAAAAAGCCTCAAGTTAAATATTTTCGAGTTTTTGGTTCAAAATGTTTTATCAAGAACACCTTTGGTAATTTAGATAAATTTGAGCCAAGATCCGATGAAGTAATTTTTGTTAGATATTCCATATGTAGCAAAGCCTACCGGATATACAACAAAACTTCTTCAACGATCGAGGAATCACTACACGTATCATTTTATGAAGATTTTGATTTTTCTCATGTTATTGATGATAATGTAGATGCTATATGTGAATCTCTTAGTAATGTTAAGATTAATGATTAAATTATTGAGACTAACACTACTAATGAGATTGTTGAAGTGTTCCAAGTGATGCAGGAATACCCAAAGTTTACCCAACCGTTCGCAACCATCCACATGACCAAATTATTGGAGATATTGGTGTGTGTGCTCAAACGAGATTTAGAATTGAAGAATTCTCTCATTGCACATTGTCTCTACCATTGAGCCAAAGAACATCCAAGAAGCTTGTGAGGATAGCTTTTGGGTAGTGGCAATTGAAGAAGAACTAATGCAATTCGAGAGAAATGAAGTTTGGGAGCTCATTCCTCTTCAAAGTGGTCATCAGTTATTGGGACCAAATGGATCTTCAAGAACAAGACCGATGAGAACGAGGTCATCACAAGGAAAGCAAGGTTAGTAGCTCAATGCTACCGGCAAGAGGAATGTATCGATTTCGAAGAATCCTTTGCCCCCGTAGCTAGATTAGAAGCTATTAGATTGCTTTTATCTTTTGCATCTCATAAGAATTTTAAATTATTTCAAATGGTTGTTAAAAGTGCATTTTTAAATGGTATTGTCAATGAAGAAGTGTATGTTTCTCAACCTCCCGGTTTCATTCATGAAAAATTTCCAAACCATGTTTTCAAACTTAAGAAAGCGTTGTATGGGTTGAGACAAGCTCCTAGAGCTTGGTATGATCGACTCAAGACCTTTCTTTTGGATTTAGGTTTTAAAATGGGTGAAGTTGATTCAACACTTTTCATTAAGGATTATGAAAATGACATCCTATTGATTCAAGTTTATATAGATGATATAATATTTGGTTCTAACTAACTTTAATCTTTGTCAAGAATTTTCTAAGTCCATGAAGGATGAATTCAAGATGAGCCACATGGGTGAGCTCAACTATTTCCTTGTATTGCAAATTCGTCAAATGAAGGATGTGACTTTCATACATCAAACCAAGTACACAAAAAAGCTTATCAAGCGATTCGGGATGGAATGTCTTCAAGCAAAAGGACTCTCAAGAATACGACAACCCATCTACACAAGGATGAGAACGGAAAAGATGTAGACGTTCGTCTATATCGAGGTATGATCGGTAGCTTACTCTATTTAACTGCTAGTAGGCCCGATATCATGTTTTCAGTATGTTTGTGTGCTAGATATAAAGCTAGACCTAAAGAGTCACACTTGATTGCAGTTAAATGAATTTTTCGTTATCTCAATCATTCACTAGATTATGGGTTACTTTACCTAAATCTAGCACATATAAGTTAATCTCATATAGTGATGCCGACTTTGCCGGATGCAAATCCGATAGAAAATTACTAGTGGCACCTGTCATTTCCTAGGAAATTCCTTAGTCTCTTGGTTCTCCAAGAAACAGAACTCGGTATCATTGTCTACGACTGAAGCGAAATATATTGCCGCGGGTCTTGCATATGCACAAGTTCCTTGGATGAGACACACTCTTAGAGACTATGGTGTCCATTGTGATACTTGCCCTATCATGGTTGATAACCAAAGTGCTATATGTCTTTCCAAGAATCTGGTACATCGCTCCCGTACCAAACACATAGATGTGGGATACCACTTTATCAATGATCATGTAGCTAAGAAGGACATCATCTTAGAGTACATTGAAACCCAAAAACAAATTACCGACATCTTCACAAAACCTCTTAAAGAAGATTCATTTGTGAGGTTGCGTGGAGAATTAGGAATTATGGGTGAATCTGAAATTTAGGAGTTCAAATTACTTGTTATAACTTCTTTTGAACTCATATCATTATGTTGCCTCTCTTCTTTTGATATATCATATATTGGTTTTAAGAAAGGCTATTGAGATTTCTTTGATTACATGAGTTTTCAGATTGTTTTAAGAGATTTATGTTATAAATGATTTATCGTTTGATATTGATTTTAAGATAAGTTTGTGTTAGAGTATAGGTCCTAGGGTGAGTTGTGCATATCCTCTAGATTTTTACCTCACTATGCATTTTTGGACCAGGACAGACGACTGTCTTTTCTACGAAAGTCGACTGCCCTACTCTATCTTCTCAGTCAGTAGACTGTATCTTTCGCCCAGGCGACTGATGACAAATTTACTGTCGAATGTTGGATCAATAGGCGACTGCTGTTTAGTCATCAGGTGCCTGTCTATTTCGTTAGTAGTCTCTGTTTTATCATCAATTTTATTGATTCTCAGTCAGTCGACTGATGAGTATAATACAGTCGACTGTCTCACGGACATGCGACTGTAAGTTACTCAACAGTCGACTGTCTGTCAACCTAAGCCTGTCTCTTATCACTTCGACCAGTCGACTGACTATTGTTCTACAGTCGACTGTCTCCTATTGTAGTGGTTCGCTCATTTGATCTGAGCCGTCGATTCTTTGATCCAACGGCCCAGATTCTGTTGTCCCCCCTTGATATTTGATCGAGAGAGTTCATTTCAATCGTATGATTCTCTCTCATCCGATTGTAACCTCTTTGTCTTCCTCGACTCAAACCCTCTTTCATTCGCTCCGCCGGTGATTTTCCGTCGTCTCGTCTGTCGATTGTGTTGATCTTGTGCTCCAGTCGACTGTCTTGTGCTTCGTCGACTGTCTATCATTCGTCTCGACTTAGGTTTGCCATCTCGCATAATTCTTTCATGTGTTTTCCTTCAAATTCATCGTTTGATTGTGCAATGGCTCCCAAGACCAAGAACAAGGGAAAGACTATTGCTTCTAAGCGTGCTAGGGTTCCCAAGCCTACAACTGCAAAAAACAAACAACCCTATTAGGCCCGAACCAAGAAAGCCGATTCTCCCTCTCGCTCTTCTTTGCAGGGTTATTCTCCTTCTTCTGCGTCTTCTTCATCTGAAGCTGATCGCCTCTTGAAGCGTCATCGCAAGCCCATTGGTGTTCGCATCAATGAGCCTTGCGCTAAGGCTCATCCTTCACCCTCTGTGTCGAGCTCCGAAGAAGAAACCCATGTCATGCCACCCTCTGATCCCCTCATTCCCATTTGCCGAGATGATTTGTGCTTGTCAAAATTTCACTCTCTCCTCGGGATCAAACTTCTTAGAGAGCGATTCATTGTCTTCCCCGCTTTCACCGCTGAGAGATTATCTGAGATCATATCTGCTACTCGCTTGGCTGATCTTTTTCGCTTCTCTTAGAGCGAGTCCCCTCGTGCTTACCTATTTTTGGTTAAGCTTTTCTATGCTAACCGCATTTGCGGTGAGTATACTACCACTGGCATTATTGACACCGTCGTCCAGGGGACCCCCATTCGCATTGATCCTGCTCTTTTAGGGACCATTCTTAGGATTCCCTCCATTGGATCCCTTCCTGCTGATATTTTCATTTCAGATGTTGATGAGCTTGATCAGTCTATTCTTCGGGACATGTTCCGTGAGATACCATCTGCTCTTTCTTTTGATGTTCGATCGTCCATGTTCTCGGTGAGGGGTTGGGCTATTCACCTTATGGTGAAGTCCAACATCCTCCCTAGTATGGATCTTCTGATCAGCCTTCCCAGGAGATTCTTAGGTGTATGTATGCAATCTTTTTCGGCATGTCAGTGAACTGGGCCGGCGTCCTCCTTGATGGGATGGACAAGGTTGAGTTCACTACTGCTTCCTCCCATATTCCTTACGGTGGTCTTCTCACACTTGTTTTTCGTCATTTTGGGATTGACTTGACTCCATACAAGCCCATGCCTTTTGGTCATCTTCTCGATGCTTCTGTAAAGTCAAAGACTTCTTCGGCTCTGCAGTCTGCATCTAAGAAGAGGAAATCCACATCTGCTCTGTCTTCCTCCACGGTTACTCCTGCTGACCAGCCATCTACATCTGCTCCTCCCTCTCATGACATTCTGTTTGAGATGGTTTCTGGTCTGTATGAGTTGGCGGTTTTGTCATTCCAGCATCAGGGTATGCCCTTCCCTGAGCACCTCAGGCGATTTATTCCTCCTCAGCCTCGTCAACCTCCACCTCCTGTCATCACTGAGATTATCTTGCACCCTGGCGTAGCTGCTACTCAGGGTGTTGCTGCTCCTCCTCCTCCTCCAGAGGATACCCCTGTTGATCCAGAGACAGTTTCATCTGCTGCATCACCTCGAGACACTCACTCCTAGATTTTTTTTGTGTTTGAGTGTTGTATGTATGATGGATACATTCTGTGGAGTGATGATAATGTATTTTGTTCATTTTGAGACACATGATGTTGTCCATATATTTTAGTACTCATGTCGTCATGTCGTCGTTCATATATATATATAGGTGTGATCAAATGACCCCCAAAAATAACCCCCAAAATTGACCCCTATCAAAAATCCTATGCCCCCCATTTTTTCGGAAGATCCGAACCGTTCATCTTGATCTCCATCCTCTAAATACCTGACCCACCAATTTTCAACCCGATCCCATGTGTTTTGCCCGTTCATCAACCATTCGCAAAAGTTCTGTTCATGCGAAACCGTTAAATTTAGGTCGGATGGATGAACGGGCAAAACACATGGGATCGGGTTGAAAATTGGTGGGTCGGGTATTTAGAGGGTGGAGATCAAGATGAACGGTTCGGATCTTCCGAAAAAATGGGGGGCATAGGATTTTTGATAGGGTGTCATTTTTCGGGGTTATTTTCGGGGGTCATTTGATCCCTCCTCATATATATATATATATATATATATATATATATATAGGGGGATGATATGGTGAGCAAGTGAGCAAAACCCTCTTAAAGTGAGCAAAACAGCCATGGCCGTCGGATCAGCATGAAAGGCTCAGATCGCCTCCGCTCAACTCACGTGCCACGCACGTGGTTCGCAGACAGCCAGCCCCCGTCCAGCTCACGTGCCGAGCATGTGATCCCAAAAAACCCACCCAGCTCTTGGTCCCCATCTCCTTCTCGCGGACGAAAACCCCAAAACCCGACCGACAAACACCCTCTTCTCCCTCTCTCTGGTGGACGAAGACACCCAAAAACATTCGCGTCCTCATCTCCCTCTCTCGATCGATCTCTCGATCGATCTCACCCTATCGCGATCACTCTCTCCTGACCGAACCAAAAAACCCTAACCACTCCCGTACACATCAGCAGACCCAAGGAAATCGAGCCGTTTGCCCCCAAAAAGCCCTAGCCCTAGGCCCTTTTACGCACATCTGCTTCAAGTGGAAGCTTCAATTGCATTTCCAGCCTCGATCATCACCCGCAAGGTAAAATCTGTGGAGATCTCAAGAAATATTTTTTTTATTTGATGTTTTTATTAATTCGTTGATTTACATGCTTAAGAATTCATTATTTTCTTGGTAAGAATTATAATGGTTTCAGGTGATGGACTACCTCAATGTGATGTAAGGAACTAGAAACTGAACTATAATTTGAATCTGATTGTGATGGACTACCTCAATGTGATGGTTTATATAAACTCTGTAATATAAACTCAGTAATTGGTTTATATCAACTGATAATTTGCTTTCATGTTCCTCAATTACTGATCATATACTTTGCTTTCAATTTGGTTATATTTCATTCTGCATTTTGCATTTTTCCAGGTATGATTATTGCATGATATTAACTTGGCTACTGTTCTAAATATCTTGTAATAAGAGTATCAAAGATGTCATAACTACCAGTAATCTATGTTAGCTATCATTGATGTTTAATTTCCATTCAAACTTTTACCAATTGCTAAGATGCTTACCTTGAATATGTTTCTTTGCTTGAGTGGTATGCTAAGTGAAGTAACATGTTTTCTCCTTTGTTGCGATTAGTACTTAATGATGTAAGATTTTCGTGCGTTAATTTTTAATTATATGAAAAAATTGTGAATTCCGAATTGTCTTCTTTGCTTGCGTAGAAATCATATATTCAATGGATGCATCGAGTTCAATTCCGAACTGTGCATCCGGGTGGGAAAATGTTGAGGAGATGTATAAGCCAGTAAAAGGGAAGAGTTTTAACTCATTGAAAGAAGGGGAGGATTTTTACAAACAGTATGCAAAATTAGCAGGGTTTTCAGTTAGAAAATATGCAACAATACTTGACAAAGTTACAGGAGAAAGGTGTTCTCAACAATTTGTGTGCTCAAAACAAGGGCTACCAATGGAGAAAAAAAATGTAACAGATGGACAAGCAAAGAGGAAAAGGGCCATAACACGAGAAAATTGCTTGGCAAGTATAAGGCTTCAAAGAGACTCTGATGGAAAGTGGTCCATTCGGAGGTTTAATGAATCACATAATCATGTGTGTGTCACTCCAAGGAAACAACAATTCTTAAGAAACAATAGAAACGTGACTGAAGCACAAAAATGCCTCTTAAACACACTAAAAGATGCTAACCTAAAGACATCAGATTGTTTTTCAGTCTTATCAGTTGAAAGTGGTTGTTATGGAGATATTGGATGCACCGAAAGGGATATTAGGAATGCATTGCAAAGGGAGAGGGATGAGATGAAAGTGTATGATGCTCACTTATTGATGGAGCATTTGCAAGAGGAGAAAGAGATGAATCCATCTTTTGAGTATGCATATAAAGTGGATAATGAAAATAAATTGACACATGTGTTTTGGGTAGATGCTCTTGGTAGAAAGTATTACAAACATTTCGGAGATGTGTTAATATTTGACACAACATATGACACCAATCAATACCGTCTCATCTTTGCACCTTTTACCGGGGTAAATCACCATGGACAAACGGTAAATTTCGGGGCCGGATTCATGTGTAATGAACGGTTAGAATCTTTTGTTTGGTTGTTTGAGAAGTTTAAAGAAGCCATGTGTGGTCATTTCCCTAGCGTGATAATCACCGATCAAGATTCTGCCATGGGAGCTGCAATTAGAGAGGTATTTCCTGCTTCCGTTCATAAGTATTGCATGTGGCATGTTCTAAAAAAACTTCCAGATAAACTTGGTGCGACAGCATTTAAAAGTGAGTTTAATATTCCATTTCAAGATTGTGTTTGGAATTCTGAGACTCCTGAAGAGTTTGAAATCAAATGGGAGAATGTTTTATGTAATAACCATTTGAGTAATCATGAATGGCTCGCCGATCTATACTCATTTCGTGAAAAATGGATACCTGCATATTCTAAAAATATCTTCACGGCTGGAATTCGTACAACTCAAAGATCGGAGAGCATGAATTCTTTCATTGATAACTATGTGAATAAAAAGAATACATTGAATGAGTTTGTTTCGAGATTTGAAAGAGCCATAAGGAAACAAAGGCAAAATGAGTTGGCGGCGGATTACGAGACTATGCATACAAAACCAAAATTGCTTACAGACTTAGAAATGGAGGGGCAGATGGCAGAGATATATACACATGAGAAATTTTATGTTTTTCAGGAAGAAGCTGTTCAAAGCTTGAGCTATGCATCGCAGATGAGAGGGTGTGAAGGCAATGTCCGGCAATATTGTGTAAAAAGGATGGGCAAAATGAAGAATCCAGATAAACCCAGAGATGTTGTTTATAAAGGTACAGAAGAAGCCGCAATATGCAGTTGCAAGAAGCTTGAAACCATTGGTATTCCTTGTAGGCATATTCTTATTGTATTGCGCAATGAATTTGTTGATATTTTGCCGCAATGTTATATTTTAAAAAGATGGACATCCTTGGTAACAAATGAAATAGTTCGAGATAATAATGATGTCGAAATTCAAGGTAGCTACGGGAAGGAACAAGATTTGAAGTACACCAATCTTTCAAATAAAGTTCACAAGTTTTTGCAATTTGCTCGCTCTTCAACCGAAAGGCTTGACATGGGAGCGATTTTGATGGACAAGGCCTTCGAAGATATTCAGCGACTGACATCTGAAAATCCACAAAATTCGCAAACAGAGAAAAGGCCAACATTACCTGAAACAGTTGATATTCATCCACCATCTATTGCAAAGACCAAAGGTAGTGGAAAACGGATTAAAGGAGGAGGGGAAAAGGCAAGAGAGATAGCATCGAAACCTCTACGGTTATGTCGATGTTGTAACAAGTTTGTGCATCACGATAGGCGTAATTGCCCATTGAAAGAAAGGTAATTTTTTTCATATTAAACTTTTGATTCATTTTAGGCGTTATTTTTCCTAATTATATTTTCTCTGTTTTTAGTGTTTCAACCCAAGAACTTGTGAGTGATGTCACCGCGACACAATCGTCTATCAATATGCCTCCGGTATGACACACCCTTTGATCTATATTCCATCATTGTTTAAATTCATTTTTATAAATTTTCCTTGCAGAAATATTATATTAATTGCTAATTCCATCACTCAGCCCTGAAAGGAATCTGTAAGCAATGTTTTTGTGGATATCAATGTTTGTATGGAAGCTGGAAGCTGGAAGCTGGAAGCTGGAAGCAAGCTCTGCATACTGGAAGGAAGCTGGATGCATTAATGCACTAAAAAGTGTCTTCTGTATTGTATTGGCAAGGAATTGATCTTTAGCTAAAACATTCTTGATAAACGTTATGAGTATTGCTTGTGTATTCACATTACCCATACACCCCACAGTGAGGTGAGATGAACGTATATCAGCTGTAGGAAAAATGGAGATCAGAATTTACATGATACATTTCAACTAGGCATACTGACTGGGCAGATTTTAATATTTCATTCAACACAAACATTTTGATGAATCATTTTGTATGATCACGGGCTTCATCTTCATTTTCTTTGTTATTGCAGGCAACTTCGTCTTTTCATTGTTATTGCAGGCAACTTCGTCTTTTCATTTTCTTTATTCTCAACTTCATCTTCATTTTCTTTGTTATTGCAGGCAATTTGTATGATCACGTTTTGAAGGTATGTCATGGAGTGGTCGTTGTCTTTTCATGTACAATATGAAGCATGTATCAGAGTTCAGAAACAAGGAATAAATCTCAACATGAAGCATGTATCAGTGTTGAACTTGCCCCAACATGTGTTTTGCCTCAAATTAAAACTCTGTTTTGATTTGATAAATAAATAAATCTCTACATACCAGTGAATCTGTTTTGAATCAAAAAAAGAGAGTTTTTGCAAGAGAGTTTCTACATACCAGTGAATCTCTAAATAAATAAATCTGTACTTACCTTTATGGGTGCACTGTTTATTGGTGTCATTACTCATGTTTTTAACGGATTTGCAGAACTATCAATGAGTATTGCAAAACTTCCAGTGTTCTACAAACAAAGAGATCTCCTATTCTTTCCACCATGGGCGTATGCGCTGCCTACTTGGGTCCTCAAGATCCCAGTATCATTTGTTGAATGTGCTCTCTATGTGGCTTTGACTTACTATGTTATCGGCTTCGACCCAAGTGTCAGCAGGTAAGATAAGAAAGAAATGAAAATAGCTGTTGAATTGGATGAAGCAATGGCAAGTTGTAGAACTGAAGATTTATTTTGCTTTCCTTCTTACCTGCAGATTTTTCAGGCAATTTTTTCTGTTAGCGTTGGCAATTTTTCAGCACTCTTCAGGACCGTTGCTGCAACCGGCAGATCAATGGCTGTTGCAAGCACAAGCAGCAGCAGATCGGATAAAGGCAGCAGCCTTGTCAGCCGCAAAGGGTCTCAGTCGGGCTCATGCTGAACGGGCAGCAACAGCTGCTGCACGAAATGCGAATGCATATGGGATGACAGCTCAAGAACCCAAAGCTGAAGATTACACTGTCGGTTTCCTATGAACTAGACAATCCTGATGCCGGGAAGGGAGAGAAAAGTGAAAGGAGCCAAAAGAAAGAGCAAACGGCACAGCAGATTTTCTAATGTTCCAGCATATAAACATTTCAGCTTTATTTTAGGTTGGGAGATTATTTTTTTGGGAGATTATTTGGGAGATTTTCTAATGTTCCAGCATATAAACATTTCAGATTTTCTAATGTTGGGAGATTATTTTTTTGAATGGAACCTTTATTTTAGGTTGCCTGCATATAAACATTTCAGCTAGACTTGATGCCTTGTTGGTTATTATGAAATGTTTCAATGTTCCAGCAGATTTTCTAATGTGAAGTATTTTGGGATGCAACATCTTTGATTCATTTTGAGGCTTGTACTTGTACCTGGGTTGGTTATTTTGAACTCTGTTGAGAAAAGATGCAGCAACTCTGTACCTGGGATTTGATTCATTTTGATTCATCTTATAGACAGCAAGAAAATGATGCATGCTGCTGGGTATTGTTATAGACAGCAACTAGATATTTGATTCATGTTATAGACAGCAACTAGAAATGAAGATGAAATCTACTTCTGCTGAAGAGATGCATATTCAGAGCTGGTGCTGCTGTTCTTTAAAGGACAAGCTCACATATTCAGAGCAACATAACATAAAATACATTTCATATTACAACATAAAGGACAAGAAAGCTCTCAGAAGTTCAAATTTGCATATAAAATTTCATATTACAACATCTCGATACAACATTTCATATTACATTCACAAAATTTCAAATTTGCCTATTATTTATTACATTGACATAAAATACGCTATGATAACTAAAACGATAATGATCACAAATTTGAAGACTCTCCCCGTAGATACACCCCCGATCCTTGACGTTTCCTCTTTGTCATCGTTTTCAATCGCACCATGATTTGAAGACTCTCCCCGTAGATACACCCCCGATCCTTGAGGTCTCCCCGCATCTGAGCGAATTGGTTTGCATTGCCCATTCCAAAACTCAATAGCCTCTTCATACGTTTTGAATCCCTTAAACACCGCATTAGGAAATCCAAGAACTTGAGATGCACATTCTTCCCAACTTCCATAAATCCCGCACTGCCTACCATTCTTCACAACATAAATTTTTTTTGTCATTTCAACCTACAATTGAAAATAACATCAAATTAAAGAACTAGCATTGTGTACTTAAGGGGATATACAAAAAGCAAGCTATTGTTTGTTAACTTTGGAAGAGAGCTCTGATGCACCAGGTCAATCAATAAAAGAACTAGCATTGTGTACTTAAGGGGATATACAAAAAGATCACAAAACAATTAAAAATGTTTATAATTAATTTATTAGTAATAAGCCAAGTCTTCGAAGACTGATAACTTTCATGCATAGATGAAGCTCTGTCAGTTGATTTGCTAACAATTAAGTCTTAATAGATGTACTCAAAGATTGAACAAATAAATGATTTACCTCCATATAAGACTTCTGGAAATGCAGCTAAGATAGATTCAGCAATTGATTCAAGAGGTCCTGATAATCTTGAAGGTGAATCGACATTTGGATGTTGGGAGTCGTAAATTTTCAAACGATTGCCAGTATTAACAACATAGAGGTTAGCAAACATTTTCATCATTTCTCATTTACCTAACAAATAACCTCCCAGTTACAACTTACAAGTATTCATTTTTCTTAGCCATAAAACATTGAAAAAAATTACCAAGTTCTGTCCATGGGATGAGAGACATCTTGAGCAATGAATTAAAATACATGTGTTCCTCTTTTTTGTTTATATGAATCTGGTTGCAAGCTGGCTGCGATTCATGATGCTCATTTCCAGAACACCAGAACACGAAATTTTCTAGAGCACCAAACTTTACAGAGCACCATAATTTCCAGAAACCATGATATTAACATACCTGAAACCATTATAATTCTTACCAAGAAAATAATGAATTCTTAAGCATGTAAATCAACGAATTAATAAAAACATCAAATAAAAAAAATATTTCTTGAGATCTCCACAGATTTTACCTTGCGGGTGATGATCGAGGCTGGAAATGCAATTGAAGCTTCCACTTGAAGCAGATGTGCGTAAAAGGGCCTAGGGCTAGGGCTTTTTGGGGGCAAACGGCTCGATTTCCTTGGGTCTGCTGATGTGTACGGGAGTGGTTAGGGTTTTTTGGTTCGGTCAGGAGAGAGTGATCGCGATAGGGTGAGATCGATCGAGAGATCGATCGAGAGAGGGAGATGAGGACGCGAATGTTTTTGGGTGTCTTCGTCCACCAGAGAGAGGGAGAAGAGGGTGTTTGTCGGTCGGGTTTTGGGGTTTTCGTCCGCGAGAAGGAGATGGGGACCAAGAGCTGGGTGGGTTTTTTGGGATCACATGCTCGGCACGTGAGCTGGACGGGGGCTGGCTGTCTGCGAACCACGTGCGTGGCACGTGAGTTGAGCGGAGGCGATCTGAGCCTTTCATGCTGATCCGACGGCCATGGCTGTTTTGCTCACTTTAAGAGGGTTTTGCTCACTTGCTCACCATATCATCCCCCTATATATATATATATATATATATATATTGACAACCCAGAAAAATCCCCAACCCCCTCCCCCTGCCTTTGGCTTTTTTAGGAGGGTAAGGCGAGAGCCCGGCCGAGACTATGCAAACTGGGGGGAAACCGCCGTGCCCCCAACGGCCCCCAGGTAAGTCCGAGAGGGGAGATGTAGCCCCAGGGTAAATAATTCCACAACAAATTCCACAATAATTATGGGTAAAGTGTGTTTTGAGATCAATATATATATATATATATATATATATATATATATATATATATATATATATATATATATATATATATATATATATGGGTAAAGTGTTCCTAGGGTGACTCCTTAGATTAAATCTACGGAGTCGCCCCCATTTTCCCCCAAATCCCACATTTTTTTCCGAATTTTTTTCCTTGGGATTGTTGTTCACTTCATGGATGATCAGCATACCAAAAATTAAGTCATTCCAATACTTTTAGACCCGACATTTACCCCGTGCAACTTCATGGGGTTTTCAGCACGTTTTCAGACCGTTGAAGTTGGAAGGGGTAGATGGGGGCTCTAAAAGTATTGGAATGACTTGATTTTTGGTATGTTCACCATCCATGATATGAACAACAACCCCATGAAAAATAAAATCCAAAAAAAATTTGTGGAATTTGGGGGAAAATGGGGGCGACTCCTTAGATTTAATCTAAGGAGTCACCCTAGGAACACTTTACCCTATACACACACACACACACACACATATGATATTTGGAAGGAAAGAAATAAAAGGATATTTGAATCATCATATCGGTCGAAAACTGTATTATTCCAGGATATAGCAGCAGATATCAGAACAATACTTTGGGACCTTGAACCAGACTCATCTGAGGCCAAGCTTGTGATGGATAGATGGGAGATACGAGATGAACGATGAACCCTTCCTTTTAAGGAAACTTTGTACATTTGGGTAGTAATGATTGATGGTCTTACCGGTAGAGTGTGACGGCGCCTATGCCCTATCCCCTCTCCGTTGCATACCCATTAATTATGACTAGCCTGTAATTTTCTGTACCATTTTTGTTATTATTAATAAAGAATGCTCACTAACTTTCCAAAAAAATATATATATATGATATTTCAGTTTCTTCATCTGTTTCACACATTGTATAATTGCCTATCATATCTGTGTGAATTATGAGATATTGTCTCCGTATATGCTGTATTCTTCATGAAATGTGTTTTGAGACGATATGTAATGTTGATATTGGACTCTCATTACTCTAATCACATAAGTTTATGATTTGATTTTATGAGTTTTTGATTTAGATATCTTTAAACTCTTGTAATTATTACTAGTTCTTATTTAGCACGATTTTTGTTGTTATTTTACTCCCACCATTTGGAAAATGACATAGGGAGAGAGAAATAAACATATAGATTCATAATGAATGTGCTAAGTACAGACTAATAACACTTGAATCTAAGATTGAAGTTGCCTTAGATTCAGGGGGAGTAAGATACAATGAATAGAGATTTTAAATCCTAGATTTCATGAATTCATTTCATTCACGCATATCGTGCTCATTTGCTTCAATTGATATATAAATGCCCTAATATTTATTGACTAACTTGATTGGCATCTATGTATGGGGAGTAAGTTTACCTTTAAGCATAATTATTTATCTTTTTGTTTATGTTTGTTTGTCATCATCAAAAAGGGGGAGAATGTTGAGTATTGGACTTCTCCCTACTTGGTGATAATGATGAGCAAACATAAATACTTGTGACCAATCCCCTATTTTGCAGTTAATCCATTGCATAAGCTTATTATGAAGATATACTTGCAATGGATGACACTCAAAGATCATTAAAAGCAAATGAAATGGATTGGATGATCGTAGATGATGATTGAAGCTCCTAGAAGACTTCAAGCTCATGCGTTGGATAGTAGAGAGAGTTCGTCAAATGTAACTTTCTTGTTTCTCTTCTAGTATGTAGCTTAGAAGTAGAAATTTGTTGGAGCACACACACACATCTTCATTTCAGTCTTAGGATATCATTAGATCAACCCTCCTTAGACTCTAATTCATTTCTAGCTAGATTGTGCATATCATGATTTTAACAGTCGTCTGTTGAACAATTCACAGTCGCCTATCTCAAAAATAGTCGACTGTGTTTTGTTCTACAGTCGCCTGTTATGCACAAACTTTTACAGTCTAGCTTTGGGCTTCTCTGTTTTAACTCTCACAGGCGACTTATGAACGATTCACAGGCGCCTGTCCAAGTGACAGTCGACTGTGCTTTGTTAATCAGTCGCCTGTCTATCAATAGCCCAAAATCTATTTCTCTGTTTACTCTGGCCAGTCGACTTATGTTGAATTCACAGTAGACTGTCCAATGGAACAGTCGACTGTCAATGCTGGAACAGTCGACTGGAACAGTCGTCTGTCCTTGAGCCTATTTGATGACTCAACTCTCTGGAAAATCTCAGGGTCTTAACAGTCGTCTGTAGAAGGAATTACAGTCACCTGTTCTGATTAACAGTCGACTGTCTTCTCTTTATCAGTCGTCTGCCCAGTTCTCCCAGACGTTTTCCAGATTTCTTCAACCTACCCAACTTACGGCCAATCGCCTGTAGTAGGATTTATAGTCTCCTGTTGGTTCAATAGTCGACTGTCTATCCCTCATCAGTCGACTGTCCATGTGGTAAGTTACCGTTATGAATTCTCACCTACCCTCTCTGACTGTGCAGCAGTCGACTGTGGATTCGTCAACAGTCAATTGTCGCAGGCGCAGATTCTATCCGTTGAGTTTTTCCTCACGGATTTCAAAGGGGTTTTTGCTGATTTCGGTTGAAGGGTTTGAGAAACCTATATAAGAAGCCTCTACTGTTCCATTGAGAGGCTAATGATCTACCCACTCTCTTGCTAAAAGATTCAAGCTTTCATTCTCTCACGATCAAAGCTCTCAAGCTCTAAAGCCCTAGATGTCCAATCTTCAGTCTCTTGCTCTCCAACCTAGAACCAAAGAGAAATCTTCTAGGCATTTAGTGCAGTCAAGAGAAAGGGCTTTCCTCCCTTCCAAGCGAGTCTTCTCAACACACAACACACTTCTCCTTCAAGTTCTATTTCAAGGAATATGTGATTGTAAGTGTTGCTTAATTTCATATTTCATAACTTTCGTTATTGGATTTACTCTCTGGTTGTGAGAGTGGTTTGCTTGCTCCCATGTTATGGGAGTCAAGGTCAATCGATTGTATTTCGATTTCACTTGTAGGGTTGCTATAAGTGGGTTTTAAGGAAATCTCAAGTTAGGGTTCTAACTTGAGTATCCGGTTGTTAACCGGGTGGAAGGGACGTAGGATTACCGGGAACAAGTCAGGAAGTGACTTGGGTAATCCGAACCCTTGAAACATCCTTACGTTTGCATTTGTTTCAATTTGGGTTTATTTTCTATTCCGCACTATTTGTTGGGTAGGAATTTAAATTGGTGTAACTATCTTTTTAAATTGCATAAACACTAGTCAACCCCCCTTCTAGTGTTTTTTCCATAGCCAGGGTCCTTACATTCACTAGGGATGGGCTCCCCGTGCTCTGGTGCACCAGAGCCGCCAACGCACCTAAGCTCCTATCAACCTGCTCGGTGAATTGGTTGAATTCTCTTCGGGTCACACCGGGTTCATTCGCCTCTTCCGTTGGTCGAGGCGAAGGGATCGTGGACTCTGTGGCATCATCTAACTGGACGCTGTTCGTTCGTGGCTTTTCCTTTGGGCCTTCGACTGGCTCGATGTTGCTGGGTCTAGCTGCCATAGCCTCTGAACGGATTCGGGATGACAAGCTGGTTAACGTATATCCCACAGACGGCACCAAACTGTTAAGGCCAAAATTGATTGGCACAGTTGTCCATCTGACGGGGACTCCAGGCACTGAGCTGTTGCCTAGTCAGCCTTCTAAGTGGGGCCCTTGGTTGGGAGAACCTGGGTCAGTGGGTGATGGTAGACGATAGTACGACCATTGATCGACCTAAGAACGATCGTAGGATCGATCGTTCGAGATCGAAGAGCTTGATAACGACCTTGGACGTTGGATGGTGATCATTCGTCTGCACCACAGAGATCGACCGGGGGGGTCTGGGTTCCGACCCACATCCCCTCCGATGCGTTAGTAAAGAACTTAAGGGAGAGAGGGACTTGGTGTAGTAGGGATCGACCTACGGAGGTTCGTCCGTAGACTAATGACTGAAGCTCGAATATCAATGGAAAAGTAAGAAGATAGAGTTCTATGTATTAGTACTCGTACCTTGAAGATGGAACTCCCCTTTCCCTATTTATAGGGGTTTAGAGGTCCTCTTAGAGACGTTGGGGAGGTAATGGCCGCCTATATTGGGGCCACGATCTCCCGCCATAAATGGGAGTAAACGTTTCCCATGTCCCTGGGATTTTCGAGCTCGCCTTTAATCCCACGTTCAAGCGAGATGGACCTAACGGTCGACTGACCATTGGGCTTTGACGGAGTCCGATATCCGACTCCTCTGGAGGGCTTGGTGGGCCTTGGCCATTCTTCGATCGACTTTCCACGAGTGCCGGACCAATGACTCAACAAGATCCATAAAGAAACTTGCATAAAATAAAACATGCTTGCAACATGAGTAAAACAAGTAATTCCACTTACATTACATATCTGAACATGGTTCATAACTTGGTAATTAAGCAGTTTGTTTAATTTAACACAGAAACCTTTGGAAGTGTACAGATCATGTTTACTACATGTTTGCATTTGTATGTATTCAACCAAGCTATAAATCAATCACTCTCAGTTTCCAAAAACTGAGAAAATCAACTGAGAAAACCATACGGCCGTATGGACAAATCCATACAGACGTATGGATTTAATAAGGGGCTAGAAAATCCACACGGTCGTATGGTGGAATCAATACGGCCGTATGGATTTTGGTTGGTACGGTCGTTTGGGCTGATGGCCACACTGCCGTATAGAAAATTCCATACGGCCGTGTGGATTAAATAACTCAGCTGTCACATAAAAAAATTCACACAGACGTATGGTGGAATCCATACGGCTGTGTGGGAATAAAACTTGAATACGGTCAGTTGTGACATGGTCGTACTCCTCTATCGATCAAAAATAACGACCACACGGTTGTACGGGGTAGGCCATACGGCCTATGACTCATGCTGTCGAAATCGACAGCGATGAAACTATTACACGAAACTAAAACACAATTAAACTAAATCCTAACTAGCTTGTTTAGGATTCTACCTCAGCAGTCCTCTTATAGATTCTGGGGCCCTTCTTAATCCTTTTAGACCTTATGATGCTAGCTCTCTCTTATTCTCCAAGAGTTAACGAACTAAGGTTTCAAATTTGCCCGTGGATTTTATGTAGAAATTGACAGTGAACCGTGAATTGGAAGAGAGATTGAGAGTGTGTGAACTGGGAACTGGGAAGAGGGATTGAGAGAGTGTGTGTTTTTCTTTCTCCTTTTTTTTCTCCGAATTTTTCCTTAGATTTTTTCTTGTTTTGATCCCCCTTCTTGCCACCTCAAGCTCCCCTATATCACTACAAGCTAGACACCTCATGGTGGTTAGGTGAAAATCACCCCTGATTTGCCACCTAACAAGGTGGAGGTGGCTCTTTGGGGGGAATTTGGAATTTAATTTTTGTTAGCAAAATAGTTATACACTTTAATATAACAAATACATCCCCATATACTAGTTTACTCATCCAATTACTCCATATAATTAAATTCCATGACATATAAAAATAATTAAAAATAATTTTAAGTTTAATAAAATTAAGGAAAAATAGACAAAGACTCCCAAAATTTATACGCATACAAATACGTCTAAGAATACGTATTATTACTCGTATATTAATTTTGGGTTATTACATCCTATCCCTCTTAAAATAAATTCCGCCCTTGGAATTTCAAAATAAGGGTGAAACCATTATATACATTACTATTTCTTACATAGTTTCACAACAAAATCACATCATCATACAGTAAGATTAGGGTACTTCTCTTTTATCTCATCCTCAAGTTCCTAGGTAGACACTCCTGGTGACTCTCGGTGCCACATAACCCTCACAAGATTGATAGACTTCTTCCTTAGCATCTTCTGTCTAAAATAGCCACTAGTTGCTAATCGTAAGTCAAGTCTGGTCGTATTTCAATCTCAGAGAAGTCGATGACATGACTAGGATCTCCAATACATCTCATGAGTTGTGATAGATGAAACACGTTTTGCACTCCTTTAAGATATGTTGGAATGCAAGCCTATAAGACACCTCGCCAACACGAGCTAAAACTTCAAATGGCCCAATGTACCAAGGACTCAACTTTCCTCGTTTGCCAAAATGGACCAGTCCTCGAGTCGGCGAGATCTTCAAAAACACCTGTTCGCCTGGCTGAAACTCTAAGTGTTGTCTCTGTTGTTTATTGTGATTCAAATCCAGTGGACAGTTCTTCCCAGGTGAATCGGTCGAGCAGCATGAAGTCTCTGACAGAACGAGCAGGCAGAGAGCTTGGGGATGTTTTCCCTCCGACTCGGGTGACTCCTACTCGGTCGAGTAGGAGGCTACTCGGTCGAGCAGCATGAAGACTTTGTTTGCCCGAGCAGCTCGAGGGATTTTCGCTTGAAGAGGAATACTGACACTCGGGTCGAGTAGCTAGGCTACTCGACCGAGTCGACTCGAATCCACCTAGGGCATGTCTGCTCGACCGAGATCGATCGAGCAGATAGCCGACTCGGGCCAAGTCGGCCCAGGTCCATGCGCGAGATCACGATTTGGATGCGATTTTTTTCCCATTGTTTTGGGTTTGTATTTAACTTATCTATTGTTTTATATTAGGTTAAGCCTATATTGAGTTTTGTAAGCCTCCATTGAGTTTTGGAGAGCCTCTTGCTACCCCATTGGAGATTGGAGAGAGTTTTAGGGTTTGTGTTCTTGAGAGAAAGGTTTGGTTTTTCCTTCTCTTCTTCTTCCATTGATCTCTTCCTCTTGAGTGGATTCGTGAGGGCTTGTTCCATTGACAAGTTATTACTCATACGTGAGGGAGCGTTTTGTAACCCTCATTGTTTGTATCTCTCCACTAGTGGAATCGTCTCAGATTGGATTGCTGGATGTAGGTTGTTTACAACCGAACCAGGGTAAATTCTCTTGTGTCTATGATTGATTTATTTGTTGCTGTGATTCGTTTGCTGCTTTCTATTGCAAGGTCATTTAGGAATTTTGTTGGGTCATTGGGATTAGATTTTTGCTAGCTCTATATTCCTGATCAGTTTGTAGAGTTGGTTTCTGTATTGATCCCAAGGCGTTTCGGTTTTTCACCCCCAACAAGTGGTATCAGAGCTTGTGGTTTTATTGTAAAGAAAGTTAGTGGTGAAGAAAAGATGGTGTCTTTGGCAACTTTGAACATTGAGAAGTTCATCGGTCGGAATGATTTTCGAATTTGGCAGACGAAGGTGAAGAATGTTCTTATGTAGTCAGGGTGTTACCAGATCGTATTCGATGTTTCGAATATCGATAAGGAGGTGACTGCATTCGCTAGGCCGGAGATGGAGAGGAAGGCGTACATCGTGATTCAGTTGTCGTTATCAGATAATGTTCTGAGGGAAGTCCTGGATGAGGCGACGTCATCTGATATGTGGAAGAAGCTTGAGGGACTCTATATGAAGAAATCCTTCACGAGTCGCCTATATTTGCTTCAGCAGCTGTATACTCTCAAGATGAAGTCTGGATCAACGGTGAAGGACCACATGGATGAATTGAATAGGATTGTGCTAGAGTTGCGTGGTATGTATGTGAAGATTAAAGATGAGCATCAAGCGGTTATCTTGTTGTGTTCATTACTTGAAGAGTATAATTGATTATGATTGAATATTGTATATTTAGTCCCATAATCATTCCCTCTTGTGCATATAACTCATTGAATCAAGATCTCTTAACTACATTTACGTTAATTCATCATTTGTGAGCATATGATTGTATTCTGGCATAATTTCACTCCCCAAAGCATTATAAATGTCTATCATATTTATAGGAATTTTTCTGGATTTTTCAGGTGTCCCGAAGGGGACTAAATCAAATCAAAAGGAGGAGTACAAAACATGCGCCTGTAGATGGAACGACAGTCGCCTGGGCAACCCAACAGTCGATTGCCCAAATAATAGCAGTCACCTGCCTTTAAAGAGCTGAAGCTGGAGAAGCTTAAGCCCAACGAAAGTCGCCTGTAAGAGGATTGACAGTCGACTGTAATATTGTATAGTCGCCTGTCATCTTCGCATCAGTTGAGTGATAATTTAGATTTCCGAGGGAGCAAAAAGAGTTAACTCTATGTTATTTTGACATTTGTGCAGCAGGCAATTGAAGGACAAAAGACAGACACCTGTGGATCACACAGGCGACTGTGATTTTTAAAGACAGTCGCCTGTCACCCGTTGGTAGCAATGACAGTTACCTGCCATCAGTCGACTGCCGTTTGTTCGACAGTCGACTGATCGGGTTTCTTCACCCGCAGTCTGGGTTGCGATAAACGGGTTTTCCTTAACCCGATTTCTCTTCAATCGCTATGGGTCGTTGGATGATAATTTGGATGGATGAGATGTAACCTCTAGGGGGTATAAAACCCCATTATCAGCTGTAATTAGAGGAGCTCCCACCATTAGCTTCAAATACTTTCCATTTAGAATACTTTCCATTTAGGGTTTTCTCTCTTAGTTTTAGATTAGGGTTTTGTATAGTTTTTGGGGTATTTCTGCCCCCATTTTCTGGAATCTGATAGAGGAGGAGAAGAGCTTTCATTTGGTGATATCTTTCTTAACCCTTGTCTTGTATTTCATTTTGTCTCATTCTCTATGTATGAACTTATGAATATGAATGCAATTGCGAATATTTTTGTTCTCATGTGTATCTAATCTCTTTGTGTGTTGGATTGTGATGTAGTTAGGATTTGTATGATTAGCTTTCAATTATCCATGGCATAGGAGTGTGTAACTATTGCATTGATTGATTTCACATTCATCATGCATTACTCGTAGAGGGATCCAATGAGGATGATATGCCGCGAGGCATTATCTACGTGCATATACCCGTAGAGGGGCCTGCAAGGTGTTGAACCGCGAGGTTTAACTAATTATGCTTTATACTTGAAATCATCAATCCAATAATTACACTTGATGCTAACACGTTGATTTGAGCTCCAAGATAACACCACCCGGTTGTATGGCCTGAAAGCCTCACAATTGAGCTAAACGTGCTTGGTTTTATTCCCAATAGGGAAATCTTCCGATTTCACATACCTTGACATATATGTGGAATGAGTCATCAATTGGAGATTGAATAGCTAAGCCATACTCCCTAATGAAACCACAATCCACACACTCTCCTCTTATTTGCATCCCAGCCTTTATTTTGCTTGTTTATTTCTTGTTCTTTTTGGTGACCAACACACACACACATCCTTTGATCCAAATCATCGCCTTCGAAAGGTGGTTTTGTTTCTCACTCTCTCGTATCTTAGTTGATCTGAAGATAGTATGAACGCAGACGAATTGTCCCTGTGATCCGACCCTGTGCACACCAGGAATTACTACTTGACGACCTCCTATCCTTGGGAGTAGTGCGCATTTTTTTGCGTCGCGTCAAGTTTTTGGCGCCGTTGTCGGGGACAACGGTTTTGCATTTTATACTAACTTTGGGTTACTTGGGTGGTTGGTGAGATTCTTCCAGCTTTCTGTGAAAATTCTTTGTATATCAACTTTTATTTTATCTCTTGCTTTGTCGGCCTAAAAAAATATGGCCAACA
Source organism: Scilla litardierei (assembly GCA_030789695.1). Classification (NCBI taxonomy): domain Eukaryota; kingdom Viridiplantae; phylum Streptophyta; class Magnoliopsida; order Asparagales; family Asparagaceae; genus Scilla; species Scilla litardierei. The sequence continues at coordinate 211,264,103 of CM061133.1, forward strand.
ACAATAACAATAACACTTCATGTGGCACAAACATGACATTGAGAGACACATATATGCCACCTATGAGTATTTCTGATTCTTGCATTATATTAAGACCCGATGCTCACTCATTTGAGATTAAACCGAAAACAATTCAACTCTTACCTATTTACCACGTGGAAAATGAGCACCCTTATGAACACTTGAGAACTTTTACTGAAGTGTGTTCTATATGCCTAAATGGAAAAATTAGTCCCGATGTAGTATATCTTAAACTTTTTCCATTTTCTCTAAAAGATAAGGCTAAACATTGGTTGAACGCTCTAAAGCCTAGATCTATTTCTACTTGGTCTGAGTTAAAATCCGAATTCCTAAAGAAATTTTTTCCATTGTGTAGGACTCAAACCTTGAAGAAGCAAATCATGAACTTCAACCAATGCGATAATGAAGCCTTTGACCAAGCGTGGGAAAGATTCAAGGATTTGCTTTTGGAATGCCCACATCACGGTTTTGATCAATGCCGAACTATTTCCTTCTTTTATGATGGACTTCTTCCATCATCAAAACTACAAATGGAGATGATGTGCAATGGTTCGTTCTTTGATAACACACCAAGTGATGATTGGCAATATCTCAAAGAGACGACGGAGCACATGCGAAGTTGGGGGGTGGTTCCAAACCATGAAATTGAGGTGAACACGATGAATGGTGTTGAATCACTTGAGGAGCGAGTGGCAAATGAAGTAACACGAAGAATGCAAGAGAGCAATTTGATGGCGGTGAACATGGTTGATCAACAAAGCCAAGTGGAACATGAAAACCAAACACATTTGCAATCACTCACCGCCACACTCCAACAAATGATGAACTTCCAACAATTGCAACAACAACAAATTCAACAACTCACGGAGAATGTTGCGAGCTTGACGGCTACATTAGAAAAGGGTAAATTCATTTCGCAATCAATTTTTGACCCTAATGTTAGCCAATCTTCTCTTTCAGGAAATGACTTCAACTATTGCTATGCGGTTACCACGCTATGAAGTGGAAGAGAATTTGCCAAGCCAAATCATCTTTTGGACATGCCTGAGATTGAGGTGGAGGATGAGGAGCATGTACAACTTGAGGTGCCCGAGGAGAATTCAACCAAAGGCACAAATTCAAAGACTTTGAGAATTGAAGAGTCCAATGCTTACACCCCTCCAGCACCATACCCACATAGACTCCTTCCTCCAAATAAAGATAAGTGCCAAGATGAAATTCGAGAAAATTTTCAACAATGTCATATTAACATACCACTTCTCGATGCTATTATCCAAGTACCTGCTTATGCTAAATTTGTTAAGGACCTTTGCACTATAAAAAGAAAACTAAGTTCTAAGAAAAAGGCCTTCATTACACAGCAGGTTAGCTCAATTTTTCATTAGGACACCCCACCCAAATTCAAGGATCCGGGCTCACCCACTATTCGTTGTACCATTGGTACTACAAAAATCGAGCACGCTATCCTTGATCTTGGGTCTAGTGTTAATTTATTGCCATTCCCTGTTTACAAACAATTGGGTCTTGGAGACAGACCCATCATTCTCCAACCTGCTGATAAATCTGTGAAAATTCCTAGGGGTTGTGTTGAGGACGTGCTTGTCAAAGTGGACAAATTTTATTTCCCCGTGGACTTCATAGTTTTATATATTCAATGACCCCAAATTGCTACTCCTCTCTCCATTATCTTAGGAAGACCATTCCTCGCCACATGTGATGCCATCATTAATTGTAGGAATGGCCAACTTAAGATCTCTTTTGGCAACATGACCATAGCTTGAATATTTTTAATAGATGTCACTTGCCAAAAGAAATGGAGGAGAGTGAGGTAAACATAGTACATATTTTTGGTGATGAAAATTTTGAGCTTATTCATGATCCTTCCGTGAATAATTTTGACTCTCTTGTTGCAAATGTTGATCACGTTCCTTTTTTGCAGGAGATTGGAGATACCCATCACCTTGGCAAAATAAGCTTAATTTATGTGCTCTCCAATGGAGTTGATCCCATTTGGGATTGGTTCGAGAAGGAGCTATGGACCGGAACTTTCAAGAATTCATCCATTTCCGAAAGCCAAATGACAAGTTAGATGGGTTGGTCACGAAAGACAAGTACCATTCAGATGGGCCATTTCTGGAAGACTCCACTAATCTTTACGCCATTTTGCTCATGGCTTGTGGAGCATTTCTGAAGATCTTGAAGGAGCGTGAGGATCAGAATTTTCCATTCGATCCGGGCAAGGCTATAAGTACCATCCAAAGCCTCGGCTTGGGGAGGAACACCATGAGGATTATGGGCTCACTTCCAAGTGATACAACAAGGTGTATTCCTTCCATCACTTAGTATAATTAGCTATAAATAAATCTTTGCTTTAATATCTTTACTTTCGCATACCATAATAACTGTCCATATTCTTTATCCCCTTTCAAACATTGAGGACAATGTCCATTTCTAGTTGGGGTGTGATTAGGATATGCGAAGTTTTGAAAAAGTTTTAGTTTTTTGAATATATATAGATTAAATGAGACAAATTGAAAATTTTCATCTTTGAATATTATCACCCAAAAAGTATGGTTTTTGTCTCTCTCCATTCCATATTAGCGTTTTGCTTAGTCCTCTAATATCACTGTAGTGAGATTTTCCGAAACACCATGTTTGACATCTACTTTTGAAATGGATTGTGGCATCCTTTTGTGTATTATTACTCTATGTGTTAAGGTAATTAAATGTCTTTTCGTTGGTTTTGCACTTAACCCCTTAGCTAGACGCTCAAGATTTCTACTACCCATATGAGACCCCTTTGGGATGTAAGGGCTTTAGTTTTTGCAACTAAGTGGTTAGGTCTTAGAAGTTTTAAAAATTCAAGCTAGGTTCATACACATCAACCCCTATAGAGTGAATTGATTTTTGGAGTTGCTCAAATGAATGCTATCAAATCCTATACTAATAAGTGCAATTGTGCACATTTGAATAAGACATAACTTTTGCCATGGTACTTTGAATAAGGCAAAAATTTGCCATGATATTTGAGTAAACACATGAAATTGAATCACAACTCATTATCATAAGCTTTAAAAGGATTTAGTGTTTATGTGCCACAAGCTTGAGAATTTCAAGATTTTTACCATGAGATTGTCAAATCCTAAGACTTTGCAAAGCTTAGAGGTGGATTGTGGGGATGTGTATGAGAATTGAGAATAAAGCTTTAGGGATGAGTGCATAGACATGAAAGTTTTGCCGTTCTATGTCGTTTTTCAACACACTTGAGACATGCCAATAATATATGGAAAAGGTTATTTTTGTTTTGGAATTGATCGCTAATTTTGCTAGAGACTAGCAAAAAGCTAGTTGAGGGGTGTGATTATGATTGAATATTGTATATTTTAGTCCCATAATCATTCCCTCTTGTGTATATAACTCATTGAATCATGCTCTCTTAACTACATTTACGTTAATTCATCATTTGTGAGCATATGCTTGTATTCTGGCACAATTTCACTCCCCAAAGCATTGTAAATGTCTATCATATTTATAGGGATTTTTCTGGATTTTTCAGGTGTCCCGAAGGGGACTAAATTAGCTCAAAAGGAGGAGTACAAAATAGGCACCTGTAGATGGAACGACTGTCGCCTGGGCAACCTAACAGTCGACTGCCCAAACAACGGCAGTCGCTTGCCTTTAAAGAATTGAAGCTGTAGAAGCTGAATCCCAACGACAGTCGCCTGTAAGAGGATTGATAGTCGACTGTAATATTGTACAGTCGTCTGTCATCTTCGCATCAGTCGACTAATATTTCAGATTCCTGAGGGAGCAAAAAGAGACAACTCTATGTTATTTTAACATTTCTGCAGCAGGCGACTGAAGGACAAAAGACAGTCGGCTGTGGATCACACAGGCGACTGTGATTTTTAAAGACAATCGCATGTCACCTGTTGGTAGCAATGACAGTCACCTGTCATCAGTCGACTGCCATTTGTTCGACAGTCGACTGATCAGGTTTCTTCGCCCGCAGTCTGGAATGCGATAAACCGGTTTTCCTTAACCCGATTTCTCTTCAGTCGCTATGGGTCGTTGGATGATAATTTGGATGGATGAGATGTAACCCCTAGGGGCATAAAACCCCATTATCAGCTGTAATTAGAGGAGCTCCCACCATTAGCTTCAAATACTTTCCATTTTTAGGGTTTTCTTTCTTAGTTTTAGATTAGGGTTTTGTATAGTTTTTGGGGGATTTTTGCCCCCATTTTCTGGAATCTGATAGAGGAGGAGAAGGGATTTCATTTGGTGATATCTTTCTTAACCCTTGTCTTGTATTTCATTTTATCTCATTCTCTATGTATGAACTTATGAATATGACTGCAATGGTGAATATTTTTGTTCTCATGTGTATCTAATCTCTTTGTGTGTTGGATTGTGATGTAGTTATGATTTGTATGATTAGCTTTCAATTATCCATGGCATAGGATTGTGTAACTATTGCATTGATTGATTTCACATTCTTTTCATCATGCATTACCCGTAGAGGGATCCAATGAGGATGATATGCCGCGAGGCATTATCTACGTGCATATACCCGTAGAGGGGCCTGCAAGGTGTTGAACCGCGAGGTTTAACTAATTATGCTTTATACTTGAAATCATCAATCAAATAATTACACTTGATGCTAACACGTTGATTTGAGCTCCAAGATAACACCATCCGGTTGTGTAGCCTGAAAACCTCACAATTGGCTAAACGTGCTTGGTTTTATTCCCAATAAGGAAATCTTTCGATTTCACATACCTTGACATGGATGTGGAGATGAGTCATCAATTGGAGATTGAATAGCTAAGCCATACTCCCTAATGAAACCACAATCCACACACTCTCCTTTCATTTGCATGCCAACCTTTATTTTGCTTGTTTATTTCTTGTTCCTTTTGGTGACCAACACACACACACCCTTTGATTCAAATCATCGCCTTCGAAAGGTGGTTTTGTTTCTCACCCTCTCGTATCTTAGATGATTGAAGATAGTATGAATGCAGACGAATCCTGTGATCCGACCGTGGGCTCAGCCGGAATTACTACTTGACGACCTCCTATCCTTGGGAGTAGTGCACATCTATTTGCGTCGCATCAATAATCAGTTTGTTCGGTCGATGATTTACAACCGGACTACTCTCATCGTGGAAGAGGTGAAGGCGGCACTTCACAGAGAGCAACTATGTGGCAAGGTTCAAGGTAGAGATCATGTGAGTAACTGCGAGGAGGCATTGCATGTGAGGGGTCGACAAGAAAGGAGATGAGGCTTCAGGAAGAATAATGACATCTCCAAGTCGAGACTCTCGTAGGATAGGTTTACGAACATCACATGCTACAATTGCCATAAGAAGGGTCATTATTTGAACCATTGTCCTATCAAGAATATGAAGAAAGGAAAGAAAACTGAGAAGGATTCCGGTTCGACATCTTTAGGGATTGATGGGGAGCAGGTCCATGATGAAGGTAAAGATACCGAGATTTTTGCTGCGGGATTGCAGGTAATGCCAACATGGCATGCCTCATGGATAGTGGATGCTCATATCATATGACTCCTCATAGGGGTTGGTTCGTGACATACCGTTCCAAGCAAGATGGAGGCTCAATCCCCATGGGGAACAATGCAGTGTGTAGAACTGCGGGTATTGGAACCGTTCGAATAAAGATGCATAACGGCATAGTGCGTACACTTGCCGATGTGAGGCATGTCCCAGATTTACAGAAGAGCCTAATCTCCATTGCTATATTAGACAATGCTGGATGTAAGCCTGTCTTTGAAAAAGACCAACTTCGAGTTTCGAAAGGAGCCATGGTTGTGATGAAGGGAAAGAAGGTTGGAAACTTATATGAAACTTATATGCCCTTCAAGGTACCATAGTTGAAGGTGAAGCAGATGTAAGCACTATGAGCACAGTTTTTGAAGATTCAGCCAAGTTATGGCATTATCGTTTGGGTCATCCATGTGACAAAATGCTTGATGTACTCCGAAGAAGAAAACTAATTGAAGCCTCAAATGAGAGTGTAGAATTCTGCGAATCCTGTGTGTACGGTAAGAAGACAAAGCTGCAGTATAACACGGGGAAGCATACTAGAAAAGGACCACGTGACTATGTACACACCGATGTGTGGGGACCGTGCCCAGTGCTGTCAAGAGGGGGAGCTAAGTATTTTGTCTTGTTTATTGATGACGACTCTCGCAAAGTCTGGATGTACTTGATGAAGTCAAAGGACCAGACTTTTGATATGTTTCGAGAGTGGAAGACCATGGTGGAGAAGCAACCTGGAAGGCAAGGTGCTTAGATCTGACAATGGAGGTAAGTTTACCTCGAGGGAGTTTAAAAATTTCTGCAAACTCCATGGGATCCACAGACACTTTAGCACACCCTGTGATCCACAGTCGAATTATATGGTGGAGCAGATGAATCGGACATTGTTGGAGAGAGTGCGGTGTTTGAGGCACTCAGCCGGTTTGGGAAAGGAATTCAAGAGATAATCTTGACTGTTGTGCACATTGTGAACAGAGTTTCTTCAGCAGCGATTGGCTACAAGATCCCTGAGGAGATGTGAAGTGGTGAAGCTGGAGATTACTCCTACTTGCGCATTGTGGGTTGCCCGACATCCGTGCACGAGAGGGGCGACAAGTTGGATCCAAGAGTAAAGAAGTGTGTCTTTCTTGGATATGGACATGGTGTCATGGGATATCGTTTGTGGGATCGAGATGGTCAAAAAGCGATAGTGAGCCGACATGTCACTTTTGATGAGGATGCAATGCCCAGGGCGGAGCATTCTCACTCAAAAGATGACACGTCCGCAGAGGATATTTCACCAGAGAGGGTTAGTCTTCCGGTCCAGCCCACTTGGTGACCAGGCAAAGAGTTGATGGTCGATGCTCCAATTAAGGGAGATGATGAGGTCCATGTTGCAGAAACTCGTTACATCTCAGGTATGCGTTGACACTTATGCAGGTGATGATGGAATGTGGGGATCGAAGAGGGTGAAGAAAGTGCCAGAAAGATTGGGAGCATGGGATTATGCAGGTTATTCTTTCGATGATATGGCGTCTTATGCACTCAATCTAGAGCACAAAGAGCCAGCGACATATGGTGGAGCTATAGTCTCGGGAGATGTCGCTCAGTGGCAAGGAACTATGGAGGAGGAGATGGAGTCCCTTCACCGGAACGACACTTGGGATTTGGTGTCATTACCTAGCGAGAAGCGTGCTATTGGTTGTCGCTGGATATACAAAGTCAAATAAGGTTCAACTCAAGATTGGAACAATATCAGGTACAAGGCAAGGTTGGTTGCCAAGGGATTTGCACAACAGAAGGGTGAAGACTACAACGAGATATTCTCACCAGTTATGCGTCACACGTCCATTCGTGTGTTATTGGCGCTAGTTGCTAGCATGGACATGTAGTTGGAACAACTCGATGTGAATACCACCTTTCTGCATGGAGATCTTGATGAGGAAATCTATATGCAGCAGCCTGAAGGATTCAGAGTTGAAGGGAAACAGACTTTGTGTGTAGGTTGAAGAAATCATTATACGGATTGAAGCAGTCACCCAGGCAGTGGTACAAACGATTCGATAGCTTCATGATGGGGGTAGGCTTCGAGAGGAGCATCAAGGATCAATGTGTGTACGTTTGCATGGCTTGAAGATCTATTTGTTGTTGTATGGGGATGACATGCTAATTGCTTCTAATAGCATGTCGAAGGTGAAGAAGATGAATGAGAAGCTCGACATGAATGATTTGGGGCCCGCTAAGAAGGTTCTCGAAATGGAGATTGTTCGAGATCGAAAGAAGCATGGGCTTAGATTGTCACAGAAGGGGTATATTCAGAAGGTACTTGACCAGTTTGGGATGGATAGTAAGACGCCCGTGACAACACCTTTGGGAGCTCATTTTCAGCTGTCGGCGAGCCAGTTGCCAAGCACCGATGAGGAGAAGACTTACATGTCTCAGGTGCCATATACGAGTGCAATAGAAAGCTTGATGTATGCGATGGTTTGCACATGTCCAGATATTGCACATGCCGTCGAAGTGGTTAGCAGATACATGGCTAATCCTGGCAAGGAGCAGTGACAAGCCGTCAAGTGGATTCTAAGATATCTGTGAGGCATAATGAGTATCGGGATCCTCTATGGGATAGGAGACGAAAAGGTGCTGACAGGTTACTACGATAGTGACTACGCAGGTGATAGAGACAGGCGTCGATCTACCACGAGGTAAGTGTTCAGTTTGGGCATTGCCACGGTATCGTGGAGGTTGGTCTTACAGTTTGTGGTTGCGTTATCGACCACAGAGGCCGAGTTGATTGCAATGGTGGAAGCTGTGAAGGAGGCCAAGTATTTGAGGAGTCTACAGAGTCCGTCACATGTGCATTGTGACAGCCAGCATGCCAATCATCTGGCGAAGCACCAGGCATACAGTTCGAGGACGAAGCATATTGAGGTGCCCGATTCCTTCCTTGAGTTAGAGAACAAGGAGATAGAGCTTCAGAAGATCCCGACTGATTTGAACCATGCAGACATGTTTACCAAGCCAGTTCCCACCGTCAAGCTCCAGGTTTGCATGGAGCTGATTTCTTTGTTTGGATTAGGTGGCACCGGAGGGCGTGTTTTCTGAGACGATGATGATTCTAGAGAGAGTGTCATGGCACACAACGTGGAGGTGCTGGAGTCATTGGTGATGAGATTTGAATCAAGGTTGAGTGTTGTTTTTTGTGATTCAAATCCCGTGGACAGTTTTTCCCAGGTGACTCAGTCGAGTAGGAGGCTGCTCGGTCGAGCAACAAGCTCCTTGATCGAGCAGCATGAAGTCTCTGACAGACCGAGCAGGCAGAGAGCTTGGGAAAGTTTTTCCTCCGACTCGGGTGACTCCTACTCGGTCGAGTAGAAGGCTACTCTGTCGAGTAGGAGGCTACTCGGTCGAGCAGCATGAAGACTTTGTTTGCCCGAGCAGCCCGAGGGATTTTCGCTTGAAGAGGGATACTGACACTCGGGTTGAGTAACTAGGCTACTCGATCGAGTCGACTCGACTCCACCTAGGGCATGTCTGCTCGACCGAGATCGACCGAGCAGACAGCCGACTCGGGTCGAGTCGGCGTAGGCCCATGCGCGAGAGCACGGTTTGGATGTGATTTTTTCCCATTGTTTTGGGTTTGTATTTAGCCTATCTATTGTTTTAAATTTGGTTAAGCATCTATTGAGTTTTGTAAGCCTCCATTGAGTTTTGGAGAGCCTCTTGCTACCCCATTGGAGATTGGAGAGAGTTTTAGGGTTTGTTCTCTTGAGAGAAAGGTTTGGTTTTTCCTTCTCTTCTTCTTCCATTGATTTCTTCCTCTTGAGTGGATTTGTGAGGGCTTGTTCCATTGACAAGTTATTACTCACGCGTGAGGGAGCGTTTTGTAACCATAATTGTTTGGATCTCTCTACTGGTGGAATCGTCTCAGATTGGATTGCTGGACGTAGGTTGTTTACAACCGAACCATGATAAATTCTCTTATGTCTGCGATTGATTTATTTGTTGCTGTGATTCGTTTGTTGCTTTCTATTGCAAGGTCATTTGGAAATTTTGTTGGGTCATTGGGATTAGATTTTTGCTAGCTCCATATTCCTGATAAGTTTATTAGGGTTGGTTTTCGCATTGATCCCAAGGCGTTTCGGTTTTCCACCCCCCAACATTCTCTTTGCATTCGCCCAATGCTTGTAATGGTCTTGGGATATACGAAGGTTATCTCTGACAACTGCTCACTACATTTACTATTTCAGTGACCATGTCTGGGCACAACAACTCAAGGTCACCAACATCATCCAAACTAAGAGGAGACCGACACTTCTTTCCATATAATGCTGCAAATGGTGACATGCATATACTACCTGATAACTATTGTTGTAGGCAAACTCTGCCAGATGTAGATGTTCATCCCAATATCCCTTAAAATCCAGCATGCATGCCCTTAACATATCTTCAAGAATCTAAATTGTTTGCTCCGACTGGCCATCTATTTGTGGATGGTATGCAGTGCTGAAACTCCATTGAGTTCCTAAGCTGGCCTGCAAACTTCTCCAGAAATGAGACGTGAATCTAGTGTCGCTGTCGGGGACTATGCATACAGGCATTCCGTGAAGTCTCACGATTTTCTCCATATATCTCTTGGCAAGATGGTTGGTCGACTGGCCAACTCTAAAGGTATGAAATGAGCTGATTTGGTTAATCGATTAACGATTACCCAAATGGCATCATATCCTCGAGGAGTATGAGGTAACCCAATCACCAAATCCATTGTCACATGCTACGACTACCACTCTGGTATAGGAAGAGGTTGTAGCAGTCCTGCCATCCTCTGGTGCTCAGCTTTCCCTTGCTGACAGGTTAAGCACGAAGCTGCTCTCATGACTACGGTACTCTCCATATCATGCCATAATAAAATGTTGTCGTAGATCTCGATACATTTTGGTGCCTCAAGGATGAATAGAATAAGGTGAGCTATGAGCTTCTCTCAAGAATTCATCACGTATCTCACCAGATGGCACACAGATTTTGCTCCCAAAATGCAGGGACCCATCTTCATGAATGCAGAAATCATTGCGAAGTCCGGCCTCTGTTCGTTCTCGAATCTTCTTTACTGTGACCTTATTTAATTCCCGTTAATCAATGCACATCCTTCGAGATCCATCCTTCTTATTCACTAAAAGTACTTGCACACCCCACGGATGATACACTAGGTTGAATCAGCTACGTTTCGACAAATCCTTCAACTGACTAGAAGCTTAACTAACTCTGGAAGAGATATATGGAATGGAGCCTTCTTAATCGGTTGAGTACCTAGAACCAAATCAATGGTAAACTCCAAGAATCTATCTAGAGGAAGTCCATAAATATCATCTAGCAAAACGTCAAGAAAATCCTGGACTACCCTTAGCAACACTGGTTCAGCCTCCATTGCCATAATCATCTCTTCTACTGGGTTGTCCTTAAACTTCAATGGTTTAAGGGAACTACTACCACTAAAGAATTCAAACTTTGAGTGATTGGAACACTATCTTGCTGAATCTACAATCTATAGTGGTATAGAACATCCCTAACCAATCCATTCCAAATACTGCTTCTAAGCAGTGCATTTTCATTACTAAGAAATCAGCATAGAATCTTCATCTGCCAATCTCCATACAGGATGTTGACGGCATCCGAGAGAATTGCGAAGGACTCCATTTTAGTGTGGATGTCCCAACTAGAAGAAAGGAAATCTACTACTATAGAATGTCTCGCTACAAATTGTTGGGACATGAAGCAATGTGAAATTTTTAAGTCAAAAGTAGCAAGACGGGAAAAGAAACAACTCTGACAATGCCTAAGAAAAAGTACACATAAATAAGTAAAAAATCTATCATCCTAGTCATAACAAACATCATACCATACTAAAGTAAGAATAAAAAGACAAGCATTACTTAAGGAAGATTGTAGAAATACCAGGGATGACTCGCCCGGTATCCTCCGCCTCTACCGTTGTCATTGTAAGGGTCTGACGTATTTTAGCTGCCTTCCTGTAGATCTGTTGTTGAAGACAAAATCTACAAATATGCCTGACCATACCACAAGTGAAGCATTTCCCAGCAAGGATTCTGCAATCCTTCCTCTCATGTCCCCGCCTGCCGCAAAGTTGGCAATACACTCGTCTACGTGGGGCTATTGGAACTCCAAACCTCATGAACTGAGTAATCTGTACATGCCTCGGGAAGTTCCTCTGCAGGCCCGTAGGGTGTCTATCTACAATTACAGGTGTGGAGCTCCCGTTTCCTAAGCCATGATACTAACCAGCTTCTCTTCTTGCTTAATCAGTTGCTCTCGTATACCCACCAAAATTGTCGCCATCCAAGACAACTTCGATGAGGCCATATCAGGAGCTGATGTTCCATTCTCGGACATTCCATTCCTGCTATCCATTCTCTCTGTAAGAATGAACAAGGGAAAACAATGTTCAGTAAAGAATTACGGATCATAATGTTGGAGCGTTACTTGTATTATTCTTACGCATATCATAGTGTGAGGGACCTGCATAGGCCACCACAAAAACCTGTCACACCTCGCTCTCCCAAATACAGGAGAGACATGGTGGACTAGTCCATCGTAGTATTCAGACATTGGGATTCGAGCCCCTAACGTCCAAATACTACTAGGCTTCAATTGTGGGTTGAATAGAATTATCTATGCAGGCCACTACAGAACACTGGAATAGTACAAAAGAGTAAGAAACACAATGCTCCAACAAAAATTAAAACCGTAAGTGCTAAAAAAGCAAACTGTATTGTGCCTTATTTATACAAGATTCATCATACATCTCTATACAATTACCAAAGGGTACCAAAAGTACAACAAAAGGGGGAAAAGACATAAAAGGGGGAACCCACCCTAAAAGAAACCCAAAAGGTATCCACACCCATACAACGCACTCCCTAGTCTAACCCAAGGAAGTCCAGGTGCTGAAGTCTGCAGTTGTACCTGAGGAGATGAAGTAATGAAGTCTGCACACGTCCTGGCCCTGGTGCTACAACCTCAGGACCTGAAAGTGTAAATGTGTGATCTAGTAGAATTCCTAACTAAGCTAGGTAGGACCCAGTTTAAAACCAGACTATCTATCTAGAGGGTAGTCTATAGAAGTAAGGGTTCCACAAAACAAGCATACATAAACATTTCACAACATGCTGAGCAGAAAGTAAATTAAAGTACATGTTAACATATGATAGCAACAATTATAAGTTGGTGACAAAACATTAAAATTATTAGTTTGAATGTTTGGGAAGCCGTGTAAATAGTAAAACACTTAAGGAGCTGGACTTCACCTAGGATGGGCGAAAAGTGGTACCCCAAACAGTGACATGAGCAATATAGGGGCCTCTCGTAACTCCCCCTTTTGGGAGTGAGACAATTCCTCGTTTTTTGGCCCGAAACGGAGGAAACCAATAAATATCTCATGGTGCATCACGAGTACACTCATGTGCCTCTCTTACTCTGCCCATTCCCTCTACCGGTTGATGGTAGTGTGAGTGAGACTACAAATAATGTGCAGTCTATAACGCTTACTTTTTACATGTGTTCCCCCCAAAGCCCGCATCTAGTGCTTCAACCATTTTCGAAATGGACTGAAACTCTAGATTGTTTTCCTCATCTTACTCTGTTTTCATGTGTTTCACAAAACTTTCATTATTGGATATCTGACGTGCGTTTATATTTCATATATTCACGCACGTTTTCTTTTGTGTTTCTCCGTATTTTCCGCCGTCTTTTATTCGTTTTCTCGTATTTTCTCGTTTTCTTTCACTTTTCTTTGTTTCTCCATGTTTGCAGGAGATTGCCTGCGTAGGGGACGTTTAACGATGATATCATGTGTCCCCGGAGCAACGAGAGGAGTCACGCATGATCCAGGTGGTCAAACGATGAAGAATACATCTTTCAGCCCCTCACCCGGTCGGTTGGTCATCTCCAACCGATCGGGTGATGCACGCGTGCACCACCCGGTCTCAGCCAGAGCTCAAGTGGAAGTCACCCGACCGGCTCACAGGCCGGTTCAACTGGGGCCAACTCTCTGTCTTCTCGAGCCAAATTCCAACCGATCGGGTGACTCTCACCCGATCGGTTCATCTGTAGCTGATGCTGAAGAGCCGAAGACACGGGCACCCAACCGATCACTTCACCCGATGGCGCCAAGATCCAACCGGTCACTCCAAGAACTCAACCAACCGGTTCATATGACCGGGTGAAAGTTCGCCGTTTTCTGTTATTATCTGTAACGGATCACCCGATCGGTTGACTTGGCAACCGATCAGGTGATACGAGAGTCTATACATAGAACCCCTAGGGTTCCAGAAACGGGGAGCTGCTAGTTTTTACTGTTTTCTCCTATTGTGACGGCTGTAATTACTGTTCCTTTGTAAGTTTTTGGATCTTTCTCAAACTTTAGTATTATCTTATTTTCTCTATTACTTCCGCATTCCAATCGTCTGATTATGATTTCAACGGTTCATTTTCGTTTAGATCGCTTTTTAATGAATATTTGTGAGTAGTTCCCAAATCTGGGATTTTGGTGGAAACCCCTTCGGAGGCTCTTCCCGATGCATCCATAGGGTTAGGAAATCGATAGGGATTAGGAATCTAACGATTACGCGGGGTGTTTCATTGTCATCGGTGGGAAAAAGACCGCCTTTGACCGTTGGGCCAAGGGGGAATAAACTTGGCGGTTGACTCCCTAGCCATAGCTCACGTCCTTAGCGTAGACGCCGAATCCTAGCACGCGGGAGCGGCAGGATGAGACGTTGGGAGTTATCGTTGCGAGCTTAGTGCTCCCGGAATCGATCGGTGTTAATGGACACGGGAGTGCCCACTGATCGAATCCGGGAAGTCCGGTGTATCATCCTGGGCACCGACCGGAATATCGGGCCCATGGGATGCCGGTACCACTTTCAGAGGCAACGTCTCACTATTAGACCCTAATTCCGATCGCTATCCTACCCGTAGGCCGTATCGGCGAGAGTCGCTCGTTGGAGTGGAAACCAAAGTCCCGGGGTTATTTTCTTATTGTTCATACCTTGCATTACTTTTCCGTGACAACCCATTAACCGATTCGGGCTAGCTCGCCCACGGGGTGATTTTGGTCCTCCTTGACACAAGCACATCCTAGCCTCCCTGTGTTCGACCCCCAAGCCACACTACAACACCGTGCGCTTGCGATTACAAATATCTAAACCCCCCGCTGCCACGCGGCTCACCACCACCGGCGTGGCAGATCACGTCAAGTTTATGGCACCGTTGCCGGGGAGGCAACGTGCTTGTTATTCTAGGATCTCTTGAACCCTAGTGTCTATCTCTTATCCCGACCTCGCGATAATTTTCGCATTCTCCTTTTTCCTTTTTATTTTCTTTTTTTATTGCTTATCTTATCTGTTTCTTTCCCACTTGTCGCTTCACGGGTGTTTGTTGTTTTTCATGCGCAGGAGTTCAAGAAGTCTCGACGACTTGATCCCCGTTGATCCAGAGATTAACGCCACCCTTAGGCGCTTGGCCGCTGTGAAGCGAAGAAGAGAGGATCCCAAATCCATGGAGGAGAACACCCCGCCTCACAAGTCCCTGTTGGAGTACTCGATGCCATCTATCGAGTCCACTTCCGCCATACGTTCTCCAGCTATTGCGGCCCAAAGCTTTGAGCTAAAGCCGTCTTTGGTGACATGGATCCAGCAGGATCAGTTTTCGGGTGCGCCCATAGAGAGCCCGATCGAGCATCTAGACTCCTTCTTGGAGAAATGTGACACTTTCCGGATTAATGGTGTCACGACTGAGGCGATCCGTCTGCAGCTGTTCCCCTTCTCGTTGCGAGACAAAGCCAAGCAATGGCTTAGGGGGAAGGACACCAACACCTTCAATACCTGGGAGAAGCTCTCCAACGCTTTTCTGACGAAGTTCTTTCCTCCGGGGAAGACCATGAAGTTGAGGAGTGAGATCTTCTCCTTCTCCCAGGCCAGCCACGAGTCCTTGCATGAAGCTTGGACGAGGTACAAGGAGATGCAGAGAAGATGCCCTCACCATGAGCTTCCGAAGTGGCAGATTATTAATCTGTTCTACAATGGGCTGAGGGATGACCTAAAATCTTCTATGGACACCGCGGCTGGGGGTTCCTTCATGTCAAGGAGCGAGGAAGATGCCGGACATATTCTGGAAAATATGGCATCCAACAATGAGCGGTGGTGTGACGAGAGAGCCACACCCAGGTCTGGGGGTATACACAGAGTCGAGGACGTCGACAAACTTTCAAGCAAGTTCGACTTGCTTTCGACCCAGATCTCCGCACTAATGGTAGGAGCCGGCGGGGCCGGTACACAGCAGATTTCAGCGGTAGAATCCGAATTCTTTGGGGAATTCGACGGTGGTGACGTCTCACCACCGTTGGACCAGGCGAGCGCACTATTTTACAACCCCACGGGAAATGCGCCGTATCCACCAAGAACCAATTCCAACCCGGCCTACTCTCCAAACAACCGGAACCACCCTAACTTTGGTTACCGGCCACCATTCCAGCCCTCGTCGCCTCAGCAGCCGCAGCAACAAACATATCAGCCGACTAGGCCACAGCAGAGTCAGATTCAGCAGCAACAATATCAGCAGCAGCCTCAGCAACAATTTTACGCCCCCAGGAATCAGCAGCCAATCCAGCAACAGCAGCAGTATGGCCAACAGAGGGCCGTCTCTCCGGTTGAGTCTCTCTTGACTCAATATATAACCAACCAGGAGAAGATTAATCAAAAGCTGGAAATGGGTCAGCGGGCCCTCACGGACCAAGTAACCCAGCTGGGGTTACAAGTGGCGAACCTTTCAAGGTCACAAAACCAATTACCGCCACAGCCGGAGGTGAACCCGAGGGGAGCAACCCAAACGTCGGCACTCGTGCACGAGCACACAAATGTGTCCGCTATCGTTCTGAGAAGTGGGACACAAATCCCTACTAGAGTACCCCCTAACAGACCGGAAGCACCGTTGGTCGTTGAGCGACCGATCGAAAAATCAAACGACGCCGGTGCTTCGTCATCAAATCCTACGACTCCGGAGGGAGTCTCTGAAGAAGAGAAGAAGAAGAACGAGGAAGGGAGCCCGAAAGTGTTCAAACCCGTTGTGCCTTTTCCACAACGGTTAGCTCAGGCCAAAATTGATGAGAAATATGGCAAGTTCTTCGCCATGGTCAAGGACCTGAGCTTGCAAATCCCCTTCCTGGAAGCAATCGAAACAATCCCCTCCTATGCAAAATTCCTGAAGGATTTGGTGACGAGAGGGTCTAGTTAGGAGAAAGTAGTGTTGACGGCGGAGTGTAGCGCTCTCATCCAGAGGGCAAATCTGCCGAAACTTAAGGACCCAGGGAGCTTCTCAATTCCTTGCACGATCGGGGCAGTAAAGAATCATCGTGCACTCGTCGATCTCGTAGCGAGTGTAAGTTTGATGCCCTTGTCGATGTATAAAAGGATAGGAATGGGTGATTTGGAGCCCACCGGTATGACCCTACAACTAGCTGACCGGTCGGTCAAATATCCGGTGGGGATTGTGGATGACCTCCCCGTTAATGTAAAAGGGGTGCATGTGCCAGTGGACTTCGTAGTCATGGACATGCCTGAAGACGCACACACCCCCATCATCTTGGGATGGCCTTTCATGGTCACTGTTGGCGTTTTGATTGATGTGAAGAACGGAAAACTTTCGCTAAACGTCAGCGGAGAAAAGGTTGAATTTGATCTGGGGTTGTCCATAAAGTATCCCGATCCCCCAGATGACCCTAGGTGTAATTTGCTGGAGGTGGAAGAAGAAAAAGCTGCTGAAGAGAGCTCCTGGGAGTTTCTCTTAAGAAACCCCCCCGATGACTTGGAGGATTCAGAAGACCGAGACGGCCCTAAGAACAATGATGCTGCTGGGAGAGCGAACGCAGCAAGAACGACCCCTCCCGGGTTCCCCAAGGCTCCTCCTGCGAGGAGAACGGGGAAAGAACCCATGGGCCTCACCAAAGACGAGGTCCGGATCCTAAAGAAGATGGCGGTAAGCGCCAATACGAAAGAGAAGCCCCCGGATCCCAAGATCAAGGAGAGGGTAGTCGAGCAAATCTTTCTCCAGCCGCTGACTACTCCAAAGGCCTTAAGCTCCGATGAAGAAGAGATGCCGAACTTCGGGCATCACCCGTATCAACCACCGTGAACATCACTTACGGGCGTCGAGCCAACGACGTTAAACAAGTGCGCTTCATGGGAGGCAACCCATGTTCTAAACTTTTTCCCCACTTTTTATTGTTATTTTTTACTTTATTTTATCTATTTTTATAAATAAAATCAGCCACAAGAACATCCGTTCGGGGACTTAGACAATCTGTTGGTTTTTGCAGGAAACAAAGCCCCAATCGATCGGTTGATAAGTCAACCGATCGGTTGGGATGTATCAGATACAAGCCGCAACTGTCCCCAAAGGAACCGGTCGGTTGAAGAATGGAGAGACCGGGTGACAGACCGGGTGATCTGGGGAGAATTCTCGGGAAATTTTTGGGGAATATCAACCGATCGGTTGAGTTCGAGCGCGATCGGTTGAAGCGATCGGGTGAGCAGCCCTCAATTCTTGGGAAAATGAGTGGAGCGGCCAACTGATCGGTTGACAAGTCAACCAACAGGTTCACCTATAGCACTTCTTCGGCAAGAATTTTTGACCTAATTGTCAACCGATCGGGTGACAAGTCACCCGATCGGTTCGACTTAAGACCCTATATAAACCCCCGACCACCCGTTCGCTTTCACCCTCGCCCGATCGCCATTGTCGCCGTCGTTTCGCCTCATTCTCCTCCCCAACGGCTGATTCTCGCTCCCCCACATCCTCCACTCCTCCAATACCCCTTCTCTCCACCTCCTCCATCAATCTCTCCATCATCTTCACTCCCTCTCTCCTTTCATTTCGAATTTCTGACCTAATTCCCCCCAAACAACGCCCATTTCGAAAATTCTTGCTGAAAGAGGTCGCCGCGGCTCCACGCTACTCTCATTGCACAGTGTGGGGACATCTACGAGCAAGCTTCGCCATTTCGCTTGGGTTCACTCGCTCCTACGCTCATATTTCTATTTTTGCCATATAAATTGTGCTTGCTCATTTTGCTTGTGTTAGTGTGCATTCATTGCCTTTGCACTCATTCATACACGCACACTCACGCATGGCTAAGGATAAAGACAAGGGGAAGGGAATTTTGCGGGAGGAGGAACCGTCTCGAAAGAGACGAAAACAAACACGTCCCCCTTCCCACACACGAGCACTTACACTTGGCCCTCCCCCGCCTGTTATCCCCCCTGTGGACCCAATGTTGGGCCCGCATGGGTATATCTTTAGGAACCGGGAACACAAGGATTTTTATCGTAGGCTCGATGCTCGGGGGCATCTATCTACTAAGTTCCCGCACACACAAACACTGGTCGATCTCGGTGTCTACACCGAAGTCGAATCTCTTTTCGCTAACTTAGGATGGTTGGCCTTTCTTAATGCATCTGCCGTATCCTACCCGGCACTCACCCTCGAATTTCTCTCTACACTTGTTTGGGAGTCCGGGTCGATCATAAAATTCCGGGTGCATAACAGGAGTGTCATCACAAATCTGAACACAATTAACGATATATTTGGTTTCCCCAATCTTGGGGATGACTCCATCCGACACTACGGGTACACGCCCGAGTTTAACGTCGATCAATTCTGGTTCCGCCTCACACTGTTCCATGAATATTCCCGAGGAAGGGCCAAGGCCTCCTCCATCATTCATCCCGTGTTTCGTTTGGCCCATAGGATCATATCATCTGCATTTTTTCCCAGGGACGAGTCCGGCAGCGTGACTATCCCTGACCTTTTTATCCTCTGGGCCATGACTTTCCCTTTTGTCCGGGACGATGATGGGATTAGCTTCAGGGCCCCTACCGTCCCCATCCATGGCGGCGATTGGCTTGTTTACAAGCTTCTCGAGATCAGCCAGGCCGGTAAGGGGAAATTTTGTTGTGGGGGCATCATTACTATCATTTGCTCTTACCCCCAATTTAATATTCCCATCCCCAATAATCTTCCCGCTGCCGCAGGACCCTCACAGCTAGATATTGATGTCCTGCGGCACATTCACATGATTAGACCCCACTCCGATGGCCGCTTCATCTTCAATTATGGCCACCCCACAGCCCCTTACACCATTCTCCCTAACCCCGCTCGCATGACCATTGCTCTTGTGGGAGATTGGACCTTCCCACATGATCCCAACTTCCTAGCGGGGTTGAACCTTCCTTTCCTTCCCGCGGACGCACGCAGACCAACGTCCCCTGTCGCCCACTTAGGCGAGCAGGATATCCCTGCGTCTCAGGGAGATATAGGGGCTGGCCCGAGTCGTCCTGTTTCTGTTCCGGGGCCCATCACGTCTGAGCACCTCTTAGCGGCCATTTCTGGCCTTGTCTCCTGTGCCGGCATGACCACCGCCTCCGGCACCACTTCCACCTTACCTGGCGGCACCACTTCTGCCTCACGTCAGTCCACATCCTTTGGTCGTCGCCAGGTCTCTGCCCGTCTTGGTCTTGAAAGGGAGGTCGCTGCCCTCCGTGAGCTCGCCATGTCCTCTGCCTCCTCGGACCCATCACCGTCCTCTTTTCTCACTCACCCACGTTTCCTCGCACTTGAGAGGAACGTGGCCGCCATTCTTCGCCTTCTCACTTTCATCCACGGCCCTCCTCCACCTTCACCACCTCGGTGATCTTCTCCTCCACCCTCCCACACATCCCCACATCCATCACCTCCCTCACCACATTCTTCTCCTCCCTCATCTATTCCCATCCCGGTATCCACTTCCCCCTCCCGACCACTTCCATCGCACCCACGCTACCTCCTCCCTCCTCCTCCATCACTGCATACGTGCGTCGGAGGAAATTGTCGGTGCGCTCCAGATCTCTCCCACCACCACCCACTACCGTCACCACCACATCTTCTTCCTCCATTTCTATTCCTCTCACCACCGCCTTGATCGCTGTCCTACCACCACCACCCACCTCCACCGACACTCTTTCTATCGTTCACACCACCGCTGCCCCTATTCCTCCACCTCGTTCCCCACTTCTCCGCACACCCCCAGCCTCCCCCGACCACCCATCCACACCCTCTTCCGAGGAGGACGAGGACTCACCTTCTCCTGCTTTCTGATTTCACCTTGTTTGTTTTTGACTCCCCCTTGCATATTTCTGCATTTCACGATCACATTTTATTCGCTACCACTGTCAGGTATAGCTTGGGGGACGTCTATTTTGGTGTGCTGTCGTGTTTTGTTTGTTTTTTCTCATTTTTGTGTGTGTGCTTGTTTTTCCCCTTTTGAGTGTCGTGTCGTATGGTTTTATTTCTATTTTTGTGCCGTTTGATTTTGATTTTGATCTTCCTTTATTTTCAGTTTCATCTCTGTGTTTTCCTCGTTTTCATTTCTTTTTTTTGTGTCGGTGCGTATTCCCCCCATCTTCATTGCCCTCCCGTACTCACTCTTATTGCATTGAGGGCAATGCAAGCTTCAGCTTGGGGGAGTCGCACTGTGTGCGTCATTTGAGTCCTTCTTTTTCGTTTTTGTGTCGTTTTCATCGTGTTTTTTTAATTTTTCTTTTTTCTCTTTTCTTCTTTTTATCTCTTTCTCCTAGAGATGAACCCTATGATGAATCGCCACGAAATCACACACACCTAGCATGGCACCGATAATCACACTCACTGACCCTAGAATTTCGTGTCCTCTTGCATTTCACGCATCGTGGGTCCACTTAGCTTTTTGTGAGTCGTGCATCGTGCCTAGCTATTTGGTGTGCTTCTACTTTGTGATTTTACTTTATATACCTGTCCAGGAATGACCCCTAGATTACCATGCTTCGATTTGAATATGCGGTATTTATTTTCCATGTCTGCTTCTGCATGCTATATATATATATATATTGTGTACTTCATTTCGCATGTGTCGGGATTCCACAATTAAGGACTAGGGTAACCCATTTAGCCTATGCTCTATTTAGCGAGAATATTTTCCTTTGCCCAAGTGTTTAGATTTCGACTTCTTTTTTGTTTTACTTGGTGCAAATCCCCTCGTCGTGTACCGTTCTCCCACTTGGGAGAGTACACATGTGTATAGCCAAAAACCCAAAAATCCAAAAAAAAGAGAAAAGAAAAGAAAAACCCAAAAAGAAAAGAAAAGAAAGATTTTGTATAGCCAAAAAGCCAAAAAAATACAAATACCCAAAACCCAAAAAAAATTTCGAGTGTGAATATTTTTCCTACCTACCGAGAATAAAGGGAAGGCAAGAATTTGCACCGAGTGTTCTACTCCACATCATCTCAACCCCCATCGTTTTCGAAAACACTTGGCTTAGGAACTTTTTAGCTAGTATCTAGGCTATAGTGGCGTGATTTCCTTAACCCTAGTTGTGGAGTCCCCGACGCATGATACGTTTCACTTCTTATACTCTTCTCATGCATGCTCGAACTAATATTCACCGCAATTTCAAATTCAAATCGGTATTTGGGTCATTTCCTGGATTTGCGTATATGAGCTCATAGCACATTGTAGAAAGTGACACCATTTGCTAGCACACGACCGCACTCACACACGCTTCACTGCGTGGGCCCACGACACTTATTGGGACTCGTTTTCCTAGGTTTAGTGATGTGATTTGACGTTTGCTTGCTTGGTGTGTCGTTTTTGATTTTGTTGGCTCTGACGGACGATCTAGGATATAGAGTTTTCTTTTTCTCTCTTTCTCTCTATTTTTCCCCTCCGAGCTCCTACTCTCACTCGTCTTCCTCGAGGACGAGGAAGAGTTCAGCTTGGGGGATTTTGACGTGCGTTTATATTTCATATATTCACGCACGTTTTCTTTTGTGTTTCTCCGTATTTTCTGCCGTCTTTTATTCGTTTTCTCGTATTTTCTCGTTTTCTTTCACTTTTCTTTGTTTCTCCATGTTTGCAGGAGATTGCCCGTGTAGGGGACGTTTAATGATGATATCATGTGTCCCCGGAGCAATGGGAGGAGTCACGCGTGATCCAGGGGGTCAAACGACGAAGAATACATCTTTCAGCCCCACACCCGGTCGGTTGGTCATCTCCAACCGATCGGGTGATGCACGCGTGCACCACCCGGTCTCAGCCGGAGCTCAAGTGGAAGTCACCCGACCGGTTCACAGGCCGGTTCAACTGGGGCCAACTCTCTGTCTTCTTGAGCCAAATTCCAACCGATCGGGTGACTCTCACCCGATCGGTTCATCTGTAGCTGATGCTGAAGAGCCGAAGACACGGGCACCCAACCGATCACTTCGCCCGATGGCGCCAAGATCCAACTGGTCACTCCAAGAACTCAACCGACCGGTTCATATGACCGGATGAAAGTTCGCCGTTTTCTGTTATTATCTGTAACGGATCACCCGATCGGTTGACTTGTCAACCGATCGGGTGATACGAGAGTCTATAAATAGAACCCCTAGGGTTCCAGAAACGGGGAGCTGCTAGTTTTTACTGTTTTCTCCTATTGTGACGGCTGTAATTACTGTTCCTTTGTAAGTTTTTGGATCTTTCTCAAACTTTAGTATTATCTTATTTGCTCTATTACTTCCGCATTCCAATCGTCTGATTATGATTCCAACGGTTCATTTTCGTTTAGATCGCTTTTTAATGAATATTTGTGAGTAGTTCCCAAATCTGGGATTTTGGTGGAAACCCCTTCGGGGGCTCTTCCCGATGCATCCATAGGGTTAGGAAATCGATAGGGATTAGGAATCTAACGGTTACACGAGGTGTTTCATTGTCATCGGCGGGAAAAAGACCACCTTTGACCGTTGGGCCAAGGGGGAATAAACTTGGCGGTTGACTCCCTAACCATAGGTCACGCCCTTAGCGTAGACGCCGAATCCTAGCACGCGGGAGCGGAAGGATGAGACGTTGGGAGTTATCGTTGCGAGCTTAGTGCTCCCGGAATCGATCAGTGTTAATGGACACGGGAGTGCCCACTGATCGAATCCGGGAAGTCCGGTGTATCATCCTGGGCACCGACCGGAATATCGGGCCCATGGGATGCCGGTACCACTTTCAGAGGCAAAGTCTCACCATTAGACCCTAATTCCGATCGCTATCCTACCCGTAGGCCGTATCGACGAGAGTCGCTCGTTGGAGTGGAAACCAAAGTCCCGGGGTTATTTTCTTATTGTTCATACCTTGCATTACTTTTCCGTGACAACCCATTAACCGATTCGGGCTAGCTCGCCCACGGGGTGATTTTGGTCCTCCTTGACACAAGCACATCCTAGCCTCCCTGTGTTCGACCCCCAAGCCACACTACAATATCGTGCGCTTGCGGTTACAAATATCTAAACCCCCCGCTGCCACGCGGCTCACCACCGCCGGCGTGGCAGATCAAGTCAATATCATTCTCATATCCATTATCATTCTTACTACTTCATAGATTCATAATGCTTGGTAGTCTCAGTATCACATATCTGTTATCATTTACTTTACTTCTCAATTCTCAATTTCAGATCCATATGGAAACTTGCATAAAATAAAACATGCTTGCAACATGAGTAAAACAAGTAATTCGACTTACATTACATATCCGAACATGGTTTTTAACTTGGTAATTAAGCAGTTTGTTTAATCTAATACAGTAAACTTTGGAAGTGTACAGATCATGTTTACTACATGTTGGCATTTGTATGTATTCAACCAAGCTATAAATCAATCCCTGTCAGTTCCCAAAAACTGAGAAAATCAACTGAGAAACCCACACGGCCGTATGGCCAAATCCATACGGCCATATGGATTTAATAAGAGGCTGGAAAATCCACACGGTCGTATGGTGGAATCCATACGGCCGTATGGATTTTGGTTGGTACGGTCGTATGGGCTGATGGCCACACGGCCATATGGAAAATTCCATATGCCCGTGTGGATTAAATAACTCAACTGTCGCATAAAAAAGACACACACGGCCATATGGTGGAATCCATCGGTCGTATGGGAATAAAACTTGAATACGGACACGGTCGTACTCATCTATCGATTAAAAATAACGACCACACGGTTGTACGGAATAGGCCATACCGCCGCATCACTCATGCTGTTGAAATCGACAACGACGAAACTAATACACGAAACTAAAACACAATTAAACTAAACCCTAACTAGCTTCTTTAGGATTCTACCTCGGCAGTCCTTCTATAGATTCTGGGGCCCTTCTTAATCCTTGTAGACCTTCTGATGCTAGCTCCCTCTTCTTCTCCAAGAGTTAACGAACTAAGGTTTCAAGTTTGGCCGTGGATTTTATGTACAAATTGACATTGAACTGTGAACTGTGAAGAGAGATTGAGGGAGTGTGTGAACTGGGAACTAAGAAGAAGGATTGAGAGAGAGAGTGTGTGTGTGTGTGAGTTTATTTCTCCTTTTTTCTCCAAAGTTTTCCTCAGATTTTTTCTTGTTTTGATCCCCCTTCTTGCCACCTCAAGCTCCCCTATATCACTCCAAGCTTGAGACCTCATGGTGGTTAGGTGAAAATCACCAATGATTTGCCACCTAACAAGGTGGAGGTGGCTCTTAGGGGGGGAATTTGGAATTTAATTTTTGTTAGCAAAAATAGTTATACACTTTAATATAACAAATACATCCCCATATACTAGTTTACTCATCCAATTACTCCATATAATTAAATTCCATGACATATAAAATTAAAAATAATTTTAAGTTTAATAAAATTAAGGAAAAAATACAAGACTCCCAAAATTTGTACGCATACAAATACGCCCAAGAATACGTATTATTACGCTTGTATTTATTATGGGGTTATTACACATTCTGCGTTGGCGACCCGGCTGACTCGGACCGAGTGGCCGAGGTACTTGGTCTGAGTAGCCCCAAAGTTTCCTTGGTTCACGATCTGACTCAATAGTCACTTGGATCGAGTCACCTAGGCACTTGGTCCGAGTACAAGCTCGAAAATGGCTCGAAAATGGTCTTCTGCCTTCAATTTTGCTCGGACCGAGTGGCCAAGCACTCGGTCCGAGTGTCGATTTTGCCCATTCAGCTGCTAAGACTCAAATTCATCATTTTTTTCATCACACCTACTCGGACTGAGTAAGCAAGTCTACTCGGTCCGAGTAGATTGGAAATGCTGGGGGCAGCTCAACTTCTTTGCATTCTCTTCTTCTTCATTCATCTTATTTTCCTTGAATCTTATTCTCCACCATGTCACGCACCTAACAAGCCATGCCATTGATGCTCTGGCTATCTCGGATGTGTCTATAGCTCTGTTTTGCACCAACTCGCCTTAAAACTCTTGAAAATGAAATAAAAGCTCCGAAAATCATATAATCCATTAAATGATCGTTAAAGCGATAAAAACGAGTTTCGAACGACCAAAGCGGTATGAAATGATGCGATAAAAGTATAGAAAACATGGACACATCAAAATCCCCCAAGCTTACCTCTTACTCGTCCCTGAGGAAGACAAATAAAAAGTTTTCCGGAGAATAAAAATAGTAAAGTGAAAAAGAAGTCAAAGCTAGAAAAAATCAACTAAATCATCTCCTCATCTCATAAGCATGCGGAAAAACTTCAACTTAGCAATTAAAAACACACAACTCACAAGAATATCATCAAGTCTAGCATTGCTTTTATAGCATGGATTTTCAATGAATAAAGCGAACTTGATATCGAATATACGATATGAAATTAGAGAAAATTCCTATCATAGCTTACTAATTAATATACTAAGTCCACAATTCGAATTCAAGCCACCACAAGTCATTCTTTATCCAGCGTATCATATCATGATCAATCTTTCAAGCATGCAAGATAAATTCTTTATAATTGATTTTCATAAATGAAGATAGTAAATTGAAATAAATTTGGAAATCACCGCACTAAATCCTTTCGTGAATCTTAGAAATCTTCAACCTTACCATGTACTTATTGTATATATAAAATGGGTTAAGGATATGAGGATTTTCTTTTTACAATCGTTTTGGCTATTTTTGGTTTTTCTTTTTCTTTATATATACGAGTTGAACTCAATATATATATAAGGCGGCCTATTCATCCCAGACCAGACAATCTTAGGGCATCAGTTTACGAAGAACCCATTGTGCCTTTTATTTAGGAATTTTTGATTTTTTTAATGTTTTATTCGATTTTTTATGTTTTTTGGGATTTTTGCAAACTCACGTAAACGCGATGAAATGCAAAGCATGATCAAAGATCATTATTGGATATATACAAAAGAAAAAGTAAAAGAAAAAGAAAAGATAGAATTCAGGACATGGCTTAGTATCAGAATTTCTAATCAACACTACTCAAGTGTCGTAGATTATCCAAATTATTTTGAATTGCTACTCATTATGAAAAAGTATTGTTGATCACATAATCATGCAATTAGTCATTCAATCTTCAATTGAATCTTGCAATTTCAGCTTAACTGTTTCGAGAATATTTGTCGTGGAGAAGTGAAATCAAATTATGAAAAAGCATATTAAATTAGCATTCTAATTAAGGAATTAGCTCTAATTCATCAAAGCACAGAGTTCAAATTAAAATCCATCTTATATTTTCAACGAAGCACAATAGACTCAGAAAATACTATGTACGTGTGTAACGAAATTAATTGAGTGTGCGTAGCTTATAGTGCAATCATGGAAGAATCATCTCTTGTCTTAAAAGGAAAAGAAAAGAGAGGAAAAATGAGAAAAAACATGCATGCATGCACTCAAAAGAGAAAAAATAAAAGGATGATTCTAAAAAGAGAAAATGAGTGGAAAACGGTAGAAAAAATAAAGAAAAAACGAAAATTAAAGAGAATAAAAAGCGAAAGCGATACTCTCCCAAGCTGAACATAGCAGTATTCCTCACTGTGGAGAACAACAGCCAGTCGGATGGCGAAATCAAAAGGGTGTGTGTGTGGGGGTGAAAAGAAAAATAAATGAAATCAAAATAAAGTCCTAAAAACAAAAGTAATAAGGAAAAATAATCCTAATGAAACTATATGATCCTAATGCCTAAATGCAAACACGCACACAAATGATGCAATGATATGGGTGTAGCAAAATATGTTCTCTCCCAAGTTGTCTGAAGCGGTGCCCTGAATGTGTAGACAGTTGGGCACAAAAAAATAGGGGAGAACTAGAGCAACCTCTCAACTCAGACAGTGGCACCACCCTCTGGAGGTAGTGATGGGTCTCGCTGCTGCGGACTAGGTGTGGCATCAGATGGTGGTGCTAATGGTGCTGGTGGTGCTGGACACAGAATGTCTAGAATAGCGCTAACATCGCGCTGAATCCCCTGCACTGCGTAATGATAAGTAGATACTACCTTAGTGAGGGTGGTGAAGCCATGCCTCATAGAAGTAAGCTTGATCACTATTGTAGTCAAAAGTGCGTCAATGCTGCGGAAACAGCCAGATGAGCATGTACCACTAGGATCGTCCATCTCCCTACGTGGTCATGCATGTGCACGAGGATGAAGAATAAGCTCAAGGGAGGGTGATCTATGCAAAGGATCAGGTGCAGATACATGAATAGATGGGATCTCAACAGATGCAGGCATCGTGGTGACAGAGGTGGGGATAAATATCACGCTATCAAAAAATACGACAGGAATGGTGGGTATAGAAGTGCTCGCAGTCAAAGGTGCGGATATTATAGGTTAAACTCGAGAGGCACAAAAACATCTGATACAGAATTGCCCTAAAAACAGGTGGTAAAGATGATGGTGCATGCAACGGTATCTCAAGGGTGGTTGTGGGTACTCTCTCGGAACTCTCAGCAAGAGCGACGATCCATACGGTCGTAGGAGCACTAGTAGATGTGGGGACAGATGTGCTCGCTACAGGAATAGACATACCTGCTGCTGAAACAGAAGCGATGGTGGTGCAGGGCTCTACGGGCTCTCCCTCTTCACCACTGATCTCCCAGTCACTATCGTACTCTCCTTACTCCTCAACAGCCTTTCCCTCAGGCTCAAGTTCATGGATGGCCGAGATAGGTGCACCCAGAAGAATCCAATCCCTATGAACCGCTACGATACAGGTCATATCAGTGCTTGGTAGGATCATGTGCTGCTCAAGATTGGGACCCATAAGATTGATCTAGTGTCGGCAACCGTGGGGCCTAATAATGTGCATCTGTGTAAGCACGTCTGTTATCAAAGTAGTGGGCCCAGACGGCAACGCGAGATCAACTGGAAGATCTAATCCTAGCATGAGGGTGAGAAGAGTGAAGAAAACACCACAACGTATCTCCTTCGAAGAGGAGGCTATAGATAGCAGGTGGTCACATAGCCAACGAGCTGTGTCAGAAAGGAGGTAAGGGTGGAGGGTGCCATCCTTATAAAGTCTGACGGGCCTGGTCATCCCCTTCAGGTGGATCAACTCAGCTGTGGAGATGGTACCGGGTTCTGGCCTACAAAATAAGGTCTTAGCTAAATGGCGCTAAGCATAG
Organism: Scilla litardierei; assembly: GCA_030789695.1. Classification (NCBI taxonomy): domain Eukaryota; kingdom Viridiplantae; phylum Streptophyta; class Magnoliopsida; order Asparagales; family Asparagaceae; genus Scilla; species Scilla litardierei. The sequence continues at coordinate 211,293,172 of CM061133.1, forward strand.
CAGACACATCGATGTATAATAGATGATTCTTTCGATTGGCTGGGGTTAAAATTGGATAGGCCAGTGATTTGCAGCCAGAAGTGATCATCACGAAAAGAAGATGTATCTGTGTCCAGTGCATATGCTATATTAGGATCGGGGATGGGAGGCCAGCTAAAGAATGCTCGGAGCATGTCATATGTCACCTCTATGTCATGATCCAAGATCCAGAATGAGATACCCTATAGAGTTCTAAAAATAGAACTCAATGCCTCTAAGGTGAGATGAACGTAAGTGTTCGCCGTCACCGACAAGAAATCCCCCAACCTATAGCCTAGTAAAGCATATGCACACCCTCAATCAACCCTAAACTCTCTAAGGCAGAGATATTGGCAAACCTGGTGGTGATGATAGGATGCTTGGATATGGCCTCAAACTTATGACGGTGTGCGTCATCCTTAAACGTGATGCCATATGTCTTCAAAGGGCCCTTAGGGGGTGTGGGTGTGGGTGTGGGATCACGTGGGGGTGAGAGTGCGAGTGGGGGTGTGGGATCATGTGGGGGTGAGAGTGCGAGTGGGGGTGTGGGATCACATGGGGGTGGAGATGGTGTGCGTGCATGTGTCGGCTGAGAGGAAGAAGCACCGTCATCGCTGGTCCTTCGCCTCTTAGTCGGGGGTATTCGACCCCTTATTCAAGGTGGCATAGTTAATAAATGATGTGAAAAAACATGCAAACAAGAAATATAATGGGTGAAAATAGTACGCTCGAGTAAAGGAGCAAATGTACCAAGTTATTTGGTGAAGGGGAGGGATCGTTCGGAAAGCGATGGGTTCGTACGACGCCTAGAAAGCAAATTCTTCCCCAAGCTTGGTCAAAATCAATCTCCAAGCCCAAATCAACGTCTCCCTAGCTCGTTTAACATTTTCACTCCCAGGCGGAGTGAGCTACTCTTCTCCTCTCCTTTTGATTTTTTCTTTCATCTCTTCATTGTTTTGGCTCCGCCCTTCATCGATAACCTGCAAGAATTTAGTACTTTAGAAATTTTTATATTTTGTGATTTTAAATTTTTTAATTATGTTTAATTTTTTATATCAAGTTTTTAAATAAATTTAATAAAGAAGGAAATGAAATTAAAAGAAAGAACTCGGGTTGCCTCCCAAGAAGCGCTTATTTAAGGTCATAAGCTCGACCTTGTTTAATTTTTAATTGATGTTCAAGATATTCAGCGCAAAGGAAATGCGCTCATCGTGCTTCCAAATTAGGCCATGAGGTGGAAGATGGCCTATGGTATCCGACGGACCTTCAGTGGTCTCATCATCCGGGTCCATGTACGATTGGAGCTTCAAAGACTCCTCATTGATGTGTCTACAGATCTCGATGACCTCAGGGTCACTGTCATCTCCGGCTTCTAGGTATTGTTGGGAATTGGATGCATCGGGCGATTCTTCATCCAAGATCTTTAAATAAGCGGCAAATGATCTATTGTATACGACGTCACTGTCATTATCCATGTCTTGCCTCTTAGGATCTTTCAAGACCTCCTCAATGGTGAAATCATCAACGACTTCCTCCTCCCGGAGCTCCAAGTAACCCACATCGTCGTTGGGGAAGCGGTCTCTCATTGTCTTCTACAAGTGGAACTCCACTTCGTATTCTCGACATTCATTGAAAGTGTCCCTTGTTGGACATCGATAAGGACTCCTGCATAGCCATACAAGGACGTCATAGAATCAATTATGAGCTCCCTTCTTCAGACATGTCCATAATGACAAAATCAACTGACACAATGATCCCTCTCGGTATGTGTAAAATGACATCTCTAGCAATACCTACAGGGTAGGTGACGGATTGATCCGCCAACTGAATGTTCATTGTAGTGTGGTCCAATTCGGTTCCGGTACTTAGCCTCCTGAATATAGAAAGTGGCATTAGGCTAATACTCGCCCCCAAATCCACCAATGCTCTCTTAATCAGGGTGCCGCCAATTAAGCACGGCTGAAACTACCGGGGTCAGGAAGCTCTTAGGAATTGCATTCTTGAGCACCGATGTGCAATTATCCGCAAGCATGACGGATTTTTGTTTCCTCTTTCCTGATATCAAATCATTTAAGAACTTCGCATATGTCGGAATTTCTGTTAATGCATCCATAAAAGGGATGTTTAAGTGAACACCCTTAAGAAGTTCTATAAACTTGGCATACTTCTTCTAAAGCTTTACCATAGCCAATCTCTGGCGGTATGGAACTGGAGGGCGGCTTCCTGTGTCTTTCTCCTTATCCTTTGGCTTAGATGCCTAAATAGATTTCTCCAAGGAAGGTGGAGTCTCAATAGGGATTGTAGCAATTGGAGTGTCTAAAAGAGTAGGTGATGTCTTCTTCCCCGCGTCGCTGGATGGCTCCTCAATTTTCTTCTCTTCATTCACCAAAATAAATGGCTCCGGAGTTATGGAACTTTTCTTATCAATGACTCCAAAGTTTGTGGATCCGCTAGCTTGGGAATCGGTACCATGACTGCTTCAGTGGTTTTCCCTCCTCGTGTCGTCACCGCTACCATGGCATTGACTTGCCCTCTTGGATGGGGCTTAGACTCAGCCGGAAGCTTTCATTGAGCATTAGTAAGTTGGCTCACTTGGGCCGTCAATTGATCCACAGTGATTGCAAGTTGCTTTTGGCTAGCTAACAACTCCGTGTTTTGCCTAGCCATGTCGGTATTCTGTTTAACTTGAGCATCGATAAAAGCTTCCAATGCTCCTTCAACATATGTCGTCGGTTGTTGATAGGGTTATTGATAAGGCGTTTGATAAGGCGGACGGTTGTTGTAACCGACGTTCTATAAGGCCCAGTTGGCCTAAATCCTTGTTACTGCTGAGGAGGTGCTTGTAGTTGGGGTGGAGGCTGTTGTGGCCTCGGCTGAGTAGGCGGCTACATAGCTCCATTTGGGTTACTATAGGAGAATCCCGGATGCGTCTTCCAAGACGGATTTGTCCATTGAGGCCTTGGGTTACTCCTACCATCAGAAATATAATTGATTTGCTCAACCGACACATCCGCTCCATCAAAAGAACCTTCATTAGCAATGTACCATTGCTCAGCATAATTATCTCATGTAGCACAAACCGGAGCCTTGGGAGAGGTAGGTATAACACTCAATCTTTGTTCAATCCGAGCAACCTGCTTCTATAGACAATCAAATTGACCATCATAGTTTGTAACTTGCTTCAACTCAGAGTGACTTCCACATGTACTCTTCGACGATGTTGAGAATTCATGGTTCGATTGTTGGTTGTTAGAGGCCATTTGCTTTAATAATGATGTGGCCTCCTCTGGAAGCTTGGCCAAGATTGCTCCATTAGCAGAAGCATCAATAATCATCTTTGTCTCCGGCTTCAACCCATTATAGAAACTTTGGATGAGGTCCCAATCTTGGACTCCATGGTGCGGGCATTTATGTTGGAAATCCTTGAAGCGTTCCCATGCTTCATATAAGGATTCTTGTGGGAGTTGCTCGAAAGAGACGATGGCACTCCTAATCCTCACCGTTTTGAACGGTGGAAAGTACTTATTGACAAAAGCTTGAGCTAGCTGCTCCAAAGTTGTATATATGCTCGTAGGATGTGCCCTCAACTAATACGCCACTTTGTCCCGAAGTGTGAATGAGAACAACCGAAGTCTAATGACGTCTTCACTCACGTTGTTCACTTGCAATGTGGCACATTTTACCAAGAACAAGTCGATGTGGTGATTAGGGTTTTCATGAGCATGTCCAAGGAAGGCATCCTGCTGCATCAATGAAATCATGCCCGTCTTCAATTCAAAATTTCCTGCCGCCAGCTACGGTCTCAAAATAAAGGATATCGATGCAATATTGGGCTTCATATAATCCAATGTGTTACTCTCACGTGGTGGTGGTGGTGGTGGTTGATCTGCCATTAGGTCCTCTCACAATTTCTGGCTCCGCTAAGCTCTAAGTTTTCTTGCAATCCTTTCAATCTCAGGGTCTAGCAAATTGTTAGATCCCCTAAGATATGTGTTCATGCAAAATAAAGAAACTCAAAGAAGATATTACTAACAAAAAGAATTAAAAGTACAGTAGGGTAAGAGATGGATGGAGAAACGAACAAGTCTCCAACTAAAAACCAACCCAAGCTAACCGTTGCCTCCCCGGCAACGGCACCAAAAGCTGTTTCTACTCCGCAAGTGCACGATGTCGAAAGCTTGTAGTATAGTATAGGTTTTAGGTCTCAGGGAGGCGATTGGTATGAGTCTCGGGCTATGGTTTAGAGTTATATGGCTGTGCTAGTTGTAGGGTGATCCAAGATTGTTGTTGTCATGGATGTCTCTTTTTAATAGTAACAATAAAGGGAAACTGCGGCACCAGGAGTCACCACTAGGGTTCGTTGGGTGTTGATGCTAAGTCTTAATTTTTAGGTTGGATTTGATTCTTAGGGCGAGATTGCTGCATCTTAAATGTGAAATTATAGCCAACTATCGTTGAACTACTCATTTAACTGTCTCGTGCTTAGCCCTACCATCGTGGATGGCCTTGCGCGTGACACGTGCATTACGATCGACAAATAATTCCCAATCTCCACTCATATCACTATCGTGAGTTAGAGCTTCGATCTGTGATGTGTTGACTCTGATTGATGCTACTATCGTAGGTCATCAAGAAGGGGTATATGGCATCGGTGGAGACCTCTAGAGTGAGTGCCATTATCGTGGATCAAAACCCTAGGTGAATCCACTAATGACCATAATCAAGCATATATGGAAATCTCTAGGGCAAGAGCCACTATCGTGGTTCACAAATCCTAGATAAGAACCCTATAAACTTGGGTAAATCAATTACATCACAGCCTAAATCACTAATCTAACCTGAAAATCATGTCTTTAGCATCTAAACCCTAAAATCCTAAGGTTCATCCATTAGCCTTAAATAGAACTACTCACTAATCATAATAAAAACAATAAAAACAATGATAATAAGAAGATTTAACATCATGACAGCAATTTATATTGAAAACAATAGAGATTCAATGGAAATATGGGAGAGAATCAATACCCAACAAGAAGAACTCGGAAATCAACTAAGAAAATGAAGAATCCAACAAGAGAAATTCAAGTTTCCAAGCTTAATCTCCTCTCAACCCCATAATCCTAGCTCTAGAGATTTAGTTCCTGCTTAAAAACTCATAACACTGCTCTTTCTAATCCTAGGTTACTGTTTTGGCTTATATACAAGTGTGTTTAAACCCAACAAAACAAAAGAAAACCCAAATTCAAACTTATTCTGCGCTGGCGATCCAGCCGACTCGAACCGAGTGGCAGAGGTACTCGGTCTGTCGGCCGACTCGGACCGAGTGGCCGAGGTACTCGGTCCGACTAGCCATAAAGCTTCCTTGGTTCTCAATCTGACTCAATAGTCACTCGGAGCGAGTCACCTAGGCACTCAGTTCGAGTACAGTAGCTCGAAAATGGCCTTCTGCCTTCATTTTTGCTCGGACCGAGTGGACAAGCGACTCGGACCGAGTGCCCTTTTTACTCATTCAGCTGATAAGTCTCAACTTCATCATTGTTTTCGTCACACCTACTCGGACCAAGTAAGCAAGTCTACTTGGTCCGAGTAGACTGGAAATGCTGAGGATGGGGGCAGCTCAACTTCTTTGCATTCTCTTCTTCTTCCTTCATCTTCTTTTCCTCGAATCTTCTTCTCCACCATGTCATGCACCTAGCAAGCCATGCCATTAATGATTCGGCTATCTCGGATGTGTCCATAGCTCTGTTTTTCTCCAAATTGCCTCGAAACTTCTGAAAATGAAACAAAAGCTCCGAAAATCATATAATCCAATAAACAATCAGCAAAGCGATAAAAACGAGTTTCGAGCGACCAAAAGAATATGAAATAATGTGATAAAAGTAAACAAAACATTGACACTTCAGTGACACAACCGCGATATATTCGGATCCAAGGCTTTATCCCCTTGAATCCAAATACATCCAATGTAAAATTTGTGGAAATCCATAACAAACTAGCAGGCCACTGTGAATACTGAAATAATATAAACAACAGAAAAGAACAACTACATATGATTAATACAAGATTTAGAGTACAAAAGAAACACCATATTATTATCTGACATATCAAAAGTACATCTGGTGTCTACACAAAAGAAATCGGTGGTAAACAAAAGTATAAATAACTCCCAACCCAAAAAGTGTCCACACACTTGTACAACACACCCACCAATCTACCCAGAGAAGTCAACCCATGATGCCATCATCTGAGGGTGCTACCTCAAGCTCCTCCACGGTACGAATGCTCTCCTGTGATGGGTCATGAACTACAATCTCAAACTCTAAACCTGGGGAATATGGGGATGAACACGTCAGCGCATGACCTGTAGGAACTACACAACTCTTGGTTCAGAACATTTTTATTAATATTTTTACAGATAAGGAACATCTAATCATCATATACATGTCTATAAGAAAAGTGGCACAATGAAAGTAAAGATTTTCATTCATCGGTTGTTATTGTCATCATGGTAGTTGAACTAATCTTTGGAACTCTGAGTAAATCATAAAACCTAAGGCTCTGGACCTCACCCAGGGTAGGTGACACTCAAACTACCATGCCATTGGTATACGAGCACTGATCATTTTTAACGGGGCCTCTCGAACCTCCCCTATTTTGGGAGGGAGAATCACTCGCCACACAGGCAACCTACCTCATGGTGCATCATGAGTACACCCATGGGCATCTCCACCTCTGCACACCTCACATATCAGCTGTCGGCGGTGCGAGGGAGACACATATCCTCACTAGTCCAGACCTTACTCTCACAATTTACTCAGTTTTTCCCCGACCCTTTTTGGAATACTCACCCACCTTAGAGTGGATTGAATATCCCAGGTTAAGTCACTCGGGTGCTTACTCATCCTATAATTGTTCATGTATAATCACATTCCTCTTTCTTATATGGTCACTTTCATCACCAAAGTTATATCTTTTCTTTCATTTCAAGAATCATCTTAGCACAATACCACAATAATACCAACCCACAATCCCAACATTCTCATTCTCACATAATGAATAAGCATGAACTTCATAAATTACACTTATCATTACTTCTACCATGAATTTCCACAATTCTTAGCCAATTCTTAACTCAATCTTAGCAAGAGCTTTTACATGTTATAACTTTTTAAAGAAAAGTCTTAATGCAATCCTAGTAAGGAGTTAGCATAACTTTTAAAAAAAGACATTCTAACATTGATATGAAATTAATTTAAGCTTAAACAATATTTTAATTTAAGCATGGTTAATATGAAACAGTTTCTGAATCTCCAATGTGAAAAGATCATGCCATATCAGTCATTACAGCCATAATATGATTTAGTTCTCATCATAATAGTGGCAGATAATTTAGTGAGGCTTCCATATTATGAAAGAATACATTATTTGGACATATGTAGAGAGAGTTCTAAGCTATTCAATACAGAGTATCAGAATCTGCCTAAACTGACACACATATGGAAATCAGATTTTACAAGCGAATTACTGTCTAAATCTGAAGTTGATACTAACATGAAAGTTGGAGGTAAGTTAATTAGATTTCCTAATTATCTTAAATTATAATATTTAGATAACTATTCTAAGAGCTATGCTCAATTGAATTCACAGCAGGAACTTAAAACTATAGAATATGTCCACGATTTGACACTACGACAGAGATCTGCAATTTAGTCTAAATAAATGTAGAATTTGACTCTAAGCTTTAAATAAAAGTTGTAGGTGATTTCAAGGACTTTCCAGATCATATTAGAACATAATTTTTGGAGAACTAGAACGAAAGTTATACTCATTACAAAAACAGGAACAGAGTACCACAATAAGAAGATGCTGCCACAAATGACACAATGTTAAAAACTATCAGTTTAAGTCCAGTTACACGCATATTTTGAACTTAGTACCTAAATAGAAGTTGTAGCTAACTATATTAGCTTTCTGAATTATATTAATTCATAATTTTTTAAGTAGTAGAATAAAAGTTATACCCATCACAAGAACATAGTATTCAACTACCAAAAGTTTAAAGAAATTTCTAAATTAAATTTTAACTTGATATCAAAATTAGAAGCTAGAACAATACTAATCATACAATTCTAACTAAAATTTGGAAATTCCTACCTTAAGAACTCCTCCTTCAAGCTATAGCTTTAATTCATTCCCTCCTCCTTGAATTTCCTTTTTCCTCTAGTTGAGAACATCCTCCACCTTCTTTTTTTGTGTTTTTATTTTTATTTTTGTGTGTTTTATTTGAATTTTTCTTTTTTATTTCACAATTAATCATGAAAGAGAGTAAAGGTTGCAATGTGTTAGGTGTCATTAGCTCATTAAATCTTAATGATGATTCATGCATGAAAGAGATTAGTGGAAGATGATGTGTCTCTTACACAAAAGTAGAATATCTAATTCATAAAAAAATAATACATGTATTTCATCTTTATACATACAAAATACTATGTATTCTTATGGTATTTTTGAAGTATTTTGTATTTAGAAATGTGCTAGAATGGTTTTTCTATTACAAAAATTATTTTTATTTTAGGGAAAATTCCTCAAAAATATGTATAACTACGTGTATGCCATAAAATACACATATGGTCAAGGATATGGAAAATATTATACCGTAGAGGAGGAACAGGGGGTTTTCAGCCCAACATGTTGGAAAGGGGTCGGCCACGGGGATCCCCATGGCCCAGCTCGAGGGGATAACACGGCTCGGCCCGGTCTGCCCCAGCATAGTTTAACATGGGTGATCTTCTCAAGTTCAGATCCGTTAGCTACATGATCCAAAACGAACCTGCACGTCAGTAGCAATGTGATAATATGGAGAAGGGCCATGTCCCCTCAATCCCATGTAAGCATTTAATGACAGGATTAAACGCACACTCGTGACATGCCAGACAAACAGTCCTATCTGGTTGCACATCGATGGCATGCATCCCAGATTATGGCTTGTCAGAGCTGAGTATTTACAACAAGTGATCAAGATCTCCGCATCCTATCGACCGTTGACATGATGATGTTAGAGGAGAATTGGGGGCAATCTGATGTGGCAAAGGGACCCTCCCCTCTACCCTAAAAGGGAACCATCGTCTCCTTCGAGAGGTAGGTAAGAAATAAAACCCAAGAACTTTCCATTCTTACAGCACCAACGACGATTACCTACAACTGGTGCCCCACATTCCCTCGCTTGAATCTAACTGGAGCGTCAGAGTCTGATCGGAGGGCCAACCCCCTCTGGTAAGGCTGACGATTTTTTTCTATTTGTTTCAGGTGGAAGTAAGGGTCTCTTCCCCCTCAGCCCGATGAAACCACCTTATCTGGGCTCCCTGTTGTGGGATTGCTTGTCCTTGAGGCCTGGTCTAGGCCCAATGAGAATTTATGCATCAACAGTTGGCATTAAAGAAATGGCCTTGTGACACCTCTCATCGCAAAGGCTCTTAACATGAGTAACTCCCATTCTCCCTTCAACCTTACCCTGTTAAATGGCGTCATGCAAAAGTAAGGTGGTAATGGGCAAGCCAAGTGTGGTGCTCGAAGGACCTCTTATAGGAAATGGTCCTTCGCCGATGGCCCGCTTCTGCAAGTGTCCGTTGCTGCCACGATGACCGTCACATCAACTACCACAGCACTTCCAACTGTGGGCATCCATGCCCTCATGGCATAACTATTAGGGTATATATGCCCTTACGTCAATTAGTGGAATTGACACATCTCGTTCAAAATGATAATAATCTATTTGATAATCTCTATCTATGTAATCTTTAATACAAAGAAGGTTGTATGAGGTTACTACATGAAGGTTGTATGAGGTTACTACATTACATGGATAAAATCCCAGGATTTTGAGAGGAACATTGGGATCATGATGAGATCATAATAATAGGGCCAATGTGTCTATCGATCATATGTCCAGAACTGTTCCTGGTCGAAAAATATCGAGAGGAGACATCGATATTCTGGTTAAACCAGTGTGCATTAATCTATGCCATCGGATGGTAGTGACTGGCCTTATAGTCACTCGTTATGGAGACATTGTTAGATAATACACATCTACTTGTTAGGGAATAAGTTCACAGAACGAAATGCCGAGAAGCTTCTGCATAGTATCACTCTAACTGTCAACAAAAGCTCTCAGGTGACAGTAGCTATTGCATAGTTCTTGTTTCCTGATATGTACTTGATGACCTTATGTGTGGAAGGCTAGACTTTGGCTTTTATCGAAGATCAGTATTACACCCGATACGTAGATGCTTGATGGGTATAGTCAGAAGCATTCAAAGAGAGTGGCCACCAAGATGGGATTCGTCTCCTCCAGTATGGGGTTAGCGTCATAGAGAGTCTAGTACGATCCATACTTATGTCCTTGGACAATGCAGACATATAAACTTGTTAATGTAACTAGTTGTATCTAACCTAAAACTATGGGCTCGCATTCCACTCAAGGTTTAAGGTGTAATGGGGTTTGACATATACCCGTACCCTAGAACACATTAGTGACATAGTGATAACAAAAGGACCAGACAACACAAAATATGTCACTGTAAGACCTAGGATTTATTTCGAAGAGATTCCAGTCTCTATGTTAACCGAACAACGATGATTCCTTAACGAGAGTGACAATATGCATGGCCAGCGCCTCTGCTGCACCTTGAAAATGATATGTTTGTGCATGTTAGGATCGTGCTATTAGAGTCACACACAGATGCCAACCTCTCACACGAAACGAAGGAATGAACTTCTTGAATGTGTAATGCATAGGACCAATCACAAGTGTTGTGATCAAACTTATTAGAGAGAGAATGCACATCGCAAGGAGTTGCAAGTGTGTGTTGGAAATATTCGTAAAGTGTTACAAATTATCGAAGTAAAAGAAGAAGCTATAAACTCCAAACGAAACCCCTAAAAGGTGGTTAGTCGACAAACGATACTTCAGTAGTCGGCTAACCAACCTGCAGGAAAAAGAGAGAGTTAGCTAGTCGGCTAGTGCTTTAGCACTAGCCGACTAATTGGGCACTAGTTGACTAGAGCATAAGCACTAGTCGACTAATTGGCCCAGATGCATAAGGGTTTTGGTTCAGCATTTGGGTGCAAGTTTGATTTAATGTTAGATCCAAAACTGATCCTAACTAATATAGTTTGACTCTATTATAAATTCCTAAGTATTAGGATATTTATAGGAGTTTTGTTTTGAATAATCCACCTTATATTACGATTTGATTTAGATTCAAATCAAGAGTCCTAATAGGATTATGAAAAATATATTCTTTGTGCCTTCTAGAAAATGTGTTTTTGGATGAGGTTGGATTTGAGTAGAACTCCTCCTCTCTTTATATATAAGGGTGCGACCAATATGGTTTTGTGTAGTCTTGAAGCATGCGACCAAAAAGCTTACAATAGTCTTGGGAACTTTCTCCAGTGTGTAACATAATTCATGGAAGGGAAAAATTAATAAAAAGTGTGACTTGTTTTTTTCCCAAGGATCCATTTACACACAAAAGGGATATGTTTTATTCATGCACACTACACCATGCATGTCTGCATGAAGGTTACGCACAAGCTATGCATGGTTTCTCCCATGCATGCGTAACTTACAAGGAGGATGCAGTTTATATTCAATGGTCCCATGCATGTGTTCTCACCGCAACGATTGAGTTATGATGAAGTTATTTCTTGTCCTCCTCTCAATCCCTAGCCACATCGATGAGAGTTGAGTTCGGGCTCAAGAGGTGCTTGTGGATCGTGATGGGGTGGTCACCGCTGTGTCACTTCTGTTGTACCATGGTGGATGGAGCGTCGACGGCGTTATAGACTTCACTGGAAAAGTTCTAATTGGATCTGTGGATATCATGTTCAAATATCTATGTCAAGGTACAAAATTTTAATTAGCATTAATTTCACTTACTACATTAGATCTCACTTACTACATTAGATCTTAGATCTTGATAGAATATGATAGTCATAGAAATATGATTTGATTTTTCAGTCTTCCACTGCATGCTAAGTTGTTTAGTGTACCAAGCATATTTCCTTGTGGTGGTATTAGAGCCATATTGTAAATCTTAAGATTATGCTATTTTAAAGATTAAAAATAGATTAATAATCAGATTTTTATTCATCACTTATTGAACCATACGTAAATATGATTTGTGCTAGGATTATAATGCAAAATGCATACGCTCAAAATTAATTGAAAATCAGATTTTAAGTGTCACAATATCAAATTTGTGTAAATCTATTGATACACTAAATTCGTCAACTAGGGGGACAACCCCTAGTCGACTAATCAGGGAATTAGTCAACTAGTTCTGCAGAGCTAGTCGACTAGTACACCATCATATATTTGTGTAATTTGTCGATTGAGGATTAGTCGACTATCATTTAACGTCTAGTCGACTAATGCCGTAATTTGACAATGTGATTTTTTCCTAATTGTGATTTCTTAAATTTCTGATTTTTTAATTATTAATGCAAATGTTGCGTTTGATCTTGAGATGCACATGTAAACATTTTCTAATGCGTCACAAAGATCAATTGTTGATCTTCTACATGAGGTGGAATATAATTTGATTATTTTCACTCAAACATTATAGAATTTGCATTAAATATGCAATATACGATATTGCGTCTATGTGATGATTCTAAAGATTCGTAAAATCAATTTTAAATTTAAGATTATATCTCATGTACTTGTTATGTGATAATAAATTAGTTTCATGGAAAATAAATCTTGAAAGAATTTTATGAGAGATAAAATTATTGGATCCATTTATTCCATGATGTGATCATGATTTATTTGTAATAATGTGTTTTGTTGCAGAGATTGCTTGCAAACTTAATCGCATGCTTACATTGCTTTATTAGCTTATTAATGTGATTATTGTCTAAATAATTATGAGGATCATGCGACCGCTCTACTGTTAGTTATTTAACCTCACAGTGTATGACAGTGCCCTATGGTTCAAATAATTAGTAAGCAATTTTATTAGATTATTTTTACGTGAACGTAATAATTATATGGAACATGTAACCGCTCTACTGTTAGTTATCATAACAGTGTAGGACATTGCCTCGCGGTCTAATTAATTATTACGCAATCATTTAATGTGATTAGATGTTGTGTTGTTGCTCATGAAATATAGATCGTTTGCAATCTGATTGCTCATGTATCATATTTTGCACAAAAATCTAATTAATCCAATTAATTCGTAGAACTAAACCTAAGGGGAAGTTGGAATTACAAAAGACTTATTGATAGCTAAGATCAAGAATGTCATCAAAATGGTTCATACAAGTAGCTAAGATCACTTAAAATGAAAATTTTGATCGAAAGGAACCCCCGTTTGAGATGATCCCTAGCTTCTTCTCCTTAAGTTCTTCTCCTCTCTAAGACTTATCCTCTGTTTTTTTTTGAAAGATGAGGGAATCAAGATTATTGCGACACTTCATCTTTCCCACCTTTTAATTAGGTCAGCCCCCACATGTCCTTGTAGATCCACCCTATATTCATCAGATCAATGGTTGAGAAGCACTTGAATTATCAGGTCAAACAGGTGAAGAAATGCAGCCAAACCTACACCAAAAAAATGAGCAGTGAGAATGGTCATGTCACAAAGTGACATTGTCATGTCGCCATTCTCCCATCATCGGCCTTCCTTTATTCTTCAAACTAACATGGCTGTGTCGATGTCACACATGACCATGTCACTGTACTCCCATCCTACCCACTCTGTTCGTTGCATGACACGGTCGTGTCACTGACTGACACGGTCATGTGGCCGTTTTCATTCTTAGGCACATCACCATACGGTCGTGTGACATGACCGTGTGCCCTGCTCTTCCTTGTCTTTCATCACCACATGGTCGTCTATGGTGGCTTGGGTTTCACATGTTACACTCCCGTGTGGAGTGTAACACACGACCGTGTGGGTTGTAGAACTCCTAGTTTCTCAAGTCCAAGGCTTCATTTGAGTTCCAGAAAATTCCTAAAAATTCATGCAACATAATTAAAATGTGATTAAGCTATGGGGGTGATATCTCATGCATAGAAATTTTTTAGCTCATAAATATGATGGTATTTGATACGCCTACTTTGGAGAGGCCCTAGAACCGAGGGGCCCAAGCCCAACCTGAGGGCGGGAGGCCACGAAGAAGGTATGGCCCGACCGATAAGACCCACGGGAATCTCAGACCCGAATCATACACAGCCCGACATGCTCATGGCCAGCCCACGATCGCCGGGGTAACCACTCCTCCCAAAGCGCGAAGCCTTAATGTCCATTAAGGAGCCCTGTAATCGACTCCCCCATGACGCGGGCAGGCGCCATCGTGGGGACAGATCTCGGGGGCGTGGGGATGGATCTCGGGGGCGTGAGGGCGTGGTCAGCGTGGGGGCATGGGTCGGGGGCAAAACAGGGGCCAAGCTCCATAAAAGGAGAAGAAGGAAGACCAAGAAAGGGATCGAATCCCACGTATCCAGATCTGAGGTATTCCATTAATGACTTTGGCTTCCGCCATTTCTCTCCTTCCCCCCTGCTCGTGCCAAGGATCAGCGTATCGATCTCCTCTCGAGTCATACCTACCCTGTCGAGTACTCTTCAGACCTTGATCTGACTTAGGCATCGGAGGGGATTCGGCCGCAACCAAGGTCCGGCCACCCTGACGAGTTTCTCGTCTATTCAGGAAGAAGCTGACCGAGGCAACGAGGCTACCCCTCAGTGCCAGACGATCACTCCCACTGCTAGCAGGCGTGGCTACCGACCGAAGACCGAGCAGCAAACGAAGCACCAAGGCTATCCCTCGACGCACGTCCAATCGAGGCCGAGCCCATCTCACAGAACCGAGGCTCCCCCTCTGCTTTTCTTCAGACGAGGACCGACACTCTACCTGAATCTCACGCTCGGCCTCGACTCCATCTCCGACTCACGCTGAGCGCACGTGTTCTTGGTGTGCCCAAGGGATCTCAACCGACCCCTTGACCACGTTGACCATATAGTCCTCGGTCAACGATTCAATGGTGAGAAAACACCCGTAAACATCTGACGCCGTCTGTGGAAAACGGAGCTAACACCCACGTAAAACAACCACAACAACAATTACGCGGCTCCACCATCCGCAGTGAAAGGGGGGTGCGACCCTGGCGTCGGGTGTCGGTCCCCTCCACGGTCAGCGGGAAGGGACCATGACTACACGGTGCATGCTTCAGGTTGGGGCTCCAGGGCATCCTCGGCCCGACCGCGCGGAGGACTATGATATGGAGACCAGGAGCCCTCCATCACCCCCCAGTCGGCGGGGCGGGTGCAGCGAGGGAGAAACCGTGGTCAGACAAAGCACTAGTGGTGTCCATAGTCATCGACAGCTCCATGGTGCGGCGGATGCTAGTCGATACTGGCAACTCGTGCGATATCCTCTTCATGTCAACTTTGGAAAGGATGGGACTGCGGGAAGAGGACCTGGAGCCGTGCTCGGGGCCTGTGGTGGGCTTCACGGGTCACTCCACATCTATCATCGGGGCGATCCACCTCCCAGTCACGCTCGGGGGCCACCCGACTCGGTGACCCTGATGGTGGAGTTCGTGGTATTGAGGATCGGGTCAACATACAATGGGATCATCGGCCACCCGCTCCTCAACGCTATCGGCACGGTGGTCTCGACTCTCCACCGGACGATCAGGTTTCAGACCCCGAGGAGAATCGGGCAAGTCACCGGCGACACAGGAAAGCTGAAGATCTGCTACCAGCTAGCATGCGAGAAGCCCACTGAACGGCCTGACATTCCGATGGCCTTACTTGACTTGAGGTGCGGGCCGAGACCCACTCCCACGGAGAAGCAGGAGCATATCCCAGTCATGAATGTCGAGGGAAGATTCGTCTCCATCGGATCGGGACTGGACCCTGTCCTGAAAAGCAAGTTGATCGAGTGCTTGGAAGCCAACCTTGACGTCTTCGCATGGTCGCCTGATGACATGCCCGGCGTTGACCCTCGGGTGACAGTGCACTGGTTTAATGCTGACCCAATTTCAAACCGGTCAGGCAGAAGAAGCGGAATCTAGGTGGCGAGAAGATGAAGGAAGCCTCCGAGGAGGTGGAACGTCTCCTTGACGCCGGCTTTATCCGAGAAGTCTGGTACCCAGAGTGGCTGTCCAACGTTGTGATGGTCAGGAAGCCCAACGGGAAGTGGCGAATGTGTGTGGATTTCAGTGACCTCAACAAAGCTTGCACCAAGGACAGCTACCCATTACCTCGCATCGATCACCTCGTGGACAATGCTTCAGGGTATGAGATGCTCAGCTTCATGGACGCCTATTCTGGGTACAATCAAGTCCAGATGGACCCTCTGTACGAAGAGATGACAGCCTTTACAACAGATCGGGGGACCTTCTGCTACAAGAAGATGCCTTTTGGCTTGAAGAACGCGGGGGCCACCTACCAGAGAATGGTCAACAAGGTGTTCGACTCCCAGATAGGGAGGAACTTGGAGGTCTACGTCGACGACATGTTGGTAAAATTGAAGGAACCAGGGGATCATATCGCCGACCTCAGGGAAACCTTTGAGCGGTTGCAAAACCACAACATCCGGCTCAATCCCACGAAATTCACATTCGGGGTGAGATCCGGCAAGTTCCTGGGATTCATGATCACCAATCACGGCATTGAGGCTAACCTTGACAAGATTGAGGTGCTGATTAACATGCGGGAGCCGACGACAATTAAAGAGCTGCAGAGGTTGAATGGACGCATCGCCGCTCTAGGGCGATTTCTATCCAAATCGGCAGAGAAGTCCCTTCCATTCTTCAAGACCCTGAGAAAAGCAATCGATGAGCCTGCCGACAAAAGGAAGACGATACTGTGGGACGAGGATTGCTCCTGAGCATTCGCTGAACTCAAGGAATGCCTTTGCAGTCCGTTGCTCCTCTCCAAACCGCGAGAAGGAGAGTCGTTGAGCCTCTACCTCGCTTGCACAGGAGAAGCGGTGAGCTCGGTGCTGGTCAGGGAGGACGGCGGAGTACATAGGTCGGTGTATTATACCAGTCGAGTCCAGAAAGACACGGAGGGACGGTACACGCCTATGGAGAAGCTGGCATACACCCTCGTTTTCTCAGCCCGCTAACTCCGGCCCTACTTCCAAGCCCACACTATATTGGTCCTTACTGATTCCCAGCTGGAACAAAACCTCAAGAGATTCGATTAGAGGGGAAGAATGCTGAATTGGGGAGTGGAACTGAGGAGGTGGAACGTCTCCTTGACGCCGGCTTTATCCGAGAAGTCTGGTACCCAGAGTGGCTGTCCAACGTTGTGATGGTCAGGAAGCCCAACGGGAAGTGGCGAATGTGTGTGGATTTCAGTGACCTCAACAAAGCTTGCACCAAGGACAGCTACCCATTGCCTCGCATCGATCACCTCGTGGACAATGCTTCAGGGTATGAGATGCTCAGCTTCATGGACGCCTATTCTGGGTACAATCAAGTCCAGATGGACCCTCTGTACGAAGAGATGACAGCCTTTACAACAGATCGGGGGACCTTCTGCTACAAGAAGATGCCTTTTGGCTTGAAGAACGCGGGGGCCACCTACCAGAGAATGGTCAACAAGGTGTTCGACTCCCAGATAGGGAGGAACTTGGAGGTCTACATCGACGACATGTTGGTAAAATTGAAGGAACCAGGGGATCATATCGCCGACCTCAGGGAAACCTTTGAGCGGTTGCAAAACCACAACATCCGGCTCAATCCCACGAAATTCACATTCGGGGTGAGATCCGGCAAGTTCCTGGGATTCATGATCACCAATCACGGCATTGAGGCTAACCTTGACAAGATTGAGGTGCTGATTAACATGCGGGAGCCGACGACAATTAAAGAGCTGCAGAGGTTGAATGGACGCATCGCCGCTCTAGGGCGATTTCTATCCAAATCGGCAGAGAAGTCCCTTCCATTCTTCAAGACCCTGAGAAAAGCAATCGATGAGCCTGCCGACAAAAGGAAGACGATACTGTGGGACGAGGATTGCTCCTGAGCATTCGCTGAACTCAAGGAATGCCTTCGCAGTCCGTTGCTCCTCTCCAAACCGCGAGAAGGAGAGTCGTTGAGCCTCTACCTCGCTTGCACAGGAGAAGCGGTGAGCTCGGTGCTGGTCAGGGAGGACGGCGGAGTACAGAGGTCGGTGTATTATACCAGTCGAGTCCAGAAAGACACGGAGGGACGGTACACGCCTATGGAGAAGCTGGCATACACCCTCGTTTTCTCAGCCCGCTAACTCCGGCCCTACTTCCAAGCCCACACTATATTGGTCCTTACTGATTCCCAGCTGGAACAAAACCTCAAGAGATTCGATTAGAGGGGAAGAATGCTGAATTGGGGAGTGGAACTGAGCGAGTTCGACCTTCGATTCAAGCCGTGCACGGCCATAAAAGGGCAGTCCTTGGCAGACTTCATCGCCGAATGCACCATAGAAGGAGGGAACCCCTCTGGGGAGAGGTCTCGGCTACGGTAACTAACCAACCCTTGTCCTTCCTTTCGACTGACATCGTTCTTACTAGCCACCCAGGGGACCAGGACACATGGATAGTCCATGTAGATGGTTCAGCAACCCGGTCGAGAAGTGGGGCTGGGATCGCGATTCGATCTTCCAAGGGAAGCGTCGTCGAGTACGCGCTTCGGTTCGAATTCCCGGCCACCAACAATGTGGCCGAATACGAGGCCGCGATAAATGATTTGAGGCTGGCCAAAGAACTCGGGGCTGAATCCATGCGGCTCCTCAGCGACTCGAAGCTCGTCATCAACCAGCTGCAGTGAAATTACGAGGCGCGCGAGGAGGTGATGCAGAGCAACCTTGCCACGGCCAAGACCGTGCTGTTCAAATTCAAGAGGGATGAGACCATTCACCTCCCACGGTCGGAGAACGCCTGCGCAGATGCTCAGTCCAAGATGGCTTCCTCCTCGACCAAGGAGTTGGGCCGCACCATCTACGTGGAGAACCTCCGATTCCCTAGCATGGAGGAGAAGGAGGTGATGGCGATCGACGGGGCCCCCACCTGGATGGATCCGATCGTTCGGTACCTCTCCCATGGGGAAGTGCCAACAAACTTGGACGAACGTCGAACCCTGGAGAGAAAGGCACTCCGGTACGTGATCCATGAAGGGGCACTTTACGAAAGATGCTGGACAAAGACAGACATCCTCCCTTACCTTAAGTGCCTCGGACCTCGGGAGGCTGACTACGTCCTCCAGGAGGTGCACGAGGGGATCTACGGAAATCACCACGGAGGCAAGACAATCGCCCAGAAGATATTGAGACAAGGATATTACTGGCCAACATTGGTCCACGACACGACGGAATATGTCCAAAGGTGTCAGGAATGCCGGAGGTTCGCCAAACTCAGCTCAACCCCCCCGTCGGAACTCGTTCCGATTGTCAGTCCCGTACCTGTCACGAAATGGGGGCTCGACATCCTCGGACTGTTTACTTCGGGTCGAGGACAGAGGAAATACCTGATCGTGGCGGTGGACTACTTCACCAAGTGGATCAAGGCCGAACCCCTTGCTTCCATCACTTAGAAGAAGGCGAAGAGTTTCATATGGAACTCCATCATCTCCAGGGTTGGAATTCACTGAGCCATCGTCACAGACAATGGGAAGAAATTCGACTCTGATGGGTTTAAAGACTTCTGCGCAGAGTGGAAGATCAAGCTCCTCCTCACCTCGGTGGCACACCCCCAGACCAATGGGATGGCAGAGGCCGCCAACAAGTGCATCATAGAGCGCCTCTGTAAGAAAGTGGAGGACGCCGAAGGGAGTTGGCCGGAGGAACTCCCAGGGATACTCTAGTCATACAGAACGACCCACAAACAAGCCACGGGCGAAATCCCATTCATGCTCGCTTATGGCACCGAGGCAGTGGTGCCTGTCGAGGTAGGTGAGGAATCCCTCCTCATAAAGCACTTCGACGAGGAAAGGAACTCGGAGGGCTTGGAGCTCGGCTTGGAGCTCTTGGGCGAGCGACAGGAGCAGGCCTTGGCCACCATCATCCGCCAAAAGCAGAAGGTGGCTTGCTACTACAATTCTTGGGTCAGGGAGAGGAGCTTCTGCCAAGGGGATCTGGTCCTCAGAAAAACGGCCTTCAGCCCGGAGATCACTCGCAAACGGAAGCTAGCAGCTAAGTTGGAAGGTCCTTACAAGGTCATCGAAGTCCTCGGACCCGCGACCTATCGACTAGCTAATTTGGAGGGGAAGATCCTCACCCATACCTGGAACGCTGAGCACCTGCGCAAATATTATCAATGAGATCACCCGCAAATGTATCTCTTTTCTTCCATCTGCCCGAATAAATTCGTTTGAGCCTATTCCTCTTCGTATTTCATGACCATGAGAAGCTCACTCAGGATGAGGGAGACCTCACTGGGTGAACGCCTAAGTGGAGGCTCATGAGGCGAGGGGATAGAACCTCTAGCAGGTTGACCCCCCAACCGACCGACCGATTGAGGGCACCCCCGTGGCTGACCAGTGGGGTGGATCGATCGTAAGGCTGGGGCAACTCCCCCAGCGGTCTGTCCGTCGATCCACCGTCAGACTGGGAGTAGCCCTCCCAGCAAGCTAAATGACACCGACCAACCGTAAGGCTGGGGGCAACTCCCCCAGTAGGTCGGTTAACCGGCCAACTGTAAGGCTAGGGGCAACTCCCCTAGCTGGTCGGCCATGAGGCCGACCTCAGCGGTCGACCTCATCGGTCAGTCGCGAGACACGGGGTCACACCCCTAGTAGACCGACCGACCGAACCGACTGTAAGGCCGGGGGTAACTCCCCCGGCATGTTGGCATGGCGATCGGACCGTGAACCTGGGGGATAGCGTCCCCCAGCCAGCCGACCGGCCAAACTCACTACAGGGACGGGGGGGCAACACCCCCGGTAGGTTGGCCATCTCATCGCCAACAAAACCCAAAGATGGGACACACCTTAAGGGGGAAGATGAGCAGTCATAGGCAGAAAAAGGAAACTTCATTTCTAAACAAAATGAGGGGGGAGGGTGCATTACACAATAGCCGAGCACTGATTTCGAAAGAAAAGCGACAAGGCTAAGAGGTTAAATCCTCACTCACTCATCTCCACCTGGAGCCCCCTCAGGACCGCTGGCAGGATGCACACGAGGTCTATCCCGTCTCTCCTCCTCGCCATCGGAATACACATGGATCTCCTCGAGATTGATCCCCGAGAGCGGAAACCTCTTCTAGATCTCGGATTGGCAGCAGGCGAACCCCTTCTCAAACGCTTTGGACATAGCCGTGGCTACGAAAGAAATGGCATACTCTTCCACAGCGTCTTGGGCAATCTGAGCGAGGTTCACCGCCTCCATCTCTCGGATCCGATCCTCGAAGATGGTGGCCTGGCGCTGATGCTCTGCCCACTCCACCTCGATCTCCCTGGATCTCGTATTGAGCTGGACTAGAAGAGCCTTCTCTCTCTCCTCCTCCACCTCCAGGAGGCTGGTGAGCTCCGAGATGTCGGCCGTAACGACAGGGGCAGGGCCTACGCCAGCTTTTGTGGCCGCTTCGGTGGCCTCCATGAGCTCGGCAATCCGATCCTCGACATTGGACTTCTCAACCAAAGCCAAGGCTTTCTCTCGATCGGACTTCTCCAAAGCAGAGGAGAGTTTAGCCACCCGAGTCTCCAGGGACTTGATTCGTGCCTCGGCCAGCTGGCTTTCCTCTCCGCAGTCGAAAAAAAACGACTCCCTCAGCCCCACCGGGAAGCGGGGGCGGAGAAGACCCTCGTCCGACTGAGGTAAATCGACGGGAATCGAGCGGAACGTGCCCAGGTACCGCTCGTAAACCTCAGGGAGAGGGCTCTGCTGCGGTGACGAGGGTCCGGCCCATGGCCAAATGGCCTCAACTGAGGAGGACGGGGCCCGACCCTCAGACAGTGGAATGCCAACCTCCTTGACTTGAACACGGGCCTTCTTCGAGGCGCCCGGCGAGGGGGAGGATGGAGCTTTCCCCTTCGCTCTCTTGGGACCGGCACCGGAATGCCCGCCCCACTGTTTCTTTCGGACCTCCAGTACGTGATCCCTCCTTCACGGAGCAGGATCTGGGACCGTGACTTGGGGAGGGGTTGGAGAGGAATCGGGGGCAAACCCACCTGTACAGGGGGGCATAAGAAAGGGTAAGAACTAGCCGGAGTAGCCCCAGACATTAGCTCCTCCGAGCGAAGGACGTCAGCAGAACTCACCAATGGGCCACGTGGTCTTTCACAAGTTAAGATCGTCAAAGAGAACGTCGATTCTCTGATCCCTCACGGGGACCTCCAACAGGGTCTTCAGCGCCTCAAGCTCGACGTCGGTTGGGTCGCCCAGCTCAAGAACCAGCGTGCCGACGGCACTCCAATGGGTCGGGAAATCTACGTTTGACGGGAAGACGACGAAGACATATCCCCCCCTTCCAGAGTTTCAAGGAGCTCGGCAGCCCCAACACCAGGCTCATCTTTGGCCGACCACTAATATAAATCCAGGCCCCTGACTGATGATGGCTCAGACGGTAGAATTGGGCGAAGAGTTGGAGGGAGGGGACCACCCCCTTCAGTACGCAGAGAACAACAAACCCGATGATGAGCCCAATGGCGTTGGGGCAGAATTGACATAAGGAAACTCTATGAGCTTGCAGAAACTCGGTGATGAAGGGGTGGAGAGGAAACCGAAGCCCGAACTGAAAACAATTTTCATATACCCCGACCTCCCGTGGACCGAGAAAGCAGATCCGCTCGTCGGGTTCAGGAGCCCGGGCAGAGTATGGGGGAAGAAGATAGCGGGTGCGCATATCCCCGATGGAGGTGGCACAAATGGACGAGGGCCACCCCAGAACCTCGGGGGGCACCCCTGAAAGCATGCCCCTATGACGGTGAACCGCCGAGACAGACCCGTAAACCAGGTTGGGATCAACGATGCCCTCCGGCTGACCCGAAACCAGTGGCGGAGGAGGACGACATGAGGTGAAGCTCGGACAGGATTCAGTTAGACGAAAAAAGAAAGGAAAGAATGGGGGATGACGATTGGAAAAGCCGGACCCTCGCCCGATGGGTGGTGACTCCCCTTTTATGCATCTTTTCCCCCAAGACGACCCCTCGCGCGGCGGAGATGAACGCACGGGGGCACGTGGCAGCATCTGGGAGCCGACGGTGCTTCGAAACCCACACCTAGAGGGATTTGAACGGGCCGTCTCATGATGGCCTTCATTTAATAAACCAGCATCGACATGCACGCCTGTCAAAATCAGCGAAAGTCACATCGGCCGAGCCGAGCCGGCTGGAGCGGATCGACACGACCGATGGGGGTAATTGATACGCCTACTTTACAGAGGCCCCAGAACCGAGGGGCCCAAGCCTAACCTGAGGGCGGGATGCCCACGAAGAAGGTACGGCCTGACCGATAAGACCCACGAGAATCTCAGTCCCGAATCATCCACGGCCTGACATGCTCATGGCCAGCCCACGATCGCCGGGGGTAACCACTCATCCCAAAGCGCGAAGCCTTAATGTCCATTAAGGAGCACCGTAATCGACTCCGCCATGACGCAGGCAGGCGCCATCGTGGGGACGGATCTCAGGGGCGTGAGGGGGTGGTCGGCGTGGGGGCATGGGTCGGGGGCAAAACATGGGCCAAGCTCCATAAAAGGAGAAGAAGGAAGACCAATAAAGGGATCGAATCCCAGGTATCTAGATCTGAGGTATTCTATCAACGACGTTGGCTTCCGCCATTTCTCTACCTCCCCCCTGCTCGTGCCGAGGGTCAGCGTATCGATCTCCTCTCGAGTCATACCTACCCCGTCGAGTAATCTTCAGACCTTGATCTGACTTAGGCATCGGAGGGGATTCGGCCGCAACCAAGGTCCGGCCACCCTGACGAGTTTCTCTTCTATTCAGGAAGAAGCTGACCTAGGCACCGAGGCTACCCCTCCGTGCCAGACGATCACCCCCGCTAGGCGTGGCTACCGACCGAAGACCGAGCAGCAAACGAAGCGTCGAGGCTATCCCTCGATACACGTCCAACCGAGGCCGAGCCCATCTCATAGAGCCGAGGCTCCCCATCCGCTCTGCTTCAGCCGAGGATCGACACTCTGCTCGAATCTCATGCTCAGCCTCGACTCCATCTCCGACTCATGCTGAGCGCACGTGTGCTTGGCGTGCCCAAGGGATCTCAACCGACCCCTTGACCACGTTGACCGTTCAGTTCTCGGTCAATGATTCAGTGGTGAGAAAACACCCGTAAACAGTATTCATAAAACGAACATATTAGAGCCCGATTATAAATGAAGTATGCACAAAATAGTCATAGTTATTGGGTGAAAACATACAGTATTCACGTCTAATCACACCTCCAACCTAACTTTTTGCTAGATTCCTAGCAAAATAAGCGAAAAAAAGTCTAAACAATCAAGAATATGGAAATCCCACAAATGAGTCATGACATAATTCATGAAAATCGATTTTTCCACATATCACCCATTTTAGCAAGAAATGTATTGAAATATACTCAAACATCACAATAACAAATAAAAACTCTTTAGCTAGCAAGACATAAGACAAAATTGTACTTTTCCATGGTATAATGTAATCTCCTTTCCTAATTCATACACTTCAAAGAATTTGACCACCAACACACCCAAAATTGCCAAGAATTCATGAATTTAAGCTTGCTACCACCACGTATGACATGTGTGTGTGTGTGTGTGTGTGTGTGTGTGTGTGTGTGTGTGTGTGTGTGTGTGTATGTGTGTGTGTGTGGGGCGTATGTATATATATGTATATGGTGTATGTATATCTATTCTATATTTGATGAAGAATTTGAATGTTGTCCTTCTAGGACAAGTGACTAGGACAAATGGGCTTATGACTATGATAATGGCTTGATGACTAGGAAAATGACTAGGACAAAGTTTTAGGGGGAAGCTGTTAAATTTTTGAAGGAAAACTATTTGATATGAATATGAGGTTTGAGCTTTGAATTTTGAAACAAAACTATTTGGGGGGAAGCTTAAATTTGGGGGGGGGGGCTTGAAATTTTGGGTAACTTGAATTTGTTGGTGGACTTAGCCATTAAATAAACCGTGCCCTATGGGTACGGGCAATGACTAGTATATATATGGCGTATGTATGTGTGTGTGTGTGTGTGTGTGTGTGTGTGTGTGTGTGTGTGTGTGTGTGTGTATCTATATTACATTTGACAACGATTTTTGAATTCTAGGGCTAAGTAGGACAAGTTGATGTCATGCTGATGTATAAAGAGGTTGATAGACGAATCGTTAGGATTTAATCTTAGTAAAAGAAGGGTTGAGATGAGTGTTTGGAAAAACCACCACTTTTTTCCTTTGACTTTCAAACCCCCCACAATCACTACATTTGCACAGAATACCACTCATTTCCACTTTTTGCTAAAAAAACCCTCTCATTTCACTTTTTACCCACACACTATACACACACACCCACACTTATGCACTTCTCCCCTTCATTTTCGTGTCCCCCCAAACAATCACTACATTTGCGCAGAATACCCACCCTTTCTCTTTTTGCTAAAAAAACCCTATCATTTCATTTTCCCCCACTTTTTGGCCCAGATTAAATTTTTTCCCCACACCCGAAGGCGCTCGCGCCGAAGCTCGATTTTTGTTCGTTTAGATGTTGGAGGGGGAAATAATTTTTGAGGAGAACAAAGATTTTGAGAGGATATCTTAAATGAACTGTGTCCGAGGGTACAGGAACACGGGTTATGTGCCAAAGGCACCCGCACCGTATCTAGATTTTTGTTCGTTTAGATTTTGGAGGAGTGAAATTTTTTTGGGGAGAACAAAGATTTTGATGGGATAAATTAAATGAACCCTGCCCGAGGGTACGGGTTATGTGCCAAAACTAGATTTTTGTTTGGGTTATGACTAGTGTATATATATATATATATATATATATATATATATATATATATATATATATATATATATATGCAAAAAATGTACCTAAGAACGTGCGCAGGTAGAATTACCTGCGCACGCCCCCTCTGTTCGGTGTTTGTAAGTATTTTTTTTTGAAATTTTTTTTTTCAGTAGCTAGATATACTTGTTATGAAGCTCCCCACAAAATTTCAGGTCAATCCGACACCGTTTGAGCCTCCGTTCATCGATTTCAAAAACGTTGCGCAAAACTGTCCAAATTCTGGACAGTTTTGCGCAACGTTTTTGAAATCGATGAACGGAGGCTCAAACGGTGTCGGATTGACCTGAAATTTTTTGGGGAGCTTCATAACAAGTATATCTAGCTACTGCAAAAAAAAATTTCAAAAAAAAATATTTAGAAACCCCGAACAGAGGGGGCGTGCGCAGGTAATTCTACCTGCGCACGTTCTCAGGCACATTTGCCCCTCTATATATATATATATATATATATATATATATATATATATATATATATATATATATATATATATATATATATATATATATATTGACGATTAAAGTTAGTCTCTATTACTATAGTAAAAGATTACAAAACTACTACGCAAGTAAAAACAACTAGACAATAAGAAGAGAGTGGATAGGGCACAGGCGCCGTCACCCTCTACTAAATACTATCTACTGCCATTACTTAGCTAGTCCATATAGGAATGTAGAAAGCTATACCAAAACAAAACAAACAAAACAAATCCTGACAGAAAAGTAGAGTAGCTATCCCACATCAATGAGCCCCCAATTTGAGAAAGGGGTAGGATCTGTAGCCTCATCAAAATTCAACATGCGGAGGGAAGCTTTCACATCAAACGCCATCTCTTCAAATAACACCGTCTTTCCCTTGGATTTGCTTTCAAATATATGTTTATTACGCTCCTTCCATATGTGCCATAACATAGAGGATGGGGATAATTTGGCCAAAATATTCAGTTGGTCTTTCTTACTGTATGTAGCATGAAACAGATCACAAACCCTTTGGATTGTTCTTGGAACGGGTCTTGTGTAGCATAACTTCATAAGGCACCTAGAGAGCATGTATTTGGAATAATCACAATCAAAGAAGAGGTGGGTAATGCTCTCAGGAGAATTTGAAGGACATAGCACACAACAGTTAGTACAAGCAATGCCCCTTTTTTGAAGCAGGTCCAAAGTCGGTAGTTTATTCTGAATACCTTTGAGCAAGGTCAGTGCAAATTTAGGCACATTATGGGAAACCAAATTGAATCATAATATGGGAAAGGAGAGGAGACTGATCTTATGCCATTCCAAGCTACGTGCAAAGCAAAGGTGGGCCCAGGGACCCAGGTCCATGAGTCCGAGCCATGACAAAGAGTAATATTCTGCAGCAAAGGCCGAACACCATCAATATTCGAGCTGCCGCACCACCCAGCATTCATCCAAAAATCACTAACTCGTGCACTTTCAGTCCCTTGGGGTGGCTCTTGCAAGAGATGGAGTGGGCCATTAGGGTGCCAATTGTCGTACCAGAAGGATGTCGAGGTGCCATCCTTCACAATACGCTTAATAAGCTTCTGGGAATGAATACGATTTTTCAAGATGAACTTCCAAGATCCAGAGTCAGTAGGCCTAGCTTTTGCACAATAGAACCCATATTTAATTGCATCATAGTGATTTCTCATGTATTTTGCCCAAATACCTTTATTTGCTAGCACTCTCCGGGTGAGACGAATACCAGAAGCAACATTTAAATCATCGAGAGATCCTAGTCGAACTCCTCCTTCCTTTTTAGGGGTACACATATCTTTCCAAGCCCAAATATTTAGCTTGCCACAAATAAATTTCCTGCAAATAGAGTTAATGGCATGAATAACAGATGGTGGGAAGCAATACGCCTGCATTCAGAAAGCCACCATTCCATAAATTACCGAACACACCAACTCAATCTTCCCAGAGATAGAGAGAAGCGAAGACGACCACCCCAAAAGCCTTTTTTTACATTTATCCACGAGCCTACTGAACAAAGATGCTTTTGGATATTTTGAGGAAAGTCGAAATCTCAAATATATACTAAAATTAGTAACCATTTTAATACCAAGGATTTCAGAAAGGTTACCAGCATTCCGGACTCCTTTACTGAAGATAGCCGCACTTTTATCCCAATTAATCTGGAGCCCAGTGAATAGCTTGAATCTATCTAACAAATCCTTTAGGCCGTGGAGGGAGTGAGGATTTGCATGGCAGAAAACCAAGAGATCATCCGCAAATAGGAGGTGGGAAATAGCTCCAGACCTTCGCATGGGCAAAATAGCTCCTGATGATTCAGCTTGGGCCATGAGGAGCGAAAAAGCTTCCATAACAAGACCAAACAAATAGGGCGAGAGGGGGTATCCTTGCCGTAGGCCCCTATCGGAATTGAAGTAGCCAACAAGAGATCCTTCGACCAATACCGAAAACATAGGGGAAGAAACACATACAGTAAGCCAATTTATAAACCTGTGAAAGAACCTCATTTGATGCAAGAGGAAAAAGATGAATTCTCTATTTACGCTGTCAAAAGCTTGCGGAGATCCAATTTGATACACGTCCTGGCCTCGATTGGATTACTAAAATCACGGATCTGCTCATGAGCAATGAGGGTGCAATCTGCCAACAACCTATACTTCAAGAATGCAGCCTGATTAGGAGAGATTAATTCAGAAATAATAGGCTTCAATCTGTTGCACAAAACTTTACTAATAATTTTGTAGATGACGTTGCAACAGGCAATTAGCCTGTAGTCGCCTAAACCAGATGCCTTAGCATTCTTAGGAACCAGAGTGAGAAAAGTGTGGTTGGCAGAAGGAGGGAGCCTTCCTGTTGTGAAAAAGGAGGAGACACCAGATACCACATCATTACCTATTACCTCCTAATCCTGTTGGAAAAAATAAGAATTAAATCCATCAGGCCCCGGAGGTTTATCTTTTCCAATTTGGAAAACGACATTCTTTATTTCAATGTAAGACACCGGTCTATCCAACCAATTAGCAGCTTCAATTGTGATCACCCGCTTTGGGATCAAATTTGGGAAGACATTCCAGTAATCTTCTTGACGATAAAGGTTCATGTAAAAAAGAGACGCCTCAGATCGTAGGATATCAGTATTAGAACACATGTCGCCTTCAGCAAATACAAAGTGGTGAGTGAATTATGACATTATCTAGATTTCATTATCGTATAGAAGAATTTAGAATTTCTGTCTCTAAGCATCAACCAATTTTGTCGACTCTTTTGCCTCAGATACTCTTCCTCCATGTTCAAAGCTTTCACAAGCCTCTGAATAGCCGAGCTCTCCAAGTACTGAAGTGACTGGTCTGACAATGTTAGAGAATTAGCTTGGATAGTCTCTAAATTTTTCCGGCACTTGGCCACTTCAAGAGCTTTCCTTTGTACAGATGACCAAGATTTCAACTCAGCCTTTAGAGCCTTGTCCATAGCAATGAGCCAGATCATAGGGGGTAGCTCACGGTATTGATAATTAGCCTAGAAATTTCGCACCACATCCTTATAGCCTGGCAAGGAAACCCATGAGTTAAAGAATCTAAACGGCTTGGGGTGAGAAGTTACCTTGGGTAGGAGGTAGACCATCATAGGGCAGTGGTCACTAGTACTAGGAAATAGATACTCATAGTAAGAGTGAGGTAAGAGTCCCATCCATCGATCATTAAAAAGCATGCGATCAAGCCGAGCTGAAATACGCGACCCACCTACCCGTCTGTTATTCCAGCTATGACTACTACCAATGCTTTTCAGTTCATGAAGGTGGCAGCTTTCAATACAGGTGTTGAAATCATCCATCGATACCGCATCAACTGGTCGCCCCCCCCCCCCCCCCCCCCCCCCCCCCCCCCCCCCGCGCTTCTCATTAAAGAGCCGAATACAGTTAAAGTCGTCGCCAACAAGCCAAGGGGTATTAATAAGGGTTCTGGAATCAGAAACAAGATCATTCCAAAGAGCAGTTCTGAGATTCACAACATTAAACCCGTATACCGCGGTTAACCCCATAATAAGTCCTGCCGAGTTAATGAACTTGGATGAAATATGCTGAGCTGAAGAAGAAATAACAGTACAATTCCAGACCGCCAATTTGTAATAGATAACAATACGACCACCTTTGTGGTAGCACCTATTATCAAGACTCCCCCAATCAACAGCAAAACATTTTGAGATACGGTGGGAGTTGCAAGATTCCACTTTAGTTTCAATTAGGCACACAATAGAAGGATTTTGCTTACGCATATACAGCTTCAGATCCGCACGACGCGATGAGTTGTTAAGTCCCCTAGTATTCCAGAAAAAGATTGTCATAATAAAGAATGATGAGTTGAGGAAGCACACCCAATTAGGAGGCAATCCGAAGACTCCGACAAGTTGGGGAAGGGGGGACCTGAACCTTTTTGCCTTTCATAAGTGCCCGACCCTTTAGCAGGCTGGCTTGCTCTTCTTCCCATTGAGGATTAGGAGCAGTAATATCATTTGGTGGTGACGGCTCAAGGTTACATCCAACCAGGTTTCCTGGGCTCAAAGAGATGCAAGGCTAGGCAAGGTTACATCCAACCGGGTTTCCTGGGCTCAAAGAGATGCAAGGCTGGGTAGCCTTATTCATAACAGGAGAGTTATGAAGATGACTTCGTAGGATGCTGATCACTTTGAGAGTGTGAAAAAATTGCAACAAGGAGGAGATTAGAGTCTGAGTGCGCCCACGATCAACTGCTACAACTGGGGATGGGTGACTACATTCCCCTTCCTCCAGTCCAGCATTAACTAGAGGAGGACGCTTGAGTAAACTCAACTTGTCTACCAAACAGTCGACATTGCCATCTACAGGTGGTATTGGTTTACTTCCCATGCTAGAGTCAATGAAATCAGCAGGAGAGCTTCCAATAGGAACAGGAATGACCCCCTCTCCAGCAATGGAAGCAGTGGGTCAGTATTCTTCAAAGCGCATTGAGATTCAAAATGTCCAAAACAGGCACAGGCTCCACATCTTGGTGGCTCTCCCTCATACCGAACATCAATCGAAATAGTGGATAGATCATCCAACTCAACAGGAACCGATCTCTTTAATTTATTGCTGGCATTAACTTCCACTAAGCATCGTGAATAGGAAATCATATCCAAATTAGCAGTAGCTTTATCAACGCAAATAGGCTTACCTACAACACTTGCAATAGAATTCAGAATACTCAGCGTCCACATTGGAAGAGAGAGGTTGTGAAATTGGACCCAAACCGGGACAGCTGTGAGGTTGTCCCTGTCATGTTTGGTTGATGGGGTCCAATTTTGCAGCACCACCAGGCGACCATCAAAGAGCCATGGTCCTCCATGAAGGATGGAATCTCGATCATCCCCATTATCAAATCTGAAGTAAAAGTAGCCATTCTCCCTTGAGAAAATACGAACTCCACCCTTAATACGCCAGAGACGTTCTGTCCAGGCTTTAATTTGGCTGAAATAAGGCACATCTCATAGGACGTATCCTAGTAGCGTGTTCTGCCAGTGAGCCGCGCCTTTCAAAATTTCAGATTATGCAACTTTGGCCTTCTGCACCCCATCAACACTGATAAGTGGGGGAACAAAACTCATTACCAATGGATCTGCATATTTCCTCCAGGAAGCACAGATATCTACCTATGAGCGCTTACTGTCAGATGGGGTGACATGGAATTGGGCTTGAGGTCTAATGGGTGCTTTCGACAAATTCCCAGCATGTGAGACCGATTGCCGCAAACGATCTAAAACAATGGTCCCTCCACTACTTTGATTGGTACCTCCACTACTCCGATTAAACTCTCCACGGTCGTTAGGTCTGGGTCTGTGCCTTCGGTCCCCAGCCCCGTAGCGTGTTGGAACAGGATGCCCTGGATCTCTATCTGCAGCTTTCCTCCGGCGAGGGACTTGATGCCAATCGCTGTCTTCAATCTCATCCTTTTCTCCAGCTACGCCCTCCAGATGGCCGTGAACCCCCTTATGGTTTGAAGATGCCCGCAAGTCACCGGCATCAGAGCTCTCTCTCATTATATTAGGACATATACATAAATATAATATATGGCGTATATATGTATATATATACATACATACATACATATATATATATATATATGGCGTATATTTGTATATGGCGT
Organism: Scilla litardierei; assembly: GCA_030789695.1. Classification (NCBI taxonomy): domain Eukaryota; kingdom Viridiplantae; phylum Streptophyta; class Magnoliopsida; order Asparagales; family Asparagaceae; genus Scilla; species Scilla litardierei. The sequence continues at coordinate 211,325,322 of CM061133.1, forward strand.
ATGTTTATATATATATATATATATGTATGTATGTATATATGTGTGTATACTAAGTTTTTCTACACGGCTATGAAGTCGAGGAGCTGCTGTAACAATCTTTGCCACCTTGTGGACATAAATGGTAACCGTAAGCTGCATCTCGAAGACCTCATAAAGGAAGCACCCTCGTTTTATGAAGATTTATATAATCAGGAACACTACAGTTCCTCCTTCCCGAAACTTACCCCGAAGCGTATATTGACTACTGATACTTCGGCTTAGCTAAGCAGGAGAGTCTCTGATAATGAGGTTAAGGCTGCTGTTTTCCAGATAGGGGCCGATAAGTCCCCTGGCCCAGATGGGTACAACGGTTTCTTCTTTCATCATAATTGGGCCCAGATTGGTGATGAGGTAACTTCTGCCATCAAATTGTTTTTCAGATCTGGTTCCCTACTCAGAATTATTAACCACACTTACCTTACCCTTGTTCCCAAAAATGCCAATGCTTCATCCCTGGGTGATTATAGGCATATTGCTTGTTGCAATGTCCTATATAAAATCATTAGTAAGATTATTTGCAACAGGATGAAACAGGTGATTCATGAGCTTATCTCTCCTAACCAAGCTGCTTTCCTCAAAGGTAGACTTTTGACAGATTGCACTCTCCTCGCTCATGAGCAGATCAGAGATTTCAGCAACCCTATGAGAAGTAGAGCCTGCCTAAAATTAGACCTGAGGAAAGCATTTGACTGCGTCAATCGGGACTTCATTTTCTACTTCATGCGGCAATTGGGTTTTCCATAAATATTTATAGGCTGGATTAAGGAATGCATTACTACAGCTACCTTCTCTGTTATGATTAACGGATCTCCACATGGTTACTTCAAGGGTAATAGAGGCATTCGCCAAGGTGACCCCCTCTCCCCTTATCTATTTGTAATTACTATGGATGCCTTTTCTATCTTAATCTCTAAGGCCACTAATTTGGGATCCATTCAACCCATGCGGCGCACTGGTTCCATTTCACACCTTTTATTTGCTGATGACCTACTGGTGTTTTGTCGGGCAAATAAGAACACCTTCTTGGGCATCAAAAAATTATTGGAGGATTTCTATAACTTCACCGGGCTACAGGTAAACTGGGACAAAAGTGCAGGCTTGTTTAGCAAGGGGCCACTAAGAAAACCATGCTTGCAGATATTCTGGGAATCAAAATTGCTGCTACATTCTCTATCCACCTTGGCTTACCCCTTTCTTCTAAATATCCAAAAGCTACTAATTACGGCAGGCTAGTAGATAAATGTAAGAAGAGGATGTTGGGCTGGAGTTCTTCTTTGCTTTCTGTTGCTGGGCGCATTGAACTTGTCAGAACGGTGATATATGGTATTGTGGCATTCTGGATACACGTTTTTCGCATTCCGATCAGCATCCTCAGGACAATCTCAACCATGTGTCGGCGCTTCATTCTGGGAACATCTAGAGCATGGTCATGGGAAGACCTCTGCAAACCAAAGAAGGAGGGCGTAGTTGGTATTAGACTTTTGGAGGAATTAAATGAAGCAGCTAGCCTGAAACTTACCTGGAGGTACCTCACCTCCGATAGCATTTGGGCCAATCATATGGGGATGAGATACCGGCCTAAAACTGGATTCTTTGCGGCTAAGGGGCAAGTAACGGACTCAGGTACTTGGAAAAGGCTCCTTAAAATCCGAGCTATTTCCCATAATCTCATTCTTCGGCGTGTGAGAGATGGCTGTGCGACTTCATTTTGGCAAGACCCGTGGATGGATGGAGGCCCGATGTGCTTGACTTTCGATATTCCGCCAGGATCTGAGAACAAATGTGTGAGTGACTATTGGCACAATAATGCTTGGTCACCGGATCCAGCTCTTGACCCTTTCCGCTCGAGGTTACAGCGTTACTCATTAAGGCCGGGCGCAGATGAATGGACCTGGGTTCCTGGCGGCCAATTCACTTTTAAACAGGCTTGGGAAGGAGTTCGGCGGCGTGGCAATCTGTTCCCTTTCCACAAGTTGATATGGTATAATAATCACTCTCCTAAAATGTCTATCACTCTCCTTCGTGCTTTTCAGGGCAAATTACTCACTAGAGAGGCGATAAGCAGATGGGGATTCATTACCCCTACCCATTGCGTCTTATGCGATGATAACAAGGGGAAAGCATTGACCACTTGTTTTTCGAATGTAATTTTTCAAATTATATCTTGAGCAGATCCCTATTGAAGCTTGGTGCATCTACAAATGTAACAAGTTTAAGAGATGTTGGAGACTACTACCTTTCCCAGTTTGCTGGGAAAAGCCCCATAGACAAGTTGGCTAAGACTGCCCTTGCTGCTTCGGTATGGCATATTTGGAGAGAAAGAAATCGGCGTATATTTGATAATGTGAAGAAAAGCAAGACCATTATCTTTTATGAGATTACCGCTGATATTAGGGTTGTTTTGCATGGCCAGGAGTCGACAACCATTGATGAAATCAGAGCTTTTTCCAACTGGGAATTCAGGGACATGGGTTGAGAATTGAGCTGGCTTGTATTTAGATTTTAAGAGCTACACTTAGGATGTGGTATTTACAGTGGAGAGTGACGGCGCTTGTGCCCTATCCTCTCTCTGTAAATAACATAGGCCTAGATGTGCTATTGTTGTATTTGTAATTGTATATTTCCCCAATAAAATACTCGCTAAATTTTCAAAAAAAAATATATGTGTGTATATATATGTGTGTGTGTGTGTGTATATATATATATAAGCAAATAACCCGTGCACACATGCACGTGGACTGGAAAAAAAACGGTCGGAAAGGGGAGAAAGAATAAAAAGTGTGGGTGTGTGTGGGGGGAGGGTCCAGGGGCAAAAATGTAAAAACCTGGGTTGTATGTGCAAAATTCCCTACCGCCTCTCTTATCCCTCAAAATCTCATCTCTTATCCAATTTATCTTGTCCAAATTCTCTTATTCAATTTCTCTTGATAACCTCCCTATTTTATAGAATAGATATGTATGTATGTATGTATGTATGTATGTATGTATATGTATGTATGTATATGTACCCTTCTTTTTGATGATATAGCTGCTGACATCAGAGTTATTCTTAGAGATCTTGAATCCACAGATCAAGACACTGCAAGTGCACTGGATAACTGGGACATTAGAGATCCAGGTTGAGCTTCCTTTGAGGGGCTTTACTTATGATACATGTTAATGGTAGAACGGTTGACTGATGGTAGGGAGTGACGGCGCCTGTGCCCTATCCTCCCTCTAACATTCACCTTCTTCCGTTGCTTGTATATTTTGTACATTTGTCTTGATTAATATAGTTTCTCACTAACTTTCCAAAAAAAATATATGTATATGTATACTCGTGTCCAAATTCTTTTATCCAATTTATCTTGTCCAATTTCTCTTATCCAATTTCTCTTGATACCATCCCTATTTTATAGAACAGATGTATGTATATGTGTGTATGTATATGTATGTATGTATATGTATATATGTATGTATATATATGTACGTATAATCTTGTCCAAATTCTCTTATGCAATTTCTCTTGTCCAGTTTCTCTTATCCAATTTCTCTTGATAACAGACCTATTTTATAGAATATATATATACTATTCATAGCCCGTGCCCGCGGGCACGGTTCATTTAAGATTTTCTCCCGTGAAATCTTTGTTCCCCAAAAAATTATTTACACAGCCAAAATTTAAAAGATCAACAAATTAGCGAAAAAATATTTAGCGACACGAACACCTTCGGCGTGGAACAACAAATACGGTGCGGGTGCCTTCGGCGCAAAACAACAAATTCGACACAGGCGCCTTTGGCGCGAAACAATGCGCGAGAGCCTTTGGTTCGGAATAACACGCGAGAGCCTTCGGTGCGAAACACAAACTCGGCGCGGGGCACCTTTGGCACGAAACAACAAATTCGACGCAGGCGCCTTCGGTGTGGAACACCGTGTGAGCGCCTTCGGTGAGGAACAACAAATTCGGCGCGGGCGCCTTCGGCACGGAACAACAAATTACCGTAAAAAATTTAGCGGAACAACGCTGGAGTGCATTCGACGCGGAACAACAAATACGGCGCCACGCCTTTGGCGTGGAACAACAAATTAGGGTAAAAAAATTGCGCGGGCGCTGTTTGCTGGCGCGGAACAACGCGCGAGCGCATTTGGTGCGGAACAACAAATTCGGCGCGGAACAACAAATTCGGGTAAAAAATTTAGCGGGCGCCTTCGGCGCAACAAACCTCAGGATATTTTTCGGTGACAGTATTAACTTAAATTTTTTACGCTAGTTTGTTGTTTCGCTGAATTGTTTTATGATAATTATTTTAATTTTTTTAATTTTATGGATCATGTTTCTCCACAATCTTTCACTTTTAATTTCAAAGTTTATGTTCACAAGACACTTTTCTCCCAAAATTTAATCTTTACAATCTTTCCCAAGACACTTTTAATTTCAAATTTTTGGTTCCAAAGATACTTTTTCCATCAAAATTTAAGTTTTCCCACTAAAATTTTCACAAAATCAAATCTCAACCATTGATTTACCAAGATCAAATCTCAAGCACTCTTTATCTTGTCCTAGTCAACCCTAGAATTCAAAAAACTCTGTCAAATGTATAATAGATATGACATATGTATATATATATGGTGTATGTATATGTGTGTGTGTGTGTGCGTGTGTGTGTGCGTGTGTAAGAATAATGGGTATCGTACGCCATACGAGGCTTTGCCTCATATGCACTCTCACTTAAAGCAACCAAGTACAACCAAGTACAAGCCCATGTGGGCTTGTACTTGGTTGCTTTATGCGAGAGTGCATATGAGACAAAGCCTCTTATGTCGTATGATAACCATTATTATATATATGTATGTATGTATGTATGTACATACGTATGTATGTATGTATGTAGAGGATTCATGTAGATCAGGTGGCACCTGATTTAATAGATCAGGTGCCAAGACACAAAAAGGTGGGCCCCATAGCGAGTACAAGCCCATGTGCGACTTGTACTTTTCACTTTTTTGTGTCTTGGCACCTGATCTATTAGATCAGTTGCCATCTTTTCAACATTAAAATCACACACACACACACACACACACACATATAGGAGTGATCAAATAATCACCAAAAATAACCCCCAAGAAAACCCCTAGCAAAAAGTCTATGCCCCCATATTTTTTCGAAAGATCCGAACCGTTCATCTTGATCTCCACCTTTTAAAACCATGACCCACCAATTTTCAGCCCAATCTCGCATGTTTTTCCCGTTCATCAACCATTCACAAAAGTTCTGTTCAAGCAAAACCGTTAAATTTGGGACGGATGGATGAACGAGCAAAACACATGGGATCGGGCTGAAAATTGGTGGGTCAGGGTTTTAAAGGGTGTAGATCAAGATGAACGGTTCGGATCTTCCGAAAAAATAGGGGTACATCGACTTTTTCCTAGGGGGTTTTCTTGGGGGTTATTTTTGGGGGTTATTTGATCCCTCCTCTTATATATATATACTAGTCATTACTCGTGCCCATAGGGCACGGTTTATTTAATGGCTGAGTTTTTCTCCCCCACAAATTTCAAGTTCACCCAAATTTCAAGTTTCCCCACAAAATTTCAAGTTTCCCCCCAAATTTAAGTTTTCCCCCAAAATTTAAGTCCCCCCAAAATTGTCATTACCATCTAGGACAAACTTGCCACGTAGGACAAAGCTTTGTCCTAGTAGGATAAGATTCAAAATCTTCATAGAACTGGAAAAAAAATGGCCGGAAGGGGTGAGAATAAAAAGTGTGGGTGTGTGTGTGGGGAGGGTCCATAAACAAAAATACAAAAACCGGGGTTGTATGTGCAAAATTCCCCACCTCTTTTATCCCTCAAAATCCCATCTCTTATATTTTCTCTCATTCAATTTCCATGTTTTATATAATAGACTAGTCATAACCCGTGCCCGCGGGCACGGTTCATTTAACATTTCCCACGCGAAATTTTTGTTCCCCGCGAAATTATTTACATATCTAAAATTTAACAGAATAAATTAGCGTAAAAATATGTAGCGGCACGGGCACCTTTGGCGTGGAACAACAAATTCGGCGTGGAACAACAAATTCGGCGCTCGCGCCTTTGGCGCAGAACAACAAATCTTTGTAAAAAAATTTAGCGGGGCGCCTTCGACGTGGGCACCACCGAAGGCGCCCGTGCGTCGAACTTATTTCCCCTGCGAAATCTTTGTTCCCCGAAAATTATTTTCACAGCCAAAATTTAACAAAACAATAAATTAGCGTAAAAATATTTAGCGGCACGGGCACCTTCGGCGCAGAACAACAAATTCGACGCAGACGCCTTCGACGCGGAACAACAAATTCGACATCGAACAACAAATTTGGCGCCTGCGCCTTCGGCGCGGGACAACAAATTAGCGTAAAAAATTTAGCGGGTCGCCGAATTAGCGTAAATAGATTTAGCGTGGCGTCTTTGGCGCGGGCGTCAGAATAGCAAATAGCAGTGTTTTTACGCTAATTTGTTGTTCCACTAAATTGTTTTACGCTAAATTTTTTATTTTGTTTAATTTAATGGTCGTGATTCTCCATAATCTTTCCTAAAGCACTTTTAATTTCAAAGTTTAAGTTTTCAAGGCACTTTCCCCCGAAATTTAATCTTCACAACTTTCCCAATGCACTTTTTCCCCCAAATTTAATTTCCACACTCTTTCCCTAGGCACTTCTAATTTCAAAGTTTATGTTCCCAAGGCACTTTTCCCCAAAAAATTTCACAAAATCCATTCTCAACCATTGATTTACCAAGATCAAATCTCAACCCCTCTTTATCTTGTCCTAGTCAGCCCTAGAATTCAAAAATCGTTGTCAAATGTATAATAGATATCCAAATTCTCTTATCCAATTTCTCATGTCCAAATTCTCTTATCAATTTCTCTTGATAACATCCGTCTTTTATATAATAGATATCCCTTATCCAATTTCTCTTGTCCAATATCTCTTATCCAATTTCTCTTGATAACATCTCTCGTTTGTAATATAGATATCTCTTATCCAATTTCTCTTGATAACATCACTCTTATCCAATTTCTATTGTCCAATATCTCTTATTCAATTTCTGTTGATAACATCCCTCTTTTATAATATAGATATCTCTTATCCAATTTATCTTGTCCAATATCTCTAATCCAATTTCTCTTGATAACATCCCTCTTTTATAATATAGATATCTCTTATCCAATTTCTTTTTTCCAATATCTCTTATCCAATTTCTCTTGATAACATCCCTCTTTTATAATATAGATATCTCTTATCCAATTTCTCTTTTCCAATTTCTCTTATCCAATTTCTCTTGATAACATCCCTCTTTTATAATATAGATATCTCTTATCCAATTTCTCTTGATAACATCCCTCTCTTATAATATAGATATCTCTTATCCAATTTCTCTTGTCCAATATCTTTTATCCAATTTCTCTTGATAACATCCCTCTTTTATAATATAGATATCTCTTATCCAATTTCTCTTTTCTAATATCTCTTATCCAATTTCTCTTGATAACATCCCTCTTTTATAATATAGATATCTCTTATCCAATTTCTCTTTTCTAATATCTCTTATCCAATTTCTCTTGATAACATCCCTCTTTTATAATATAGATATCTCTTATCCAATTTCTCTTTTCCAATATCTCTTATCCAATTTTTCTTGATAACATCCCTCTTTTATAATATAGATATCTCTTATCCAATTTCTCTTGATAACATCCCTCTCTTATAATATAGATATCTCTTATCCAATTTCTCTTGTCCAATATCTCTTATCTAATTTCTCTTGATAACAACCCTCTTTTATAATATAGATATCTCTTATCCAATTTCTCTTTTCCAATATCTCTTATCCAATTTCTCTTGATAACAACCCTCTTTTATAATATAGATATCTCTTATCCAATTTCTCTTTTCCAATATCTCTTATCCAATTTCTCTTGATGACATCCCTCTTTTATAATATAGACTAGTCATAACCCGTGCCCAAAGGGCACGGTTCATTTAAGCCATTACCCCTCAAAATCTTAGATCCCCTAATTTTAAATGAACAACAATGACTAAAGCGTAATAATTGTTATTTAGCTCCACCAAAAATTTTAACTCCCCCAACAAAAAATTTCACTCCAAATACAAACCCCCCCAATTTTTTTTCCAAAACTCTTAATCCACCCAAAAAATTTAGTTCCCTAAAAATTTTAGCTCCTCTAATATTTAGTTCTATGCAAATTTAGTTCCCCCAAAATTTTATGGTTTTTCCACAAAATTTTCACAAACTCTCATCCAACCCTTTGACTCCTCAAGATTTAATCATCATATTGATACATTTATTTCTTGTGTATATATTGTTCTACTTGATATGGTGTTCTTTCAATTTGATCATCATATTGAAACGGGTTGTTTCAATTTAAGTGTGCGAAAGACAGGTTGTATATCAATTTCTTACATTACAGCTTGTATATCCATGTATCATCGTTATTCTATTTACATATCCTTGCTCTGTGCATACTTCTTTGGTTGTTTATCTCTACTGCAGGTCACAGTTCTCATGTCATTACTAATTATGTATGGTTCAATTTAGATGTCTAAAAATGTTAATCATCTCATATGTTGCTCTTAACTAATTAAGCTTTTTAACTACATCGAATGGAGACTCACTTGCTAGGGCACATCGTCTTGATAAGGAAGTAAATGCCTCTCCATGTATTGGGAAGATAGTTGCAAATGCTTTGGGTACATTCGATGTTCTAACTTTAAACCCCATTGTGCCATTGGTAAATAGTCAGTGGGCTTATGATTTATCTGAAAACTTTTTTATAATTTTGTTATTGCGACACTCTACTCTCTCCTCGAAAATAGTATTCAACACTTTTTTAACAACAATGAAATATAGTAATCCACTTTTTTTCCTTCTAATGATAGCATTAGATCACAATTCAGTCATCATCGATGCTATCCTACCGATGAGACTATTGATTCCATATTCAACATTGAAACGCCTCGAAGATCTATTTTCCAATGGCATTGCCTATCAAGCTTATACAGTTTTGGCTCCTTAATGTTACAGAGAACAACACAATATGAATGTATCATTATTTTGGAGTCATGTAAAAAAATCACTAATACAAAACCCTGTAAATATTTATACACAACAGTAAATTTTGATACATGCAGAGAACAACACAACATGAATGTATCATCATTTTGGAGTTATGTACAAATTATCACTGATACATAAACGTGTAAATGTTTATACACAACAGTAAATGCTTATATACCTCAATGCTGTATAGACATGCTTCCAATGTTTATACAAAGCAAAATGATGATACATAAACCTGCAAATGTTTTGTGTAGTTGGTGCAATAAATCTGTAAACATCAATGTTACAAAGTCTGATACTCTGCCCTCTTTGCAGTCTTTTCCACCTACATTGTCTCTTCCTGCTTCTTCATCAATTCAAACACCTAAAAACAACACATGAAAAAATTAACTTTTCCATCACAATTAAAACAATCCACAGATTTAAGCAAAAAAATCAACTTTGCAAGCACAATTAAAATAATTAACTTTGATTCTTCATTAATCTGGAAATTTACTGTTCATACATGGTATTTAAGCCATGTATTTAAGCCATGGCTCAATACATGGTATGTAATCTGGAGAGAAATTCAAGTAAACTATAACCATGTATGGTATGCAGTATTCATGTATGAAATTTTGAAATTAATACCATGTATGGTATGCCATGATGCAAATTCAAAGAAATACATGGTATGCCATGTATCATGGAAACAGAAGATAGAATGTTAAAATAGCATGAAAAAATCAAAAGAATTCAATAAACTTCCGCAGGAATAGAAATAATATCAAAACTTTACAATATACCTTGTCAATGATTTCCCTTTAAAAAAATAACTCGACAATGAAATTGATCCTTCAAGTTCGTCTCAAGAACAATTGAATTTGATGCATGGATCAATACATGTTATTAATCTGGAAATTTTGTTCATACATGGCATTTAAGCCATTGCTCAATACATGGTATGTAATTTGGAAAGAAATTGAAGTAAATATACCATCTATGGTATGCAGTATTCATGTGCGAAAATTTGAAATTAATACCATGTATCGTATGCCATGATTCAAATTCAAAGAAAGACATGAATGTTAAAATAGCATGAAAAAAATCAAAAGAATTCAATAAACTTCTACAGGAATAGAAATAAGATCAAAACTTTACAACGTACCTTGACAATGATTTCCCTTAAAAATAACTCGACAATGAAATTGATCCTTCAATTTCGTCTCACGAAGGATTAAATTTGATGCATGGGTCAATACATGGTATTAATCTGGACATTTACTGTTCATACATGGTATTTAAGCCATGGCTCAATACATGGCGTGTAATCTGAAAAGAAATTGAAATAAATTAATACCATGTATGGTATGTATTAATCATGTACAAAAATTTGAAATTAATACCATGTATCGTATGCCATGATTCAAATTCAAAGAAATACATGGTATCCCATGTATCATGGCTCAATACATGGTATTCTGGAAAGAAACCGTGGAGTGGTAGTAAATTTTGAATCATTGCGCAATACATGGCATGCAGTATTCTGTTCATACATGGTAATTAATCAATGGCGCAATAGATAACCTCAAAAGAGTCCTGAAAATTTCTACAACGACCTCAAAAGATTACCTGTAAATACAGTAAGGTTTGTGACTACCGATCCACGATTCAAAATTTACTTAGTAAATTAAACCTATAGCAAATTTACTACATTTCCATAAAAAATTTCTGTCGTTAATCAATTAATTTTTATGGATGTTTTTGATTTGTCGGTTATTAACTGATGATGCCGCCTGTATGCCGTGTTAATCCTAGGCAGCAGGGTAATCCTTGAATCCCTAAAGAGAAGGGCTAGAATAACGACTGATGGATTTAACAGTTGCAAAAATGTAGTTTGTAACTTTACTGATGGTACAAATTCTATGTATGCTTCTCTTAGTTCTTTTTATTTCTTTTGTAACTTTTTTTAACATTCAGGATATACTTACTCTAAAATCTAATGTGAAATATGGTTGCAGGAGCCATGTATTCATTCCCACAAATCAATTGCTGCCAAAAGCAATAGAAGTTGCCAATAAAGCGGGCAAGGTTCCTGATGTTTTCTACTGCCTCAAGCTGTTGGAGGCAACTGGCATTTCCACTGTCCCTGGCTTAGGCTTTGGTCAGAAAGAAGATTAAGTGCTTTATAATGTTTGATACTGTAATATGGTAGTTTGACATTCATGGAGACTCAAGGTGCCACTGCATGTTTTGTTTATCCATGCATCTTTGTCCTCTCATGAAATGTTTCTTTCATCACTCTCTGGAGCACAATCAAATTGCCTTGGAAGAGTGTTCTTTTCTAGATTTAGCCAGTATCACCATAAGAAAATACACCTCTTCAGGTTCAGTTTAAATTTCTGGTGTCACTAAAATATATGGAGTCAATGAATTGCAAATCCATTGCAAGTTATGTGGTTGCATGTAATTGTTGATTGTTACTTTAGGTCTCATGGAATTCTAACATTTGTTTTTAAAGGGAGTGTGTGGAATTTCAATACATACTATTTAATAGTGCAGCCTTTTTGATAGAATCTTAGAATTGGAAAACATACTCTAGAACCAAAATTCCCACATTTTGCTGTGAAGTGTAATCAATAGAAAAACTTGAATTTTTGGTAAAAGCATAATTGGATATCCACAAATACACAAATCATATAGTATCACTTCTCTCTAATCACACATAAGGAAATTCTGATTTTTTGGTGACAGCTAATTGGATGGGTCTGATTTCTTTGACTCTTTAGGCATGTTTGTTTGCTCAAATGGCTCCTTCTAGCTCTGATTGATTTAATAACCAGTGATTTAATAACCTGCAAATACAAAGACATTATATGGCAGTATCATATGGCAATATCATTGTATGGTAGTATCATTGTATGGCAGTAATTGTATGGCAGCATCATATGGCAGTATCATTACATAAAACTAAATGCATATCAACTGATACAGCCGATAACAAATATCTGCCATATTATGTGCAAAGACAGTAGATAATCTGCCATATTATATGCGAGACGGTAGATAACAATTATGGCAAATAACTATATGCAAATAATATGCAATATTTGGAATTACTTATGTTAGAGTATCAACTGTATAACTAAATAAAAACATAAATGCATATAACATATCTAAAGAATCAAAATTAGGGAGAGAATACCGTAGAAAAATTCTGGAGGATACCTTCCTCCTTGCAGTTGTCTTTGCTAACTAAGCAGAAACTCCAACGTCCGCAACATAAAAGAGAAACATCAACCAGAAAAATTCAAAACAAAATCCAGAAACGAATGGAAATTCATCTCACTAATTGTATTGGCCTCCTTCTCTAAAATCCACTTCTAATTTCCTCCTTTTCTCATGTCTAAACTTGGTAAGCTTTGAAGATACAAAGAAGAAATCCAGTAGCAAACATCCAACCCTTCATCAATAAAAGTCATCCAATTTATCAAAATCTGGCACCAAAAAATTGCCAAACTCTATTTCAGTTTTTATTAGCTCATATCTCTAAATGGCATAGTAATTACTATTAGCAATCAGCATTACTATTAGCAATTTTAGTAATTATGCCATTAGCATTTCTATTAGTATAGTAACGACTTGAAAAAGTTATAGTTACTAAAATTACTATTAGCAATCAAAAGTTCAGGACTAAAATTATATCAGGGCTTCCATATATATCAGTACTGTCATATATAACACCAAAAGTGAAGGTAACACCAAAAGTGTACTGCCATATATAACACCAAAAAATTCTCTGCACTTGAACCCCTAAAAACTATAACACGCAAATCACCAAATTAACAGAATAAAATTAACAAAATAAAGATATTTAAATTGGGGTGGGGTGGGGGGGAGAGCCTATCACCAAAAAACAAAAATAACGATTTTTAAATAACAGGATCCTGCCATATATAACACCAAAACCATAAAAATGTGAAAAAAATTTCATGAACTTCAACCTCTAAAAAAACTTCCTTGCACAGTTGCACCATACAACTGTTATGTTTTTTGAGAACACACACACATGCACACACTCTCTATCTGAACAGAAAATTAAAGGCTTGGGGGAGAACATTTATAGCTGCAATGATGATAAAATCTTTGAATTGCAAGTGGTGGCACCTAATAATTTCCTTCAAATCATTATGATAAATCACAAATAGTTTATTTCCTTAATGGACAATACGCACTGTAAATCATAAGCTCTAATTGTCTAATGTTCAGAAGTTAGTATTGTGCAGTTTTCTTGATGGATGTTGCTTATGTAACCAACAATACAAAAACAGATGTTTTCATACAAGCTAATTGAATAATTTTGACATGATCAGAGTGAATAAGGAGTCTCAGTTGTTGATTGTTGTAATGAAACTGCATAATACATCTTCTAATACATGTGAAGGATATTTAGCAGATTGGCCACTTGCAAACCATGTCAAAGAGGATCAAAAATCATTGTAGTAAAAAATTATTTCTTTACCATAACCTTGAATATTTAGGGCATTATGAGTTCGTATTTGGATGGTTCTCATGTGGCGTGTTAGCGGTCAAATCTTTCTAGGGGTGCCTAGCATAACTTGTCTGTAATTGTTAGGTAGTATTTTTCTTTATGTCACAGCTAAGATCCAGAAAAATCAAAATTAGCGATTTCAGCCTCTATGTGGCAGTGTGGCTGCATTGATCATCTGACATGTTACATATTATGTTTGAGTTCGCAAGCATTTTGTGTTTACTTAATGTTTTATGTGATGACTTAGTTTTTTTACTAATTCTATGAACTTGCAGTAAGTTGAATAAATTGTCGGAAAAAAAGATTTTTCTTAGCAATGATTAATGTCTAGTTGTTCTTTTGAGCATTTGTACAAACATTTGGTGTGCAAGAATTCTGGAGGCATTACCTTCCTTTGTTTACAGGATCCAAACTAAAAATTATCCAAACAAAATTTAATAGAATCCTATGAAATAATTCTGTAAAAAAGTTTTATTAACTAATTCTATGAGTTAATTCAGGAGGAAATTTTATTTGTTTATAGAATCCATAAAAGAATGTGCGCATTTAACTCGCTATGTGACATGTTATGTTTCATGAATTTATATAAGAATGCATAAAACTCGCATATGTGTGTGTTCTCAACAAACATAACAACTGTTATATTTCAGGAATTTATATAAGAATGCATAAAACTCGCTATGTGACATTTGCAATAAAAGAAACCAGAAGACAGTACCAGTCTTCAATGCAAACGGAAGCTGTAGATTGCTGAATGCTTCAATAATTAGCTCCACATTCTTGCCTCCAAAATTTCATGAATCCTGTAAACAAAATTTAATAAATGAGTTCATTTTTTTACATGACAGAAGTAGTTCATAGATTTTTCATATGATTCTATTAAATTTCATTTATGGCTCTGTAAACAAATGAACTCACTTAAACAAACGAAAGATAAAAGAATCTAGAATTTGTTTATAGAATCCAAACGAAAGATAAAGGAATTTGATAGGATTTGAGGTAAATTAACACCAAAAACTCCAGTGCCTTTCTGACCGGCGTCCCGCTTGCGTTGCGGCGGCACGGTGTCGTTTACCGCAAGTTTCACGGTTAGTGTAGGGTGCGGGAATATCGAACTCAGGGAGGCGAGGTTGTGCTTGGGTCAGGTAGGACCTAAATCACCCCGAGGGGCGAGCTAGCCCGAATCGGTGAATGGTTGTCACGAAAGGAAATAAAAGGGTATGAACAACAAGAAAGAAAACCCGGGACTTTGGTTTCCAGCCCGACGAGAGACTCTCGCCGATGCGGCCTACGGGTATGGATAGCGATCGGGATTAGGGTCTAATGGTGAGACATTGCCTCTGAAAGTGGTACCCCGGCGTCCCATGGGCCCGATATTCCGGTCGGTGCCCAGGATGATACACCGGACTTCCCGGATTCGATCAGTGGGCACTCCCGTGTCCATTAACACTGATCGATCCAGGGAGCACTAAGCCCGCAACGATATCTCCCAACGTCTCATCCTGCCGCTCCCGCGTGCTAGGATTCGACGTCTACGCTAAGGGTGTGAGCTATGGCTAGGGAGTCAACCGCCAAGTTTATTCCCCCTTGGACCAACGGTCAAAGGCGGTCTTTTTCCCACCGATGACAATGAAACACCCCGCGTAACCGTTAGATTCCTACTCCCTATCGATTTCCTAA
Organism: Scilla litardierei; assembly: GCA_030789695.1. NCBI lineage: Eukaryota > Viridiplantae > Streptophyta > Magnoliopsida > Asparagales > Asparagaceae > Scilla > Scilla litardierei. The sequence goes on from CM061133.1 coordinate 211,340,674, forward strand.
CCCTATGGACGCATCGGGAAGAGCCCCCGAAGGGGTTTCCACCAAAATCCCAGATTTGGGAACTACTCACAAAAATTCATGAAAAAGCGATCTAAATGAAATTTAACCGTTGGAATCATAATCGGACAATTGCAATGCGGAAGTAATAGAGTAATAAAGACAATACCAAAATTTTAGAAAGATCTGAAAACTTACAAAAGAGTAACAATTACAGCCGTCACAAGGAGATAAAACAGTAGAAAAAATAACAGCTCCCGTTTCTGGAACCCTAGGGGTTCTATTTATAGACCTTCGTATCAACCGATCGGTTGACAAGTCAACCGATCGGTTGATCCGTTACAAATTAATAACAGAAAACGGCGACCTTTCACCCGATCACATGAACCGGTCGGGTGAGTTCTTGAGTGACCGGTTGGATCTTGGAGCAGTCGGGTGAATCGATCGGTTCGACGTCCGTGTCTTCAGCTCTTCTTCTTCAGCTACAGATGAACCGATCGGGTGAGAGTCACCCGATCGGTTGGCGTTTTGCTTCGAGAAAACAGAGAACAGCCCCCGCCGAACCGGTCTGCGAACCGGTCGGGTGACTTCTTTGTGAGCTGCGGCAAAGACCGGGTGGTGCACGCGTGCATCACCCGATCAGTTGGAGATGACCAACCGACCGGGTGAGGGGCTGAAAGATGAATTCTTCGACGTTTGACCCCCTGGATCACGCGTGACTTCTCCCGTTGCTCCGGGGACTTGGGATATCATCGTTAAACGTCCCCTACGTGGTCAATCCCCTGCAATCATGGATAAACAAAGAAAAGTGAAAAAAAACGGGAAAATACACGAAAACGAATAAGAGACGGCGGAAAAACACGGAGAAACACAAAAGAAAACGTGCGTGAATATATGAAATATAAACGCACGTCACTTTCTCACAAAATCAACTGTGGTAAATGGAAGATAAAAAAAGCTTTAGAAAAATAAAAATAATCAAAAAAGGGTACTTCTCAATTTGCTTTATCAAGCAAAATACCATGAAAACATGATGTCTTGAGTAGCCTCTCAATGAGGTTTCTGTCCATGGATTCTACGCGAGCCTCAATCTCATGTAAGCTAAACAAAATCAAAACCTTTAGCATCATAATTTTACAAAAGCAATATCATATCATTCCAATCTTTCAACAATGTGCCATGTTAATATTTGGCAGCTAATGGTTTTTCTTAATAGATTGAGAGTTGGTCAGAAGATGAGTGAACTGGTTTTGGTTCAACAGAATATATTTGCTAATGCTTTTGGTTCAACAGAATATATATAAAAAATCCATGAACAAATATATTTTGTTCATTGAGCAAAACCAAAACTCTATATATTTAAATTAGTTTACTTATATTTGCAACCAAAATCTCAATCCATGGAACAAAATCCCAGTGTCCATTGTCCAGCGTCGAAACAATAATTGCAATCATTAACTCCTATCCACGCAACTTCCAAATCACACAAAATCCAATTTGATCATGTATTACTCAATTTAAAGTCATATCCATGATTTTGATCATGTAATTTGTGTGTTGTGGGATTTGATCCATAATCCTTAATTACATGTAATCCACAATCATCATTTAACTGTAATCCACAATCCTTAATTAACTGTAATCCCCAATCCTCAATTACATGATCACAAAAAATTATTCGATTGATCAGTTTGATTTTGTCCTATCCATCCCATAACATTTAAAATCCAATTTGATTTTGTGTGTTGTTATTCGATTAATAGAGAAAAATACATCTAAAGTCCTTGTACTTGCAAATTGGCTTTCAAAATTATTCGAGGTCTCTGAACAAAATCCCCACTGTTCCATTGTCATTGTCCTGGGTTTAACTGGAACTGGATGCTTAATCAGTTTGGTATAAGGATCCAAAATCAAGAAAAAAAATTGTTTGAACCGGATTGAACCAGGCGATTCGACCCACAATTTCTTTAATCGGGCAAGTGATGGCCTTTAACTAACTAAATGCGCTAAACAAATCTCTACGCCACCAACCAATTTTGATGGAAACCAATAAAATGCAGTAATACTTAAGAAGGTGAGGGATTACCCGATGGGTCATCGTCCGCATCGGTCCGTGGCAAACTGATCCTCTTTTGATGTGGCTCAAATCTTACATCATCTTCATCTCAGTTTGGATGATGATCGACTCCATTAGGGCCGAAGGCAAGAGGCGAGAGTTCTGATGGCCGGAGGCGAGAGCTGGGCTCTGATGATGACTCCAGCGTCGAGTTGAGAGCTCTAAGTTGAAGGTATATGATATATCAAGAACGACATTTGGTTAGCCTCGACTCTGAGCTATGCTTTTTGGTTGGCATCGCTGGAATATTTTCTCCAAAGAGACAGAGAGAGGTTTGGTTTTCTCCCAACAAATGTACAATGGTTTGGTTTGGTTTTTTGTGAAGGAATATGATAATTTTTCAAAAAAAGTTTCAAAACTTTTGTTTCCCCCCAATTTTTTTCCCCCCAACAAATTTCCCCCCAAGTTTCAAAGTTTTTGTTTCCCCCCAAACTCAATTTCTCTTGTCTTAACCTCAATTTCTCAACTCTTATCCAATTTCTCTTATCTTATACAAAAACTCTTATCCAAAATCTCTTGATAACATCCCTGTTTTATAATATAGATATCTCTTATCCAATTTCTCTTGTCCAATATCTCTTATCCAATTTCTCTTGATAACATCCCTCTTTTATAATATAGATATCTTTTATCCAATTTCTCTTTTCCAATATCTCTTATCCAATTTCTCTTGATAACATCCCTCTTTTATAATATAGATATCTCTTATCCAATTTCTCTTGATAACATCCCTCTCTTATAATATAGATATCTCTTATCCAATTTCTCTTGTCCAATATCTCTTATCCAATTTCTCTTGATAACATCCCTCTTTTATAATATAGATATCTCTTATCCAATTTCTCTTTTCCAATATCTCTTATCCAATTTCTCTTGATAACATCCCTCTTTTATAATATAGATATCTCTTATCCAATTTCTCTTTTCCAATATCTCTTATCCAATTTCTCTTGATAACATCCCTCTTTTATAATATAGATATCTCTTATCCAATTTCTCTTTTCCAATATCTCTTATCCAATTTCTCTTGATAACATCCCTCTTTTATAATATAGATATCTCTTATCCAATTTCTCTTTTCCAATATCTCTTATCCAATTTCTCTTGATAACATCCCTCTTTTATAATATAGATATCTCTTATCCAATTTCTCTTGATAACATCCCTCTCTTATAATATAGATATCACTTATCCAATTTCTCTTGTCCAATATCTCTTATCCAATTTCTCTTGATAACAACCCTCTTTTATAATATAGATATCTCTTATCCAATTTCTCTTTTCCAATATCTCTTATCCAATTTCTCTTGATAACATCCCTCTTTTATAATATAGATATCTCTTATCCAATTTCTCTTGATAACATCCCTCTTTTATAATATAGATATCTCTTATCCAATTTCTCTTGTCCAATATCTCTTATCCAATTTCTCTTGATAACATCCCTCTTTTATTTTATATATATATCTATATTATAAAAGAGGGATGTTATCAAGAGAAATTGGATAAGAGATATTGGAAAAGAGAAATTGGATAAGAGATATCTATATTATAAAAGAAGGATGTTATCAAGAGAAATTGGATAAGAGATATTGGACAGGAGACATTGGATAAGAGATATCTATATTATAAGAGAGGGATGTTATCAAGAGAAATTGGATAAGAGATATCTATATTATAAAAGAGGGATGTTATCAAGAGAAATTGGATAAGAGATATTGGACATGAGAAATTGGATAAGAGATATCTATATTATAAAAGAAGGATGTTATCAAGAGAAATTGGATAAGAGATATTGGACAAGAGAAATTGGATAAGAGATATCTATATTATAAAAGAGGGATGTTCAAGAGAAATTGGATAAGAGATATTGGAAAAGATAAATTGGATAAGAGATATCTATATTATAAAAGAGGAATGTTTTCAAGAGAAATTGGAAAAGAGATATTGGCAAAGAGAAATTGGATAAGAGATATCTATATTATAAAAGAGGGTTGTTATCAAGAGAAATTGGATAAGAGATATTGGACAAGAGAAATTGGATAAGAGATATCTATATTATAAGAGAGGGATGTTATCAAGAGAAATTGGATAAGAGATATCTATATTATAAAAGAGGGATGTTATCAAGAGAAATTGGATAAGAGATATTGGAAAAGAGAAATTGGATAAGAGATATCTATATTATAAAAGAGGGATGTTATCAAGAGAAATTGGATAAGAGATATTGGAAAAGAGAAATTGGATAAGAGATATCTATATTATAAAAGAGGGATGTTATCAAGAGAAATTGGATAAGAGATATTGGAAAAGAGAAATTGGATAAGAGAAATTGGAAAAGAGAAATTGGATAAGAGATATCTATATTATAAGAGAGGGATGTTATCAAGAGAGATTGGATAAGAGATATCTATATTATAAAAGAGGGATGATATCAAGAGAAATTGGATAAGAGATATTAGATAAGAGAAATTGGATAAGAGATATCTATATTATAAAAGAGGGATGTTATCAAGAGAAATTGGATAAGAGATATTGGACATGAGAAATTGGATAAGAGATATCTATATTATAAAAGAGGGATGTTATCAAGAGAAATTGGATAAGAGATATTGGACATGAGAAATTGGATACGAGATATCTATATTATAAAAGAGGGATGTTATCAAGAGAAATTTGATAAGAGATATTGGAAAAGAGAAATTGGATAAGAGATATCTATATTATAAAAGAGGGATGTTATCAAGAGAAATTGGATAAGAGATATTGGACAAGAGAAATTGGATAAGAGATATCTATATTATAAAAGAGGGATGTTATCAAGAGAAATTGGATAAGAGATATTGGACATGAGAAATTGGATAAGAGATATCTATATTATAAAAGAGGGATGTTATCAAGAGAAATTGGATTAGAGATATTGGACAAGATAAATTGGATAAGAGATATTTATACTATAAAAGAGGGATGTTATCAAGAGAAATTGGATAAGAGATATTGGACAATAGAAATTGGATAAGAGTGATGTTATCAAGAGAAATTGGATAAGAGATATCTATATTACAAACGAGAGATGTTATCAAGAGAAATTGGATAAGAGATATTGGACAAGAGAAATTGGATAAGAGATATCTATTATATAAAAGACGGATGTTATCAAGAGAAATTGATAAGAGAATTTGGACATGAGAAATTGGATAAGAGAATTTGGATATCTATTATATAAAACAGGGAAATTGAATAAGAGAAAATATAAGAGATGAGATTTTGAGGGATAAAAGAGGAGGTGGGGAATTTCGCACATACAACCCCGGTTTTTGTATTTTTGCCTATGGACCCTCCCCACACCCACACCCACACTTTTTATTCTCACCCCTTCCGCCCATTTTATTTCCAGTTCTATGAAGATTTTGAATCTTATCCTACTAGGACAAAGCTTTGTCCTACGTGGCAAGTTTATCCTAGGTGGTAATGACAATTTTGGGGGGACTTAAATTTTGGGGGAAAACTTAAATTTGGGGGGAAACTTGAAATTTTGTGGGAAAACTTGAAATTTGTGGGAACTTGAAATTTGTGGGGGAGAAAAACTCAGCCATTAAATAAACCGTGCCCTATGGGCACGGGTAATGACTAGTATATATATATATATATATATATATATATATATATATATATATATATATATATATATATATATATATGAGGAAACGGGAAATAGGGTGTCACATGAGAGAATCCTCTCCTGTGTCGGTCAAAAACTCCAAACTACACAAGTTTTTTGGAAGATCCGATCCGTTCATCTCGATCTCCACCCTCTAAAACCCCTATCCACTAATTTTCAGCCAGATCCGCGGTGTTTTGCCCGTTCATCCATCCGATCCAAATTTAACGGTTTCACATGAATAGAACTTTTGTGAATGGTGGATGAACGGGCAAAACACCTCGGATCTGGCTGAAAATTGGTGGATAGGGGGTTTAGAGGGTGGACATCGAGATGAACGGATCGGATCTTCCAAAAAACTTGTGTAGTTTGGATTTTTTGACCGACACAGGAGAGGATTCTCTCCTGTGACATCCTATTTCCCGTTTCCCCTAGATATATATATATATATATACATATATATACTAGTCATAACCCATGCCCGCGGGCACGGTTCATTTAAAAGTTTCCTCCATGAAATCTTTGTTCCCCAAAAAATTAGTTTCACAGCCAAAATTTAAAAGAACAACAAGTTAGCATAAAAATATTTAGTGGCACGGGCGCAGAACAACAAATATGGCACTGGTGCCTTCGTGGCGGAACAACAAATTCGATGCAGGTGCCTTCGGCGCGAAACAACAAATTCGACACGGGCGTCTTTAGTGCAAAACAACGCGCGCGCGCCTTCGGTGCGAAACAAAAAATTTGGTGCAGAACAACAAAGTAGCGTAAAAATTTAGTGGAACAACAAATTCGACGCGAAATAAGGCTCCAACGCATTTGGTACGGAACAACAAATTCGGCACGTGCACCTTTGGTGCAGAATAACAAAGTAGCGTAAAAAAGATTGCGCGGGCATCGTTTGTTGGTGTGGAACAACGCGCAAGCGCATTCAGTGCGGAACAACAAATTCAGCGCAGGCGGAACACCAAATTAGTGTAAAAAATTTTGCAGACACCTTCGTCGCGGAACAACAAATTAGTGTAAAAAATTTAGCAGGCGCCTCCGGCACGGAACACCAAACTTCAGGGTATTTTTCGGTGACGATATTAATTTAAATTTTTTTACGCTAGTTTGTTGTTCTGCTGAATTTTTTTCCGCTAAGTTTTTTACTTTGTTTAATTTTATGGTATCTCTCCCAAGACACTTTTAATTTCAAAGTTTTGGTTCCAAAGACACTTCCCCCCCAAAAAAAATTTAATCTCCACAATCTTTCCCAATACACTTTTAATTTCAAAGTTTTGGTTCCCAAGACACTTTCCGCCCCCCCAATTTAAGTTTTACCATTAAAATTTTCACAAAATCCAATCTCAACCATTGATTTACCAAGATCAAATCTCAGCCACTCTTTATCTTGTCCCAGTCAGCCCTAGAATTCAATAAAGGTTGTCAAATGTATAATAGACTAGTCATAACCCGTGCCCTCGGGCACGGTCATTTAAGATATCCTCTCAAAATCTTTGTTCGCCCTAAAATTTATTTTCGCCTCCAAAATCTAAACGAACAAAAATCTAGTTTCGGCACATAACCCGTGCCCTCGGGCACGTTTCATTTAATTTATCCTATCAAAATCTTTGTTCTCCCTAAAAATTATTCCATCCTCCAAAATCTAAACGAACAAAAATTTAGATACGGTGCGGGCGCCTTTGGCGCATAACCCGTGTTCCTGTACCCTCGGGCACGGTTCATTTAAGATATCCCCTCAAAATCTTTGTTCTCTCCAAAAATTATTTTTCCCTCCAAAATCCAAACGAACAAAAATCGAGCTTTGGCGCGAGCGCCTTCGAGTGTGGGGAAAAAAATTTAATCAGGGCCAAAAAGTGGGGTGAAAATGAAATGGTAGGGTTTTTTTAGCAAAAAGAGAAAGGGTCGGTATTCTACGCAAATGTAGTGATTGTTTGGAGGGGGCACAAAAATAAAGGGGAGAAGTGCATAAGGGTGTGTGTGTGTATGGTGTGTAGGTAAAAAGTGAAATGAGAGAGTTTTTTTTACAAAAAGTGGAAATGAGTGGTATTCTGCGCAAATGTAGTGATTGTTGGGGGTTTGAAAGTCAAAGGAAAAAAGTGGTGGTTTTTTCAAATACTCATCTCAACCCTTCTTTTACTAAGATTAAATCCTAGCCATTCTTCTATCAACCTCTTTATACATTAGCATGAATCAGCTTGTCCTACTCAGCCCTAGAATTCAAAAATCGTTGTGAAATGTAATATATATATATATATATATATATATATATATATATATATATATATATATATATATATATATATATATGGATTTAATGTAGAAAAGCTGCCACCTGATCCAATGGATCAGGTGGCAAGACACAAAAAAGGTGGAGAGTACTAGCCCCCACATTGGCTTGTACTCGTTGGGGCCCACCCCTTTGTGTCTTGCACCTGATCATTTGGATCAAGTGCCACCTGCTCTACATTAATCCATATATATATATATATATATATATATATATATAATAAAAGAGGGATGTTATCAAGAGAAATTGGATAAGAGATATTGGACAAGAGAAATTGGATAAGAGATATCTATATTATAAGAGAGGGATGTTATCAAGAGAAATTGGATAAGAGATATCTATATTATAAAAGAGGGATGTTATCAAGAGAAGTTGGATAAGCGATGTTGGAAAAGAGAAATTGGATAAGAGATATCTATATTATAAAAGAGGGATGTTATCAAGAGAAATTGGATAAGAGATATTGGAAAGAGAAATTGGATAAGAGATATCTATATTATAAAAGAGGGATGTTATTAAGAGAAATTGGATAAGAGATATTGGAAAAGAGAAATTGGATAAGAGATATCTATATTATAAAAGAGGGATGTTATCAAGAGAAATTGGATAAGAGATATTGGAAAAGAGAAATTGGATAAGAGATATCTATATTATAAAAGAGGGTTGTTATCAAGAGAAATTGGATAAGAGATATTGGACAAGAGAAATTGGATAAGAGATATCTATATTATAAGAGAGGGATGTTATCAAGAGAAATTGGATAAGAGATATCTATATTATAAAAGAGGGATGTTATCAAGAGAAATTGGATAAGAGATATTGGAAAAGAGAAATTGGATAAGAGATATCTATATTATAAAAGAGGGATGTTATCAAGAGAAATTGGATAAGAGATATTGGACAAGAGAAATTGGATAAGAGATATCTATATTATAAGAGAGGGATGTTTTCAAGAGAAATTGGATAAGAGATATCTATATTATAAAAGAGGGATGTTATCAAGAGAAATTGGATAAGAGATATTGGACAAGAGAAATTGGATAAGAGAGATCTATATTATAAAAAAGGGATGTTATCAAGAGAAATTGGATAAGATATATTGGAAAAGAGAAATTGGATAAGAGATATCTATATTATAAAAGAGGAATGTTATCAAGAGAAATTGGATAAGAGATATTGGAAAAGAGAAATTGGATAAGAGATATCTATATTATAAAAGAGGGATGTTATTAAGAGAAATTCGATAAGAGATATTGGACAAGAGAAATTGGATAAGAGATATCTATATTATAAGAGAGGGATGTTATCAAGAGAAATTGGATAAGAGATATCTATATTATAAAAGAGGGATGTTATCAAGAGAAATTGGATAAGAGATATTGGAAAAGAGAAATTGGATAAGAGATATCTATATTATAAAAGAGGGATGTTATCAAGAGAAATTGGATAAGAGATATTGGAAAAGAGAAATTGGATAAGAGATATCTATATTATAAAAGAGGGATGTTATCAAGAGAAATTGGATAAGAGATATTGGAAAAGAGAAATTGTATAAGAGATATCTATATTATAAAAGAGGGATGTTATCAAGAGAAATTGGATAAGAGATATTGGAAAAGAGAAATTGGATAAGAGATATCTATATTATAAAAGAGGGTTGTTATCAAGAGAAATTGGATAAGAGATATTGGACAAGAGAAATTGGATAAGAGATATCTATATTATAAGAGAGGGATGTTATCAAGAGAAATTGGATAAGAGGTATCTATATTATAAGAGAGGGATGTTATCAAGAGAAATTGGATAAGAGATATTGGAAAAGATAAATTGGATAAGAGATATCTATATTATAAAAGAGGGATATTATCAAGAGAAATTGGATAAGAGATATTGGAAAAGAGAAATTGGATAAGAGGTATCTATATTATAAGAGAGGGATGTTATCAAGAGAAATTGGATAAGAGATATTGGAAAAGAGAAATTGGATAAGAGATATCTATATTATAAAAGAGGGTTGTTATCAAGAGAAATTGGATAAGAGATATTGGACAAGAGAAATTGGATAAGAGATATCTATATTATAAGAGAGGGATGTTATCAAGAGAAATTGGATAAGAGGTATCTATATTATAAGAGAGGGATGTTATCAAGAGAAATTGGATAAGAGATATTGGAAAAGATAAATTGGATAAGAGATATCTATATTATAAAAGAGGGATATTATCAAGAGAAATTGGATAAGAGATATTGGAAAAGAGAAATTGGATAAGAGGTATCTATATTATAAGAGAGGGATGTTATCAAGAGAAATTGGATAAGAGATATTGGAAAAGAGAAATTGGATAAGAGATATCTATATTATAAAAGAGGGTTGTTATCAAGAGAAATTGGATAAGAGATATTGGACAAGAGAAATTGGATAAGAGATATTATTATACATTTCACAGCGATTTTTGAATCCTAGGGCTGACTAGGACAAGTGGCTTAGGATAAAAAGTGGCTGAGATTTAATCTTGGGGAATGAACGGTTGGAATGCGATTTTGTGTAAAGTTTTGGAGGGAAACTTTGAATGGTGAAAACAAATTTGTTGGGAAAGAAAACGAACTCATTTAATATTCTTTATGGAAAAAAATCTGAACACACGGCCCCACGCCTCATTGATCTGCGGCGGCAAAAAACTCAGGCCCAAAAAAACTCTGTAGCTTTATGTACCAAAAAAATGCACATCACATGGATCGCAGAAGTGGCGATCACATGGATTGCTGATGTGAAGATCAATCCAGCCACCCATTTACACCAACAAAATCTCAACCACAACACAGAAACACACCTTTCATCCTCATTTATTTACTCCCTACTGCAGCTTTGGGAGGCAAAAAAGCTCCTCTCTCTATCTCTTAATGAAGATACCGAATATAAGTCCAAAAATCTCTTCATCAATGGCACCAATAGACAGTGATGCTCTTTTCTCAAAAGGAATTTTGCAGCCTGGACTACTGCTCTCCTTCCTACAATTTGTTCTTCACGAAAGAGAGTGGCGAAAAATCCATCTTTCGATCGATATCTAAATCTCAAAAAAGGTTAACCATGGAAGAAGCCATCAGCAACAGCCACCGTCAGCTGGCTCCTGCTCCGTTCGTGGTGAATACTTATAGGATTGTGAATGATCCGGCGACAGATTCTGTGATCTGTTGGGGGGAAGATAGCAATAGCTTCGTCATCTCGGATCACTTCGCATTCTCTCGGATGCTGCTGCCCGCTCACTTCAAGAACAAAAATTTCTCGAGCTTCGTCTCGGATCCATTCGTGTTTTCTTTTCCCTCTTATCTCATATATCTTCCTCTTCTTCCATGATGCAGACATCATCACACAATTCAGTTCGACAAGGGCGCCGGTGGCAGGAAGGGCGGTGGTGGTAGGAAGGGCGACGGCCCATGGAAGAAGTCAGTCTCTCGCTCAATCAACGCCGGTCTCCAGTTCTCAGTTGGCCGTATCGGTCGATTCCTAAAGGCGGTGTTGGCACCGGCGCTCCGGTTTATCTCGCCGCCGTCCTCGAGTACCTAACCGCCGATGTATATAGGGGTTTTAATTTTTTTTTTGGCGTGTGTAAAATTCGTCGAGGATCATCCCGAGGTAATTATTTGAAAGAAAAAGGGAACCGATGATCATTGATGTTCTCTTTGAACCACCTGTTTGTTACTACCGGAGGCAGTGATTAGGATTTTCTAGAATCTCAGAGATTTTATTGTTGTTTTTCTGTTCTTCATTTGGGTGCATTACCTTCTCATATTCTTCATGTAATTTGGCAGATGATGCATAGTGGTACCATGCCCTCTCTAATTCATAGTGGGTGCATTACCTCTCATACTGTTGCCTTCTCATGTTCTTCATTTGGGTACCATGCCCTCTCTGATTCATTCAAATCTCATTAATTTCATGTAGCCACTTTAATTCGAACTTGGCAGATGATTCATAGTGGTAAATAAATTCAATCGATGTTGCCAGCATTACGTATGGCTCTTTCATTTGACACCATCTAAATCGTCGACCCATTGCAGGCTGTGGCCATGAGTTGTGCACCAGATGCGCGCTTTATCTCTGTTCTACAAACATCGACATAACTGCATCTGGCCCACCAGGACCGCCGGAAATCCATCATCGGGACGCTGCCATGAATCCCGCCACCCAGGTTTCCGGTCGATCAGCTGCCAGAGGTTTCCTTCAATGAAGTACAACTCGACTCGGTGTGTTCTCAAGGAAAGGGTTGTGATCGATGATCATGGCTGTTGTCTTTGAACAACCTATTTGTTACTGCCGGAGGCAGCGATTAGGATTTTCTAGAATCTCATAGATTTTACTGTTGTCTTTCTGTTCTTCATTTGGGTGCATTCTCCGACTGTTCATGTAAGTTTTTTCTTTTCATCATGTGGTATGTAAGTGGTATGATGGAAATGGAGGTAGCTATGTTTCTCTTAATGTGTCAACTGCTGTTTAAGTGGATGCACTCGAGGTGTAAATGAATGGCTTGATGGCTCTCCAGTTTATGCACGGTTGTTTGACTGTCAAAATGTTACTTGCATCACGGGGATCATTCTTAGCATGAGGTGAAACGAGTTAATTTGATGTGGGACTGTAACAACTGTAGCCAAAATTTAATATTTTGCAGCACTCCACGAATGCAAAGTAGTGACAATATTTCCATAAATTCCAAATCCCTGGAGGCCAACACTGTTGATTGTTTTCAGGGATCTGTTTCTTTGGCCACTGCGAAGCATTAATAGGAGAAAAAGCAAGCTATCACCATACATATAAAGGCTTCTTCATAGAAAAAGCAGGTTGAGATGATATTTAACACCTACAATTAATTATTTTTTCTTTAATCAAAATAATATTTCATAGGGAATTCCTAATTTCCAATGCATGACAATTCATTGGCGCACCATTTTCTACACCCAACTTCTTAAAGAGGCCATGGACCCGCAACTGTAGACTGGTGTGATATTGTGTGTAGAATCTGTCACGTTATAGAAAGGTGGTTGTTAGTGCAAATTTCCAAAATGTCAAAAAAAATCCAAAATTAATTACAACATTAATTTTGACATTGCACATGTATGTAACATTGTAAAGATTTGCAAAAATATTGTTAGAGAAAGTATTTAAATTTTAAAAACACACTAATGGCAAACCTATTAAAATAAATGAATACTCAAACGCAGGACATGTGTTCCAAAATGTATAAAATGAAATTTTTTAAAAAAATTAGACATGTGAGTTATTTTACTGCCGCGTCGCGTTAAATTTTTTTACACTAAATAGTTTTTTCACGTCGAAGGCGTCCGCACCGAAATTGTTGTTCTACGTCAAATTTGTTGTTCCATGCCGAATGCGCCAACATCGAATTTGTTGTTCTGTGTCGAAGGCGCCTACGCCGATTTTGTTGTTTCGCATCGAAAGTGCCTACGCCTGAGGCGCAAGGCGCCGGCTAAATTTTTAACGCTAATTTGTTATTCCGTGCCGAAGGTACCCGCGTCGAAATTGTTGTTCTACGTGGAATTTGTTGTTCCACGCCGAAGGCTCCAACGCTGAATTTGTTGTTCTGTGTCAAAGGCGCCTGCGTCGAATTTATTGTTCCGCACCAAAGACACACACACATAAGGGGCCCGTGCCGCTAAATATTTTTACACTAATTTGTTGTTCTTTTAAAATTTTGTGGTAATAATTTTTTTGGGTAGCAAAGATTTCGAGAGGGAAAATCTTAAATGAACCGTGCCTGCCGGCACGGGTTATGACTAGTCTATATTATAAAAGAGGGTTGTTATCAAGAGAAATTGGATAAGAGATATTGGACAAGAGAAATTGGATAAGAGATATCTATATTATAAGAGAGGGATTTTATCAAGAGAAATTGGATAAGAGATATCTATATTATAAAAGAGGGATGTTATCAAGAGAAATTGGATAAGAGAAATTGGAAAAGAGAAATTGGATAAGAGATATCTATATTATAAAAGAGGGATGTTATCAAGAGAAATTGGATAAGAGATATTGGAAAAGAGAAATTGGATAAGAGATATCTATATTATAAAAGAGGGATGTTATCAAGAGAAATTGGATAAGAGATATTGGATAAGAGATATCTATATTATAAGAGAGGGATGTTATTAAGAGAGATTGGATACGAGATATCTATATTATAAAAGAGGGATGTTATCAAGAGAAATTGGATAAGAGATATTGGAAAAGAGAAATTGGATAAGAGATATCTATATTATAAAAGAGGGATGTTATCAAGAGAAATTGGATAAGAGATATTTGACATGAGAAATTGGATAAGAGATATCTATATTATAAAAGAGGGATGTTATCAAGTGAAATTGGATTAGAGATATTGGAAAAGATAAATTGGATAAGAGATATCTATATTATAAAAGAGGGATGTTATCAAGAGAAATTGAATAAGAGATATTGGACAATAGAAATTGGATAAGAGTGATGTTATCAAGAGAAATTGGATAAGAGATATCTATATTACTAACGAGAGATGTTATCAAGAGAAATTGGATAAGAGATATTGGACAAGAGAAATTAGATAAGGGATATCTATTATATAAAAGACGGATGTTATCAAGAGAAATTGATAAGAGAATTTGGACATGAGAGATTGGATAAGAGAATTTGGATATCTATTATATAAAACAGGGAAATTGAATAAGAGAAAATATAAGAGATGAGATTTTGAGGGATAAAAGAGGAGGTTGGGAATTTTGCACATACAACCCCGGTTTTTGTATTTTTGCATATGGACCCTCCCCCACACACACCCACACTTTTTATTCTCACCCCTTCCGGCCATTTTTTTTCCTGTTCTATGAAGATTTTGAATCTTATCCTACTAGGACAAAGCTTTGTCCTACGTGGCAAGTTTGTCCTTGGTGCTAATGACAATTTTGGGGGGACTTAAATTTTGGGGGAAAACTTAAATTTGGGGGGAAACTTGAAATTTTGTGGGAAAACTTGAAATTTGGGGGAACTTGAAATTTGTGGGGGGAGAAAAACTCAACCATTAAATAAACCGTGCCCTATGGGCACGGGTAATGACTAGTATATATATATATATATATGTGAGGGATCAAATAACACCCAAAAATAACCCCCAAGATAACCCCTAGCAAATAGTATATGCCCCACTATTTTTTGAAAGATCCGAACCATTCATCTTGATCTTCACCATCTAAAAACCTGACCCACCAATTTTCAGCCCGATCCCATGTGTTTTGCTCGTTCATCCATCCGACCCAAATTTAACGGTTTCGCATGAATTGAACTTTTGCGAAGGGTGGATGAACGAGCAAAACACATGAGATCGGGCTGAAAATTGGTGGGTCAGTTTTTTAGTGGGTGGAGATCAAGATGAACGGTTCAGATCTCCCGAAAAAATAGGGGGCATAGACTTTTTGCTAGGGGGTTATTGGGGGTTATTTAATCCCTCCTCATATATATAGACACACACACATATATGTATATACATACATACATATACATACATACATACATACATACATACATACATACATACATACATACATACATACATATATATACATACACATTACTTGGTGAAATTGGGGAATTTTACTTGGTGAATTTCGGGGGAAAAGGGGCTCTGAACAGATTAGCTAAGACTGCTCTTTCATCGATGGTTTGGCACATTTGGCATGAGAGGAATTGTAGAGTTTTCGAAGGGAGAAACAGAGGCAAAACAGAGATTTTTGAAGCGATTGCAGCGGATATCAGAATTGCTATGCTAGGCCAGGATCCCTCGTCATTTGAGGAGGAAGCTGTGTTTGCAAATTGGGATTTCCGTGATATGGGCTAGGACTTGATTCATGATTTATTTTATATTTTGTATAGCTTACCTAGGATGGAGGGTCTCTAATTAAGAGTGACGACGCTTGTGCCCTCTCCTCTTTCTATTGATTCTTCATGCCTACATACCATTGTGATGTAAAATTTCTGCCCTATAATAAAGATTTACTAACTTTTCAAAAAAAATGTATGTATATACATACATACACACACACACACACACATGGGGTGCGATCATACCAGCACTAACGCACTGGACCCCATCAGAACTCTGCAGTTAAGCGTGCTTGGGTGAGAGTAGTACTAGCATGGGTAACCTCCTGGGAAGTCCTCGTGTTGCACCCCTCTTTTTAACACACACACACACACACACACACACACACACACACACACACACACACACACAGAGAGAGAGAGATAGGGGAAAATGTACCTAAGAACAGGAGGGAGGTGTGGGGCTTAGGTGTTTTTCAGAATTAAATACTGCCTTTGGTGTCAAGTTAACTTGGCGTATGCTTACTCATGACGGCATTTGGGCTACCTATATGAGACGTCAGTATTTGGGCAGCATGTGGTTTTTCTTGGCTAATGCTAATCCTATGCAATCTGGGACATGGAAATTTATCCTTCAGTGCCGTGAATTTACCAAGAAACTCACTAAATGCATTGTCAGAGATGGTGGGCCACTACTCTATTTTGGTATGATAATTGGCTACCTTGTGGTCCGCTTTGTGACATTTATGATGTGTCGGTTGGTGAGGAAAGTAAAATGGTGTGTGATTACTGGTCGATGAAGGGATGGGTTAACAATCCCATGCTCTTACCTGTTAGGTCTGCCATTGCTTCGGTTTCACTGCTTCTTGGGGAGGATTCTTGGAATTGGATTTCTAAGTCCCCTTCTTTGCATGATGCATGGGCTTGATCTTGTACTATTGGCCCATATTCACATATTACAGGGTGGTCTGGTACCATGGGCATATTCCAAAAATGGCTATACGCTGTTACATGCTTTTCATGGGAAGTTGCTCACTCATGAAAAACTCGTTCATTGGGGAGTGCCTTCTTCCCCTTTTGTGTCCTTTACTCTGATAATGCACATGAAAGTGTGGGTCGTATCTTTTTTGAATGCAGATTTACTAATTACCTCCTTTGCAGGAGTTTCCTCAAGTTGGGGTTCACTACAGCTCCACCTTCCTCACTTGCAAGGGTGGGTGGTCTTTTTCTCTCTTGCTATCATAAGAAGGTTAGCGTGGGTGTACTGGCAAAGATAGTCATGGCTGCGATGATATGGCACATTTGGAGGGAGAGGAACATGAGGATTTTCGAGCGAGTAAGCTAGATTCAGACTCTACACTTCGAGGATATAGCCACCGATCTCAGAATTGCTCTGAGACACATAGAGTGGGATCAGGATGCTGAGAGTGCACCCCTTTCAAATTGGGGGTTAATAGTGTAAAGTGATTTTCTTCATGTATTTTTTTGTAATCTTTTAGGTTCTTTGGGTAGAGGAAGGTGTTAAGTATTGGAAGGTGACGGCACCTGTGCCTTATCCCCCCTTACTAACATCCTGCTTATATACCTTGAGCATTGTACATTTTTGTGAGATTCAATAAAGATACACACATATTCTCCAAAAATAAATGTACCTAAGAATGTGCGCATGTTTTTATACCAAATTCTGGACTATTTTTTGCAACTTTTTTGTGTAGGATGTTTCAATGCCCAAATGGTGTTTGTTTGACTTGAAATGTTGTGGAGAGCTACCTAACATGTAGTACTACCATCTGTAAAAAAAGCAAAAAATTACTTCAACCCTCCCTGAAAAGTGGGTGTTCGCAAGTAACAATACATGCGCATGTTCTTAGGTACTTTATATATATATATATATATATATATATATATATATATATATATATATATATATATATATATATATATATATATATATATATATATAGGTTAATGGGCCAATGCTGACAGCGCTGGAATTTTTTCCAGCGCTGTCCGCATTTTGGGCCCCCTAAAAGTATTTTTTTTTGAAATATTTTTTTGCAGTAGTTAGATATACTAGTTGGGAAGGTCCCCACAAAATTTCAGCTCGATCCGACACCGTTTGAGCCTCCGTTCATCGATTTCAAAAACGTTGCGCAAAACTGTGGACAGATTTGCGCAACGTTTTTGAAATCGATGAACGGAGGCTCAAACGGTGTCGGATCGAGCTGAAATTTTGTGGGGAGCTTCCCAACTAGTATATCTAACTACTGCAAAAAAAATTTCAAAACAAAATACTTTTAGGGGGCCCAAAATGCGGACAGCGCTGGAAAAACTTCCAGCGCTGTCAGCTCTTCTCCATTTTTCACACACACACACACACACACACACACACACACACACACACACACACACACACACACACACACACACACATATATATGGACTAATGGGTATCATACGCCATATGATAGAGGGCCTCATATGCTCTCTCACATAAAGCAACCAAGTACAAACCCACATGGGCTTGTACTTGGTTTACTTGGTTGCTAACCCACATGGGTGTTGGATATTGGACTCCCCGGATTTGGTTTTGGATGATGAACAAACATATATATATCGTGAACTAACAATTTGTGAGCGCAGTTATGGAGATCGTCATCAAACTTCTATGAATATCAAATGCGACGTCTCGAGACTTCTCAAAGCACGTTATCGTATGCCTAAAGCTTCGTTGAAGCTTTTGGACCATTTTAGAAGTCATGAAGATTCGGATCGAAGCTTTCGAAGACTGTTCGTCAAGTTTTATTTATAGTCTTTTAGCTTCGTTCTGTAGAATGTTAAGCCTTGAGTAGGTCTTACGTTTTAATCTTCATAACGCTCCTATCTTAGAGCTAGGAACTAGTAATAAGTCCATACGAACTTTCCCGAAGCTTCGCGCTTCGATTCGCGACTTCTTTTGCATGTTAGTTGGTTCAAGAAGAAGAACCAACCGACTAGATGGTGATCTAGTCGGTCGGCAAAGCTTCTTGGACCGACTAGTTTGCCTTATCAATTCTAAGCTCTTTACTGTTTACAGTTAGTCGGTCTACGTTGACTCACCGACCGACTAGTTTGTGAACTAGTCGGTCAGTGATGCTTCTTAGACCGACTAGTTGAGCTTTCCCTGTACATGCCTAGTTACTGTTTATCATTAGTCGGTCTATGTTCATTTAGCGACTGACTAGTTGATGAACTAGTCGATCAACAATTGTTCTTGGACCGACTAAATCAATTTGTACTCAGACTATTTGTTTTATCTCTTAGTCGGTCTAAGTTAACTCACCGACCGACTAGTTGTGAAACTAGTCGGTTGGCAAGTGTTCTTTGACCAACTAGTTCTGTTAGTCTGAACTTCAACCTATTCCCTGTTCACCACTTAGTCGGTTCATGCTGTTTGACCGACCGACTAGTTGATGAACTAGTCAGTCGGTGGTTGTTCTTTGACCGACTAGTTTGGTTCAGAATAGAGCCGTTGGAGCTTTAATTGAAATGTTTTTCTCTCTCTCTTTCCTCTAACCTATATATACTTGATAAGCTGCATTCATTGCACCCAAGGCTGATATTAAGAGAAGTTTAGATATCAAAGAGAAAGCATTCATTCCTCATTCAAAGCTCTTTCATTCCAATCTTGAATCTCTTCTCACTCTTATTTCAAAAGGGAGATTCATTGATTGTGAGCCTTCCAAGCCAAGTGCTTGATCCTAGGTCACCAACAACCTCATAGCTCTCCATCGCTGATCTTCATCTTGGAGCTAGGGTTTGGTGCCTCTTCATCTTCCCCAAAATCCGTTTTGCCCTAAATCGTAAGTTATACTCAAGGCATAGGTATTTTGTGGTAAGAACTTTCATTTCAATTTACTTTGTTATTGTAAGTGATTCACTCTCGGTTGTGAGAGTGTGTTTGTGATCCCGGGTTGTGGAATTCACAATTTCATTTGTGTATGATTTGACTTGTGAAGGTTTTTCACAAGTATTTCATAGTGAAAATCTTGAGTTAGGGTTTCTAACTCAAGTATCCGGAAGAGATCCGGGTGGTTGGGACGTAGGATCACCGGGAACAAGTCGGGGAGATTTGGGTGGATCCGAACCCATTAATATCGTTTGTTTGCGATTGTTTCTTTGTTGTCTAACATTTACATTTCCGCATTTCCGCATTGTTTGGTAGAGTTTGCAAGGTAATTAGGAATTAGCCTCTTAATTATTTTAAAGTACTATTCACCCCCCCTCTAGTACTTGTGCAGTAGCTTAGCAGGGCATTATATTTGGTATCAGAGCCAAGTCTATAGCTATGTCTGCCAACGACAACAAGACCGTTCGTCCACCTTCCGACTATAGCACCTTCAAGAATCGTGAAGGAGCGTCTTCGGTGATGGAAGGACACTCCTCAACGAGGCCTCCCTTCTTCAACAGTACCAACTACGGGTACTGGAAATGCCGGATGGAAACTTTCCTCCGGAGTGCTTCACTATGGAGGACCACGATGAAGGAGTATGTCGAGCCCACCGAAGAAGATTTCGAGAAATGGACTACCGCGGAGGTCGCCGCGGAGGTAAGCAATGCCAAGGCAATGAACGCCTTGCAATGCGCTTTGGAGCCCGTGGATTTCAACAAGAGTGCATATCAAATATGGAACTCCCTCCTCATCTTGCATGAAGGGACTAGTAGGGTAAGAGACTCCAAACTCGTAGTAGTTAATAAAGATTACGAGTTATTTCATATGCTACAGGGTGAGAAGATGAAGGAGTACTATGCTCGCTTCGTCGACATCACAAACGAGTTGGAGGCTCTCGGTAAGACCTACACCCAAAAGGAGAAAGTCTCGAAGATCATCGATGGACTTCCTTCTAGTTGGGAGAAACGTACCTTCGCCATCGAGGAAGGTAATGACATGAAAACTTATACCGTTGTTCAACTAATGGGTACCTTGATGTCTTATGAGGTACGCAAGGATAGCAAGTTGAAGTTGCAGGAAAAGATGAAGTCCTACTTAAAGCAAGACGAGCCAAAGAAGAAGGCTATTGCTTTCAAGGCTGCTCCATCAACTTCCACATCGACCGAAGATGAAAACTCGGAAGACAAGTTGGACTTGGAGTCCATGGCTCTAATGGCAAAGAAGTTCAACCGGTTCTTCCAGAAAGGTAACTTCAAAAACAAGTCGAAGTTTAATTCTTCTAACGCCTCCTCTTCATTGTGTTTTAAATGCAACAAGCCAGGACACATGAAAGCGGAGTGTCCTCTAAACAAGCAAAAGGAGAAGTGGAAGGCGCCAAAGTTTGACAAGTCCAAGAAGTACAAGAAAGGGTACAAGAAGGGACTTGTCGGGACATTCACCGACTCCGAGGATTCCTCTAGCGGAGAGTCGGATGATGAGCAAGTGGAGCAAGCACACATGTGCTTCATGGCAAGAGAGGAGCAAGATAAAGATTCCTCTTCCGATGATAGCGACAACGAAGGCGATGAGGTAACCATGGATGACCTTAGAAATGCTAATGAGCAATTATGGACTAAATACACTAAATTAGTAAATAGGTATACTAAAGTAAAAGATGATTTATCTAGCATCCAAACCTCGCCTAAAACTATCATCACCAACAACGACACCATTGTTGAAGAGTTGAAGAATGAGATTGTTAATCTCAGGACTCAACTTGAACATGTTAGCATTGAGGATCCGGAAGAACACAAGATAGCGGATTTGACTTCTCAAAACTCGACTTTGAGTATTGAGAATGAGAATCTCAAATCTCGTGTTTATGTGCTCACATCGCAAGTATCCACTTTGGATGCTTCTATGCGTTCTCTCACCGAGAAATATGAGAACACATTAGGCCGAATTAATAAATTCAATAAGGGTAAGGACCATTTGGATAAAATCCTAAATGACTTACTCCCGGTCAATCACCACATTGGTTTGGGGTATACGATGGGAAATTCATCCAAAGCGGCCACTACTTTTGTTAGGCCAACTTCTGATGCCTCAACGAGTGGTAGCAAACACTCTATTGGTAGTTCATCTACCAATGGTGCTTCCACCTCGTACACACATTCATTTGGAAAGAAACCCACTTTGGGTGGACCTCCAAAGAAGGGCCATGCTTACATGTACACGAATACCATGCCACGTAGGAACACACGTCCTACTCCACCGGCTCACACATATGATGATTTCTATGCTACACATCCACGGGCACGTGCACACCATGTGTGACACCCTCACGCACGTGTTCCTCCACATGCATATGTACACCCACATCATCGTATGAATAATTATCCACATGCACCATTTCATCATGTTCCTTATGCCTATCCATGACATGCATCACGTAGAAATCAACAACGCATGCATGCTCCCAATAGGATGAGGGCTCCCAAAATATTCACTATTTGGAGCCCAAAGGACACAGCATGGATGAAAAACAAGTTTACATGAAAGATTACTTCATGAATGTAGTGGATAATGATAATTATGTGGGGAAGTCTAAGTCCAATTGGACTTGGCTTCCAAAGGTCTAATCTTTTGGACCCAATGACCTTGGGTACCATGATACGATATTTTCTATCTTTAGGTACTCAAGAAAAAGAAACGGAGCAACAAATTTAAATTTAGCTCCAAGAGCAACAAATTTAAATTTAGCTCCAAGAGGAATTGGATACTCGATAGCGGGTGTTCAAAACACATGACGGGTGATGCTCAATTGCTCTCCGGAGTGGTGCCCATTGCAAATGGAAACCGCGTCGTCTTTGGAGGCAACAAGAGCGGAACCATCATAGGTGTTGGTAAAGTGGGTAATCCTTCTAAACCTCTTATAAATGATGTTTACTTTGTTAAAGGATTAAACCACAATCTTATTTCAATAAGCCAACTTTGTGACAAAGGTTACAAAGTTAGCTTTACGAAAGGACTGTGCCATATTTTAAGAAAAGATAATAATGAATTATTTTTTTCCGGCACACGCCATAAGGATATATACATCCTAGATCTTCCAAGATCACATGAACAATGTCGCATTGCCAACACAAGTGAACAACACTTATGGCATCGACGTTTTGGTCATGTGAACTTTGGAACACTATTTAAGCTTTCCAAGTTAAATTCTATTAGAGGCTTCACTAAGATAGTCTTTCAAAAGAAAAGCTTTTGTGACTCGTGTCAACGAGGCAAGCTTCCAAAATCGTCTTTTAAACCTAAGAAAAGCATTTCTTCTAAGCGGCCACTAGAGCTATTACATCTAGATTTATTTGGGCCAACTAGAGTTGCTTCATTAGGAAATGCACGATATGGACTTGTCATCGTTGATGACTTTTCTAGGTTTACTTGGGTATTTTCATTAAGTAATAAAAATGATGCTTTTGAAAACTTCAGAATTTTTGTTAAGAAAGTACAAAATCTCATTGGAACCACCATTGTCACTATTCGTAGTGATCATGGAGGGGAATTTGAGAATGCGTCTTTTGAGACATTTTGTGATGAAGTTGGTATTACACACACCTTCTCTTTCCCTCGCGCACCTCCTCAAAATGGTGTTGTTGAGAGAAAGAATAGGACGCTAGTGGAGTGTGCTCACGCTATGCTTGATGATAGCCAACTTGGCCATCAATTTTGGGCGGAAGCAGTACACACCGCTTGCTATGTGTTTAATAGAATACTTTTGAGACCCGGCACTAAACAAACTTGCTATGAATTGTTGTTTGGTAGGTTGCCTCAAGTTAAACATTTTTGTGTTTTCGGTTCGAAATGTTTTATTAAAAACACGTATGGTAGTTTGAACAAATTCGATCCAAGATCCGATGAGGAGATTTTTGTTGGATATTCCTCACGTAGCAATGCCTACCGGATATACATCAAACGAACCTCAACGATCGAGGAATCGCTTCATGTTTCATTTAATGAAGGATTTGTTCCATCTAGAATTACTAATGATGATGACTCCATGGTTGTTTTATGTGATTCAATTGGTAATTCTAATTCTAATGATTCTATTGATTCTATTGATACTAACCCGACTAATGAAGTTGTTGAGATTGTTCCTAGTGATCAAGGAATTCCCAAACTGCTTCATACTGTTCGTGACCATCCTCATGAGCAAGTCATTGGCAATATCCATGATAGTATCAAGACGAGATCTCAAGTCAACCACTTCGCTCATTGTGCCTTTGCCTCCTCGATAGAGCCAAAGAATGTTAATGAAGCGTGCGAAGATGGTGCTTGGATCCTAGCCATGGAGGAGGAACTCTTCAATTCGAGAGGAATGAAGTTTGGGAGCTTGTTCCATTGCCTTCGAAGAACCACACCGTCATAGGGACAAAGTGGATCTTCAAGAACAAGATCGACGAAAACCAAGTCGTCGTCCGGAACAAAGCTCGGTTAGTAGCTCAAGGCTATCGGCAAGAGGAAGATATCGATTTCGAAGAATCCTTTGCTCAGGTAGCTAGATTAGAATCAATTAGATTATTGTTATCTTTTGCATGACATAAGGATTTTAAATTATTTCAAATGGATGTAAAAAGTGCGTTTTTAAACGGAGATGTTGTTGAGGAAGTTTATGTTTCTCAACCTCCGGGTTTTATAAATGAAAAATTTCCAAATCATGTTTTTAAACTTAAGAAAGCACTTTACGGTTTAAGACAAGCTCCTCGAGCTTGGTATGACCGTTTAAAGAATTTTCTTTTGGATTTAGGTTTTAAAAGGGGAGAAGTTGATTCCACATTATTTGTTAAGTATTCGAACAATGATATAATTTTAGTTCAAATATATGTTGATGATATCATTTTCGGTGCTACTAACTTTGCTCTTTGCGAAGAGTTTTCTAATGTGATGAAGGATCAATTTGAGATGAGCCACATGGGTGAGCTCAAATATTTCTTAGGTCTCTAAATTCGCCAAATGAACGATACAATCTTCATCCACCAAACGAAGTACACGGTGGAGTTGCTAAAGCGATTTGGAATGGAGAATGCCTCCGGGAAAAAGACTCCAATGAGCACGACTACACATCTTGATAAAGATGCGGGCGGAAAAGATGTAGACATTCGTCTATATCGATGTATGATAGGTAGTTTACTTTATCTTACCGCAAGTAGGCCCGATATAATGTTTGCCGTATGTGTATGTGCTCGTTATCAGTCTCAACCTAAGGAGTCTCACTTAGTAGCGGTAAAACGTATTTTCCGTTTTTTAAGTTACACACTTGATTTTGGATTACTTTATCCAAAATCTAGCACGTATGAGTTAATCTCATATAGTGACGCAGATTATGCGGGATGCAAATCCGACAGGAAAAGTACTAGTGGCACTTGCCATTTTATAGGAAATTCTCTTGTCTCTTGGTTTTCCAAGAAGCAGAATTCCGTATCACTTTCAACCACCGAGGTGGAATACATTGCCGCCGGTGTCGCGTGTGCTCAAGTTCTTTGGATGAGACACACACTTAAAGACTTTGATATAAACTGTGATACTTGCACTATCATGGTGGACAACCAAAGTGCAATTTGTCTCTCCAAGAACCTGGTACACCATTCCCGTTCTAAACACATAGATGTCCGACACCATTTCTTAGATGATCATGTTGCTAAAAAGTACATCATATTAGTGTACGTTGAAACCCAGAAACAAATCGTCGATATTTTCACGAAACCCCTAAAGGAAGACTCCTTTGTGCGGTTACGTCGAGAATTGGGGATTATGGGTGAATCCGAGATTTAGGATTCATTTTTATTCAATAATCTTGCATGCTATTCAAGTTCATTATATTTGCACATGCTTGATTTATTGGAATTTTCTGGATTTTTGTTGAATTTTCAGAATTTATGATCGATTTGTGCGTAATCGTCAAATTTCAGATTTTCGATGTTTAATGGGGTAGTATAATGATTAATGAGAGTATTTCGATGTTTCGTCCAAGTGCGATTAGGAGAGAAATCAAAATTTCAAAATTTTCAATTTTTGGACTCTCTTAGTTGGTCCAAGTTCATTGGCCGACCGACTAGATTCAGTTCTAGTCGGTCAGTGAATGAGCTTAGACCGACTAATTCTTGTCAGGATTTTTGGCTTCAGTTACTGTTTACAATTAGTCGTTTCAAGCTCATTGACCGACTGACTAGATTATGATCTAGTCGGTCAGTGCTTGAACTGTGACCGACTAATTGTGACGGGGACAGTTGCGTCATTTGAGCTTCCAATCGATTTAATTAGCCCCCGACCGACTATTCCCATTTCTAGTCGATCGAAATTTCCAATCTCAGCCAAACCCCCCTCGTGCCCGTTCGACTTCCCCTCTTCCTCCGTCGATTTTCGGCCACCTCTCCGACCAACTCCGACCGCCGATCAACCCCTTCCTCCTTCTGACCTAGGTACTCCCTCTTCTAGCTCTCTAGGGTTCTTTTTCTAGCTCTTAGGGTTAGAATCTCCTTCTAGGGTTTCGGCTAAGGTTGTTTAGGGTTCTATTGATTCGATCTCTCGATTTCTTACGTGTCTTGTCACGCTTATGGCACGCACACGTATTCCGATCCGTCCTACGAGCCCTTCGCCTATGACCGTTGAACCATCCTCTGCGGATTCCATTCAACCTACGCGAACCCCTCCTAAACGCCGATCGAAGACTACCCAACCTTCGTCATCTCCGCCTCCTCTCAAGAAGAAGAGGACGAAAACCACCAAGCCTAGAGCCCAATCTCAGCCTAAACCCAAGCCTACGAAGCAAACTGTGTCTCCCTCCTCTTTCCATACACCTTCGGATTCCGACACCGAGTACATATCCGAGACCGAGACCCATAGGGATCCATCACCTCCTCCTAGGCAACCTGAGTCTAGCTCTAGACCCCGTACTTCCACGCGTCAGCCTAAGGGAAAGGGTCCGATGCCGGTGGGTGGTGTTGATATCTCGTTGTGTCGCGATGACCATATGTGTCTTGCGGCTTACAACCGTATCGAACACTGTCCGCTGCTTCTGGAGCATTTCATACAGTTTTCAGACTTCCCAGGCCTAGCGGATCTTCTGTCGTCTTCCGGTCTTATCGATTACCTTCGATATGAGCCTAAGGCGAATCCTCACCCTTACCCTCGCCTAGTCAAACTTTTCTACGCCAACCGTGTCCGAGGTCAGTACGACGTGACCCACTCGATTGAGACTACTGTCTTGGGGACACCGATTGTCCTCACGGCAGAAATCTTAGGAGAGTTGATCGGTTGATCGTCGTCTGGCCTCCTCCCTTCAGATATTTCCGTCGATGACATCTCTTCACTCGATCAGGTCATTCTTTCTGAGATCTTCCATGAGATTCCTCCCGCCATGATTGGCGTGCCATCGAAGTCTTTCAAGCCTAATGGCTGGGTCCTTAACTTGATCTTGAAGTCATGCTTACTTCCTAAGTATGGCTCCTCCTCTTTGCCTTCCCAGCCATTCCTGAAGTTGATCTATGCCATCTTCATGGGGAGCGAGATTAACTGGGCTCGGATCATACTCGATAAGATGGATTCTTTTGAGTGTATCCGGAAGTCCACGAAGTCTGCGCATATCTCATATCCGTGCTTGTTGACACTTGTTTTTCACCACTTCAGTGTCACACTTCCACCTGATGATGAGCGTCCTCTCGGTCCCCCTCTGAATGCGACGGCCGTCAAGAAGTCTCTTGCGGCGCTCCGTCACGTTCAGAGGACGACCCCCTCTGCTTCAGCGTCTGCTTCAGCCTCAGCTGCTCCTGCTTCCTATTCCACTCTTGACGAGCTCGTACATTCAGTGAGACGTATGGAGTCTCGATATGCTCGGACTGAGGAGATACTTGCTCGTATCGCCTCTCGTTTGGGCATTGAGATCCCTCTGTCAGTCTCTGACGAGGAGGAGTTGGACGAGGAGGAGATTGAGGAGCTTATTCGTGTTTCTACTCGTGCCCCTGAGGGCACTTCTAGAGCTGCTGCCTCTTCTGCTGGTGACCCCAAGAGTACTCCTGTTGCCACCATTCCTGTGGTGGATGCTACGACTGGTGCTCCCGAGGCCACTACCGTCGCTCCCGTGGACACTTCAGCTGCTCTGGTGACCACCACTCCTGCTGCAGAGCCTGCTGCTGCTGCAGATCCTGCCGTTGCCTCTTGAGCTTCTTTGAGGACTCTCCCGATGCACATTGGATGATAGATCTAGTGTGTGAGAGTTTGGGTAGGATAGAGTGTGGTTCTGGATATTTTTGACATTTTGATGTATCTTCATGTATTTTGATGATATTTTGGATATTTTGATGTAGTGTGATATTCTGATGTCCGGTGTGACATATGTTATATGTTGTGATATTTTGATGTATTTTGTGCCCCGATCGTTGGATCGATGTTATGTATGTTGGTGATGTATCTTTTTGATGTACTCATGCTTCATTTTTATATATACATCGATGTTGACATCTCATTCTCTTGTGCACATTATATATAAATTTTTTGTCTCTGATGTTTGATTTCGTCGCTAGATGATAATAACTTGGTTAAATAGAGATTATTTCTATGAAAACATAGAATTGTTTTCCATGCACTAAATTAACCAAGAATGTTGATATTGGAGAGTTTATTCCATAACTCAATTCGTAAAATTAATTTGAGTTTTGATGATTTTATTTATCGATTTTCGACTTTGGTCTCATTGACACGATTTGATTTATTTCGAATTTTCCTTTGGTGTCATTTGGACCGTGGTCGTATTCTACGACTCCCGTTCTATTATTTGAAGCCATTGTTGTTGTCGTTGATCTCCTCCCACTCTTTTTGCTAATGCCAAAGGGGGAGAGATATAATAATGAAATGGCTAAATGATAATTTTAAGCATTATTCCAAGAATCTAATTTGATATGTTAGATTCAGGAGGAGTTAAGATATATAAATGGATTTTCAAATCCGATATTTCAATAATGGATTCTCATTTTTATACTCTACTCGTCTGCTTGATGCGTATTATTATTATTCATTTTGGAATTAACGTGTCATCAATGCAGGGGGAGTAAGTAAATTACATTTGAATCATTATTTTTTATTATTATTTATGTTGGTTTGTCATCACCAAAAAGGGGGAGAATGTTGGATATTGGACTCCCCGGATTTGGTTTTGGATGATGAACAAACATAAATATATCGTGAACTAACAATTTGTGAGCGCAGTTATGGAGATCGTCGCCAAACTTCTATGAATATCAAATGCGACGTCTCGAGACTTCTCAAAGAACGTGATCGTATGCCTAAAGCTTCGTTGAAGCTTTTGGACCATTTTAGAAGTCATGAAGATTCGGATCGAAGCTTTCGAAGACGGTTCATCAAGTTTTATTTATAGTCTTTTAGCTTCGTTCCGTAGAATGTTAAGCCTTGAGTAGGTCTTACGTTTTAATCTTCATAACGCTCCTATCTTAGAGCTAGGAACTAGTAAGAAGTCCATACGAACTTTCCCGAAGCTTCGCGCTTCGATTCGCGACTTCTTGTGCATGTTAGTTGGTTCAAGAAGAAGAACCAACCGACTAGATTGTGATCTAGTCTGTCGGCAAAGCTTCTTAGACCGACTAGTTTGCCTTTTCAATTATAAGCTCTTTACTGTTTACAGTTAGTCAGTCTACGTTGACTCACCGACCGACTAGTTTGTGAACTAGTCGGTCAGTGATGCTTCTTAAACCGACTGGTTGAGCTTTCCCTGTACATGCCTAGTTACTGTTTATCATTAGTCGGTCTATGTTCATTTAGCGACCGACTAGTTGATGAACTAGTCGGTCAACAATTGTTCTTGGACCGACTAAATCAATTTGTACTCAAACTATTTGTTTTATCTCTTAGTCGGTCTAAGTTAACTCACCGACCGACTAGTTGTGAAACTAGTCGGTTGGCAAGTGTTCTTTGACCGACTAGTTCTGTTAGTCTGAACTTCGACCTATTCCCTGTTCACCACTTAGTCGGTTCATGCTGTTTGACCGACCGACTAGTTGATGAACTAGTCAGTCGGTGGTTGTTCTTTGACCGACTAGTTTGGTTCAGAATAG
Source organism: Scilla litardierei (assembly GCA_030789695.1). Classification (NCBI taxonomy): domain Eukaryota; kingdom Viridiplantae; phylum Streptophyta; class Magnoliopsida; order Asparagales; family Asparagaceae; genus Scilla; species Scilla litardierei. The sequence goes on from CM061133.1 coordinate 211,370,636, forward strand.
AGCCGTTGGAGCTTTAATTGAAATGTTTTTCTCTCTCTCTTTCCTCTAACCTATATATACTTGATAAGCTGCATTCATTGCACCCAAGGCTGATATTAAGAGAAGTTTAGATATCAAAGAGAAAGCATTCATTCCTCATTCAAAGCTCTTTCATTCCAATCTTGAATCTCTTCTCACTCTTATTTCAAAAGAGAGATTCATTGATTGTGATCCTTCCAAGCCAAGTGCTTGATCCTAGGTCACCAACAACCTCATAGCTTTCAATCGCTGATCTTCATCTTGGAGCTAGGGTTTGGTGCCTCTTCATCTTCCCCAAAATCTGTTTTGCCCTAAATCGTAAGTTATACTCAAGGCATAGGTATTTTGTGGTAAGAACTTTCATTTCAATTTACTTTGTTATTGTAAGTGATTCACTCTCGGTTGTGAGAGTGTGTTTGTGATCCCAGGTTGTGGGAGTCACAATTTCATTTGTGTATGATTTGACTTGTGAAGGTTTTTCACAAGTATTTCATAGTGGAAATCTTGAGTTAGGGTTTCTAACTCAAGTATCCGAAAGTGATCCAGGTGGTTGGGACGTAGGATCACCGGGAACAAGTCGGGGAGACTTGGGTGGATCCGAACCCATTAATATCGTTTGTTTGCGATTGTTTCTTTGTTGTCTAACATTTACATTTCTGCATTTCCGCATTGTTTGGTAGAGTTTGCAAGATAATTAGGAATTAGCCTCTTAATTATTTTAAAGTACTATTCACCCCCCTCTAGTACTTGTGCAGTAGCTTAGCAGGGCATTACATTAGGCTCATATAAAGCAACCAAGTAAACCAAGTACAAGCCCATGTGGGTTTGTACTTGGTTGCTTTATGTGAGAGGGCATATGAGGCCCTCTCTCATATTGCGTATGATACCCATTATGCACACACACACACACACACACACATACACTATAAAACATGGATGTTATCATGGGTTATTGGATAAGAGAATTTGCACAAGAGTTGAGAAATTGGATAAGGCAAGAGAAATTGGTTAAGACAAGAGAAATTGAAATTGGGAGAAGAGAACTTGAGTTTGGGGGGAAACTATTTGATATGAATTTGGAAATTTTATGTTTGAAACAAAATGTTGGAGGGAAATTAAATTTTGGGGAGAAGAAAAGTGCTTTTGGGAACCAGAGAAAACAAACCGACGTCTTCACGCCCTCTTCGTTCGAAAGATAACCCGACGAGCCCTCCCTCTTCGTTCGAACGAAAACCACCGCACATCAACATTTTAATCCCAGAGATATCTGAAACCCTAGAAATTTTGCCCCCAAAATCATATCTCTTCATACGAAAACCCCCACGAAACCCTAGCAATTTCCCCACGAAATAATCTCTCTTCTTGCGAAAACCCCCACAAAACCCTAGCAAGTTCCCCCCAAAAAATCCTCTCTCTTCGGCAACAGGTGAGGGCTTTTCTACAATTCCCCACACACCCCCATCAAAAATCATCTCTCTTCGGCATCAGGTGAGGGCTTTTCTACTTCCTTCTTCTTCGTTGCATCATTTTTTCTGGCTTTCATGTTCTCATTCTCTCCCTCACTTCTCTTGCAATTCTGTAGACCGAGCTCCTTCCTTCAGCATCAGGTGAATTTTTTTTGAGTTAGAAATCTTATGTCGTGCATAAGCATCTAATTGATGCATCTTCATTCTCTCTGGGAACCTGATAGTAATAAGTCCATATGGATGTATGCATTTTCCTTTTGTTTTAATTTGTATAATCAACTGTAGAACTTTGCATATTGGAAGGAGTTTTGTTTCCTTAATTCCTGAAGTGGACACACATCTTCATCATGAAGACATTCGACCTATAGGTTTATGTAATGTTTTGCTTTTAAGGTGGAGAAAGTGATCAGTAAATACATTGATGGGGCACAGTTGGGCTTTCTTTAAGGGAGAGATTATTGTTATCATGGTGGTACAAAAAATATTAGACAGAAAGAAGAATTAAATATATCAATATCACAATATTTCTTTGTTCATTTTGATTTTGGTTCATACAGTTTATTGATTAGCCTTAAGTATATTTCGTTTAATTTCATTTTAATCTCGATTAATTTCATTCATACAATTCATACATTTTTAATTTCGTTAAAATCGTAAAATCTCTATTACTACACGGTTTAATTTTGGTTCATGCAACTGTTCTTTCGTTTTAATTTACAGTACTGAAGTTTATTTCTTTGTTGAATCTGTCGATCTTTTGTTGTGTTTCAATTTTGAGGTGCCATTGCAGTTCTTTTATTTTCACTGCCCTTTCATTTAGATTGGGAATATTCTCTATCAGTATGAACCAAACCACTGAATTTATATTATCAGCATATCTTTTGACTGTAATTATTTGGTTATGAATGCGTGAGGATATGGTGTTGGTGGTTAATCAAGAATCTTCGAAGAACATACCTCCGAAGATCAAATTCAAAGAAGACGAAGAAGAACAATTTATTTCCATATATGCATAAAACAATAAACAAAAATGGTCTCTCTAAGACCGAAAAAATTATGACTATCTTGACAATATAACACTTTTACTATGAAAAGACTCTGGAAAACAATAAAAACTTCAAGCAGAAGTTGTATGTTTATGAAAGTGTTGATTGCCAACAACCAGTTGAACCGATTCTATTCTCAAATATCCTGAGAATGTTAATGAAAGTTGTCCGTCCCCTCGAATACATTGAAACCTGCAAAGATAAACATGAATGGAAAATTAGAAGATAGCCACCTAATTGCATTCAATCATTCATGAATTATTTGTATGTGATAATTATTCATTTGTATGTGATAATTATTCATTTGATTAACTGATTACATTTATTTAGCCGATAAAATATAATGTAATTTCAAGTTGTGTTCCATTGTGATGACTAATGTAATTTAAAGTAGGGCAGTGTTCCTTTCTCACTGATTGTAGCGATCAGAACCCCAACATTTTTAAGCTTAGGCAAAGAAATGCCCTCAAAAATCTGTTAAACAAATGAAGAACACATAAATAATATAGCAAAATAATACATTGGAAGCCAGTAATTTGTCCATTCCAATTTTATGACTTCATAATTGTAATTGACATGATAAACATATATTATTAATGATAAACAAAAGGATTTATTTACCGAGAAATTACATTAAAGCATAGCTTTTGATGCACATCATAAAGTGAGAGATGTTTTATTCAGGTTAACCCCAACAATAAATAAGAGAGAATGCATAACCATACAAATTATATCAACCCACCAATAGAAAATCCAATTCCTAAAGAAAGAAAACTGCTGCTGATTACTAAATCTAATTATACAAGTAATGCAACTTCCCCTCAAATTGTCACTACTGGTAATCCGGTTCATTAAAAAATTACTAAATCTAAATTTACTGGAAGTCTTAAAAAGTGACCAATTGGTAACAGGTACAATGAATTGCAATATTGCAGTGCTTCAACATGCACCTGATAGAACATTGTAACAGGATGAATAACATCCCGCCACTTACACACAATGAATTAAATGTAGGCGTTTAAATAAAGTACATAGTAATATCAACCATTTCAGAACAATTCTATAACTTCTCGCCAATATGGGCATATCTAGCAAACAAGAAGTAATCATGGGCATGCCCCCTAAAATCATCATTTCTGCCTTGCATTTGTAAACAAGGATGAACAGTTTCAAGTAAAACCTTGAGGTTCTATGCACCCTATCAAGCCAAGTGAATACAAAGCTAATATCTTTCCTTTAAAAAATTTAGTAAAAAGAGAAGCCGGCCATGTGATATGCAAAGGTCAATGATTCAACACGAAAAAGTTACTTGCTTGAGGGGATGAACCATCAGAGCCAAACCAAGCATACAAGAAATTCACTTTGTATTCAACTCAGAACATATATTATACCATTGAGAGTGGTTTTTGAATCTTTGTCCTAGGTGGACATCTTTGTCCTACATGGACAAGCAAAAGCTGACCGGGACAAAAAATAGTTGATGACTAGGACAAATGTTTGTATGATTGGGGGGGGGGGAATTTTGTTTGAAAAACTCAAAATTTGTAAACTCAACCCTTTGAGAACTTTAAGGGGAAAACATAACTTGGGGGGAAAACCAAACTTTGTTCCCCAAAATTTTTGAAACCATATGATTGAACTTTTGTTTGCTGATTTTGGCAAGCCAATAAAGTCCTAACATTCTCTCTCTCCCCCTCCTTCCCATCATCCCTTCCCCAAAAACCTCATATCAAGGCCCCAAAACAAATGCAATAGCACCTCCTGAGTTTTCCAGTGGTCAGGTGAGTTTTCAGGAGAGAGACAGGAGGTGGATGGGATAGGACCAGCTGCTGCTCCCTTTCATCCTTCGGTTGCTGCTTCACATCAATAGGGTCGGATAATTCAAGTAAATATATGATCGAAGATTTCTAGCACTAGGAAGCTATTTCTGGATCAAAATAGCTGCCATCGTTCAAGAATTTTGAGATACGTATGGTACACATACTAAAATTTCAAGAGGGTTAAATTCACTAAAAGGCCAGGGATTTAATTTGAAATTGTCTACATTGAATAAAATTGTATATAGTACACATACTTGAACTCTGACGCAAAGAAATGCGGTTGGTCAACAGAAGAGGACATGCTTTTATGCCAGGTAATATGTTTGTAACATAGTGGTTGTTTTTTGTTTGAGATTCCAATCTCTTAATGCCATTTGGACCTGGAATTAATATAAGGAGGAGACATAAACTGCTTGGCCTGGCATTGTTAAAAGTTTATCTTTGGACTGAGTTCTGTACTCCCCGAAGGTTTGAAGAGAGCCATGTTCTCCCCGAAGGTTTACAGATCAGCAGGTAAATGAAAAGGGAGCCCAAGATTTGAAGAGCCATGTTCTTCGATTGCTGCTTCACATCACCGGGGAAGCATACATTACAAGGGAAAGAAACTTGCTTTATTCTTTTTTCCTGCATATTTTCCCTGAAACTTGCCTTATTCTTTGGGTTACTTGCTTTCCTAAAACTTTGGGCTACTGGATTTACTCTTTGGTGGTTTCCCGTGGTTGATAATTCTTTGGGGGTACTTGCTTTATTCTTTATTCTTTGGGGTACTTTCTCATTGAGCTATGTGAGTAATTTATTCTATGGCACTCTGAAACTTGCTTCACATTGCAAAATGGCAGGAAACTTGCTTTATTCTTCATTCTATGGCACATAGTCCCTGCCATTTTCAGAGCCTGCACTATGGTAAAATGGCACATAGTCAAAGAAACTTGCTTTATTCTTTTTTATCTGTAAATTGCAGAAACACCATGACATAATCTATGCTACCACTACTGCAATATATAGGTAGGGGAAAATATTTAATTTGATAAATAAAAATATAATTTGATAAATAAATCTATTCTCTTGGTAATTTCTGGCATGCATTGTATAATTAGTGCACATGCATTGCCAGTGTATATAATGCATTGTTTAATATTTGATGACCGCTGTTCTATTGTGTAGCTTTCGGGCAGTCATCCAGTGGACCCTTTGGTACTTCAAATCCATTTGGTTCGTAGACAGGAAGTTCACTATTTAACACGTCTCCCAGTGTATTTGGAGTGCCTGCCAACACCCTTGCTTTCAGTGCTTCATCTCCAGCTTTTGGAAGTTCAACACATGCCTTTGGATCATCATCAACTCTTGCATTTGGCAGTTCATCCTCTTCATTAGGCAAGTACTTATGATAGTGCATAAATATATTGAATACTTTGATTACTTGATAAAGTATAAGATATATTTTGTAGAGTGCTAACTTAATATATCGTGTATATCATTTCTGTTTAATGCGGGAAGATTTTTGAGATTTGAACCGTCAGATTGTTTAGTATTTAATTTTATTTGCACAATGTAAAATTATTATTATTACCCATTGTACTTGAGCACGAGATGTTTGATGTAATGCCTCAACGAATCTCAGACTCAATAATATGTAACAGTAAAGAAAAAAACATATCTAACTTAGGTATGATTTCTTGCTTCTAATCAATGGAGTCCATGGAAAGAAAATTCATTCAAGAATAGTTTAAGATAAGTGGATCCTCTACCACCTTTGTTTGTATTAGTAGCTAATACTTTACAAAAATTATATATATCATCTGTCTATAATAGAACTTTGAGTTATGCAGATAACACTTTGAGGACCCGATAGCACTAGATGTGTAGGCCAAGATAATGAGCAGCATCGATAGCTTCACAGAGCTGGTCGAGTAGGTTGCAAATATAGAATCATTGACCGGAAAATTACGGTCTTTTTAAATCATTTGAATCTATTTCTTAAGATTTTGCATTAGAAAAAAATTGTTGTTTTAATTGTTTTATGATTGAATCTGTAGGGGATAAAACGCCTCTGTTCAGAATTGTTCGAGTTGAAGAGGGTTTCAGATGAAGATTTCCAGGGAAATGTTTATTGGATCTTCCTTCGTTAGATTTTAATCTTTACAAATGCTTAAAACTTTGAGGTATGTATATGTGCTTTGGACTAGATTTTTGTTGTGGCAAAGTACTGTAGGGTTGCTCTCTGTTATGTGAAGGTTAAAACCTTGCAATTTGTTTATTTCTTTCAGTTTTATGGTATGGCAAACAAATAGAAGAAATGTATCAAATTGTAAGCTCACTTGATATGAAGCATGTACAGAATTTAATTACACTACACATGGGCAACTACACATGGGCAACCGTAGTTGTTTCAATACTTCATGCATTAGTTATGGAAATTATTCAATGTCAAAAGAATTCTATTAAGAAAACAAGGTATACTATGATATTTGCAAACGAAGTATGCTTCAAGGAAAACATAACTGCAAAGAATCCATTGTAAGGGACCAAACCTCTTCTCTTGCTGCAATTTATTTATTTTTTGTTCATTCTATAAACAATTTCTCAAAGTTAGGTGATGGGTCCTGTTCAAATTAAAACTTGGCCAAAAGATGTTATGTGTTAATTCAAAATGGGTATAAACAAAAGAACTTGTGTTTTCTTATCTTCTAAGATTCTTTTAGAAGAGCTTGATCCCATATGGCTAGAGCTTCAACAAGCATGCACAGCTGATGTTTCTCCAGTTTACTTTAAGATATGTTAGACATATAATGTCATTTGTTCTAAATTCTAATGCCTACTTGATTGTGTCATAGGCTAGCAAAAGGTTACATGAGAAGATGACCAACTTTATAACTCGGAATAGAGTAGCACATATACTACCTAACTTGAGAAAATTTCTACATAGTTAACCTTTGTTGCTTACCCACCTGTATTCGTATGTATGAGAAACAAGTTGCATTTCGGATAGAACAAACGTTTATGTCTTAGGTAGATTATCATTTTTTTAATTGGAGGTTACTTTGGGAGCATGCTAATGTTTGCAAATATAGTACATAAGATGGAAATTTGCTTGTGCTATGTTTAATTTTGGAGAATTTAATCTAAGATTTTAGTGTGTTTTGCATTATTCTTTTATGTTTGCATCGTCTTTATTTTCTGTGAAATTTCATTGCAAGTGGTCAGGTCAATGCCCATCAAACTGTAGCACAACATTATTACACCTTTTGGAAATTGCAAGTTAAATTCACAATCTTTAATGCGTTTCAATTTTTTTAATCCATGTTTTTCTAAAATGAGAAGTGCCCATCTTTTGTTTTTGATTATTTTCATTGTTCTAATGCTTTTTTGTCTTACAGTTACCACAATTGATTTTGGGAGCAATGCTCTGGAGATTTTGGTGTTAATTTGCATAATGAATTTGTTTTGTAAACTACGGCAAATAATGGTTTTGATTTTGTTCTGCTTACATGTTATTGAGATTAACATGATCATTATAGATTATTTTTTGCTTGGGATGACAGGTTATAATCTACTCAAGAAAATTAAGGTAGTCTTATATTAGGTTGTTGTTACGTTTTTCCTTTCAAATTGAAATGTTAGATTTCTGATGGTTATTATTTTCACTGCTGTGAATTTAGGAGTTATCATATCTGAATGATATCCCGGTTGTGATCATGTCGTCTGAGAATGTGCCTTCCAGAATCAATATGCGTGGATCTTGGAAAAAATAAAAAAAACCCCCTCTAATTTCAAACAGATACAATATTTCTCTTTCTCCTTTTATGTATAACTGGAATGTGATTTTTTGATTTTTTTTTCATGCCATAAACTGATGGCAGACGTTTAAATGAAGGATGAGAAATTTTTTCTACATCTTCAATGGGCACGAGATCATCATGTGATTGTGGGAAACCCTCTTGCTTGGGTTTTCTATTTGGGTGGGTCTGCTTGCCTCATAATCCTCTGGAGGTCGCTAGAGTTTCTTTGGGTCAGCTGGACTTGGCAAGTTGTAGTGTTTGATTTGAATTAGATATTGGCATGATGTTGAGACTTAATGATCTGAAAGCCGTGCTCTTGATTCCCAAGCAATTGGAGCACCTTTCTTGATTTGGTTCATATTATCCTGTTGTTATGCTCCATCGTGTAAATGATGAATTATGGTAGTCGATGCATCAGTGTATTGTGTGGTGTGTATCAACCTGCATTGAGTATAATTTCATGTTCAATATGCATGCAAGTGGTTCTGGAGTGTAGTGAAACTGGTAGAGCAATACTAGGTATTTAAAATACACACTGAATATTTGTATATTTGTGTAGCTTACCTAAAATTAAAAATGTTTGATGCAGACTATGGGACTTAATAATGCGACTTGCACAAAAAACATTCATTGAAACTATAAGATATATGGTTCACTGAGATGGTCAATAATATGGTATCTGCCTTCATATTATACATAGAGAAATGCCAACTGGAAGCTTAAATTTAGTGCACACATAATCAAATGTCAGTATCAAATACATCAAATGGAAATAAAGAATATAGGTATACTTATAATTTTTACTCTCTTTATTTTTCAACAAGAAGTTTGAGACATGTTAATAAGATTACAAGTGATGCTTATTAGAGATTGTTTGTATTTTATACTCAAATTATAAACTTAGTTGAATAGCTGAGTTAAATATTCATGCAAGTTTCAAGCTTTCTTTGTGCTAGAAGAAATTAAGTCATGCTGATCCAACAAACTGCTAATCACGGATTCACAGAATGTGGGGTGGTCACATGCCTAACTTTCTTTGTTCTAACTTTCTTTGTTGTCTTTATTAGGAGGTAAAGGAAAATCTTGATGTCAATTAGAATTCGGAAGGAAGAAAACATGAACATCATTATGGCCCATCTAGAATTGAGTTGACCAGAAAAACATTTGGTTTTGTGTCCATTGTATATGTAAATAACATTCTTAGTCAGATCACTAATGTGATGGACTGAATTAAAGAAGAGATATTTAAACTTTCAATTTGCTTAATTGAAGCTGGTTCTAAGAATAAGAAATAAATTTGTGGAAGAAGTGTCTAAGACCATTCCTTTTCCTTATAACCAAAAATATTCCACTCTTTTTGTAAAGTTCTAACGGAAGTTTTGATGGAATTATGGTATCAGAGAATAGAAGAGAGATAGATACATCTCCCTATACTTGGGTGGATCTAAATAACAACTATTACATTTTAATTATTGTTGTTCTCTTAAAATTTAGGGATTCAAGATTTTGAGTGGGGATATTTTAAATGAACATTGTCCGTATGGCATAGTTTAAAGCTAAAAGGAACTAAATTTGGGGGAAAGAAATTCACTAGGCACACTAAAGGTGTAATTAAATATTAATTATTTACGCTTAAATTACTGTTCATTTAAAACTAGGGAATCCAAGATTTTGATGAGGGAATATTTTAATGAACCATGCCCTTAGGGCACGGGTTATGACTACACACACACACACACACACATATTACATTTGATAACTGTTTTTGAATCATAGGGCTGACTAGGACAAGCTGACTAGGACAAACAGGTTGATAGAAAGACGGTTTGGATTTATTCTCTATATTACATTTGACAATTATTTTTAAATCTAGGGTTGACTAGGGCAATCTGACCATGACAAACAGGTTGATAGAAAGACGGTTTGGATTTAATTTTGAGGAATGAATGGTTGAGATGCGATTTTGTGGAAAGTTTTGGAGGGAAAAATATTTCTAGGGAAATGAACCTTTTGGGGAATGAAAGTTTCTGAGGAATAACAGAGTGCACGCAATTAATGCATTTGGAAAAAAACTTTAAATTGCACTTAATGCTGTAGATCGATGGCGTCCGCAAAATGTTTTTATGCTAATTTGTTGTTCTGTGCCAAATTTGTTGTTCCGTGTTGAAGGCGCATGCGCCGAATTTGTTGTTCCATGCCGAAGGGGCCCGTACTGCTAAATATTTTTACGCTAATTTGTTCCACGCAATTTTGGCTGTGAAAATAATTTTTTGGGAAACAAAGATTTTACGGATGGAAATCTTAAATGAACCGTGCCCGCGGGCACGGGTAATGACTAGTATATATATATATATATGTTAGTATCTTTATTTCATAAAATTTACAAAACAATATAATATGACGTGAATCAATAGGGTACTTGATTCGATAGAGAGAGGATATGGCACAAGCTCCGTCACTCTCTACTATCTATTCCAGATCCTACTATAAGATGATAAACCTGTACAATACACCTCAAAGTTACAAACTCTCATCCATTATCTCTGAATTCCCAATTTGCTAATGCTTCAGCTGCTTCATCGTCAGATTTACCTTGGTTTTTAACAGCAATTCTAATGTCAGCTGCGATGTCTTCAAATGGTCGGTCTTACTCCTTTTAGAATTATCGAAAATCCTTATATTCCTTTCCCTCCAGATGTGCCATACAATGGAGGCAAGTGTAGTTTTTGCGAGAAGGCTCATGATCCCCTTTTTCCCGAAATGTGCAAGGTAGTATTCTCCAATGTCGGCAAGTGTAGGAGGTACGTGTGCTGCAACCCCTAGCTTGAGCAAAGATCTTCGCAAAATGTAACCGGAATAGTGGCATTCGAAAAAGATGTGTCCAATGTTTTCCTCACAATTGCCATCGCACACGACACAACTCGTTGGAGTATTGAGGCCCCAACTGATTAGCTTATCTCTGGTTAGCAGCTTGTTTTTAAATGCTCTTAAAATATTAATAGACATTTTAGGGACATTATGAGTATACCAGCCAAGCTTGGAATAAGTGAATGGGGTACCTGGCAACCGGACCCCCTCCTATGCATCACGGTACTTGAAGCTGTCCCCCGGTTTCCAGTTCCATGCGTCTGCTCCTGGGCGAAGCTTCACCTGTTGCAAAATTGGCCTAAGATGTCGAATGATTGTGTAACGCCCCGCTTCCCAAAAGACACCGGAAGCGAGAGCGTTACGCGGTCCGCTTGAACTGGAGCGGTGAAGCTCGAGTTCAATAAGCGTCTGTGATTAAAACACAGATGAGGTTCTTGCATTTGCGTATCAGAACAATCAGAAACATTTCAGAAAAATAAATCCACAACCAGAGTTAAATAGTTCGTACATGAAATTAATCAACAAGCCTCAGCAGGGCCAAAAAGAAGACTACAATAAAGCACTAATCCTACTACAGGGTACTAAAACTAAAACTCAGAGTAGTGGCGGAAAGGGGCTCTAGTCTTCTGTAAAAGCGGCTCGGCATTTACGACGACCTCTGGCTCTCTAAGTCAAGTGTCTCGAGAGAATCCCCATAGTGCTCAAACTCGAGATCTGACATACATCCAAAAACATGAATGTATGTCAGCAAGGTCTGCGAGAATACATTAGCATCCCAAGGCAAGAATGTGCAATTGATATGAATTTAGAAGGCATTAAATATTTAAAAGAGATGACTAAAAAAATTAACGAGACAAATTGTGATGAAACGAAAGGTAAACATCCATAGCATGTAGTTCTAAGCAGTTGCAAGCATTAAAGTAAGTTTTCTCTGAGTTTGTTAGCATTTAATGTTCACGATGACCAAGTTAGCGTTCAATGTCCATGTCAAGAATTCACATCTAATCTAGTGTTCTCGCCTTTAGGTCGTGATGAGAAGGTCGTTCCTCTCACGGGGGCTTACCGTGATTGACACTAACCCACCGCGTCGGGTGGTGCTCTTGAGGAGAGTACCTTTCATACGCCCAGTGGCCGTTCAACCCTAACCCCACCCAAAAGTTTGCCGAAACACGAGCCGGCCTAGTCGACTCACACGACATCACGAATCACGAGTTCGCCTTTGAGGCGCACGATTTCACGATGCCCATATTTGTTAAGCATTCAAAATGCCCAGACAAGTCATGTTGCAATTTAACAATGTCATCATTTCTTTTATACAACGTTTTCAATTATTAAGATATGGTTGTCGACATTTACAAAAAATTAATGAGAGTGTTGAACATGTGAGTTTAACGAACAGGTTGCGAAAACGAGTTTTCTTTGCCAATGTTTAAAGTTGAACACTAACAAGTTGTATGTCCAATGTCACATTTTTAGTCCAAAACGTTATGGAAATAATTTCAAGAGTCAATTAACGTGCAGTTTCCAGGATATGCAGATTTAATCAAAAGATAGAGCAACAGTCATCAAACTTCAAAAATTCGTATTTAATTGCACACTTGCCTGATTTTGACGTTCTTGGTGTCGTCGGAAACGTCTCAACGGCCACTACGCTACGGTGATGACGGTTCGCTGGTTTGATAAAACATATAATCAGAAAACGCTGTTTTAGATCACAACAACATTACAAAAAGTTCCTACGACGTCTAATCGGTCCGTTTTGTTAGGTCTTCTAAATTACGTTGTTGGTCAAAGCCGACTTATAAAGTATCAACCCTAACAAGGTGATCACATGCAAGGAATCCTCAGACCTTACAACCAAGATAGTGTTCATATATTGAGTTTACTGCTAGTAATGATACCACTAACATTTTAATATATGATTTAATATTATACAGTTAGTACTAGGACATGCTGACATCATTAATAATTACTAACATGCTTAAAGTCGTACCTTTATAACAACATTAATATACATTTGAGGGTTTCCAATATGTTACAGGCTTCTACCCCATAGTACAAATAATAGGGCACTCTGCTAATAAATAGAACACAGTTCACAAGAGGCTACCTGTTTTATTGTTATAATAGAAGTCTGCACCTCTAATTTGTATACCTAATAAGCCTGTGCATTCATTGATAAAGGTTTCTATATGATAACCCATGCTAATATATAAGACATAGGATGTGAACTTACCACTCACGTATCCCGTCGTTGTTGCTTGTGCCTGCAGTGGAGAGGAGCCCGGTCACGACATGGGATGGCCGACGGCGCAGCCGCGACTCGAGCTGACACGGGGCGACACGGGGCGCCGGTGGGGAGTTCAGAGCGCGGCCTGGGATCTTGGGCATGCGGCTCTCGAGGTTCGTGTACCGGCGGTTTGCTCGCGGGGCGACCGGAGGAGGGCGTGGGGTTGATGTTTGCGTGGAGGTCGATCCGGGCGATGGAAGCGCCTGCTGCGCCGTCGCGTTGGCGTGGAGGGCTGCGAGTAGGAGGAGGCTGCCGGCGTGGGGAGGAGATGAGGAAGGGGTGGCGGCGCCTTAGAGCTCGGAGGGGAGGCGTGGCCTGTGGATTTGCGGCGAGAATGGGAGGAGCTCACGGAGGAGGCTGGGTGAGGGTGGTCGCTGCGGTTGCGGGTGGCCGGTGTTTGGGAGTTCACGGGGAGGAGGCGCGGGTTTGTGTAGATGGCGAGAAAAAGAGGAGAGGGGCAGGGGGTTTCGACGTTGGGTGCAGGGCGTTGAGGGATGGGCGACGAAGGAGGGGGAGGCCGGCGTGAGTTGCCTGGGGTTCTCGGTGAAGTACAGGCGTCTAGGAGATGATAGGGTTAGAGGCTAGGGCGGCTGGCTTTGGACCTTAGGGTTTCTCAAATGAAAGTAGGTGTAGGGTTATTAAAAAAAAATAGTATATGGTGAGAAAATGGCCTAAGTTTATATTACATAGGAGTAGGCTGTTGGGAGCAGCACGTGGGTGGCCATGGGTCTTAACTTAGGTTGATGTACATGGATTTTGATTGTATAAGAAAATAATAGGATTCAAAAAAATTACAACAAGTGAAAGCCTAGTTGCTAAGGGTTGCAAAAGTTGAGTACGGTTACAAAATGGCCAGCTCATGAACTAGGTTGTAGGGTTTGAAATATTAGTATATGAGCTAGCCTCCCATGGATTCCCTAGTTTATTATTATAATTTTGGTTCATGTGTGAAATGCCCAGGACTAGGCCTAGGGTTATAATAGCTAGGGTTTTTTTTAATATATAGGAAGATAAGGCAGCATGGTTGTTGAGGGGTTGAACAAGGCCATCACGTGAATGAGCCCTAGAGCTTAGGTTTAGGCTTTAGCTAAGTTGGGTGCGGCCATGGGTTACCAAAATAACTAGAGTTTAAGAAGGAAGTAATTTGAAAAGTTAATATGATTAAATATGATTTTTAATAGGTGTAAACAAGGGAATATTAGCTAATCAATAGGTTTAAATGGGTCCAACAATGGTAAGTCTCATCTAACTTTAAAAGATTTGAAATTCAATTTCTCGAATTTCGAAAATTTAAATCAAAATAAGAAGATGTTGTTTCTAAAAATAATTATTATAAAGGATTAAACCAAGTAGTGCAAAATAACGACAAAAATAATTCATATGAAAAATATATATTTTGGGTCGAAGTGAGTACGGGGACGGCATACGCCAAGCTACGGATATGAATAAGGATAAACAACACAAGAGGGAAAACGAACTATGCATCGCTAAAACCGGTCGTTACATCCTACCCACCTTAAAACGATTCCGACCTCGAAATCTCATCGGTTAAGGTATCGAAAACATAAGGGTAGCGATCGCATCTCTTCTTCTAACGCATACACCATAAACAACCATCGTGCCATATCCAAATGGTATTTCTAATAATAATATTGACACCAAAAGTATTACTACTGATAATACCAATCAACATTCACGCTAATGATAGTAACAACACACATACATACACTACTAATTACAAATTAACATAATACGTCTAATATAATATTATCCTACAAATACCATCCAACCAATATTATATTCGAGATGATAGTAACTCTTTACTACACCACCACACAATTTACACACTCACATTATTACCAATACACAAAGTAATACCATACATCTTATACGCTCACAATCTATACTGATATAGTACCACATGTCATGTAAACATACCACAAATGATAAAATATTATCATTCTTGTCAATTAACATTTCAATCATACGATCACTTTTTACCTATCGTATATTACTATATACACGTAATCACTATATGTATACATGCACGTAATACTTACACCATAAACGGATTTATATAAGCCTTGCTCAAGGCACTAGGGTCATCGTAATCTACCCACCTTAGGATCAAGTCCGTCTTCAGACTTCCTTAAATAGGCCGACGTAAGGGTGAGCGGACTCAGTCACTTAGATTATTCTATCCCAGTCATACATACATTATAATGAAACCATATACATCCATATACATATACTTAATCATATAGCACACAATTTCAAATTCCTATACATACATCAATTTCACATACATATACATACTCACACTACCACACTCTTATCTCGTACCTATATATAGGGGTGGGCATCGGGTAAACCCGAATTTTTTAACCGAATCCGAATCCGATTCCGATTTTATTCGGATGGGAAAAATAAGTCCGAATTCCGATTCCGAATTTTTTTCCGAATCCGATTCCGAATCCGATTTTAATTCGGACAGGATATATAATCCGAATTCCGATTCCGATTCCAAAAATTGACAGTTTCGATTCCGATTCCAGTTCCGATTCCAAAAATGACCGGTTCCGATTCCGATTCCGATTCCGATTCCAGAATTGGATAAAAATCTTTGTTATTTCCCAATTTATATAATCCAGACATCCCAAAAAATAAAAATAATTAAGAAGCTCAAACCCAATTACTTCCAAAATTTCTAATGTAGGCAACACCAAATTGCAAATATAAACTCACCAAAATGTCAATAAACTAACATTCAAAGTATCATCCCAATATATATTCACACAATCAAACTTCAAATTAAGGTTCATCCCAATATTTCAAATACAACCCCACCAACAGTTTACTCTTCGTATAAGATTCACAGAATCTCAATAAGCCCACAAACAGATCTTTTTACTACAATAGAAAACATCAAAAAATAAAAGCAGCTCACAAAATACACTAGATAAAAAAATTCTTCTAATTCAGTTCACAAAATGCAGATCTCTAGCCAATAGCTGAATACTCTTTCCGTCCATAAAGTGTCCAATGCTGGGTGATTCCTGAAACGTAGAAATGAACATGAGAAAATATTAGTTATATAAAAATCATAAGGATTCTACAATTATTTGTTGCAACATATACATGCACATATTTGTACCACTGCAAACATATGGGGATTGTCATACAAATTAAACTCATTTAATTAAGGAGAAGGTCTAAAATATACATGCACATATTTGTACCCCTGCAAACATATCTGATAGAAATTCTTATCCTGGATGTCTAGGCAAGCACTTTGCTACATCATTTGCTCCTTTTATGTAGTCTTATGGAGATACTCCATTGAACGAATATGTAATGCCCCAAATTAACAAAATGGCGGCCCAAATCAAAAAATATGTTCCATTTTATTGATTAAACCTATTTAAACTATATTTAAAAACAAATGATTATGGTAAGTTTTCCTCATGCATCAAGTGGCAACAAAATTGACATTCCCCAGTTTTTTTAACAAATTCACTAATTTCATTCAACTTGATGCATAGTAGAAAATACCTTATGTTGGTGTTTGAATTTTAGTTTTTAGATAATTTAAATATGTCAGATTGCATACAACATAAAGGATTTTCAATTCCTGCACTTCAACTTCAACAGCATTTGAAATTTACTGCCTCTCCGCTTGCAATGGGACTTCTTACGGAGAGTGGTCCGCCCGAGTGGCATCCTGCATCAGCAGAACTCAAGGTAATATTTAATGTCTACAGTTTCTTAATTTGCATGTGTATTAGAGATGCAAGATATCACATAACCTCTTCAAGGCGCCGTCTTAGGCAAGTGGTATATATGCAGATTTGAATATATTACAGTAGCTGTGTTAGTTTCATTGTTATGGAGGTTTGGAGGAATGTCCAAATTTTAGAGTTAAGACGCATAACATTGCTAATGTTTTTTCTACAGTTATTAATTGTATTGAGAACTGCATCAAATCATTTCAATATGAAAGAATGAAGAAAACCAAAGCATTAATACACTGACACTTGTTTACTATACGCTGAATATTTTGAATGTTTATGCCCAGCCATGTGGCTTGTATACATGCAACTGTAAGCATGGAATTATGTTGGAGCTACCACATAAAGATTTGAATGGGTTCATTGGCCTAAATATGACATGGTTGGGATCATACTCACGGGTAATAGGGTCCATGCAAGGCTATCGTAGACTCACTTCTCCTAATCTAGATCTGATTTGTCTACAGACTTTATTTAAGTAAAAGGGTCACGTTCAACTTGCTGCACTTCAACTTAGAACAGGATTAAGTGTTCTAAGTTTGAATATCTTTCAAGAGCATAGCCACTCTAGAACAGGATTAAGTGTTCGTGGAGTAAAAAGCAAGGGAAAAAAGTTTAAATGACAGAAAACTTAGAAGACACCATTTCACTATAATATGTTATCTGCCACCACAATGTTAACTTCAGTGTGATCAAAACATGAAATTCCTTGGAAACCCGCTCAAGTTTTCAATTATCAGTTGTCAAAATCATGAAGACTGGTTGGCTTGGATAAACAGAACTGTAAATTTCAAATGCTGCATTTCAACTTTGAATCACTTTCTGCTATAAACAAAAGTTACAGAATGATGAAAAAATGTGAATTCTAAAACCATTCCAATTACAGCTTGACTTCGAGTTAGACTTATTAAATGGGAATCCTCATTGATACTAGATGCTTTGAAGTTATATGAAATAATGTAAAAACAAGATATACCTGATAAATTTGTCTCATGATTCGGTTACAGATTCACTAAGCAATTTGCTAAGCTCACTGTCGTTCTCCAAATCTGCACAAAGAACACATTTGATATTATAAATTTTTAAGGTTCAATCATTCTAAAATTAAATATAAAACTAATATACCTTCATCTAATTTTGCACTCATCTCGTCCTCCATCGTGTAATCACAGTCGAGATTTTTAAATGTTCTAGGCTTCAACCAGTCTTGTGCACAAATGAGTGCCTCTGCAGTCTTTGGAGCCAAAGAACTCCTATGCTCATCAAGTATACGTCCTCCCGTGCTAAAAGTCGACTCTGAAGCCACAGTTGTAATTGGAATTGCTAAGACATCTCGAGCAACTTTTGCCAACACCTTATAATTGGAGGAGTTTGACTTCCACCATGCCAAAATATCAAACTGCTGAGGTGGTACAAACTAACAATAAAATTTTGAATTTGTCAGTCAATAAGCCAAGTATATATTATATAAAGCAAAACACTATTACGTTAATAGATTAATACCCGATCAGTGAGATATCGATCAACCTCGCCCACTTGTTCTGGATTTGTTGATTGTTGACGAAGAAACATAGCCAACGGATCAAACTCATCCCTCGAAGCGATAGTAGATGAATTTCTCACAGGATCTTGACGTTGAGTAACTTGTGTAGTCGAATCTGTGTTATACTCATCATAAATCCTATAGAGCTCATTCTTTAAGTTGTTCGTGCAATCTTCACCAATCACATCTCCAAATGTATTCTTAAACCAAAATCCAAGTACATTTAATTTATATCGGGGATCTAAGATAGCTGCCAAAAATAATACTCTATTTTGACTCATGTCTCCCCAATACTTATCATACTTCTTCTGCATATTATATGCCATGTTCGCAGTACTATTATCATTACTCATCTTTTCTTTTTTGATGTGCCCATATATCAAACATGTCTCACCAAAGTAATAATTTGATGTAGCATACAATGATCCTGTAAAGAAATACAACATGAACTTTAGTTCATTAAAACATGTGTAAATTTGAATCATAAAACAATTGTCAATTTAATATATACCTGAGACACGCTTTGTGATGTCATGGAAAAGACCTAAGAAGCTCGAAATACTTCTCGCATTCTCCCAATCATCAGCTGAAGGTGGTCCTTTCAGTTTCCTTTTTCTAGCTTCCTCCCCGGTCTCTACTCTATCAATAGGTGGAGGAGGGGTTTTAGGCAAATAACCGAATTGAATCATCTTTTTAAATGCATTTTCAAACTTTTCAGCTCTATCCAACATGATATAGGTAGAATTCCATCTAGTAGGGACATCAAGCTCAAGAAAAGGCTTCAGAGTAATCTTTGCACGTGTCACGCAATGCTTAAAGTTCTCAAATCTTTGTGGTGATGACTTAACCAATTTAACCGCATTACGGACCCGAATAACAGAATCTCCAACGTCCTTTAGCCCTTCTTGGACAATCAAATTTATTATATGTGCTGTACACCTACAATAACAACAAACAATTTAAAACTTACACTACCTACATAAATTATGATAAATATGTAACCATCAATGCACACATAAAATTTATACCTGACATGCATGTAGTCACCATTACAAACTTGATGATGCCTCAGTACATCGCTTCTCTTGAGATATGCAATTGCTCCGGCATTGGCCGATGCATTATCCACTGTCACTGTGAGAATTTTATCAATACTCCAATCTATGAGTACATCTTCCAAGTGTTGGCCAATGCCCTCTCCACTATGGTCTGCTAACTTCTTGAATGATATTATTTTCTTCTGTAAATTCCAAATCTTATCAATAAAGTGAACAGTCACACACATGTAAGTGATATTTTGTATAGATGACCAAGTGTCAGTGGTAATACACACACGATGAGCTGTTTTTTTTATAAAATCTCTCAAATCGGTCCTCTTATCAAAATATATCTTCATAACATCCCTCATGGTTGTGTAACGAGAAGGGATTTTGAACCGAGGTTCAATCTCTGACATGAACTTAATAAATCCAGGTTTCTCCACAGTTGTAAAAGGAAGCTCATCCATAATCAAAAACTGTGCCAAAGCTGATCTTGCAACGTTTTGGCTAAACCCAAGTCTCACCTTCGCCTGTGCAGATGCCTTTCCAAATTGATATGTCAATGTCTGCTGACTCTTTTGATTAATCCCGAGGTGATCACTATAATCCTTGCAATTTAACAAATGCTTACGCAATGGTGTAGTGCCTTGGGATCTAGAGTCAGATTTCAAAACACTTCCACAATAGTCACATTGTGCCTCCTCTGATTGAACTTTAGGATCAGCATTATATCCTAATTTGGTGAAATGATCCCACACTACAGATGCATTCTTTCTTTTTTTCTTTGGAGGTTGAGGGATTGGATTCTCTTGTGAACCTTGACCAGCAGTATGGGAGGGTGAAACTGAAGACGTTGAGGCTCCACTTGAACCCCCAACTAAAGGATTAGGATGCTCATTCAGTGGTTCAGTTGCATCTAAATCCTCGACATCATGAGCGGATGATGATGGAGGATCCATATACCTAATGGAGAATTAACAGTTATGGATAATTGGATATGCATGAAATAAAAACAAGTAAGAAAATATGAAATTAGAAACATTCGCATCAACATTTAAATCAAAGAAAAAAGAAAAAAAATAATCAAAAGAGACTAAGAATAATTTTAATAGAAACAGTTGGCCTATTATAAATATTTTTAAATAATAAAAAAATAAAAAATAGACTAAGAATAATTTCTTTGATCTTAATAGAATTCTATTAGGAACGGTTAAGTTACTTTAATTATTTTTTAAATGGATAAAAAGTTAAAATTCGAGTTATTTTTGAAGTGAACGTTTGGAATAACAAACTAAAAAGTAAATAGATCAGATGAAAGATATAATCTCAGAAAGAAGTATGAAGCCTCGGATTGAATCCAAACAAAAGGTTTAGAAAGGAGTAACGGTGATGTAAGGGTACAAATAGCCTTAAAAATAAAATAAAGAAGAATCTCTGTGATAATTCTAAGCAATACCAAATGGAACTATCATTATATAAAATTAAATTTGGTCCCATTTACATCTGACATTCTAAAAGGCTTTCTCTAAGGTCCTCTATGTGTGTGTTGGTCTACAAAGTTTTCAATTTTTTTTGAAGTACAATAGAGAAACCACATTCCCCAGTTTTTTTTAACAAATTCACTAATTTCATTCAACTTGATGCATAGTAGAAAATACCTTATGTTGGTGTTTGAATTTTAGTTTTTAGATAATTTAAATATGTCAGATTGCATACAACATAAAGGATTTTCAATTTGAGTGGACAAAATTTTAATTTGGGACGTTAAGTATGTTAACATTTCCTAGTCCAGCTCTTTAGATATAAATATATAGCCTTCCCAAAAATTTAGAATAATTCTCTGAAGTACAATAGAGAAACCAGGCTGTCAACATCAAAATATGTTGTCTCACTTCAAATTGGATGATTTCACGTTGGACCAACTAAGCAAAATCATATTCTATAACTTAGAACTCAAACCAACCTTCAGAAGCTTCGGTGGAGTCAAAATGTAAAAACTAACAGAAATTATCAAAAAGCTGAAAGGCCGAGGCAATTGATAGAAATTTGAAAAATAAAAACATCAATAATTTCTTGCAAGGATCAAACTCTGCAAAAAGCTCAAATAGTTAGCAGGTCAAAATGTCAAAACAGTAGTAGTACAATATTAGGTATGCTAAATAAGGAAAATTTGCTTGTACATCCATTGCCTCACTGCTTCTCCCTCCATAGTCCAAACCCAATCACCAACATGCACTCCTACACAAAGATAGATGCAGAATCTGAAGGAATACCTGCAGATAACTTCCCTACATGAAGGTTTTCGGCAGTTTAATGACCCCCACAGTGAGAGAGGCTATTAGGTTTCCATCTCCACACCCAATCATGCAATGATCACATTACCTTCTAAAACCTATATGCCTCAAAATCCCTCCTATGATAAGCTATTAACCCCATTTCCTTGAGAGATCTCATCCCACCATTCTCCAAGCGCAATAGCTATGTATGAGGGCTTATATTTGGAGATTCAAATTTTTGTAGGATGCTTGATCAGCACTTGGCTTAAATGAGTAACCTAGCTGTTGTCAACCCCACTGTGTTACCTACTGAAAAATTTCATGGGAATAATCAGCAAGTGTCTTATAGTCTGGGTTAATTCAGCAGTCTGCCTCTCTTGCAGAAAGCATGTCTCAGGTAAAATTTGTAGGAACTCTTCAGGTGATCTCTTTTGGACTACTTATAATGTTTCACATGTGGTTATCTGATTTAATAAATACCTAGAACATGCACCAACTAGACTTCAAAGAAGTTTCTTTTAAATAATTTTAAAGAAAAATTATACACACTATTTATAATTTGTTGATTTTTTGCACTTATTTCCTTGCTGCATTCTGTAGTGGGTTTGCCAAAACATAGTAGGAGTCTAGATCATTGAGTATGTTTTAGTTAGTCAAGCTGCATAGCGCTAAACAATTTTTTGGAAATCATCTCTCTTGTTCTATTCTGGTTATCAACTGGATCATGGATACATCAACATGATCAAGATGTTTCAAGTATCGCTCAGACCTAATATCCCTTCGAGTAATTCAATCTCATTGTCAGTTACATTTGCCCTAAATGTGTAAGCATTTCATATTTAGGAGTTTGGTCAATAACCTAAAGCTGCCTTACATGTGTGTATGAAGCTTTTACAGACCTTTCAGATCTCTATCCTGCATACAAATTGGTTACGCTTTTTGGTTCCCATTTTCTATATAATATATACAAAAGGAAGAACAAGGAATGACATAGATAAGAGAAAAACTATTAAACGCATACAGAGATTTAAAGACGTGCATAGAAATCCTTGCATTCTCAATAATGCATTTAGGTGCTAAATATATAAATAGTGCGTACATCTAAATTAAGCTCATCGAAACTCAAGATCAAATGATCAATTACCATTCGTATATTATGAGAATATCGTATTGTAGTCTATCATATTTGTTGCAGTAACATTCGGACTCCGTACTTGGAGTTTAGTTAGTAACATATAGATTTGTATGTTGAAATTTGCAAGAACAATCACCTTAAATTAACCTAACGAATGATATGCTAATCTAACCAATCCCAAACAAAAGCATATATAACGCTAATATAAACAAGAATTCTGGATTAAGTATATAAATATTGCAACCCTTTAGCTAAAATATGCATCAATGAGGTCATGAGATCATGATATCATGAATCCACATAATTTAGATGTCAGGTTGACAGTAGAGCTTTTCATTAGTCTACATATTCTCTCATTACTGTTTGAGTCAGGATTTAAGGGCTTTTTTGTGGGAATATTAGAATTTAGACAGGAGGAATCCTATTGGCACTTCTCATACTTTGAACTCACAACTACCCCTCGAATAGTTGAGCACCTTGCCGACTTGCCTCCAGCTAGAGAATGGGTTTTAACATAAAAGGAATGGACAGCATATCCCCCACACATCCACCACAAAGTTGACAGATGTTCAAATGTATCAGTTATGCATTGTCAGGCATGAAATCAGGAATTGCATGCGTAAAAAGATCACTATTCTTTGACTTACCTTCAGATGAAACCAAACAAAAAAAATTATCTTTACCTTCAAGAAGGGATCGATCGCTATAGCCTACAACAAGAGGGACTGTAAGAGAGAGGCGACAGGCGGCGGCGGATCAGCCGGAGGAGGCCGTTCTTCCACAGGGACCCTGCAAACACCAAGCTTCGGTCAGAGATAGTAGGGGAGACGCAAAAAAATGGCATCGCTCCTTATTTGCTTCAACGTATCGATGTAAACTGGTCGAAATCGAACAGAAAATAGAGATTTACCTTGAATCGGCGAAGCTTGTCGAGATCGATCCTTGTCTTCGAAATCGATCCTTGTCGAAATCGAGGTGATCCTTGTCGAGATCGATCCTTGTCGATCCTTGTCGAGATGTAAACTGGTCGAAATCGAACAGAAAACTGGTCGAAATTGATCCTTGTCTTCGAAGCTTCAGCCTCCTTGAAGACTTCGGACTGGAAGAGAGGGAACGGAATTGAGCAGGTCTTTGAAAAAAACTGATGAAGGTTTGTGAAGAAGAAGAAGAGGCGGCGTGCGCTTTGGATTTTAGGGAAAAAGAACTGAAGGAGTTTTGTGAAGAAGAAGAAGCGGCGGCGTGCGTGTTTTAGGGTTGTGGTCCTGTGGACTTGAGAGTTGAACTTGAGACTACATATACGAAAGGGCAAAAAGAATTCATATACAAATTTTTTGACAAAAGTATCCCTATATTTCGGAATCGGATTGGACCCGTTTTTTAGGGTTCAAATCCGAATTCCGATTCCGAATTGAACCGGACAATGATTTTAAACCCGATTCCGATTCCGGTTCCGAATATTCGGACAATTCGGAATCGGAACCGGGTTCGGAACCGGGTTCGGAATCGGAACCGGTGTTTTTGCTCACCCCTACCTATATAGATCACATATACACTCACCGGTATACACAACTATGGTAATCCACATAGGCAAGTATACTATTTCATACATTCACATATACGTAGTCACAACATACGGCCATGCATACCTCCTGGTATACACATGCTCACACATCATCCCGTAAGGGTAACATTATAATCTTACTATGCATACAACACACTTATTTATACAATATACATATACAAACGTACCTATAACTAACCATGTACATATATACGCGCGAGTACACGCCATACAAACTAACATACAAATCAAACAATAAATCCGCACACACAACCATGATACTTAACATGCACCTCACTGTATCAGCGTACAATTACAACCATTAACAAGTACGGCTAAGGTACATACATGCCTAGTAACTAGCCAATACTAAATCTAATACGCACAGATATTCTTATAGTGATATAGCTAATCACTCGCCTAAATATAAATATAACACTTACTACTCTACACTCGTATGAATACATACCTACCACAATTTACCGTACGTATATGCACACCCGACATAATAGATCATCACACCATACTAATATATTAAGGGAAAAACACAGGTAGACCTACGTGGTACATAGAGATTCACATGCACGGGCCCACACCCACTATCCATACACATGCTCAACAACAAAACTACAATCACTGTCAACGGTCCCCCTATACTTATATTAAAGCCGACATAATCACTCATAAGCACCAATGCGAAAACTAATCAATAGTGTTGAACTCAGAGTTGAAAGATGTAATGAATTAATGCTGTGATGGACGGCTCCGGAGGTGGTATGGATAAGCGAGTAGTTTGGTTGGGTGACACAAAATATCTAAGAAAAATTAAATAGTTAGGAAGATAAGGGTATGTGAGGGAAAAATAACATCGTTGTAATCTATGTAGAATATCGAGCATACGGTAGGAATTAAAACGTAAAATGTGATCAGTCGAATAATAGGTGAAGAGTAATTTGGTCATAGTGTTGTAGTGATTGACTTGTAAATGGAAATAGGTTTGTAAAAAGAAATTTTTTTTTCTTTTCTTAAAGTATATAAAGATAATGATTATAAAACTGACACACAGGATTTTGAAGTTCTATTTAACTTTGGTAGTATTTTAAAAATATGTATGAACGATTGGTTTGAAATGTGTTAGTGAGAAAAGGAGGTGACATTAAAAATAAAGTTTCAAAAGGAAGTTCCTTACACGAGGAAAAATAGAGTGGTTATACGAGGTCATGAGGAGTAGAAGTGCGGAAGATGCATGTTAGAAAATCGCTTTAGGGTAGTGATTAAAGATCGTGTCAGAGGAGTTTCCAAATCAAGATTGGGTTTAAGTCGACTGAAGTGTAGAAAAGTTTTCGAAAGGATTTTTAAACTTAGTGAAGAATTCAATGATAGAAATATCAAAATATTTTTTTTTAAAGATCCTGATCTGTAATGGAGAAGTTCAAGGTTAAGGATGGTGGACCTGAAGACAAGAAATAGGTTTAACGAATCGAAACATAAGGGCGACTAAGAAGTAACCCCGTGAATACGCTACGATGACTTTCTACGATCACTAAACTAGAAGTGTAATGATTAGGAGATAGTAAAATCAGGGGAAATAATCATTGGGTCGACTAAGGTTTAGCACTAAGGTGCATCAACAAACTAGACTGTGATAGAAAAGCCGAGGTAAGGGTTCGTCGAGGATCGAGATCGAGATCTTATTTACAGGTCTGGAAAATCCTACGCTTCGAAGTCTACTCCTTGCAGGTGTCTCAGGTTCGACTTATACGGTGACAATCGCTACGTTCAGTTGGGCCCCTAGACTAGATAATCTAAGCGAACGACTAACGAACTCAAAAAGTCTAATAAGGTCTGAGCCGAACGATCGATCGCTAGGGCGACTCCTAAGATGATAATACTAAGTCGTGGCAAGGGTGTCTAACTAACGAGCAGAAGCGCCCATCTATTCCTTTTATCTTGGTATTGGGTTTCCTATCATGCTGAGACTATGTATTCGAGTAATTTTGCGTACGAACTAATTCTGGATGTTTTGGCTAATGAAAAGTGTTCTCATTGTTCTGAATTTCACAGTTGCAGGACCTGCATGGGCCACCACTAAAACCTGTAACGCCCCGCTTCCCAAAAGACACCGGAAGCGAGAGCGTTACGCGGTCCGCTTGAACTGGAGCGGTGAAGCTCGAGTTCAATAAGCGTCTGTGATTAAAACACAGATGAGGTTCTTGCATTTGCGTATCAGAACAATCAGAAACATTTTAGAAAAATAAAGCCACAACCAGAGTTAAATAGTTCGTACATGAAATTAATCAACAAGCCTCAGCAGGGCCAAAAAGAAGACTACAATAAAGCACTAATCCTACTACAGGGTACTAAAACTAAAACTCAGAGTAGTGGCGGAAAGGGGCTCTAGTCCTCTGTAAAAGCGGCTCGGCATTTACGACGACCTCTGGCTCTCTAAGTCAAGTGTCTCGAGAGAATCCCCCTAGTGCTCAAACTCGAGATCTGACATACATCCAAAAACATGAATGTATGTCAGCAAGGTCTGCAAGAAGACATTAGCATCCCAAGGCAAGAATGTGCAATTGATATGAATTTAGAAGGCATTAAATATTTAAAAGAGATGACTACAAAAATTAACGAGACAAATTGTGATGAAACGAAAGGTAAACATCCCTAGCATGTAGTTCTAAGCAGTTGCAAGCATTAAAGTAAGTTTTCTCTGAGTTTGTTAGCATTTAATGTTCACGATGACCAAGTTAGCGTTCAATGTCCATGTCAAGAATTCACATCTAATCTAGTGTTCTCGCCTTTAGGTCGTGATGAGAAGGTCGTTCCTCTCACGGGGGCTTACCGTGATTGACACTAACCCACCGCGTCGGGTGGTGCTCTTGAGGAGAGTACCTTTCATACGCCCAGTGGCCGTTCAACCCTAACCCCACCCAAAAGTTTGCCGGAACACGAGCCGGCCTAGTCGACTCACACGACATCACGAATCACGAGTTCGCCTTTGAGGCGCACGATTTCACGATGCCCATATTTGTTAAGCATTCAAAATGCCCAGACAAGTCATGTTGCAATTTAACAATGTCATCATTTCTTTTATACAACGTTTTCAATTATTAAGATATGGTTGTCGACATTTACAAAAAATTAATGAGAGTGTTGAACATGTGAGTTTAACGAACAGGTTGCGAAAACGAGTTTTCTTTGCCAATGTTTAAAGTTGAACACTAACAAGTTGTATGTCCAATGTCACATTTTTAGTCCAAAACGTTATGGAAATAATTTCAAGAGTCAATTAACGTGCAGTTTCCAGGATATGCAGATTTAATCAAAAGATAGAGCAACAGTCATCAAACTTCAAAAATTCGTATTTAATTGCACACTTGCCTGATTTTGACGTTCTTGGTGTCGTCGGAAACGTCTCAACGGCCACTACGCTACGGTGATGACGGTTCGCTGGTTTGATAAAACATATAATCAGAAAACGCTGTTTTAGATCACAACAACATTACAAAAAGTTCCTACGACGTCTAATCGGTCCGTTTTGTTAGGTCTTCTAAATTACGTTGTTGGTCAAAGCCGACTTATAAAGTATCAACCCTAACAAGGTGATCACATGCAAGGAATCCTCAGACCTTACAACCAAGATAGTGTTCATATATTGAGTTTACTGCTAGTAATGATACCACTAACATTTTAATATATGATTTAATATTATACAGTTAGTACTAGGACATGCTGACATCATTAATAATTACTAACATGCTTAAAGTCGTACCTTTATAACAACATTAATATACATTTGAGGGTTTCCAATATGTTACAGGCTTCTACCCCATAGTACAAATAATAGGGCACTCTGCTAATAAATAGAACACAGTTCACAAGAGGCTACCTGTTTTATTGTTATAATAGAAGTCTGCACCTCTAATTTGTATACCTAATAAGCCTGTGCATTCATTGATAAAGGTTTCTATATGATAACCCATGCTAATATATAAGACATAGGATGTGAACTTACCACTCACGTATCCCGTCGTTGTTGCTTGTGCCTGCAGTGGAGAGGAGCCCGGTCACGACATGGGATGGCCGACGGCGCAGCCGCGACTCGAGCTGACACGGGGCGACACGGGGCGCCGGTGGGGAGTTCAGAGCGCGGCCTGGGATCTTGGGCATGCGGCTCTCGAGGTTCGTGTACCGGCGGTTTGCTCGCGGGGCGACCGGAGGAGGGCGTGGGGTTGATGTTTGCGTGGAGGTCGATCCGGGCGATGGAAGCGCCTGCTGCGCCGTCGCGTTGGCGTGGAGGGCTGCGAGTAGGAGGAGGCTGCCGGCGTGGGGAGGAGATGAGGAAGGGGTGGCGGCGCCTTAGAGCTCGGAGGGGAGGCGTGGCCTGTGGATTTGCGGCGAGAATGGGAGGAGCTCACGGAGGAGGCTGGGTGAGGGTGGTCGCTGCGGTTGCGGGTGGCCGGTGTTTGGGAGTTCACGGGGAGGAGGCGCGGGTTTGTGTAGATGGCGAGAAAAAGAGGAGAGGGGCAGGGGGTTTCGACGTTGGGTGCAGGGCGTTGAGGGATGGGCGACGAAGGAGGGGGAGGCCGGCGTGAGTTGCCTGGGGTTCTCGGTGAAGTACAGGCGTCTAGGAGATGATAGGGTTAGAGGCTAGGGCGGCTGGCTTTGGACCTTAGGGTTTCTCAAATGAAAGTAGGTGTAGGGTTATTAAAAAAAAATAGTATATGGTGAGAAAATGGCCTAAGTTTATATTACATAGGAGTAGGCTGTTGGGAGCAGCACGTGGGTGGCCATGGGTCTTAACTTAGGTTGATGTACATGGATTTTGATTGTATAAGAAAATAATAGGATTCAAAAAAATTACAACAAGTGAAAGCCTAGTTGCTAAGGGTTGCAAAAGTTGAGTACGGTTACAAAATGGCCAGCTCATGAACTAGGTTGTAGGGTTTGAAATATTAGTATATGAGCTAGCCTCCCATGGATTCCCTAGTTTATTATTATAATTTTGGTTCATGTGTGAAATGCCCAGGACTAGGCCTAGGGTTATAATAGCTAGGGTTTTTTTTAATATATAGGAAGATAAGGCAGCATGGTTGTTGAGGGGTTGAACAAGGCCATCACGTGAATGAGCCCTAGAGCTTAGGTTTAGGCTTTAGCTAAGTTGGGTGCGGCCATGGGTTACCAAAATAACTAGAGTTTAAGAAGGAAGTAATTTGAAAAGTTAATATGATTAAATATGATTTTTAATAGGTGTAAACAAGGGAATATTAGCTAATCAATAGGTTTAAATGGGTCCAACAATGGTAAGTCTCATCTAACTTTAAAAGATTTGAAATTCAATTTCTCGAATTTCGAAAATTTAAATCAAAATAAGAAGATGTTGTTTCTAAAAATAATTATTATAAAGGATTAAACCAAGTAGTGCAAAATAACGACAAAAATAATTCATATGAAAAATATATATTTTGGGTCGAAGTGAGTACGGGGACGGCATACGCCAAGCTACGGATATGAATAAGGATAAACAACACAAGAGGGAAAACGAACTATGCATCGCTAAAACCGGTCGTTACAGATTGGGTCATCAATCCAATCTGTCCCCCAGTACTCATTCACCCACTTCCTACCGTCATTCACCGGGATGTCATATATGTTCTTGAGGGGCCCACAAGGCAGCCAATTGTCGTGCCAGAATAGCGTGGAATTGCCGTCATTCACCTTCCAAGAAATTAGTTTTTAAGTGACATTCCTACAGTGTAGAAAAAATTTCCAAGTGCCGGATTGATTTCGCATTACCTTATCCACATAGAAGGTTCGCACATCCAGGCACTTGTCCCGCATTAAATCCAACCACAGTCCTTTGCCTACTAGTAGTCTCCAAGTAAGTTTCACACCCGAAGCAAGATTTAGATCTAAGAGATATCTCAAGCCCACTCCTCCTTCATTCTTTGGTGTACAAACATCCCTCCATGTCCAAGTGTGGCTAGGCCCCCAAATAAATCTCATGCATGCCGACGAAATGGTGCGTAAAATAGTAGCAGGAATGCGATATGCCTGGAGCCAAAATGCAACCATTTCATAAATAACAGTCCTTACCAGCTTGACGCGACCCGAGATGGAAAGCATGGAGGAAGACCAACCCATTATATATATGTATATATATATATGAGGAGGGATCAAATGGCCCCCAAAAATAACCCCCTTTCACAAATCCTATGCCCCCCCATTTTTTCGGAAGATCCGAACCGTTCATCTTGATCTCCACCCTCTAAATACCTGACCCACCAATTTTCAACCCGATCCCATGTGTTTTGCCCGTTCATCAACCATTCGCAAAAGTTCTGTTCATGCGAAACCGTTAAATTTGGGTCGGATGGATGAACGGGCAAAACACATGGGATCGGGTTGAAAATTGGTGGGTCAGGTATTTAGAGGGTGGAGATCAAGATGAACGGTTCGCATAGGATTTTTGATGGGGGGGTTATTTTTGGGGGTTATTTTTGGGGGTCATTTGATCCCTCCTCTATATAGGATTTTTGATGGGGGGTCAAATGACCCCCAAAAATAACCCCCAAAAAGAACCCCCTAGCAAAAATCCTATGTCCCACATCTTTTCGGAAGATCCGAACCGTTCATCTTGATCTCCACCCTCTAAATACTTGACCCACCAATTTTCAATCCGATCCCATGTGTTTTGCCCGTTCATCCATCCGACCCAAATTTAACGGTTTCGCATGAACAGAACTTTTGCGAATGGTTGATGAACAGGCAAAACACATGGGATCCAGTTGAAAATTGGTGGTTCAGGCATTTAGAGGGTGGAGATCAAGATGAATGGTTCGGATCTTCCGAAAAAATGAGGGGCATAGGATTTTTGATAGGGGGTTACTTTTGGGGGTTATTTTTGGGGGTCATTTGATCCCTCCTCATATATATATATATATATATATATATATATATATATATATATATACACACATATGTATGTATGTATATATACATACATATATGTATATATACATACATATATGTATATATATACACACACACACACACACAAATATATGTGTATGTATGTATATATACATACATATATGTATATATACATATATGTATGTATATAGACACACACACACACACACACACACACACACACACACAAATATATGTGTGTGTGTGTGTGTTTGCGTGATTTGGATCATTCTGAACAGGGGGATTCCACCATCTTTGCAAATTGGGGTTTCTTGTAGGACTGATTCCATGTACAGTTATTGTGGTTTTTGTACATACTTTTCCCATGAGTTGTTCTGGTTTGGGTGACGGATAGTTTTAGGTGACGGCGCTTGTGCCCTATCCCCAATCTTCCTAATTCCAACCGGTACCTCATGGTGAATGTTATGTTTTGTTCTTGTTTTGTTTTTCTTTATACTCAATAAAGATGATTATTACTCGTCAAAAAAAAATATGGTAAAGTATTCCTAGGGTGACTCCTTAGATTCAATCTAAGGAGTCGCCCCCATTTTTCCCATATCCCACATTTTTTTCGGAATTTTTCGCATGGGATTGTTGTTCACCTCATGGATGATCAACATACCAAAAATCATTTCATTCCAATACTTTTAGAGCCAACATCTACCCCTTGCAACTTCATGGGTTTTCAGCACGTTTTCAGACCGTTAAAGTTGCAAGGGGTAGATGGGGGCTCTAAAAGTATTGGAATGGCTTGATTTTTGGTATGTTGATCATCCATGAGGTGAACAACAACCCCATGAAAAATAAAATCCAAAAAAATTGTGAGATATGAGGAAAAATGGGGGCGACTCCTTAGATTGAATCTAAGGAGTCACCCTAGGAACACTTTACTGATATATATATATGTCTATATATATATATATATATATATATATATATATATATATATATATATATATGGACTTTTTTCTTTGATTCTCTCTCTTCGTTTTCTAGAGTGAGAAGCTCCGAGAGCTTTTTTGGGCGGAGGTCTCCTCGCCGGCCGCTATGCGGCTGGCCGACGGCCTTCCGAGCGTTTTGGAGGCCTTCTGCGAAGTTTTCCAACGGTCGAGCGGTGGTGTTCCTCGATCTTGCCGACGAGCGACCGGATCTGAAGCCTCTCTTCGGATCGGAGTTTTGTTTTTGGCCAGAGGATGGCGGATTCCTAGTGATCGGCGATCGTTCTTAGCTGATTAATTGGAGATCTGAAGTCCTTGATCTTCTTCGGTGATTGTTAACTGATCGGATCGGGATCTCGATTGGAGATCTCGATCCGGTGGTAAGATCTTGAGCTTTGCTTCCCTTATTCGGTGGCTCTATTTCAGTGTTTCTTGACTCTAATACCTGATTGATTCTGGTGCTGCGATCTGTGTTCGCACTGGTGAGGCGGTGGCCGTGTGGACATTTGGCGATTCCGCTTTCCGCTTCGCGATCTGTGTTCGCACTGGTGCTGGATTGAAGGCACAGGACATTCCGCTTCGCGATTGTCTGCCAGATCAAGATCTAGTCTATAGATCTTGATTCTTCGGTGAGGTTTCCTTTTCGCTTTCGCTTCCCTGCTTTGCTGCTCTACGTGATTGATTCACTTCTACTTTCTGTGCTATGGAGAACGCCTGGAACGAAGTTGCTAGGCGAAGCAATAAACTTCCAAATCAGGGATTCAAGCGTGACAAAGCTTCGAATCTTGAAGGGAAGCATGTAAAGAATATCGATGCCCGCAAGGCATTCGAGAGAAGAGCGCTACGACCTAACGTTCATCTGAAAATCAACACCAATGCTGAGAAGAAATCATGGGCGGATGTCTGCTCCAGCAATAAGATCTTGTAAAATTCGCTCAGCATGTCGTACATTGCTCTGGAGGTTGATGAAGCTGGGGAGGCGGTGGCGGTGCTATCGGAAGAAATGCTTGCTGAGGGAGTTGAACGTTGGGAGAACACAGTAGTCGGCTATGTGGTTGGAGACATCCCCTACTACGGCCAAATTAAAGCTTGGGCGCTACGATCTTGGAGGATAAAAGGTGAGATCAACATCTTTTCCCGCGAAAATGGCTTCTTCTTCTCCGTTTTGCGTCCAAGGAAGACAGGGATATGGTGCTGCACGGCGGACCATGGCTCTTTGACGGGCGTCTCGTCGTGTTACAAAGGTGGAGTGCGGAGGCGGGCTTCGAGAGGGACTTGCTTACTGCTGTACCAACGTGGGTCCAGTTTCCAAATCTTCTGACAAACCTATGGACCTTGAGGATCCTCAACGCCATTGCAAGCGTCATCGGCGTCCCCATTTGTCTCGACCGTGCGACAGCAAGGCTTGAAAGGTTGTCGTATGCCAGATGCCTGATCGAAGTACGCGCTGAAGGTACTCTTCCTAGATCCATAGCGGTGCAGCTTGGGGATAAAGAGGTGATTGAGATCGGGGTCAGGTACGAGTGTGAACCTCCCCGCTGTGTAAATTGTATTTGCTTTGGCCATAGTCAAGAACAATGCCCTGTTGTGGAATCTGAGAGAGCGAGGGTGGCTCAGCCTGCCGTTGTTACGGAGGTTGAAGGCGACCTGGAGGCGAATGGCAATGTTACCCAGGTTTGTGTTGACCTGGAGGATGCTATTGTAAAGGAGGGGCCAGAGTTACGGAATCTGGATGATACTGTGAGTAGTAAGGAGAATTGTAGTAGGGGGGATGTTTGTATTAAAGATGGAGGGGAAAAGCTGTGCGAGGTAGAAAAGGGGAGATATCTGTACTCTTGCAACGTCAAAGATGTGACGGTGGCTGATAGTGGGCTGGGGGTTAGAAATCTGGCTGCGTCCAGATACGAAGAGCAATGTAATATTGGGGATACCCATGCTGCTGGGCTTGCAGATGTTGGACGAGAGCATGTGGCAAATGGCGAGAGCAGCGCTCCGAAGCTAAGAATGCTGGGTACAGAATCAACAAGTTATCCAGGGGAAGCTCCTCCTCTAAATCTGGGTGAACATCATGATGGGCCAAACATATGTGGTGATGGCCCTGTAAGTACTATTAGGCAGAGCAAGTCAAATGTGCTGTATGCTAATGAGCTAGCTGCGACTAGCAAGTTGGGGGTTGGGGACGCCCATTGTATTAGGAAGGGATGTAACATCATTAATAAGATTGGGGGGGAAGGGTCGGGGGTCTCGAAGATCACAGGGAGCACGGCACCCGCCAGTCCCTCATTCACTAAACAAAAACCAACAACGCCACCTCCCATCGAGAGCGTGAGGCGTGATGATAACCCCTTCAGTATCCTTAGGTTAGGGGATGGGGTTCGGCAGGGAGCTTCTCTTTTGCATGATAGCACTCATAATGAAGAGGAGCCCGATGATATGACTATCGCTAATGATGCTTGGTATGAGGAACAAGAGGAATTGAAATTAAAAAGTAAAGATAAGAAAAAGTCTAAAAGCAATGGGGGAGGGGCCTCTTTTAAAGGCATTCGTAGAAGCAATAGAATCAACAAGGATGTGGAACATCCTTCATCCTCCGTTCAATGACTCTCCTCATTTGGAACACCCGGGGGCTTAATAACGTCGCTAGGCGTAATGAGCTCAAATTCCGGGTTCGTAAACATTCTCCTTCTATGGTCGGTCTCCTTGAAACTAAAGTTGATGCTGATAAGGCTAATCGCATCCTTAAATGCTTCCCTAATAATTGGATGTCTGTGGATAATCGGGCCTCCCATCGTAATGGGCGCATCATCATTATGTTCAATCCCAATGTTTGGAAGTGCATGGTTGATGAGATGTCGGCGCAGCACATATCCCTGAAATGCATCAACATTGCGGGGTTTACTATGATAGCTACTTTTGTCTATGCCTCCAACTCTCATCATGATCGTAGGAAGCTGTGGAAGGATATTATAGGCTCTGCTTCCAAATATAAAAACATCCCTTGGATCTTGGGGGGTGACTTTAATTGTGTCAGATATTCCATGGATAAAGTTGGGGGCAGGGCTATCGATAGTCACATTGTGGATGAGTTCAATGATTGTATTAACACTAGTGCCCTCCTGGAGCTTAAAACTATTGGTAATACTCTGAGTTGGTCCAATCGTAGCATTGGTCAACGTCGTATCATGGCCACTCTGGATCGTTCGTTTTGTAATATTTCTTGGATGACTGCGCTTACTTACTCCTACTGTGAATATTGCGCTGGGGGTACTAGTGATCATTCCATGCTTATCATTCACACCCATCGGGCTAAGGGGTCGGACCCCAAACCCTTCAAATTCTTTAATGCTTGGCCACGCAATCCTGATTACCTCAGTGTAGTGAAGGAAAAATGGAGAATCAGGGTGGAAGGTTGCCCGATGATTAGACTCGTTGCCAAACTGAAAAATCTGAAAATGGGGCTTAAAAGGTTTGGGGAGGTTTTTAGAGATGCAAATGATATCTCTAGAATTCAGGTTGAGCTTGATAACATTCAGAATAATGCTAATCTGGGATCATGTGCTGAATTACAAAAGAAGGAACATGATCTTATAAAGCAGTTGGCTGATGCCATTGATATTGAAGAATCTATTCTTAAGCAAAAAGGTAGACAAGACTGGCTTCTTCTTGGAGATAGTAACTCCAGGTTCTTCTATTCGGCCATGAAGGCCAGGCAAAGCCATAATAATCTTAGGCATTTCATCTCAGCTGATGGCTCTCACAATAAGTCATTTGAGTTACTTAAAGTTGATGCTCCAAAATTCTATTCCAGCCTATATAATCAGAGCGATTACTGGAGGGTTTTTCCTTGCCTTACTACCAAAAGAATTCTTACAAAAATGCTGCTGATTGGGTGGAAAGGCCTGTGAGGGCTGAGGAGGTCAAAACTGCTGTCTTTCAGATTGGGGCTGATAAAGCCCCAGGGCCCGATGGGTTCAATGGGTTCTTTTATCAAAACTCGTGGGATATTATTGGCAATGATGTTACTTCTGCCGTTCTCAATTTTTTCAGATCGGGGAAATTATTTCGGCAGATTAATCACACATTCCTCACTCTCATTCCCAAGGGTGCTAATGCTTCTGAGCTTGGTGACTACAGACCGATTTCTTGTTGCAATGTCATTTATAAGATCATTAGCAAAATTATATGTAACCGTTTGAGCAGAGCTGTCATTGACCTCATCTCCCCTAACCAAGCTGCATTCCTTCAAGATCGGTTGCTTGCTGATTGTGCTCTACTTGCTCATGAACATATTAGGGGGTTTAATAATCCCATGGGAGCCCAGGCTTGCCTTAAATTGGACCTCCGCAAAGCTTTTGATAGCGTTAACAGGGAATTTGTTTTCTATATGCTGCATCGGATGGGGTTCAAGCACAGATTCATTAGTTGGATAAGCGAGTGTATATCCACTCCTTCATTCTCGGTTATGATAAATGGGTCCCCTTATGGCATGTTTCAGTCTAACAGAGGGCTTAGGCAAGGAGATCCGCTTTCTCCCTATCTGTTTGTGATTGTCATGGAGGCCTTTTCACTTCTCATGGCCAAAGCCAATGCAACTAGAAGCATAATGCCTATGAATAGAGTTGGGGCTGTCACCCACCTGCTCTTCGCTGATGATCTTTTGGTTTTTTGTCGAGCTAACACCAAATCATTTGAGGGGCTTAGGGATCTCCTTGTTATGTTCAAGTCCTTCACTGGCCTTGAGGTGAATTGGAACAAAAGTGCTGGGATTTTCAGTAAAGGTGTTCAGGGCCCTGGGGGCCTGGCTGATATTTTGGGAATTCGTCGCGTCCAATCTCTCTTCACATACTTGGGTCTCCCGCTATCCCCCAAATACCCGAATGCTTCCATGTACAGTCGGCTGCTCGATAAATGTAAAAATAGACTGCAGGGATGGTCCTCATCTCTTCTATCCATAGCTGGACGCATTGAACTTGTCAGATCAGTTATATATGGCATGGTTAGTTTCTGGATGCAAGCCTTCCGACTGCCTAGATCTGTTATTTGCTCCCTTACGTCCATATGCAGAAAATTCATTTGGGGGAATAACCATCTTTGGGCTTGGAATGATATGTGTGCCCCTAAGCATGAAGGGGGTGTGGGGATCAGAAGTTTCGATGAGCTTAATAATGCTTATGGTATCAAGTTAACTTGGCGTATGCTTACTCACAAGGGTATTTGGGCGGCTCATATGAGGAGCCATTACTTGAGCTGCACGGGTTTGTTTCAAGCCAAAGCTCACCCTATGCAATCTGGCACCTGGAAATTCATTTTGCATTGTCGTGAGTTCACTAAAAAGCTCACCAAACGTAATATCAGGGATGGCGCTTCTACCTTTTTTTGGTATGATAATTGGTTACCCTGTGGTCCGCTTAGCGATTCTTATGAGGTCCCTGCTGGTGAGGAGACGAAGACGGTTAATGATTATTGGTCTACTGATGGATGGGTTAACAGTAGATTCCTTATTCCTATTCTTCATCTCATTGAGGCTGTGTCTTTGACTACGGGTAGTGATGATTGGTCCTGGGTCTCAAAATCTCCCTCTCTACACAATGCTTGGGATGGATCGAGGGTGCTTAGGCCTCTATTTCCTTATTACAAAGTGGTTTGGTTTCAGGGACACATTCCCAAGATGGCTATCACTCTATTACGGGCTTTTCACGGGAAACTCCTTACCCGGGATAAGCTCGTGCAATGGGGAGTGCCTACTTCACCCTACTGTGTCTTATGCCCTGACAATATTCATGAAAGTATTAATCATATATTTTTTGAGTGTAGCTACACTAATTACCTCCTTTGCAGGAGTTTTCTAAAACTGGGAGTCACTGCTATCTTGCCAACTTCTCTTGAGGGTATTGGTGATATGATTCTCTCTCAGTTCCAAACAAAGGATAACATGGGTAGGCTGGTCAAGACTGTCATTGCAACGCTTATTTGGCACATTTGGAGAGAGCGCAATAGGAGGATATTTGAGGGCGATATCCAGATGCGGACTCACCTTTTTGAGGATATTGCTGAGGATGTTAAAATTGCCTTGAGGCATGTGGACTGGGCGCAGGAGGATACTGAAGCTCCCTCAAATTGGGGACTTATAGACTAGTTTTTGTATATACGTGTATTTGTATTCTTGTTGGCTCTACGAATAGCGGGAGGTGCTTTGTTTGGTTAGTGTGATGGCGCCTGTGCCTAACACTATCTTACAAGCATCCTTCTTCCATTCGGGTGAGTCTTGTACCTTTTTGTGATATCAATAAAGATGCAAAGCATATTCTCCATATATATATATATATATATATATATATATATATATATATATATATATATATATATATATATATATATATATATATATATGAGAATAATGGCTATCATACGCCATATGAGAGCCTCTCTCATACGCCCTCTCACATAAATCACCCAAGTACAACGAAGTACAAGCCCATGTGGGCTTGTACTTGGGTGCTTTATGTGAGAGGGCGTATGAGAGAGGCTCTCATATGGCGTATGATAGCCATTATTCTATATATATATATATATATATATATATATGGTAAAGTGTTCCTAGGGTGACTCCTTAGATTAAATCTAAGGAGTCGCCCTCATTTTCCCCCATATCCCACAATTGTTTTGGATTTTATTTTTCATGGGGTTGTTGTTCATATCATGGATGGTCAACATACCAAAAATCAAGGCATTCCAATACTTTTAGAACCCCCATCTACCCGTTGCAACTTCAACGGTCTAAAAACGTGTTGAAAAACCCATGAAGTTGCAACGGGTAGATGGGGGTTCTAAAAGTATTGGAATGCGTTGATTTTTGGTATGTTGACCATCCATGATATGAACAACAACCCCATGAAAATAAAATCCAAAACAATTGTGGGATATAGGGGAAAATGAGGGCGACTCCTTATATATATATATATATATATATATATATATATATATATATATATATATATATATATATATATATATATATATATACACTAGTCATAACCCGTGCCCGTAGGGCACGGTTCATTTAAAGTATCCCCCCTCAAAATCTTAGATTCCATAATTTTAAATGAAAATCGATAACCCAAGAGAATTTAGCTCCCCAAAGAGAATTTAGTTCCCTAAAAAATTTAAAAGGTTTAGTTCCGCCCGAAAATTTGGTTAACCCATTGTTTTTAGTTCCTCCTAAAATTTAGTTTCCCCAAAAAATTTAGTTCATCCAAAATTTAGTTTTCTCCAGAGTTAGTTACTTCAAAATTTTAGAATTTACCCCCTAAATTTTACAAACTCTTCACATCCCTTGTTTATTAAGATTAAATCTTAACCATCGTTCTACCCACCACTTTGTTTTAGTCAGCAAACCCTTTCAAATGTTGGTTCTATCTCGAGTTACCTGCCTAAATAATTTAAGGTTTTTTGTTCACCAAAACTTTCTCAGACTCTCATCTCATCCATCAATTCTTAAGGTTAAATCATAACCATCATTCTACACAGTGTTGTGCCCTAGTCAGCAAACCCAGTCAAAAACATCCCTCAATTGTATAATAGGTATGATTTTCATCTATTCCATGTCATCAATAAAGCAACTTGTTCATCGGAGCACCAAAAGAAAATCAAGTTTTTCTTGTTCTCTTTCTCAGATCAAACCCAATCTCAAAATCACTTTGATCTCATGTACCCTTATTATTCTATTCAATCCGGTCCATTTCAATCAAATTCCAGCCTTAAGTTATTCAGAGACCTGCTTCATTATGGATTCTCAATGGTTTTCTTTAAAAGAAGGAAATTTTTAGGGAAGTAAAAAATCCACTGTTTCAGAGTGTTTTCTCACTACAAAAGCGTTGACCGTGGACAACCCGGTCAATGTGGTCAAGGGGCCCGCTTGGGTCCCTCGGTCGTGTCGAGTCGGTGCAGACGAGGCTCGAGTCGGATCTGCAGACGACGTGGAGCGCGTCGGCTGGGTCGAATCGGGGTCCTCGGTCGTTGGTAGGGCGAGGGGAAGCCTCGGCCCGGGTTGAGATGCTCGGCCTCGGTCGGTTGTGCTCGGCC
Source organism: Scilla litardierei (assembly GCA_030789695.1). Classification (NCBI taxonomy): domain Eukaryota; kingdom Viridiplantae; phylum Streptophyta; class Magnoliopsida; order Asparagales; family Asparagaceae; genus Scilla; species Scilla litardierei. The sequence goes on from CM061133.1 coordinate 211,411,258, forward strand.
TCGGCGGTCGGACGACGAGGGGAAGCCTCGATCGTCCAGCTGGTTGCGTGGTCAGCGAGGGGCGGAGGGGAAGCCTCGGCCCGTGGATTGGATATCCTCCTGCGTAGACGAGAACACTCGTCAGGGGGGCCGGACCTTGGCTCCGGCCAAAACCCCTCCGATGCCTAAGTCAGACAATGATCTGAAAGAGGAGGCCCGGCAGAGACGGTACGACTCGAGAGGAGATCGGTACGGCGTCTCACGGCGCGAGCGGGGGTGGAAGGAGGTGAAATGGGGGAACTAGGTCGTTGATGGAGTACCTTAGGTTTTAGATACCTGAGATGCGGTCCTTGGTTCAGTCGTCCTCCTCACCCTTTTGTAGACCTCCCACCGAGTCTGCCCACGACTCACGTCCCACATCCGCCCTCAATCGTGCCCCCTCAATCCGCCTCCCCCGTCGCTGCTCCCTGCGCCATGCCAGCACCTCCCTATCACCGCCATTAAGTGCTCGCGGGATTTAGGGGAACGGTTATCGCTGGGATGGGCGAGTGCTCGGCGCGCTATCTGGGCCGGGTCGGATTGATATTCGGGGGTCCTTTATAGGGCCTTGTCGGGCGGGCCAGAACGCGCAGATGGGCTTCTGATAGGTAGTCAGGTTTCTGGGCTCGTGTCTTTCAGGCTTCGGCCAAATAGGCGTAACAATTGCCCCCATTGGTCGGGTCGATCGGCCTCGGCTGGTTCGGCTCGGCCGATGTGACTTCCGCCGACTTTGACAGGCTCGTCAGTCGATGCCGACTCATTTATTAGTCGTCATCATGAGTTGGTCCGTTCGATACTTTTAAGGCGCGGGCTCCGAAGCGTCATCGGTTCTCTGATGCTGCCACGTGTAGCTGCAAGCTTATCCCCGCCGCTCGCGGGGTCGTCTTAGGTTGAGAAGCCGAGTGGGTTGTGAGCCGCCATCCCGTCGTTTTCTTCTTTGCGCTGATCCCGATTCTACCCAAGCTCTACCTTATGTCGTCTTCCTCTGCCACGGGTTCGGGTCGTCCGGAGCGCGACGCTGCTCCTGGCCTGGCGGGTAGCCCACCTTCAGCGATTCGTCGGCACGGGGGTGAACTTTCAGGGGTGCCCCCAGAGGTCTTGTCGTGGCCTTCGTCGATCTGCGCCACCGCCATCGGGAGCATGCGCTCCGCCTATCTGCTTCCTCCTTACTCGGCTCGTGCCCCTGGGTCCGACGAGTGGATCTGCCTTCCCGGTCCCAACGAGGTTGGAATATACGAGAAGTGCTTCCGCTTTGGGCTTCGTTTCCCGCTTCACCCTTTCATCGTTAAGTTCCTCCAGGCCCACAACGTGTGCCTGTGTCAATTCTGCCCCAATGCCATCGGGCTCCTCGTCGGGTTCGTCGTCGTCTGCATGCTGAGGGGAGTGGCGCCCTCTCTTCGTCTCTTCACCCAGTTCTACCGCCTTAGTCACCACCAATCGGGGGCGTGGATTTACATCAGCGCCCGCCCGAAGATGACCCTGGTGTTGGGGTTGCCGAGCTCCCTGAAACGCTGGAAGGGGGAATACGTGTTTGTCACGTTCCCGTCGAGTGTACCTTTCCCGGTTCGGTGGGAGTCGGCCGGCGACGTCATTCTCGATCTGGGTGAGCCGACTGTCGCCGAGCAGCAGATGGCGAAGGACATGCTGGCGATTCCTGCGAGGGAGCGGTCGGTCGACGTCCTCTTTAGTGACCATAACTTGCGTAAGACGGTGTGGCCCTTGGGTAAGCTCTCCGAGTATTCGCCATTCGAGGTTGCCTGGGCTCTGCCCGGTCTCTTATTTCTCCCTTGAGTGCAGGTGGATTTCCTCCCGGTCTTTCCCCGCCGGTGCTCATGTGCAGGCCTCAGATCCGGATCCGCGTAGGAGGGATCATGTGCTGGAGGTCCAGAAGAAGCAGCGGGCCGTGACCTTGACTGGGGGCTCCAAAAGGAAGAGGGGGCCATCCCCCTCCGTCCCCTTGTTGGTGTCTTCCAAGAGGGTCCGTGAGGGGGTCGAGGAAGTTGATGCCCCGCCGCCTGCGGATCAGCTCCAACCCGTCCCTGTCGAGGTTGCCTGGCCGTGGGTCGGCCCGTCGCCTCTCCCGGACGGTTCTCTCCCTGATGCCTACGATCGGTATCTGGGCACGTTCCGCTCCAGCCCAGGGGAGTTTCCTTCGTCAGGGGAGGGTCTTCTTCGTCCACACTTCCCGGTAGGGGAGAAGGAATCGGTGTTCTCGAGCCGCGGAGCCGCCGCGCGAGTGGCCGAGAATAGTTGCCTCCCTCCCGATCAGGCTATGTTGGATGGAGTTAGAGGTGATTATCTGGCCACCTTCGTGATCCAGGCCGGCCAACAGGTAGAGTGCCTCTGCTCGTCCTTCCTCTAGCTGCTCTCGTCGTCTTACTTTTGCTGCCTTGGTGCAGTTGTCCTCGGTGGGTCTCTCGATGAGGCGTCAGTTTGCGGCGCTTCCCAAAGCCAAGTCCGATGCCGGTCGGGATCTTGAAGCCCATGGCGAGGAAGGAGAGGTAGGTCAGCTAGAGGAGGTGCGGGTCAGGTCTTGGGAGACCCGCGTAGCTGAGCTGTCCTCTGCCTTGGAGGAGGCGGACCGGGAAAGGGCCTTGTCCCTGACTGCAAAGTCAGAGGCCGAGGCACGGGTCGCCGAGCTTTTGAGAGATGCCGACACGTCTGGGGAAGCCGGAAGGATCCCCGTCTCCGTTGCTGCCCCCGAGGCCCTGGAGCTCTCCGATCGTCTGGAAGCGGCGGAGGAGCAGGTAAGGGTTCTCCTTGCTCAACTCGGCGAGAGATCCCGGGAGATCGAGAAGGAGAGGGCGGAGCACCGACGCCAGACCGAGACCTTAGAGGCCCGGGTGCATGGGCTCGAGGAGGTGGATCCGGCCCGGATCGCTCAGGATGCCGTGGCCGAGTATGCCACCTCCTTCGTCGAGACCACCTTGACGGAGGCGTTCGAGAAGGGTTTCGCCCGGTGTCAGGCCGAGATCCAAAAGAAGTTTCCACTCTCGGGGGTCAACTTCGAGGATCTCCGGGTGCATCCTGACGCCGAACGGAATGTGGGGGATGACCCAAGTGGGCTGCCAGCCGGTGGTCCCACAGGTGCCCCTAGAGATGAATGAGGGAGGGGGATGCCCCTCGGCCTCTTCGTGCGTCCCTCTGTACATCTTTTTTTTGTTTATATGGAAAGGAACGAATTCAAATAAATTTATTTCACAAGAAACGATACATTTATTGAAAGTATTTGCGTAAATGTTCCGCATTCCAAGCGTGAGTGAGAATCCTCCCCTCCATATTGGCTAGACGGTAGGTCGCAGGTCCGAGGACCTCGACGACTTTGTAGGGCCCCTCCCATTTAGCCGCGAGCTTCCCCTTACGAGCGGTATCCGGGTTGAAGCCGGCTTTCCGGAGGACCAGGTCTCCCAGGTGGTAGCTTCGACCCCTGACCCGAGCATTGTAGTATCGGGCCACCTTCTGCTTTTGGCGGATGATGGTGGCCAGGGTTTGTTCCCGTCGTTCGCTGAGGAGCTCCAGGCTGAGTTCCAGACCCTGCGAGTTCCTGTCTTCGTCAAAGTACTTGAGGCGGAGAGATTCCACACCCAACTCGACCGGTACCACTGCTTCGGCCCCGTAGGCTAGCATGAATGGGGTCTCGTCGGTGGCTTCCTTATGGGTCGTCCGGTATGACCAGAGTATCCCGGGGAGCTCTTCCGGCCAGCTTCCTTCGGCGTCCTTCATTTTCTTTCGGAGGGGCTCTATGATACACTTGTTGGCCGCTTCCGCCATTCCGTTGGTCTGGGGGTGTGCCACAGAGGCAAAGAGAAGCTTGATTCCCCATTACGCGCAGAAGTCTTTGAACCCCGCGGAGTCGAACTGTTTCCTGTTGTCTGTGACGATGGACCGGGGGACTCTGAATCTGGAGATGATGGAAGTCCACACGAAGCTTTTCGCTTTCTTCCATGTGATGGTGGCCAACGGTTCCGCCTCGATCCATTTGGTGAAGTAGTCCACCGCCACTATCAGATACTTCCGCTGCCCCTGGCCCGGTTTAAACGGTCCGAGGATGTCGAGGCCCCATTTTGCGAAGGGAACGGGGCTCACGATAGGGATGAGCTCCGATGGGGGAATTGAAGAGTGGTGGGCGTACCTCTGACATTCCTGGCACTTTTGGACGTAACTGGTTGCGTCTTGTACCAGGGTCGGCCAGTAGTATCCCGCCCTCAGGATTTTCTGTGCAACCATCTTGCCCCCGTGGTGATTTCCACAGATCCCTTCGTTAACCTCCTACAGGATGTAGTCGGCTTCCTGCGGTCCGATGCATTTCAGGTACGGGAGGACATCAGCCTTCGTCCAGTGCCTCTGGTAGAGCGTCCCCTCATGGATCATGTATCGGAGCGCCTTCCTCTCCAGGGTCCGACGCTCGTCCCAATCTGTCGGCACTTCCCCATGAGTGAGGTACCGAATGATCGGATCCATCCAGGTGGGATTTTGGTCGATTGCCATCACCTCCCGCTCCTCCGTGCTGGGGGACTGCAGGTTCTCCACGTAGATGGTGCGGCCCAGCTCCTTAGGCGAGGACGAGGCTAGCTTCGACAACGCGTCCGCCTGTGCGTTCTCCGATCGCGGAAGATGCAGGACTTCCGTGTTTTTGAACCTGGAGAGCGCAGCTTTGGCAACGGCGTGGTACCTCTACATTGTCTCCTCCCGCGCCTCGTAGCTTCCCAGAAGTTGGTTGACAATGAGCTTCGAGTCACTGAGGAGGCGCACAGACTCGGCCCCAAGCTCCCGGGCTAGTTTCAGGCCGTTGATCACCGCTTCGTATTCTGCCACGTTGTTGGTGGCCGGGAACTCGAACCGCAACGCGTACTCCACGACGTTCCCTTCCGGAGATCGGATCGCAATCCCCGCCCCGCCTCCTGACTGTGTGGCCGATCCGTCCACATGGACTATCCATGCTCCTGGAATTCCTGGCTGGAGGTGATCAGCCGAAAGAAAGGACAAGGGTTGGGCAATTACCATCGTCGGGCCTTCTTCTACCGGCGGGCCATTTCCTTCCGTCGTGCACTCAGCGATGAAGTCGGCCAGAGCCTGCCCTTTGATGGCCGTGCGCGGTTTGAATCGGAGGTCAAATTCGCTCAATTCCACCCCCCAGTTCAGCATCCTCCCCATTCGATCAAATCTCTTGAGGTTCTGCTCCAGTTGTGAGTCGGTCAGGATGAGTATGGTGTGGGCTTGGAAATAGGGTCGGAGTCTTCGTGCTGAGAGGACGAGGGCGTACGCCAGTTTCTCTATGGGCGAGTACCACACCTCCGCCCCCTTTAAGATCCGGCTTGTGTAGTACACCGGCCACTGCACCCCGCCGTCTTCCCGGATCAGCACCGAACTCACAGCTTCCTCCGCGCACGCCAGGTAAAGGCTCAGCGACTCCCCTTCTCGTGGCTTGGACAGGAGAGGCGGGCTGCGGAGATATTCTTTGAGATCCGCGAACGCCCTGGAGCAGTCTTCGTCACATAGTATCGCCTTCCTATTGTCTGAAGGCTCCGCGATCGCTTTCCTCAGGACCTTGAAGAAGGGGAGCGATCTTTCCGCCGATTTGGAAAGGAATCGCCCCAGGGCTGCGATGCGCCCATTTAGCCTCTGCAGCTCTTTGATCGTCGTCGGCTCACGCATGTTGATTAGTGCCTCGATCTTGTCCAGATTAGCTTCAATGCCACGGTTAGTTATCATAAACCCCAAGAATTTGCCAGATCTTACCTCAAACGTGCACTTCGCGGGGTTGAGTCGAATGTGGTGTCGCCGCAACCGCTCGAAGGTCTCTCGAAGGTCAGCGATGTGGTCCTCCAGTCGTCTTGACTTGATAAGCATGTCGTTGACGTAGACTTCCAAGTTCCTTCCGATCTGGGAGCTAAAAACCTTGTTGACCATTCTCTGGTAGGTGGCCCCTGCGTTCTTCAGGCCAAAGGGCATCTTCTTGTAGCAGTATGTTCCCCGGTCCGTCGTGAAGGCTGTCATCTCTTTGTCTCGGGGATCCATCTGGACTTGATTGTACCCTGAGTAGGCGTCCATGAAGCTGAGCATCTCGTACCCCGAGGCGTTGTCCACCAGGTGGTCAATGCGCGGCAGGGGGTAGCTGTCCTTGGGACAGGCCTTGTTGAGGTCACTGAAGTCCACGCACATTCGCCACTTCCCGTTGGGTTTCTTGACCATCACCACGTTCGACAGCCATTCCGGGTACCAGACCTCCCGTATGAAGCCGGCGTCGAGGAGACGCTCCACTTCCTCGGAGGCCGCCCTCATCTTCTCGCCGCCCAGGTTCCGCTTCTTCTGCCTGACCGGCCTGAAGTTGGGGTCGGCGTTGATCTGGTGGACGATCACCTGGGGATCTACGCCGGGCATGTCCTCTGGTGACCAAGCAAAGATGTCTAGGTTCGCCTCCAGGCACTCGACCAGTTGGTCCCTCAGGTCGTGGCATAGCCCTCTCCCGATTGAGATGAACCGGCCCTCGACGTCCGTGACCGGGATCTGCTCTTGCTCCTCCGCAGGGGTGGGCCTCGGCCCGCCCCTTAAGTCGAGCGCGGCCATTCGGTCGGCTAGACGATCTTCGGGACCTTCCTCCGCCAGTTGATAGCAGGTACTTGGTCTCCCCGCGTCGCCTTCGACTTGCCCCATCCCCCCGGGCGTTCGGAACTTGATAGTCTGATGGAGGGTCGAGACCACCACGCCGATGGCATTGAGTAGGGGTCGGCCGATGATCCCATTATATTCCGACCCGATCCCCAACACGATGAATTCCACCGCCAAGGTCACCGAGTCTGGTGGGCCTCCGAGTGTTACCGGGAGGTGGATCGTGCCGATGATGGGGGTGGAATGACCCGTGAATCCCACCACGGGACCCGAGCGAGGTCGTAAGTCTTCCTTCCGCCGCCCCATATTTTCCAGGGTTGACATGAAGAGGACGTCACAGGAGCTGCCGGTGTCGACGAGCAGTCACCGTACCATGGTAGTGTCGATGATCACCGACACCACCAAAGCTGCGTCCGAGCTGCGCGCCGTTACAGACGTGCTCGGTCTCCCGACCGGTGGGTATGGTGAGGGTCTCCCGGTCCTCTCCTCGTGATCGTACTCGCGTCGGGCCCGGGCCCACTCTCGCCAACGATGGCGGGCCCGGTCGCTTCGCGTCAAAGCCTTGCTCTCCTTTCATCGAGACGGGTGAAGACGCGTCATTGCAGGTGTGGTTTGTTTCTTCGTGGGACAGTTCGTTCCCACAGACGGCGCCAGATGTTTCAGAGTGTTTTCTCACTACAAAAGCGTTGACCGTGGACAACCCGGTCAACGTGGTCAAGGGGCCTGCTTGGGTCCCTCGGTCATGTCGAGTCGGTGCAGACGAGGCTCGAGTCGGATCTGCAGACGACGTGGAGCGCGTCGGCTGGGTCGAATCGGGGTCCTCGGTCGTTGGTAGGGCGAGGGGAAGCCTCGGCCCGGGTTGAGACGCTCGGCCTCGGTCGGTTGTGCTCGGCTTCGGCGGTCGGACGACGAGGGGAAGCCTCGATCGTCCAGCCGGTTGCGTGGTCGGCGAGGGGCGGAGGGGAAGCCTCGGCCCGTGGATTGGATATCCTCCTGCGTAGACGAGAACACTCGTCAGGGGGGCCGGACCTTGGTTCCGGCCAAAACCCCTCCGATGCCTAAGTCAGACAATGATCTGAAAGAGGAGGCCCGACAGAGATGATACGACTTGAGAGGAGATCGGTACGGCGTCTCACGACGCGAGCGGGGGTGGAAGGAGGTGAAATGGGGGAACTAGGTCGTTGATGGAGTACCTTAGGTTTTAGATACCTGAGATGTGGTCCTTGGTTCAGTCGTCCTCCTCACCCTTTTGTAGACCTCCCACCGAGTCTGCCCACGACTCACGTCCCACGTCCGCCCTCAATCGTGCCCCCTCAATCCGCCTCCCCCGTCGCCGCTCCCTGCGCCATGCCAGCACCTCCCTATCACCGCCATTAAGTGCTCGCGGGATTTAGGGGAACAGTTATCGCTGGGATGGGCGAGTGCTCAGCGCGCTATCTGGGCCGGGTCGGATTGATATTCGGGGGTCCTTTATAGGGCCTTGTCGGGCGGGCCAGATCGCGCAGATGGGCTTCTGATAGGTAGTCAGGTTTCTGGGCTCGTGTCTTTCGGGCTTCAGCCAAATAGGCGTAACATCCACCTTTGAGAAAATCTGTGTTTAAAAAACTGTCACTTTTAAGATAAACAAATTTTCTTCTCCAACTTAAAGCTCTATTATCCTATTAATAGTAAATCATCGTTCGAACATTTCTTTAAATTTTCCCCTTCTCTTTTATGCTGAAGCACACATTTTATAATATGCAACACATTTTATTTGCAAATATGGAGAGAAAAAATAAATTATAACATGATCACAAAGATAATACATCAAATGAATGCTCAGACAAATGAATAAAATATACTACTGTCAGAGTTTTTACAAAAGTAATTAGAAAAAGGATAAACCTGAAAGGAACAAACCTCCACACCCGTGGATTGTTCTAGAAGAGTGCATGATTCGTACCATCTACATTAAAGTAAACTCAAAATCAAATGCATATCAAAGTTCTCCAAACTAAATAAATTGAAGCTTGCCTAATTTTGCATGAACGTGGTTGCTTTGGCCGGCTCAGTCTGCTGCCAGATAAAGACATTTACTGCTGATAGTGGGTTCCAGCTGGAAAAGCCTCTGAAGATAAAAAGGCATTCAAGCAAATATCAGTATGCCTATCTAGTGTCATCCAACGTAGGAAAATGGCAAGTGGGAATATAATTATTTTTTTAAAATCAGATGAATATATTTCGGTGCCCGCAAAAACTTGGTTGTTAATCCATATGTTTGTAATCGATCTCTTGATTAGTTAGAACTGTCTACTCTCATTTATTAATGCAGTCATTCTATTATTTTAGTTGCATACTACTGCAATATTTGGTTGTTATTCATCTTTGCACTAATCGTTACTATTTCGTGTAGAATGACTTCAGTTGCATACTACTGCAATATTTGGTTGTTATTCATCTTTGCACTAATCGTTACTCTTTAGTGTGTAAGAAACTATTCCAGGGATCCAACATGAACTTCAATTTTGAACAATGCTTATAAGCACCTTGCAAAAGATGGGAAAGCTTTGTGCATGACGGAAATAAATGTCACTTTGAAATCTACAATACAATTCAGCAGCTAAAACATACAATGGCCGTAACAAACAAAACTTTCCCAACCAACAGACTCCAATTATTAACAAATCTCATAATTTGTCACAAATATTTATCTCATACAGACTGCATACACAGAGACAATGTTGTTGAATATTGGACTCCCCGGATTTGGTATTGGATGATGAGCAAACATAAATACTTCATGAACTAACAATTTGTGAGCGCAGTATTGGAGATCGTCGCCAATTTCACGAGAATATTCAAAGCAACATCTCAACACTTCCAAAAGCTCGTATTCAAGCCCAAAGCTTCGTTGAAGCTCTTGCGACGCTTTGGAAGTAATGAAGATTCAATCGAAGCTCTCAAAGACCGTTTATTAAGGTTTTATTTATAGTCTTTTAGTTTCGATTGATAGAATGTTAAGCCTTGAGTATATCTTACGTTTCTATCTTCATTACGCTCATTTCGTAGCTCTAGGATTCTTGCACAAGTTCACTCTAACTTCCTCGAAGCGTCACGCTTCGATTCGGACTTTGTTGTGCATGTTAGTTGGTACAAGAACAAGTACTGACCGACTAGATGGTGATCTAGTCGGTCGGCCACTGTTCTTGGACCGACTAGTTTCAGTCAGTTAATTCTTAGCTCTTTACTGTTTACAGTTAGTCGGTCTATGTTGACTCACCGACCGACTAGTTTGTGAACTAGTCGGTCAGTGATGCTTCTTTGACCGACTAGTTGAGACTGACTGTTCACTCTAAAATTCTCCTAAGCTACTGTTTACCGTTAGTCGGTCTAAGAACGTTTGATGACCGACTAGTTGACAATCTAGTCGGTCAACTTTTGTTCTTGGACCGACTAAGTCAACTTGCCTTCAGACTATGTTGTTTTGCCTCTTAGTCGGTCTACGTTCATTGGATGACCGACTAGTTGTGAAACTAGTCGGTCAGACAGTGTTCTTGGACCGACTAGTTTTCTAGGTCTGAAATTCTATCTCTTCTCAGATCTGCTCTTAGTCGGTCCATGCTTTGTGACTGACCGACTAGTTGATGAACTAGTCGGTCAGTGAGTGTTCTTTGACCGACTAGATCTCACAGATTTCTTTCTGTTGGAGATTGACCTAACTTGTTTTTATGGGACCCTATAAATACGAACCTAGGTCATTTCTATCTTCAATAGAGCTGCCATTAAGAGATTCATTGAGTTCTAAAGAGATAGCTATTCTCCCTCAAATCTAAAGCTCTCTTCCTCACAAGAAACCCATTCTCTCTCATTTCTAGATCTAGAGAGAAGCTTGTTCTTGGTGAGCTCTTCAAGCTATTGCTTGATTCAAGTTTCCAAATCTTCCCTAGGCACCCATTGCTGCTCATTTCCTTGGTGCTAGGGTTTGGTAACTTCATCTTCCTCAAATCCTTCATTCCACCTTTTGGGTAAGAAAAACTCAAGGTATAGGATTTTGTGGTAAGAGTATTTATTTCATATTAAACTCTTTTATATTGCTTATTGGCTCTCTCGGTTGTGAGAGAAGTTTGTGATCCTGGGTTGTGGGATTCACTTTGCCATTGCATGTATGATTTGATCTTGTGAAGGTTTTTCACAAGATATTCATAGTGGAAATCTTGAGTTAGGGTTTCTAACTCAAGTATCCGGAAGGGATCCGGGTGGTTGGGACGTAGGATCACCGGGAACAAGTCGGGGAGACTTGGGTGGATCCGAACCCATTAACTTCATTTGTTAGCATTGTTAATTTCATTGTTGTCATTCAATTTAAGCTTCCGCAAATTGACTTGGTAGTTGTGTGCAATTTAATTTGGAATAATACGCCTTATTATTTTAAAGTACTATTCACCCCCCCTCTAGTACTTGTGTAGTAGCTGGTAGGGCATTACATTTGGTATCATAGCCAGATACTCAGCTATGTCTGCCAACGACAACAAGACCGTGCCTCCACCTTCCAACTACGACACCTTCAGGAACCGTGAAGGAGCGTCATCGGTGATGGAAGGATATTCCTCTACAAGGCCTCCATTCTTCAACGGTACCAACTACGGGTACTGGAAATGTCGGATGGAAACCTTCCTCCGAAGTGCATCTTTATGGAGGACTACAATGAAGGAGTACAACGAGCCCGAAGAAGAAGATTTTGAGAAATGGACTACTGCGGAGGTCGCCGCGGAGGTAAGCAATGCCAAGGCAATGAACGCCTTGCAATGCGCATTGGAGCCTGAGGATTTCAATAAGATATGCACATGTAAGAGTGCATATCAAATTTGGAACTCTCTCCTCATACTACATGAAGGGACGAGTCGGGTAAGAGACTCTAAACTCGTTGTCGTAACCAAAGATTACGAAATGTTTCACATGCAACAGGGCGAGAAGATGAAAGAATATTACGCTCGCTTCGTTGACATAATAAACGAGTTAGAGTCCCTCGGCAAGATCTACACTCAAAAGGAGAAGTGCTTAAAGCTTATTGAAGGACTTCCCTCTTCTTGGGAAAAACGTACCTTCGCCATCGAGGAAGGTAATGACATGAACAAATATACCGTAGTTCAACTAATGGGTACTTTGATGTCATACGAGGTACGCAAAGATAGCAAGGTGAAGCTACAAGAAAAGATGAAGTCATATTTGAACCTAGATGCGCCTAAGAAAAAGGCGATTGCATTCAAGGCGGCTTCATCCACATCTTCCGATGATGAAGACTCGGAAAACGGGTTGGACTTGGAGTCCATGGCACTCATGGCCAAGAAGTTCAACCGTTTCTTCCGGAAAGGTAACTTCAAGACCAAAGGTAAATTTGGTTCTTCTAACGCCTCTTCCTCTCCTTTGTGTTTTAAGTGCAATAAGCCAGGACACATGAAAGCGGAGTGTCCTCTCAACAAACAAAAGGAGAAGTGGAAGGCGCCAAAATTCAATAAGTCCAAGAAATACAAGAAGGGGTACAAGAAAGGACTTGTCGGAGCAACATTCACTGACTCCGAGGATTCCTCAAGCGGAGAGTCGGATGATGAGAAAGTGGAGCAAGCACATATGTGCTTCATGGCAAGAGAGGAGAACGATCAAGGATCCTCCTCTTCCGATGATAGTAATGACGAAAGCGATGAGGTAACGATGGATGATCTTAGAAATGCTAACTCTCAACTTTGGTCAAAATACACTAAGTTAGTAAATAGATATACTAAGGTAAAAGATGACCTAGCTAGCATTCAAACATCGCCTAAGAATATCATCACCAACAACGACACCGTTGTTGAAGAGTTAAGAAATGAGATTGTGAATCTCAAATCTAAACTTGAACATGTTAGCATTGAGGATGCGGAAGAACATGAGATAGCGGATTTAACTTCTCAAAACTCGACTTTGAGTATTGAGAACGAGAATCTTAAATCTCGTGTTTATGTGCTCACATCGCAAATATCCGCTTTGGATACTTCTTTGCGTTCTCTCAAAGAGAAATATGAGGACACATTGGGCCGAATCAACAAATTCAACAAGGGTAAGGGCCATTTGGATAATATCCTAAAAGATTTACTTCCGGCCAAACACCACATTGGCTTGGGGTATATGATGGGAAATTCATCCAAGTCGGTCACTACTTTTGTTAGGCCAACTTCCGAAGCCTCAACGAGTGGGAGCAAACACTCTATTGGTAGTTCATCTACCAATGGTGCTTCCACCTCGTCCACACCCTCTTTCGGAAAGAAACCCACTTTGGGTGGACCTCCAAAGAAGGGGCATGCCTACATGTACACTAATAACATGCCACGTAGGAACACACGTCCTACTCCACCGTCTCACACTTATGATGATTTTTTGCAACACATTCCCGGGCACGTGCACACCAAGTGAGACACCCTCACGCACGTGTTTCCACACATGCATATGTACACCCACCTCATCATATGAATAATTCTCTTCGTGCACCATTCCATCATGTCCCGTATGCCTATCCACAACATGCATCACGTAGAAATCAACGTAGCATGCATGCACCCAATAGGATGATGGCTCCCAAAATTTTCACTATTTGGAGCCCAAAGGACACAAGCATGGACGAAAAACAAATGTACATGAATGCTTATTTTTCGGATGTTGTGCATAGTAAGAATTATGTGGGGAAGTCTAAGTCCACTTGGACTTGGCTTCCAAAGGTCTAATCCCTTGGACCCAATGACCTTGGGTACCATGATATGAAAGTGTCTATCTTTAGATACTCAAGGAAAAGAAAAAGAAAAGGAGCATCAAATTTAAATTTAGCTCCAAAGGGAATTGGATACTCGATAGCGGGTGCTCCAAACACATGACGGGTGACGCTCGTTTGCTCTCCGGAGTGGTTCCCATTGCGAATGGAAACCGCGTCGTATTTGGAGGCAACGAGAGCGGAACCATCATAGGTGATGGTAAAGTCGGTAACCCTTCTAAACCATTAATTAGTGACGTTTATCTTGTTAGTGGTTTAAATCATAATCTTATTTCAATAAGTCAACTTTGTGACAAAGGTTACAAAGTTAGCTTTGCGAAAGGATTGTGTCATATTTTAAGAAAGGATAATGAAAAATTATTATTTTCCGGAACTCGTCGTAAAGACATCTATATTTTGGATCTTCCTAAGTCATATGAACAATGTCTCGTTGCCAACACAAGTGAACAACACTTATGGCATCGACGCTTTGGACATGTGAACTTTGGAACACTATATAAGCTTTCAAAATTGAATTCTATTAAAGGTTTTCCGAAGATTGTTTTTGAAAAGAAAAGTTTTTGTGATTGTTGTCAACGCGGCAAGCTTCCTAAATCTTCATTTAAACCTAAGAAAAGCATCTCTACTAAACGGCCACTAGAGCTATTACATCTAGATTTATTTGGGCCAACTAGAGTAGCTTCCTTAGGAAATGCAAGGTATGGACTTGTCATCGTAGATGACTATTCAAGATTTACTTGGGTATTTTCATTGTGTAATAAAAATGAAGCTTTTGAAAACTTCACAATTTTTGTTAAGAAAGTACAAAATCTCTTAGGAACCACCATTGTCACTATTCGTAGTGATCATGGAGGTGAATTTGAGAATGAGTCTTTTGAGACATTTTGTGATGAAGTTGGTATTACTCACACCTTCTCTTTCCCTCGTGCACCTCCTCAAAATGGTGTAGTTGAGAGAAAGAATAGGACGCTAGTGGAGTGTGCTCGCACTATGCTTGATGATAGCCAACTTGGCCATCAATTTTGGGCGGAAGCGGTACACACCACTTGCTATGTGTTTAATAGAATACTTTTGAGGCCCGGCACTAAACAAACTTGTTATGAATTGTTGTTTGGTAGGTTGCCTCAAGTTAAACATTTTCGTGTTTTTGGTTCGAAATGTTTTATTAAGAACACATATGGTAGTTTGGACAAATTCGATCCGAGATCCGATGAGGGGATTTTTGTTGGATATTCTACGCGTAGCAAAGCCTACCGGATATTCAACAAACGAACCTCAACGATCGAGGAATCGCTTCATGTCTCATTTAATGAAGGATTTGTTCCAACTAGAATTTCAAATGATAATGATTCTATGGATGTTTTATGTGATTCGTTTGAAAATTCTAAGTCTAATGATTCTATTGATTCTATTGAGACTAACCCAACTAATGAAGTTGTTGAGAATGTTCCAAGTGATCAAGGTATTCCCAAACGGCTTCATTCGGTTCGTGACCATCCCCATGAGCAAGTCATTGGCAATATCTATGATAGTGTCAAGACGAGATCCCAAGTTCACCGCTTCGCAAATTGGGCCTTTGCCTCATCGATAGAGCCAAAGAATATTAATGAAGCATGCGAAGATAGCGCTTGGATCTTAGCCATGGAGGAGGAGCTCATTCAATTCGAGAGGAATGAAGTTTGGGAGCTTGTTCCATTGCCATCGAAGAACCACACCGTCATAGGGACAAAGTGGATCTTCAAGAACAAAACCGACGAAAACCAAGTCGTCGTCCGGAACAAAGCTCGGTTAGTAGCTCAAGGCTATCGTCAAGAGGAAGGTATCGATTTCGAAGAATCTTTCGCTCCGGTAGCTAGATTAGAATCAATTAGATTACTTTTGTCTTTTGCATGCCATAAGAATTTTAAATTATTTCAAATGGATGTTAAAAGTGCATTTTTAAACGGAGATGTCGTTGAGGAAGTCTACGTTTCTCAACCTCCGGGCTTCGTAAATGAAAAATTTCCAAATCACGTTTTTAAACTAAAGAAAGCTCTTTATGGTTTGAGACAAGCTCCTCGAGCTTGGTATGATCGCCTAAAGAATTTTCTTTTGGATTTGAATTTTAAAATGGGCGAAGCCGATTCAACACTTTTTATTAAGCATGCGAATAATGATATTTTATTAGTTCAAATTTATGTTGATGATATCATTTTCGGTGCTACTAACTTCGCTCTTTGCGAAGAGTTTTCTAATGTGATGAAGGAACAATTTGAGATGAGCCACATGGGCGAACTCAAATATTTCTTAGGTCTCCAAATTCGCCAAATGAACGATGCAATCTTCATCCACCAAACGAAGTACACGGTGGAGTTGCTAAAGCGATTTGGAATGGAGAATGCCTCCGGGAAAAAGACTCCAATGAGCACGACTACGCATCTTGACAAGGATACGAGCGGTAAGGATGTAGACATTCGTCTATATCGAGGTATGATAGGTAGTTTGCTTTATCTTACCGCAAGTAGGCCCGATATAATGTTTGCCGTATGTATATGTGCTCGTTATCAGTCTCAACCTAAGGAGTCTCACTTAGTAGCGGTAAAGCGTATTTTTCGCTATCTAAGTTACACATTAGATTTTGGATTACTTTATCCGAGATCTTGCACATATGAGTTAGTCTCATATAGTGACGCTGATTATGCGGGATGCAAATCCGACAGGAAAAGTACTAGTGGCACTTGCCATTTTATAGGAAATTCTCTTGTCTCTTGGTTTTCCAAGAAGCAAAATTCCGTATCACTTTCAACCACCGAGGCGGAATATATTGCCGCCGGTGCCGCGTGTGCTCAAGTTCTTTGGATGAGACACACACTTAAAGACTTTGGTATAAATTGTGATACTTGCCCTATCATGGTTGACAACCAAAGTGCAATATGTCTTTCCAAGAACCCGGTACATCATTCCCGTTCGAAACACATAGATGTCCGACACCACTTTTTAGATGATCATGTTGCTAAAAAGGACATCATTCTAGTGTACGTTGAAACCCAAAAGCAAATCGCCGATATTTTCACGAAGCCCCTAAAGGAGGACTCCTTTGTGCGGTTGCGTCGAGAATTGGGGATTATGGGTGAATCCGAGATATAGGATTCATGTTTCATTCAATAATTTTGCATGCTATTATTTTTGGCAATATCTCATTCATGCTAGAATTATTGGATTTTTCGGGAATTTTATGTGATATCTTGATTTTTCGTTCGATTTGTGCGTAATCGTCAAATTTCTGTTTTTCGATGATTAATGGGGTAGTTTAGATGTTTATTGAGAGTTTTGAGATTTATCGTCCAAGCGTATTTTGGAGAGAACTTGATTTTCAAGTTTTTGTCTCTTTAGTCGGTTCATGTTCTGTGACCGACCGACTAGATTGAGATCTAGTCGGTCAATACTTGAACGCAGACCGACTAAATCTTGTCAGTAATTCTTGGATTCAGCCACTGTTTGCAACTAGTCGGTTCAATCTCATTGACCGACCGACTAGATCGTGATCTAGTCGGTCAGTGCTTGAACTGTGACCGACTAGTTGTGCCAGGGACTGTTTGGTAATTTGCGATCTCGACCGACTTAAACTCATTTTAATCGGTCTGTTC
The DNA here is from genome assembly GCA_030789695.1 of Scilla litardierei. NCBI lineage: Eukaryota > Viridiplantae > Streptophyta > Magnoliopsida > Asparagales > Asparagaceae > Scilla > Scilla litardierei. Next base: position 211,428,289 of record CM061133.1, read on the forward strand.
TCATTCTAATCGGTCTATTCTCTTTCTCCTCCAGCTCGAAATCCCGATTCCCCTCAAAACCCTTCCACTTCCGATCGATCTCCGGCCATTTTTCCGGCCATCTCCGTCGATCTCCTCCGTCGGCCCCTCGTTCTAGGTGATCTCCTCTCCTCCTAGGGTTAGATTTCCTTTCCTAGAGCTAGGGCTTGCTCGGTTTCTAGGGTTCTTAGGGTTTATCTATTTTTTTTTTCCGGCTATGGCTTCTTCGTTTGATCTCCTTGTCCCGTGTCTTGCTTCGGATCCCGAGCATCCAACCCCTCCGAAGCGTAGAGCCAAGACCACCCATCCTTCGTCGTCTTCGCCTCCTCTCAAGAAGAAGAGGACGACGACCGCTCAACCTAGAGGTCAACCGAAACCCAAACCCAAGCCTAAGCCAAAGGCCAAAATTCTTGCTTCTCAATCTTCGTTCCATACTCCTACCGATTCCGATACGGAGTATAACCCCGAGACCGAGACTCATAGGGAACCCACTCCTCCTATTCATCCCGAGTCTAGCACCCACCCTCGTACGTCTACCCGTAAGCCTAAGGGAAAGGGTCCGATGCCGGTGGGCGGTGTCGATATTTCCTTATGTCGCGATGACCCTTTGTGTCTCGCGGCGTATAACCGTATCGAACATTGCCCGCTGCTTCTGGAGCATTTCGTCCAGTTTAGCGACTTCATAGGGTTAGCTGATCTTCTGTCGTCGTCGGGTCTTCTCGATTACCTTCGATATGACCCGAAGGCGAATCCTCACCCCTACCCTGGATTAGTGAAGCTTTTCTATGCTAATAGGATCCGGGGTCAGTACGATCAGACCCACTCTGTTGAGACGACCGTTTTGGGGACTCCTATAGTCCTCACTGCGGAAATCTTAGGAGAGATTTTGGGTATCTCTTCGTCTGGCCTTCTTCCTTCTGATATCTCGGTAGATGATATTTCTTCTCTTGATCAGACCATCCTTTCAGAGATTTTCCATCCGATTCCTCCTGCCATGATTGGCGTGCCATCTAAATCATTCAAGCCAAATGCATGGGTCCTAAATCTGATTCTGAAGTCGTGCTTGCTTCCCAAGTACGGCTCCTCATCTTTACCATCCCAGCCATTTTTGAAGCTTATCTATGCGATCTTCATGGGGAGCTCGATTAATTGGGCTCGAATTATACTCGATAAGATTGACTCTTTCGAGTGTATTCGAAAGTCCAATAAATCGGCTCATATCCCATTTCCTTGCATGTTGACCCTCGTGTTTCGTCATTTTCGTGTCACATTGCCTCGTGACGATGAGCGTCCCCTTGGTCCTCCCCTGAATGCGACGGCCGTCAAGAAATCTCTTGCGACGCTTCGTCACGTTCAGAGGACGACACCTTCAGCATCTGTCCCTGCCTCTGCCAGTGCCTCTGCTACTCCCGTTGCCACCCTTGATGATGTCGTCCGGATACTTCTTCGTCACGAGTCCCGCTTGGCTCGTACCGAGGAGGTAGTTTGCAGTATGGCTCGTCAGATGGGTGTTGAGCTTCCTCCTTCCGTGTCTGAGGCCGAGGAGATGGACGATGAGGAGCTTGACGAGCTTGCTACTTCTTTTGCCCGTGGCGATGAGGCCACTGCTGCTGCTGCTGCTAGTACTTCCACTTCTACTCCTGGAGTTGCCACCTCTTCCGGTGTTCCAGAGCCATCTGCTGCAGCTCTTCAGCCTTCTGAGCCTGCTGCTGACCCAGTTTCCGAGCCTGCTCATGTATCTGCTGCTGCTGCTTCTGTCGAGACTCATGCTGCTGTTGAGCCTGTTGCTGAGATCTCGACTCCTGCCCCGACAATTCCATCTGTTGAGACACCTCTTCTCCCTGCAGAGCCTGAGTCCACTCCGTCGACTGGACCCACGGACGCTGCAGATCCAGCCTCCTCCTCGTGATCGTTGTTCCGAGGACTCTCCATATACGCTTTGGATGATATATTCTAGTGAGAGTGTCTTGGGTTAGGATGGGGTTGAGAGATGCTTTGATGTATTTTTTTTGTGCTTTCTGGTTGTCGGTGTTGGATTTTATGATATGTTGATGATGATGTACTTTTTGTTGTAGTATTTATTTTGATGAGGATGATGATGATGATGTATTTCTTTTTGATGATATGTAGCGCTTGATATGATGTATCTCATATATTCGATGTGATATTTTTTTGGATGTACTCATGTTGTCTCTATATATATATGTGTTCATCATCGTTCACTTTATCTTTTATTCGTCGTGCAAATTTTAATATTCGTTGAATATATTTGAAATGTGATATCGAATCGACGCATAAAAAGTTGGTTAAATGGATTTAAATTCAGTAATTTTGTAGAATTGTTTTCCATGCACAAAATTAACCAAGAATATTGAATATTGAAGAGTATGTTTCTTTATTCAAGAAATGAATAATGATTTGGTGTTTTTGATGATTTTGATTTTTTTTGATAATGGAAAATTTGGCACACCTTGTTTTGATTTCCACAATTTTTCCCTTGGTGTCAAGTTGGTCCATTGCCTTTGTCTACGACTCCCGATGTTGGATTTTACATTTCCTAATTGTTGTCGTTGTATGCCCCCCATTTTTGGGATAATGCCAAAGGGGGAGAGATAATGATAATAAATAGCGCAAATGAAAATTTAACTCAATTTCCAAGAATCTAGTTTGATATGCTAGATTCAGGGGGAGTTAAGATACATATAAGGATTTTCAAAATCCGATATTTCAAAAATCAATTCACTTTATTTATATTACTCGTCTGCTTGATGCAATTCATTTATATTCATTTTGGAATTAACGTGTCATCAATGCAGGGGGAGTAAGTATTTTACATTTGAATTATTATCTTTGATTATTATTTATGTTGGTTTGTCATCACCAAAAAGGGGGAGAATGTTGAATATTGGACTCCCCGGATTTGGTTTTGGATGATGAGCAAACATAAATACTTCATGAACTAACAATTTGTGAGCGCAGTATTGGAGATCGTCGCCAATTTCACGAGAATATTCAAAGCGACATCTCAACACTTCCAAAAGCTCGTATTCAAGCCTAAAGCTTCGTTGAAGCTCTTGCGACGCTTTGGAAGTAATGAAGATTCAATCGAAGCTCTCAAAGACCGTTTATTAAGGTTTTATTTATAGTCTTTTAGTTTCGATTGATAGAATGTTAAGCCTTGAGTATATCTTACGTTTCTATCTTCATTACGCTCATTTCGTAGCTCTAGGATTCTTGCACAAGTTCACTCTAACTTCCTCGAAGCGTCGCGCTTCGATTCGGACTTTGTTGTGCATGTTAGTTGGTACAAGAACAAGTACTGACCGACTAGATGTTGATCTAGTCGGTCGGCCACTGTTCTTGGACCGACTAGTTTCAGTCAGTTAATTCTTAGCTCTTTACTGTTTACAGTTAGTCGGTCTATGTTGACTCACCGACCGACTAGTTTGTGAACTAGTCGGTCAGTGATGCTTCTTTGACCGACTAGTTGAGACTGACTGTTCACTCTAAAATTCTCCTAAGCTACTGTTTACCGTTAGTCGGTCTAAGAACGTTTGATGACCGACTAGTTGACAATCTAGTCGGTCAACTTTTGTTCTTGGACCGACTAAGTCAACTTGCCTTCAGACTATGTTGTTTTGCCTCTTAGTCGGTCTACGTTCATTGGATGACCGACTAGTTGTGAAACTAGTCGGTCAGACAGTGTTCTTGGACCGACTAGTTTTCTAGGTCTGAAATTCTATCTCTTCTCAGATCTGCTCTTAGTCGGTCCATGCTTTGTGACTGACTGACTAGTTGATGAACTAGTCGGTCAGTGAGTGTTCTTTGACCGACTAGATCTCACAGATTTCTTTCCGTTGGAGATTGACCTAACTTGTTTTTATGGGACCCTATAAATACGAACCTAGGTCATTTCTATCTTCAATAGAGCTGCCATTAAGAGATTCATTGAGTTCTAAAGAGATAGCTATTCTCCCTCAAATCTAAAGCTCTCTTCCTCACAAGAAACCCATTCTCTCTCATTTCTAGATCTAGAGAGAAGCTTGTTCTTGGTGAGCTCTTCAAGCTATTGCTTGATTCAAGTTTCCAAATCTTCCCTAGGCACCCATTGCTGCTCATTTCCTTGGTGCTAGGGTTTGGTAACTTCATCTTCCTCAAATCCTTCATTCCACCTTTTGGGTAAGAAAAACTCAAGGTATAGGATTTTGTGGTAAGAGTATTTATTTCATATTAAACTCTTTTATATTGCTTATTGGCTCTCTCGGTTGTGAGAGAAGTTTGTGATCCCGGGTTGTGGGATTCACTTTGCCATTGCATGTATGATTTGATCTTGTGAAGGTTTTTCACAAGATATTCATAGTGGAAATCTTGAGTTAGGGTTTCTAACTCAAGTATCCGGAAGGGATCCGGGTGGTTGGGACATAGGATCACCGTGAACAAGTCGGGGAGACTTGGGTGGATCCGAACCCATTAACTTCATTTGTTAGCATTGTTAATTTCATTGTTGTCATTCAATTTAAGCTTCCGTAAATTGACTTGGTAGTTGTGTGCAATTTAATTTGGAATAATACGCCTTATTATTTTAAAGTACTATTCACCCCCCCTCTAGTACTTGTGCAGTAGCTGGTAGGGCATTACAAATGTGCCAAGGAAATTAATGTTAATCTTACTTTTTGTAACTTCAAAAAAGCAACCTAAAGGAGATGAACTGAGATTAATTATGGTTACAACCCAAGATCCAAGATTTGCCCAAATGACAGACAAACAAAGCTAAAACCCCAAATAAAAGCAAAAAAATTTAGGTAGAAATTGAGAAATTCGATGACGAACCTGATGATCATAGTTGCGGCAAGCATAGAGGAGGGACTTCTGATCCATGTCTTCCTTTGGGTACAGAATATTGTTGCTATAAAACAAAATTTAAATTTTTTAAAAAACATTAAAAACAATAATAATCGGAAAAGATCACAGAAAATTGTGAGGCTTCCCCGAAGGAGATTACCATTTGCGGCAGAACTTCATAGTACTCATGGCTACTGCTTCAGTGAAAAGAGGCCTCTTTTTTCCTAGGAAATGAAAGATAAGAGATCAATTACAAAATACGGTGGGAAGATTTAACATAAGGATATTACCATTTCACGAGGAACAAAGATTTCGTTCATAATGCTTCCAGAAAAATATACAAATGAGGTGGGAAAATTTTATTATGGGTTGGAATCGGAAAGAGACGATGTTAATTAGATAATTAACCTGGAATCGAAAAGTGGAAAGGCTCTTTTTTTAAGTTGCAAGAAAAAACTCCAGAACCGCCGCGAAATGATGCTATGCGCTCCCTAGAGCTGCCTTGCGCCTTGCGAAATGATGTGAATCCAAAAAAGAAATGCATATTTACAAACTCCAAAAACAACCAGCTAAATGATGCCTTTCAGAAATTTCAAAAATCGTATGAACAGCCAAGAAATTTCAGAAAAACTCACTTTTTTCATACAGCCAAGAACTTTCACTTTTTTCATACAGCCAAGAAATTTCGGCAAGAACAAAAATATGTGGAAATCTTACATTTACAATTTTTTGAAACGAACCCATTTTTATGATCGTGGCCCTCTCTGTGTGGAAATGCTGTGGAAATCAACAATTTTTTGATATCTTTGTTGTTCAGAAATTTGTGGAACATAAACGAACCAAAAAAGAAACCTTTGTTTTTAAACGAACCAAAAAATGAACCAAAAATCTTAAAACGAACAAAAAATCTTAAAAGGACCCAGACCTTTGTTTTTAAACTGTGGAAATCTATGGAAATCTTTGTTTTTAAACTGAACCTTTACTTGCATTTTAGTTTGGGATCTCTGGAAATCTTAAAACGAACCAAACATTTCTTTTAAACTGTGGAAATCTTTGGAAATCTTTGGAAATTTCTTTAAACGAAATTTGAAATCTTTGTTTTTAAGCTGTCTGAAAAAAGTGAAATCTGTGAAATTAAAAATTGGCCTTGCTGCCTTGCGTTTTAGGACCGAACCCTTACAAAAAAATCAAAAAATTTTTGGCCTTGCTGCCTTGCATTTTTTAAGAAAGAACATGATGGGTTCAGAACCTAACCTTTAGGTTGCAAGAATCGACCCTTTACTTGTGCATTGCTGCAGAAAAGAAACGAACCAAATAAGAAACCACAATATTAAAGAAAAATCTGTGAAAAGTGAAATCTGAAATCTGTGAAAGTGAAATCTGTAAAGAAAAATCGACCCTTTACTTGTGCATTTTAGGACCGAACCACAATTTTAGGAAAGTGAAATCTGTGAAAAAAGTGTTAAAGAAAAATCACAATATTAAAAGCCTTGCTGCCTGTTAATATTTACAAACTGTATGAAAAAAGTGAAAAAAGTGAAATTTCTTGGCCGTGCTTCCTTGCGTTTTAGGATCGAACCCTTTTTTATCAAAAATTTACCTGGGAGCTTGAAATCGAAGCAAATGGGAATGCATGCGAATTGATGCTAGATGCGAGATGCATGCGACTTGAAATCGAATCAAACGCTATGATGAGCCCGTAGATCTGAGTACTGATAATCACCGCTATGATGAGCCCGTAGATCCCCAAAACTCCCGCCATAACCACCGGCACGAAGCTCCGGCCGCAACACTCCCATCGACGCAACTCCGACGCGTGCTCTGGGAGCTCATCTTCCGATCGTCAGATCTGAAGGGAGAGGAGGAGGATAGAGATGGTTCACAACGCCATTTTTTGGGAGATGAGGAGGGGAGATGAAGGGGCACAGTCTGAGATGCCCTATACACAATGAGATGTTTTTTTGTTGAAAAGAGATATAAAGCTGAGATGCTTTTTTTTGGGAAGAGATATGGTTCACATTTTTGGTCTTTCCCTATACACAATTCCCCACAAAATTTCAATTTTTTCCATCCAAAATTTTTACAAAAACCCATCTCAACCGTTGATTTTTCATGATCAAATCTCAACCGTCTTTTGTCTTGTCCTAGTCAGCCCTAGGATTCAAAAATCACTGTCAAATGTATTATATATATATATATATATATATATATATATATATATATATATATATATATATATATATATATAGTCATAACCCGTGCCCGCAGGGAACGATTCATTTAAGATATTCCCCCCTCAAAATCTTAGTTCCTACAAAATTAAAGCACAATAAATGTTATTTAGTTCCCACAAAAAATTTAGTGCCACCAAAATTTACTATGGCATTATAACTTTGTTGTTATTATAAATTATATGGCATTATAATTTAAAGATAACTATATAGGGCAATCCCAATATATATGGCATTATAAATATATATTTAAGGACCGAATAAAATTATATATTGCAGTCTTGATTTACAGTTTTTTAAGATAATTATATAGGGCAATCCCCATATTATGGCATTATAATTTTGCAATAAATTAACTTTCTAAAAATTTTATAATGATATATATCTATAAATATACTGGTATTGTTCCAATGATATAATTATAATTATTGTTGTTCGTTTAAAACTATTGGATCCAAGATTTTGAGGGGGGAATGGTTTAAATTAACCATGCCCTTAGGGCACATGTTAGATTGGGAGGAAAATACATTTGGTGAGAACTAAATTTTTTTGGGGGAAACTCAACTCATACGCTTCGAGTGTCACCCAGCCAAGATCTTTCAGCAGGCCTTTCCTCGAAGCTAAATCTTTAGACCTAAGTGACAGCGTTCACATACAGCTTAGTATAATGATCTCAAGTCCTAAGGACCAACTTACCTATCATCACTTAGAGTTATTAATGATGGTTAGTAAATGTTTAACCATTTAATCACTTTATGTTTGGGTCGTTCAGTGGACACATTCTCTAATGAGCACATGCGCCTTGTCTCCGACTTCGCCAAGTCGCATAGTTATGGGACCAACTAGACTAAGACACAATGGTATGTCTGATGTGCCGATATCCTAATCTCGACGCATATATGACCACGAACGCTTTTCAGATTCCAGCTGCTATCGGTCAGGCATTTCTCAGAATTGCAATCTTCATCACGAAACAGGTGTAACCTAACTTTGAATCCAAGGGAATAATCTAAGTAATTAATAAATTGAAATTACTCAGATAATATTTTACCAGAAAGCATACTTTCATTTATTGAACAAGATGTTTACTAAGATAAATTGCCATGAGGGCATACATCTCTCTACATCTCCCACTTGCACTCAGGCCTATTTATTTTGGTATCTCATACCATATTTACACGCTAGTTTCTCTAGACGATCGCGTGCCAGCACCTTCGTGAATGAATCTGCTAGGTTGTCTTCTAAAGAGACTCTACGGAGTTCTATGTCCTTCCTCTGCTTGATCTCCCATATCAGGTGATACTTGCGAAGAATATGTCTGGATCTCTTGTGGAATCTCGGTTCTTGAACCAGGCTGATGGTTGCATTGTTGTCGCAATACAACGGTATCGAAATTTCAATAGCAGGCACCATTCCGAGCTGGTTGATGAACTTCCTCATCCAGACTGCTTCCTTTGCTGCATCGTTGGCTGCTATGTATTCGGCTTCATCGTGGAGTCTGCAACAGTGACTTGTTTGGAACTCCTCCAATTGACTGCTCCTCCGTTGAGAGTGAAAACATATCCAGAGATCGATTTGCTATCATCCACATCACTCTGAAAGCTGGAATCTGTGAAGCCTTCAACTTCCAGGTCTTCACTTCCATAAACCAAGATCAAGTCCTTAGTCCTTCTCAAGTACTTAAGTATTGTCTTGACCGCTTTCCTATGCTTCTCTCCAGGGGTAGACTATATCGACTTACTACACCTAGTGCATAAGCGACATCGGGACTGGTACAGATCATGGAATACATGATAGATCCCACAGCAGAAGCATACGGGATCTTGGTCATTTGTTCCTTTTCCAAGTCAGTCTGTGGAGACATCTTCATGGAAAGGGTTATTCTATGATTGGCTGGTATTAAACCACCCTTACTGGTTTCCATGCCAAAAAATTTTAGCACGGTGTCAATGTACCTGGTTTGGGAGAGTCCTAGCATCAGTTTAGATCTATCTCTATGGATTTTCACACCTAGTATATAGGATGCTTCTCCCAAGTCTTTCATGGAGAAATTGGTTGATAGCCATCTTTTAACAGACTTCAACATCTCTATGTTGTTAAATATTATCAGAATGTCATTCATGTATAGAACGAGGATATTATTATTACTGGTCATTTTGTAGATGCATGGATCATCCTTGTTTCTGACAAAACCAAACTCTTTGACTGTTTTGTCGAAGTGGATGTTCCAAATCCTTGAAGCTTGCTTAAGCATAGATGGACCCATGCAGCCTACACACTTTTCCTTTACTCCCACTGACTTCGAAACCTTCTGGATGAGTCATGTAAATTTGCTCTTATAAATCACTGTTTTGAAAAGCAGTCTTCACATCCATTTGCCAGATTTCGTAGTCGTTGTGGGCAGCAATAGCGAGTACGATCCGAATAGACTTATGCATGGATACTGGTGAGAAGGTCTCGTCATAATCTATTCCTAGAATCTGACGATATCCTTTTGCAACCAGTCTAGCCTTGTACGTTTCTATTTTTTTATCTGCACCAATCTTCTTCTTGAAGATCCATTTGCAACCTATGTGAACATTTTCCTTGGGCACGTTTTCTAAGGTCCATACCTTATTCACGTGCATGGAATCTATTTCGAACTTCATTGCATCTAGCCAATTGTTAGAGTCTATACTCTTTATGGCTTCCAGGAAGCTAACATGGTCATCATCTAATATGATGTTATCCTCAATCCCACCGTCTACGAGAAAACTGTAGTACCTTTCGGGGACTCGAGGAACCCTATTGGACTTCCTAATGACTGGTTGGGAGATGTCAAGTTCTGCCTCTCCCACTGGTTTCGACACTTGTTCATGTGTGAGTACTTCCTTTGAGCATTCGTCCAGATCAAATATCTTGCCAGTTGATTCCTTTACAAGGAATTCCTTTTCCAGAAAAGTGGCATGTCTAGAGACAACATTTTTTTGTTGCTCTGGATGGTAAAAGACATAACCTAATGAATGTCTCGGGTACCCTATGAACTTACACAAGATAGATCTGTCTTCCAGTTTGTCTGGATTCTGCCTTTTGACATATGCAGGACAACCCCATACCCTTAAGTGATTAAGGCTGGGTTTCTTGCTGGTCCATATCTGATATGGTGTCATATGCACAGATCTTGACGGACCTTTATTTAGAATGTATATATCAGTTTCCAGGGCATAGCCCTAGAGGGAAGTAGTTAACTCAGCTTCACTTACCATGGACCGCACCATGTCTAACAAGGTACTGTTCCTCCTCTCTGACACACCATTATGTTGAGGTGTGTAAGGAGGTGTGACCAGAGAGAGAATCCCATTCTCTTTTAAGTAAGTAAGGAATTCATGGCTTAAGTATTCTCCTCCTCGATCTGATCGAAGGATCTTAATACTTTTTCCAGTCTGGTTTTTAACTTTGGCACGGTACTCTTTGAATCGCTCAAAGGTTTCAGACTTATGTTTCATCAAGAACACATGTCAAAACCTTAAGTGATCATCAGTAAACGTGACGAAATATGAAAATCCACCTTTGGCTAATGTAGACATGGGTCCATATTGACTTCCCCTAGATTTAGCAATGTGTAGTCGGAACGGGGATACCAGATTTAAATATTTGTAACTGTAAGCGCACGGTGTTGTAGTGTGGCTTGGGGGTCGAACACGAGGAGGCGTGTGGTGTACTTGTTATCAGACAGGATCCGGATCACCCAGTGTGTGAGCTAGCCCTCTCACTCGGTGGTTTGTCACGAAATAGAACGACGAAAGAGGTAAGATATATAAAAAGAAACCTAGGACCTTGGTTTCCACCCTATCATGTGTCCTCTCTGTTACGATCGACGGATAGGAATTCGATCAGATTCTAGGGTTTAGTGGTGAGACGTTGCCTCTAAAAGTGATACCTAGAGTCCCATTGGCCCGATATTCCGGTCGATGCCCATGATGATATGCTAGGTCTACCCGGCTTCGGACCGTGGGCATTCCCATGACCATTAACACCGACCGACTCCGGGAGGACTAAGCTCGCAACGATTGCTCCCGACATTTTATCTTGCCATTCCCACACGCTAGGATTCAATGTCTACGCTAGGGGTGTGAGATGTGGCTAGGGGATCAAACTCCCGTTTTATTTCCCCTTGGCCCGACGGTCAGAGGCGGTCTTTCTCTCGCCAATGACAATGAAACGCCCCGCGTAACCATCTAAATTCCTAAATCCTATCGAAACCCTAATCCTATGGTCATTCTAGGGAGAACCCACGAAGGAGCTTCCACCAATGTCCCAGATTAGGGAACTACTCACGATTCATTGCAAAAAGAGCAACACAACAAATTATAGCCATTAAAATCAAGATCAAGCAATAGAAATATGGAGCAAATAGTATTAGGAATGCAATATCAAAGTATCAAGTCAATCAGAGAACTTACAAAACAAAATAAATTCGCCGTCGTCAAAAATCCCAATAAGACAGTTTTAGAAGAGGAGATCCCATTCTGGGAAAAAACCTAGGGCTATATATAGAATACACGACCACCCAATCGGTTGAGGCATCAACTGATCGGATGAGTCGGCGGTTGACTTAGCCTTTGGTTCTTCAGACACTTCACCCGATCGCTGAACCGATCGGGTGAGTCATCGGGTCATGAGCTGGGAAATTTTGGCTACAGATGAACCTATCGGGTGAGTTTTCACCCGATCGGTTGGAATTCAGCTCCAAAAGACAGAGAACACTATGGCTCCACCCGATCACTGAACCGATTGGGTCAACTGACCAGTTGGGAAGCAGCTCCAACAACAGAGAACACTGCGGCTCCACCCAATCGCTGAACCGATTGGGTGGGCTCTTCTTCACTGCTGCTTCTGTCCGGGTCGGATATGCGTTTACGAACCGATCGGGTGGGTCTGTCCACCCGATCGGTTAAGGGCTGAAAAATGATATTCTTTGACGTTTGGCCCTCAGGATCGCGCGTGGCACCTCCCGTTGCTCCGGGGACTCATGATATCTGCTTTATATGTCCCAGCGATG